>JAQPPZ010015824.1:30540000-31177857 GCA_028583015.1 Wollemia nobilis
ATTAGAACCTCAACTTCAATCTTAGGATGGAGCTAATACAATATGTCTACCATCAACCCATTGGATGAACCTACTATAATATAATCATAGATACATGTCCTATAATCATGATGTAATTTTATTTTTATGTCATATCAAATCTATAATTCTAGATTCCTATAATGATAAGGTGAACATCTATACTCTACCATTCATAAAACCATTCACAATGCTTTGCATAGCATGAAATACCTACCCATGAATTTTAAGATCAAATATGACCTCATTTTAGTAAGATAGGCATATAACAAACTCTAGCAAGTTCCTTACTTTCTAGTTTGGAATATATAAGAAGATTAATAGAAAATATGATAGGATAAGGGAACACTATGTCTGGACCTTACCTATAATTTATTGCCTCTTTAAAATTTTATTCTTCAATAATAATAACAATAAAGAAATGCTACTTTATGGCCCTTGTCATTTCTCTTTTCATTCTTTATGTATATGAGAGAAGGGAGTCCTCCTATGGATGGAATTCTCAAGTAGCACAAGATTTTGATCTATCCATGACCTTAAGACATGATAATCACACGTACATTCAATAAAGTTTAAGACTACAAGTCATGTTTAAAGTCTTTTGTGAGAGTAGATTCTAAGATGGCTATGTCTTATGATGATTCCTTTATAGTTATAGTATGACATCATTCAATTGTATGAGAATATCCACTCTAATGTACAATCAACTTCATGTACAATAGGCCCAAATTGTATGCTAATTTAAATGGATAACTAGCAGGTCCATTTGTACGACACTAGCAATCCTTTTTATGACCCTTGAATGATGATGGTTATGGTTTGAATGGATGGAGTGTATGGAGATATTTAATCATCATACAAAAAAATATTCCTAATCAAAAGACGCTCCCGCTCATCACTCAAATGCACCATAATAACTCTTCTCTTTGAATAGAGTTTATGTTCACACCTGAATGATAAATAGTAATCCACACTATGATTCCTCCTTAAAGCAACACTTGAATGATACCTTAATTTCAATGATACCTTGGTCCTCAACTCAAATTATTGTATGGTTCTCCCACTTCAAATGATGCTCATTGAATGGTAGGTTTTTGCATTTGAATATCTACTTACCCAATTGGATCCTTATCAAACTGCTTGCTCGAGAACTATAACCCCTTGAACAATGACTATGGAACAATAGGTATTTAAACCTCACACTACTCACTAGATGGATATTTATTTCTAGTTTTTCACTATTCTCATGCATTCACCTAGAAACCTACAACCTTGCACACACCATCCTATGCAATCATCTAGATGTAATTTCAATAACACAAAATATTCACCATACAATATATACACAATGAGGTATAATTTATTATGTTCAATGCACCCATAGGTTACACAAAATACAAGCATTAGGACACTATACCACCATGGATTTCTATAGTATCTTGCATTTATTCCAAACATACATATGTATGATTGGACATACAAACTATGATGACTATCGCTCTCTCTCACTCTATGCATATTGTCCTTAGATACCTACTCATCACCAAACTTGTATTTGGTCCTCTCATATTTTATTCTTGTTTAGTCTCTCTTCTTTCATGTGTGTTGCTCTTTCTCCTTACACTATTGTTGCTTTCGTTATCCTTCCATTTCATCTTCCTAGTTGTTACATGAATGGTTTGCCTTAGTTGTTATAACCTACACTTGATGCTCCTGCATCATACTCACCAAGTAAGAGAAAATATTTCATGAGATCCAACTCATGAACATGCATTGTTCTTCCAAGATATTACCATTTTAGCTTGGTTTTCTCCACAAGATCAACTTTTATGTCCTATCCTAGCCTTCCTATAATAAGTCTCCTCTTCTAGAATGAACTTAACATTTGTTTCATCTTGTCCTATTCCATCACATCCATCCAACCATGATCAACATGTATTTGGTTGACTACTTTCTCTTAGTGCAAACACCTTCTCTTAGGGTGATTATAACCTCCAGATCTCTCACAAGTATGTAAGTTTCAAAACCTAGTTGCAACGTGCCCAAATATTCCACATTGATTGCAAAAACCCATCCTAGGACTTTCATTCCCTAAACTAGTCTCTCTTCTCATAAATTTAGTCTCATTGCTTCTTGCTTGACCTGTATATCCAAGGCCTTCATTCCTTGGCCTTATTTTTTGAACTATGGTTATTTTCACACCTTGCTTATATCTTCCAAATCCTTTGCCAATATACCCCATTTCCCTCATCCACTTGAAGTCTATACCTTTAGTGTGCCTTTCAAAGTACCCAAATTATCCATCACCACTATGTTATTCAGTGATATGGTCTTTTTTGCAACCATCACTGACCTGAAGAGGTTCATCTTCCTCTATTGTATCGATATCATTTATTTTATCTTTATATATATATTTTTTGCAATAGGAATTGTTGCACCATCATCTTTATCATCATAACTATTGGTATCTTGGTCCAACTTCCTCTTCCCCATACTTATTCTCTTGCTTGTTTCTACCTTTTCCTCCTCATTATACACTAGTATCATCCTATAAGGTGGCTTATTATGTAAGCTCGATCTAGGACTAAAATCTATGTGATGATCAATACTCCTCATGAGTGGCAATTTATATTTTGAAAGAATATTTGCATATTCTTCCAACAAACCCTTCACTTCATATGGAATTTTATCCATCTTGTCCACTATATTTACTTATGTGGGTTTAGTGATGAAATCAAAACATGATTCCTTCTTCATTTTCTTTAAGGATTATTTTTTGTACATAGGCACACTATAGGACTATTGTCCACCTTTTATCCTTTGTCCTTAAATGGAATTAATGTGTACCTCTTTCCATCCTTATCAATAGTTTAGGTGTTCACCCTACCATCATTCACTACATTTTTATCATATTGACATGGTCTACCCAACAAGACATGACAAGCATCCATAGGCATAACATAACATAGTATCTCATCCTTGTAAGAATCAATTTGAAAGTTTACCATACATTATTCAGTTACCAAATTTTGATGTCCCCTTTACAACCATGAGACTTTGTATAGATTTAGGTGTTAAATATTATTCAACCTATGATTTTATTTATTTTTATTAGGTGAAATAAGGGATTTTTAAAGGGTCCCTAAACCTTTTACAAAGAGAGGAAAGTTACATTTCCAAGAGAGAACCCAAAAGCTGCAGAGAATAGAATTAAATCAAACAAAAAAGCCAACCACTACACATAAATACAACTTTCACAATGGGCCAACAAGATAATAAATAAAGGAACAAAGGAACTTGGATATGACAGAGACCCTTAGCTCCTAAAAAGAACCAAAACACCAAATCCAAAGACTAACCATCAACTCCCACCAAGGGATAAATATAAAACTAAAACAACCAATAAGCACCACCCAAACCAACACACATAGGAGAAAGAGGACTCAGTCCTCTATATCACCTTCCCTAGCTTCATCCTTGACCATATTTGAGGCCTTTGGCTCCCACTAATCCTAGCCCATAATTATTTTAATCTCTCCAGTGCATGCAATGGCCACATTCAAGGTGCTAATAAGGGAATATAGGAACTCCATCATCATTTTATTAAAGTATTTTAAGGTTTTTGGGGCATCGAATGGTCTAAATATTTTCACCTTCCTCTTATATTCTAATACCAAAGTGAGCTTAGCTTTCTTCTTGGAAAGGGAAGAGTCTTGTGAGCCTGATTCCTCAACATAGAGTGGGGTCTTCTCCATATCTATACACACTAAATAATCCATACTCCCACTATCCATAATAAACTTAGAACATTTCCCTCCTAACTTGCAAATAGTTCTAAACAAGATTCTTCTTTGCATAGGATCATGCACTTCCTTTTTGGGTTTTAACAACACCCTCTTCATCATAAGTAACTCTTTATGTTTTGGTTCTTCTATGTGCTTTGAAAAAGCAATATTCTCTTAATTTTCTTGTGCAATCTAGTTATAAGCTTCCTTTCCATGCCCACTAATATGTTGTGCTTGATGACACTCATATGTTCTATGCCCTTCTTCGAAGAATTTATAACACTTTCCAGTAAAACCACATCCTCTACCTCTTCTAAATACACCTTGTACTCTTGAAAATTCACCCTTTTCTTGGGTACTTTAGATAAAATCACTTTGATAAGTACTAGCTTTTCCTTCTTGCTTATGTTTCCCTCTACTACTATTTGATTGTTCTCTTCCTCTAGAGAATTGTCCTCTTCCTCTAGAACTAATTTTTTTTGCTTCCGATTCAACTCCTCTTCTACCTTGAGTGCATATTGATATGCCTCCTCAACTATTCTCATTTGAAGCATACCAATTTTATCTTGTATAGACAACCTTATTCCATTTATATATCTTGCCACCTTATCCTCATTATATTCAATATGACCATCCATTATGGTCAATTTATAGGATTCCTTCATATACTCAACTCCATTTTCTTGAGGTTTTAAAGTCTTTTGAGTAATTCTATTTGGTAATTCGACGGGAGGAATTTGACCTTCAATTTGGTAACCATTTTCTTCCATGTATTAGTATTTTATTTTTCTTTTATTTGTATTTCTATTGGACATGATCCCACCACAAGGGTGCATGCCTATTCAATTTTGTATAGGATAACTTCACATTATTGAGGTCTTCTATTAATTAAAAATTAAAATATTTTTTCATATCTATTATCTAATCAATAAATTCCTCAAGTTTTAAACTTATCTTATATGATGGGGTTTCTTACTTTGGTTTCCTACTCATGTTAGAAATTGCTTGAATTAATATTTCTTTTGGATATCCTTCTTGTCCATCATTGCAAGCTTTTGGTTGGTTCGCTTCCTCCTCTTCACTATTACTTATGTCCTCTATTTGAATACCCCTCCTTTGGGTAAAGGAGTGATGATTCCTCTCATCATATCAAATATATTTGTTGCACAGGGACTTTATGGTCTTCCTCTTCCTCATTGTGACATATTTTATTTGTGATGTATCAAACCTCAAAGATCTACTAGCTTCAATACCAAATAATGTAGACAAGATAAGGGAGTCCTCCTATGGATGGCCTTATCAAGTAGCACAATATTATAATCTATCCATAACCTCAAAACACATGGTAATCACATGTGCATTCTATAAAGTTCAAGACTACAAGTCAAGTTTAAAGTCTTTAGTGAGGCAATAGAGTCTAAGATGGCTATGTCTTATGACAATTCCTCCATCATTCTTATACGACATCATTCAATTATATGATAATATACACTCTAATATATGGTCACATTCATGTATGGTAGGTAGTAGATTCTAATATGGCTATGTCTTATGACAACTCCTTCACCATCCTTATATGCCATCATTCAATTGTATGATAATATACACTCTAATGTATGGTCACCTTCATGTATGGTAGACCCAAATTGTATGATAGTCTAAATGGACAGCTAGCAAGTTGTATGGTATGACACTAGTAATTATTTGTATGTCCCTTGAATAATGATGATTATGGTTTGAATTTTTAGAGTGTACATCAATATTTTTTCATTATAAAAAAATATCTTCCCAATTGAATAATATGCTCTCAGTCATCACTCGAACATGCCATAATAGCTATTCTTGAACAAAGTTCATATTCACACATAAATAATAAATATTAAGTGACACTATGATTCATCCTTCGAGCGACACTTGAATGATACCTTAATTTCAATGATACCTTGGTCATCAACTCAAATTATTGTATGGTTCTCCCACTTAAAATGATGCTCATTGAATGGTAGGTTTTTGCATTTGAATATCTACTTACCCAATTGGATCCTTATCAAACTGCTTTCCCGAGAACTACAACCCCTTGAACAATGCTTATGAAAATAGAAGGTACTTGAATTGCATGTTACTCATTGTATGGATATATATTTTTGGACTAACACCATTCTCCTACCTTCACCTACAAACCTGCAACCTTGCACACACCATCCTATGCAATCTAGATGTAATTTCAATAACACAAAATATTCACCATATAACATACCTTGATTTGAATGGTACCCTAGTCCTCAACTCAAATGGTAGTATGGTTCTTTTTCTTCAAATGATGCTCACTAAATGGTAGGTTTTTGCATTTGAATGTCTACTTACCCAAATGACTCCTTCTCGAACTACTAGCTTAGGAACTGCAACCCCTTGAACAATGCTTATGAAAATAGAAGGTACTTGAATTGCATGTTACTCACTGTATGGACATATATTTTTGGACTAACACCATTCTCCTACCTTCACCTACAAACCTGCAACCTTGCACACACCATCCTATGCAATCTAGATGTAATTTCAATAACACAAAATATTTACCATATAACATACCTTGATATGAATGGTACCCTAGTCCTCAATTCCAATGGTAGTATGGTTATTTTTCTTCAAATGATGCTCACTAAATGGTAGGTTTTTGCATTTGAATGTCTACTTACCCAAATGACTCCTTCTCGAACTACTAGCTCGGGAATTGCAACCCCTTGAACAATGCTTATGAAAATAGAAGGTACTTGAATTGCATGTTACTCACTGTATGGATATATATTTTTGGACTAACACCATTCTCCTACCTTCACCTACAAACCTGCAACCTTGCACACACCATCCTATGCAATCTAGATGTAATTTCAATAACACAAAATATTCACCATATAACATACACATATAATGAGGTATAATTTATTATTACCAATGTTCCCATAGGATACACAAAATACAAGAATTAATACAATATGTCTCCATGGATTTCTATAGTATCTTGCTTTTATTCCATACTTGTATATGTATAACTAGACATACCCACCATGATGACTATCAATATCTCTCACTTTATGCATGTCATCCTTAGATACTTGCATGTCACTAGATTTGCATTTGGTCCTCTTATATTTTCTCCATGTTCTCTCCCTCTTCTCTCCTACGTGTTACTATTTCTCTTCATACTATTTTTGCTTTTGTTATTCTTCCATTTCATCTTCCCAGTCATTACACAAATGGTTTGTCATGACCCTCCTTGGCAGGAATTTTTGGCATGGAAGACTATGTGTTGATCAATGATAATTTGATACTTAGTTTTGATGCAATTGAATGATTATGCAATGGTTATATTGATTCATATTTGAAGAATATGGTATTGTTGATGTATTGTTAATATGCAAGACCAGGTACACTCATGGGTGGAAGAGGTAGAATCGACCACCAAGAACGGGGTACTTGAAAAGGGAAATGATGATTTCAATAGCTCAGGGTAACATGAAAAACTACCCTCATATAGATGCATGCTTCTTGTTTTGGTGGTCGTAAGCAATCCAATTATCCAGAGCTTGAAGTTGGTAACCTAGAAGTTACCATAAGTCTTCAGTTGGGACAGGCCATTGGACTTGCAAAAAGATCACCCACCTTGTTTGATGCATTTGATACTTGCTTTCATATATGTATGTTTTTATGAAAATAAAGTGGGTATATAACCCCCTTCAAAAAGGATTAATAGGCATAGAGGCCCTATTAAACCTAGGCCACTTGAATACCATACTAATGTTTAATATTAGTATTGGTATTTTAATTTAATTAATCAAAATTGAAAATGATTAATGATCTATTTGATTTGAATTAAATTGAATTTAATATTATAAATATTAATGCTTGGAAAGTCTTATTCATTTCTCTCTTTACCAATTTACAAAAAAGAAAGAGTGGCTTTATCTTTTGTAAATTAAAATTCAAAAAAGAAAGAAATGAAAAGCCCATATTTTATAAATTGAATAAAGGAAAGAATAACTTTTTATTTTGCAAAATCAAATAAAGAATTGAATATTTATTTAAATATTGAAAAGTGGTTTTATTTGGGGGCGTGAGATTTTGAAAGAAGGGAAGAATAATTTTAAATTTAAATATCTTCCCTAGATAGGCATGTCTTTAATTTTGGTGGATGGCCATTATGTCCCAAGTGGACTTTGGGGTTGGGGCAATTGGGATGCCTTGTTAAGAGAGCTTAGTATGGAAACATTTAGGGGGATTCGAACGCATTGGAAGAAGAAGGGATTATCCAAGTGAGAGGAGTAAAAAGTAACGAATAGAGACCAAACAACTCAATTTCAGGTTGGGATTTAACCTGGAAAAATCATCTTTTCCTTCTTATTTAATTAAAAGCTTGTTATTTATTTATACCTCCAAACCTCTGCCCTACATCCCTCAACCACCATGTGGACCTACACTAGGACCTAGTGCATCATACACCTCCATCACTAGGGTACAAGAAGTCTCAGCTACCAGTTGGTGGTCGATAGATCTTAGGGTGCCCTATTGTATTTGAAGCACAGGGGCACCAACCCACTATGAATGTGGGATTGATATCCCCTGTATTGTTAACTTTTTGGTAAAAAAATTTAACCCCTTTTCTCCATCCCATTGATGACCTAGAAGTGTCATAGTTTAGACCTACTTCCACCACCACTCGACCACCAAGTGGTGGTTGGAAGCTATAGTATGCCCCATATCCCTTAAAAGGTTGTAAGGCCCCCACATTGTGCATGTGGGATAAAGCACATGAGCCCTAAAGGGCTTGCGCTTTATCCCATATGCATAGTGGGAGGGATACAAGCTTTGCTTAAAGGGGCTAGCATACCCTAAAGTAAGTACCCAAGCATGAATGCTTGGTAAAAAATTTGATTAAACCCTGGTCGACCGTCGTCATTACCATGTTGGGCCTATTGCTAGGTGCCACATGGTAGTTTGGAATTGGTTATATTTTTTTGAGGGTTTTTATATCTGTATGTGTGTAAACCTTCTGATAAGTTTATAATAAATCCCACATTCATGGGGAGAAGGGGCACATGCTCCTTAAGCAAGCCCACATGCCTTATGATTGGTAGACAAGCACATAGGCTAGGCACGCTTGGTAATGGCCAGTTGGTTGGGCCTGTGGTTTGTTGACCTACCCATGGTTTGTTTAATCCACCTACAATTTGTTGACCCACATGTGGTTTGTTTGACCCACCTATGGTTTGTTGACCCGCCTGTGGTTTATTTGATCCACTTGTGGTTTGTTGACCCACCTATGGTTTGTTTGATCCACCTATTTTGTTGGGGTTGGTTAGTTGACTCTCTAGTTTGTTGGCCCTTATTTTTGCTATTTAAGCTTAAAAAAGCCCCTTTAAAAGACAAATAATGATTTATATAATTGATAAAAAAGAAAAAAGAGATGGATCTTTTTTTTTTTTTTTAAAGCGAAAAAACCCTTTGCGGGGCCGTCTTGGTCTGAGAGACCACGAACAGGGGGTTCTACACCATCAAAGTCACCCGGGAGTCGCACCCGACCCTACCCATACCAACATTATCAATTGGATTTTGGATACCCAATTCATCTTTTTGGTAGGGTGGAGATTTGAACCTGGGACCTCTCTTGGAGGATTTCCCTCTCCTCTCCAACTCACCTACAACACCTGGGTAAGATGGATCTTTTTAGTTGAATAATGAAAGATCGATTATATGTTGGGTTTATTATTAAAAGAAAAATCTTTTGAAACATAGATAATTATGTTGGGTTTATTATTAAAAGAAAAACCTTTTGAAACATAGATGATTATGTTTGGTTTATTATAAAAGAAAGACCCTTTTGAAACATAAATGAATATGTTGGTTTATTATAAAGGAAATACCCTTTTTAGAACATAGTTAGATTATGTTTAAAAATATTAAAAGAAGGACCATTTTATTTAAAGTATTTGATTAATTAAGGGTATGGGACCTTAGTTGATTGAATAAATGGATTGTTTTAAAGTATTTTATTAAGGGTATGGGACCTTAGTTGATTGAATAAATGGATTGTTTTGAAATATTTGATTAATTAAGGGTATGGGACCTTAGTTGATTGAATAAATGGATTGTTTTAAAGTATTTTATTAATTAAGGGTATGGGACCTTAGTTGATTGAATAAATGGATTGTTTTAAAGTATTTGATTAATTAAGGGTATGGGACCTTAGTTGATTGAATAAATGGATTTTTTTGAAGTATTTGATTAATTAAGGGTATGGGACCTTAGTTGATTGAATAAATGGATTTTTTTAAAGTATTTGATTAATTAAGGGTATGTGACCTTAGTTGATTGAATAAATAGATTGTTTTAAAGTATTTGATTAATTAAGGCAGGGTTATGCATAACGAGTTAGCCTCGAAATCTATTTATCAAATCCTAGTGATTAGGTCTTGAAATCTTGAAAAATCATGTCCAAGGAGAAATGGCAAATTACATTCATATTTCACCAAAAAATTTCAAACTATGGCAAATTTTTCTATGTTGGGGGCTATGCCTATTGGTTGCCAAATTCTAGACCTATACGACAAAATCAAAGGCTTTATATCAATAGGATAAAGCTATGCTAATCATACTATACCTATGGAACAATACCGAAAGGATAAAGCTATGTCAATCAGACTGCATCGATCGAATGCAGACATGACGATCGAACAAAGTCAATTGGTCTATATCGATCGGTTGTAGAAAAGTCGATGTGTTGCAACAATGTTGATGTATTGTAGTAATACTAATGTGATGTAGAAATATCGATGTGTTACAGCAATACCGATCGATTGCAGTAATGTCAATCGGATGCAACAATGCTGATTGGATGCAAAAATGTTGATCGGATGCAAAAATGCCAATCAGGTGCAGCAATGTCGATCAGGTGTAGCTATGTTGATCGAGTGTAGCAATGTAGAATAGGTGCAACAATATCGATCGGGTGTAGTTTTGATCAGATGCAGTAATGCCGATCAAATGCAATAATGTCGATAGGGTGCAACAATACCGTTCAGATGCAACAATACCAATCAAATGTAGTAATATTGATCAAATGTAGCCAAGATGATCAAATGAAGCAATGATGATCAATTGTAGTAATTCTGATTGGATGCAACAATGTCAATCAGATGCAACAATATCGATCGGATGTAGCAATATCTATACAATGCAACAATGTTGATTGGATGCAACAATGCTAATCCGATGCTGATTAGTTGCATTGACGATGCATTGCATATGTGCCACATATCAATAATGTATTAAATGATGGCATGTAGATGTTATGTATCAATTATTTATTTGATGGTTTCATTCATAAAGTATATAAATGCATAAAGAATCATTTTTTTGCATTTTCTAATGTGTTTTTCATCATACGCCTTCCATTTTAACCCTTTTCTAACATTGTCCATAAAGTTTTCAATACCTTCCACCCTACCTCGTAATCCAAAACCCCTTATACCCTATAAAATAAACTAATGGCATCCCCTTCCACCCCTACAATATTGAAAATTAATTCTAAAAACCTTGTTTGCCCCCTAATTTCTAAAATTTTAACAACATAGGGTTACGACATGTCATGGGTCCAAGAATCTGGTCTTCACGATCTAGTTTCAATGAAGCAGTTTGACACAAACACAAAACTACTAGAGAGAATAATTACAAGTTACGACATTGATTTAGCCATAGTAAATATTGTCATTGACAACACAAATGTTAGATTTTCTTTCACAGCCTTAGACGTTTCCAGATTGACAAGATTGCCTCACACTGGTTGTGATCCTATCACATAAAAATTTACTTTAACTGATGATGATAAAATCTACCTGGAGACCACCTTCAATGTCTAGTAAGAATCTTTTTTAGGTATATGTGCATATTTTTATATTTAATTGAATTTAAATTCTAGGGTTTTACAATTACTAATTTATTATTTTTGTAGTTACCGCTACGAATTCTAGAAGGGGTTTGACTGTACCAAATATTTAGAACAACTTTCTTCGAGCATGTTGCAAATTCTTCCTAGCCAGACTCATTCTACAAGGAAGACTGACAAAACTTCTAATGTGGACATTGACATATTTGGTTCATTGTATTACACACCAAAAATTTGACTGGTCTACCTATGTCTCGCATCACATTAGAATGGATATCTAGAACGTGAAAACCCATGTTTCTATGAATCCAAAAATTAGCACATGCAACTACATTCTTTGTTTTTTTATGAATCATATTATAATTTGCATAATACTACAGTACCAACTTCTTGGCCCCCAGACCTAGCCACTACAACCATGACATTGCAACAAGTGTAGGTATTTTTTACTTAATATGAAACTAATATTTTTTTATATTCAATATGTTTGTCATTTTTATTATTTATACAATTTATACAAAATATAGAAAAGGGGATCCTCTTCCTCTTCAAATTGGGATGCTGCTGTCAAATGTTATAATCCAAAGTAATCAAGAGACTCCAAAACACCTACGAAGGAAACAACACCACCACTAGGAAGAAGATCTAGGAAACACGTAAGATCTAATTATTCTAATTCTCGACAACCTCCACCTGCACATCCACTGCCAACTGGCATAGTTGTGCAAGAGGTCTCATCTTTGAAAAGTAAGTTTTACAGTCTGCCTTCACAAAAATTGTTACGAAATTATACTGTATTTTTTTATTAATTTTTATAAGGTGTTTTCATATGTATGACACACCAACATTTAATTTGTAGTTGTGGCTGTGCAAGAGGTCTCATATTCATCCAATAAGTGTTATAAATTAACAATAAATTTTATAGTCTACCTTAAAAAATTTTGTAACCAATTTTTATTTTGATTTTTTAAGCTTCTCAACAACAATTTCATCAAGGAAGACAAAAATCGATGTCACCCCCTCCTCCACCATGCCAACCTCAAATGCGAGATCAAAAATGATTCTAGGGTGGAAATTTTTTTATTCCATATAGGCCACAGGGAACATCATCCAAGAAATTTTCAAGATTTGAAAATATATCTTTTGGTAATTTTACAAGTGTACATGAAGCTTCTGGTGTTGGGTTAGATATTCCTCCACTTGATCAGGATTTATTTTTACAAGGCAACATACCCACTATTTTTTAAACAATAGAACTGATTCGATATCCTCAAAATAAAGTAGGAGAAGAATGTTCAAGTCCATCTCCTCCTTCAAAAATTAGCACCCCTCAGGCTCATCCTCTACCAAAGGATGAAAAAGTAAAATTTTCTAAAAATAAATTAGTTTGTGATAAGGTTCAAGCAACCATTAAATATTTTTTAATTCTAGATGTAAAAGAAATGAAACAATGGGAGTATTGAGCCAAAGTTTTGATAAAGGAAATAAATGCCCTATTCAAAATTTTTTAAAAAGACAACTATTTTTCTTTAGTTGAAAACGAACCAAAAAGCTTGATGCTCTACTACATCAACCTAAATATGGCATGGTGAAAGTCACAACATATTACAATGAGGAAATTTTAGGTAGTATCTTGAAAAGATTGGAGAACTTAAATGCTAAAGACCAAGCTTATTTTAATGAATGGGTATTTAATAAGATAATGGTTGTTGTTGATGTAGCTACAAGGAATGTTGCAGAGGTTGGACTAATGTGTTCTAAAAAAATTATTCTTTTTTAAAATGTAAATTTTTATTGACTACTTATTATATTTTCTTTTGCAGGTAAAGTTTGATAATCTGAGGAAGCAGGTTTACCTGCAAAACTATCTCCAAATGGCAAAGGATTTCTTAGTGGCTTCTATGGCAATGTAAAAAAGAGCTTAGGAAGCAGTTCAAAAAAACAATGCTTTTAGAAAGATCATTATCCGAAATAGATTGGATCCTGATGTTCTACTTAAGGAGAAGGGTAAAGAAGTTCTTGCACCAATATCCGAAGATGCTAGGAAAGAGGAAAACACCCTACTCAAAGGCTTAAAAAGTGTAGATAATATCCTTATCAGTTCTGGAGCAATGGAGATGGCTGATAAATAGCCCAACAAAATGTGGAAGCAGCAAAAAAATAAAAAGAAGCTGAAACTGCCTCCAACCCCCCATATAAGGAATGGAAAGGACTACCTCGTTATGTTATTGCTTTTAAAAATTTGATTTTATCAAAAAGATAATTTTATGATATGTTTTCATTTGAAAACAAGACATTTGCAAGACATTTGTTGTTATTACTTAGGTATTATCCTATTTACATTTATATTGTGTGTTATTTTCATCACTTGAGTATTATGTTGTTTCAATTATGCTTGAGTTTATGAAGGATATGTCTATGCATGAATTTTAATTTTAATTTTATTCAAAGCCAATCTTGTTATGATATAAAAATGAGTATTGTCTTATGTATTATGCTATATTGTTTTTATATTTCCATATCTAGAGTAATAGGCTATTTGCATTTTGCCTTCTAGAGTATATACAACACATTTTAAAAGAAATATTTAATAATGATACATACATGCATGGTTTGAAAATTTTTAGTTTATTTAAATTCAAAGCATACATCATAATATTTTGTTAACATAGACAGTTAATTCAATAACAAAGCTATGATATAATAATGAGAGTTATCTTGTGCTATTTCTAAAACTTGGATTTCATGCTATTTCCATTTATATTGTATTATTGTTTCCATAACTTGAGATTTATGCTATTTGCATTGTGCTTTCTACTATTATAGACTACATACAACACTTTCTAAAAGAAATATTTACTAATTATGTATGCATGCATGGTTTTAAAATTTCCAATTTACTCAAAGCTAAAGCATAAATTATAAAATTTTGTCAACATAGACAGTCAATAACATTAAAAAGATAGGAAATTGTTGATTATAAAATTTTTAAATCATTGTAATTTTACAAATGATATCAAATACGAAAAATCATTGATCATATGAAATTTTTTAAATCATTGAAATTTTACAAATGATATCAAATTCGAAAAATCATTGATTATATGAATTTTTTTAACTCATTCAAATTTTATATTGCTAGAAGCTGAAACAAAGTCTTGTTGACTTCTCCAAAAGAATTGGAAATCCTTTGTGAATTTTGCATTTCCATAATCTCATCACTGCAAGCTGACTCATTATCCTTATTATCAACAATATTAGTGAGAACTCTTATGTCTACTAGGGACTTACAATATATCAAAGCTTTGTCATAGGGAAACTTATCTAACTTGTACGATGACACATACATTCTCAAACAATTTTCTAATTTTTTTTCTAACCTGTTACAAACTTTAGATTTAACAAAAAATAGTGCACTGAAAACCCTATCGTCTTCAACAGATCCCAAAATCATTGTCTGATATAATTCATATAAATTAAAGTATTCACTCATAGTTTATTGTAAGACACTACTTGGATACAATTTTTGCCACAAATGTGTGAAATCTATATGTGGAGAGATAAAAAAACAACAATAAAAACAATTCAGATCTATGATAAACTGAACATCAATGGAGCATGGATATCACCCAAAAAGGTCCAGGAGTGTTCAACAATGAAGACCAAACCAATTATGAATGCCAAACGATGAAGTATCCTTTAACCAAATGCTCCAATTACAGCAAACTATGTTGCTGGTCCAAACCAAAAAACTAGATCTAGAATTGACAAAAAATGCACACAAAAAACTCCACAATAGTGCACCCAATGTATGCTCTGAAAATTGTTGATTCTTCTATTTTCAAATGATTCCAATTACAATACATATAATGATCGATCAAATTTGATCAATCAAAAAAGCTAAAACAACTCAAGTTACTAAAAAAACTAGCTTTTACATGGCCACCTTGCATGTTATTTTTTTAATTCTTAAATTAACTAAAATTATTAATTGGAATGAATAATAAAGCACACAATTTAATACATTTTTCATGTGCTTTATTTTATTTACAACTCAAATATTAATTTAATAATTATGGGTGACTTTTGACATCACCCCTAACAATCCCCCCTTTGATGTCAAAGGGAGAAATGTCCAACATTTCTTTGAGTCTCCCATGAGTCACCTTCAGCAGCCCCTTTGTGAGTATATCAAAAACTTGATCCTCACTCTTAACATACTCAATGACAAAATTTTAATCATGTACCACATCTCTAACAAAATGGTGCTTCAAATCTATGTGTTTGGTCTTTACATGGAAAACTGGATTTTTGGACAATTGTATTGCTCCAATGTTATCACAAAATATTTTGGTAGGCTCATGTTGAGTCTCACCAAAATCCTTCAACACTCTCCTCAGCCAAATCCCTTGTGTACAAGCTGAATTAAGGGCTACATATTTAGCTTCAGTGGAAGACAAAGCCACTATACTTTGCTTCTTGGATGACCAAGAAATCAACCCACTTCCCAAGGTGAAACAATGCCCTGTAGTGGATTTTTGGTCATCAATAGAACCTCCCCAATATGAATCAACATACCCAACCAGCCTTGAAGATATTTTTGATCTGTAGTGTATGCCATGATCAAAGGTTCCCTTCACATATCTAAAGATTCATCTCACCGATTGCATATGCCTTTGAGTTGGCAAGCTCATAAATCGAGAAACTAGTGAAACTGCATAGGTAATGTCGGGTCTTGTGGATGTAAGGTACATAAATCCACCCACCATACTTCTGAAAGTCTTCTCATCAACAAGAGGACTCCCATCCTCTTTCATAAGCTTCTCACCACTAGCAATAGGAGTATCAACCACCTTGTAGTTTAGAAATGAGAATTTCTTCAACATGTCTTGGGCATACTTGGCTTGGCATATGAAGATCTCATCTTCCCTTTGTTGTACTTCCATACCAAGAAAGTATTTCATTTTTCCAAGATCAGACATCTCAAAATCACTTTTCATGCTCTCCTTGAAGTCTTGCATCATAGCTTTGGAATTTCTTGTAAAAATGAGATCATCAACATAAAGACAAACATAAAACATGTTAGTGTCAACAATTTTCATGTAAAGGGTTGGTTCATTTTTGCTCCTTTCAAAGCCATTTTTAGAGAACCATCCATCTATCTTTGAGTACCAAGATCTTGGAGCTTGTTTCAGCCCATAAAGGGTCTTTTTCAACTTGTATACCCAATGCTCTTTACCCTTTATTTCATAACCTTGTGGCTGCTCCACATATACCTCTTCTTCAATGTCACCATTCAAGAATGCACTCTTGACATCCATTTGGTGAACTTCCCATCCTTTCTGAGAAGCAACTGAAAGCATCAATCTAATAGTATCATGGTGAGCCACAGGAGCAAAGGTCTCCTCATAGTCTACTCCATATGTTTGTGCATACCCTTTTTCTACTAGTCTAGCTTTGTGTTTGTCTATTGTTCCATCACTATGGAACTTGGTCTTGTAGACCCATTTTGTACCAATGACATCCATGTCACTAGTAGGCTGAATGAGATTCCATGTCTCATTTCTCTCAATGGCCTCCATCTCAACATTCATGGCCTCAACCCATTCTTTCCTTTGACTAGCCTCTGCATAGTTCCTTGGTTCACTAGAAATGCAAGATAAGGCATAGTAAGTCATTTCATCTTCAATATCTTCAATATTATTACCTGATTGAGCTTGAAGTCTTGTTGTTCTCCTCTGATAGTTTTGATCCAACATCTGACTTGTTGGATGTGGAAGCAACAACCTCTTATTTTTTACTTGGGTTGAAGTTGATGGTAAACTAGTCTCTTGGGAAGAACTAGTATTGTTGCCATTAACACTAGGAACTTGTGGAGGATCTTGATTGACCTCCATTTCTCCATAAAAATGATGCCCCCCTTCACTAATAACCTCTACACTCTTCTGGTTATGATCAGAAAACACATCATTCTCAAAAAATTTACAATCCCTAGAAACAACAATTTTCTTACTAACAAGATTAAAAAACTTGTAAGCCTTACTACCATCACTATAACCTGTAAAAATGTGAGGCTCACTCTTGGGGTCTAATTTTTTCCTTTTAGCATCATCAATGTGAACAAATTCTAAACAACCAAATACTCTAAGATGAGCCACCATGGGCTTCTTACCATACCATGCTTCATAGGGTGTCTTATTTTTCACTACCATTGTGGGACTTCTATTCAAGATGTAGGTTGTTGTTTGCACTACTTTGGCCCAAAAATTCCTCTCCAACTTCTTGTTCTCCAACATGGTTCTTTCTGAATCCATTATGGTCCTATTCTTCCTCTCTACAACACCATTTTGTTGTGGTGTGTAGGGAGCAATAAAATGCCTTTTTATTCCATGCGAAGAGCAAAAATCTAGAAATTCCTGTGAACAGAATTCCCCACCTCTATCAGTTCTTAACACCTTGATAGAACAACCTGATTCCTTTTCTACCAATTCCTTGAAGGTCTTGAAGGCTGAGAATGCCCCATATTTTTTCTTCAAGAAGAAAACCCACATTAGTCTAGTAGCATCATCAATAAAGGAAATAAAATACAAATTTTTGCCTATGCTAGGACAAGACATGGGCCCACACAAATCTGAATGTACCAATTCTAATTTCTTGGTAGCTCTCCATTTTCTGGTTGGAAATCTTTCTCTATGGTGTTTTCCAAGTATACATGCCTTGCATGCTTCCTTCAATTTGGATTCAATCCTTGGAAGACCATCAACCATATTTTTCTTAAAAAGAACATGCAAACTTCTAAAATTTAAATGACCATATCTAGAGTGCCACAACATGCTTGATTCCTCAATGGTAGAAAAGCAAGAATTCTGATTTAACATATTTATTCTCAATGGAAACATTCTATTTTTTGACATAATAGACTTTCCAATCAATTTTTTACCTTGCTTTTTGTCATATATCAAACATTCTCCATTGTCAAAAAGTAGCTTGAATCCTTTCTCTACTAGTTGTCCAACACTCATGAGATTGTGCTTCATGCTTGGAGCCAAATAAATGTTGTTGATATCACCCTTCCCATGCTTTGTGGTGATAGGCATACTCCCTTTCCCTTCTACATGAATCACCTTCCCATATCCTAATTGAACTTGGCTCTTGAATGAACCATCTAGCTTGTCAAAACAATCCTTAAAACATGACATATGGTTAGAACATCCTAAATCAAGAAACCACATATCCTTTTTATCATCCAAACCTGAATTACATGAAAGAGAATAATTAATTTGATCATCATTATTCTCAGCTTGGTAGGCCTTTTTCTCACCCCCATCTTGGTTTGAATTTGCTTGATTTTTGGTTGCTAGTTTCCTGCAATCTTTTATCATGTGACCTGGTTTCTTACAATAATGACAAGTGATGACCTTCTTACCCTTCCTCTTTGAATTTGATTGATTTTTCCCTTTCTGATCTAAAATTTGAGAAAAACCTGCATTTTGATTTGAGGGCTTTGCATTTGGTTTTGAAACCCATACTTTGGTCTCTAGTGCATGATTCAAGTCATTTGAGTAAATTTTCATTTTATCCTCATGGGACAATAAAGAACCCACTAACTCTTCAACCTTAATATGGTCCATATATTTACACTCCTCAAGTGTAATAACAATATGGAGCCATTTTGGGGATAGGGATCTCAAAATATTTCTTACTACTACTCTATCTTCCATGACTTCACCATACACTCTCATTCTATGCACTATGTCATTTACTCTAATACAATAGTCTCCAACATTCTCATCATCATGCATTTTCATATTTTCAAAATTGATTCTTAATGTGGAGATATTTGCTGATATTACCTTTTTTGAGCCTTGATATGATGTCTCCAAGGTTGTCCATGCCTCATGGGCATTCTCACAACCAACTATCCTTGGATAGATGCTTGGATCTATTGCACTCTGCAAGTAGAAGAAAGCTTGAGCATCATTCTTTTCTTCTTCTTCCAATGTCTTCTTTTGATCTTGAGGAAGAGCACTCCAATCATCAAGAGGAGTAAATGGATGAACTATACTTTTCCAAACTCCCTTCCATACAAATATCCTCCTCATTTGATCTCTCCAGTACTCAAAATTCTCTCCTTTGAATGTAGGTATATTTAAGGATGTACTATTGGTTGCCATGATAGCAAACGAATAGCAACAAGTATTTTTGATCCAAAATCTTGTAAAGGATATTTAGAAATCAAAAATATTCACCCTCTCTTGTTGTAGCTATACCTACAAATTCTGAAATCACACACACAACCTGCTCTGATACCAAATGTGAAATCTATATGTGGAGAGATAAAAAAACAACAATAAAACAATTCTGATCTATGATAAATTGAACATCAATGGAGCATGGATATCACCCAAAAAGTTCTAGGAGTGTTTAGCGATGAAGCCAAACCAATTTTGAATTCCAAATGGTGAAGTATCCTTAACCAAATGCTCCAATTGCAGCAAACTATGTTGTTGGTCCAAACCAAAAAACTAGATCTAGAATTGACAAAAAAGCACACAAAAAACTCCACAATAGTGCACCCAATGTATGCTCTGAAAATTGTTGATTCTTCTATATTCAAATGATTCCAATTACAATACATATAATGATCGATCAGCTTTGATCAATCAAAAAAGCTAAAACAACTCAAGTTACTAAAAAACTAGCTTTCTAAAAAACTAGCTTTTACATGGCCACCTTGCATGTTATTTTTTTTAATTCTTAAATTAACTAAAATTCTTAATTGGAATGAATAATAAAGCACACAATTTAATACATTTTTCATGTGCTTTATTTTATTTACAACTCAAATATTAATTTAATAATTATGGGTGATTTTTGACATCACCCCTAACAAAAGGCATGATGGAACTAGTCTCATGTGGGTTTTTGAAATGTGCAATTTGATTAACCATTGTTATTCCAAATTTGGTTGATTGTTGTATCAGAAGTTCTTTGTTTAAAATACCATTGATTTGAATACCATTTACTTCCACATATTTATAGAAATGTGTCAAAAGAGTGCCCATATATTTTATAGACAACTCACTTTTACTACTGTGGTCAAGACAAGGATTCTAGAACATGGGATTAACAATAGCCATGGCCTCAAGAAGTTCATATTTGTGAAAATGATCTCTTATTTCCCTTGTTAATGTTTGTGCAATTATTTTCAATTTATTCTTAGTACTATCCAAAACCTCATCGAATCCACAATGTGTTATGGGCACTTGTTCAACATCATTTGTAAGTGTATCTAACCGCTTTTCATAACGATATAAAGGAATCATATTTTCATGGATAGAAATACAAATATTATCATTGATGTTGAAATTTAAAAAGCTATTAGGATCATTGACTTGAACTAATGTATTCCAAATATCAAACAAAGGATCCTTTAAATTTTCTCTGGAAAAGTACATCTTATCAATAAGCATACATATTTGTTTTCTCATCTTGATGAAATCGATAATATAAATTGCTCTTTCTTGTACAATTTTAATCAAAGAATTCATTTCTTGCAACAATAGAAGAATACCACATAATGTGAGAAGAGTTTCCAAGTCATTCATATGTAATAGCAAATCTTTTGCCTTGTCAAAATCCCTATGATGTGCATACATAAACCCCACTAAGGATTGATATTATGAAAAACCCTTTTTGTAGGAAGAAACAGTGAAATCCACTTGGTGTCCACATATTTTAACAATTTTGTGCCTTTAGTTACACCTAGAAAAAATTGTTGAAACTTTGCAAACCTTTTTGGATTGCATGAAAAGTAAGAGTGTATTTCATAGACGAGATATTCCACTCTGGTTACATTTTCAAATATGCTCACAATTTTGTATGCAAGATTTATTCGATGAGCCATGCAATGAATGGGAATCAATTATGGGGTAATTTATGTTTGGAGTCTAACACAAAGACCATTACTTTATCCTTGCATTATGGTTGCACCATCAACTCTAACATAAATTAACTTTGTGGTAATTTCTTTTTCATCCATTTCGACAATATCCTTTAAACCGGTTACAAAAACATTGTAAATGTTTTTTGCATTACAATTTTTCATCATCTTATGTAGTGCTAGTAAATGAGGTTGTCTCAAATAATTTTGGAATGTGTAAACATGTATACAAATCCAAGATGTGTTGTCAACAGTCGTTACCTCATAAATGGAAAGTGAAATAAATTTGGCTTGTTTTACATTCTCTCTCAGGTCCTCATTCTCAACCAGTGATAGACATTTTACCATTTTCCAACCACTTCGATCTGACCAATGGCAAATGGTAAGGTTCTGGACATCGGCTAGTTGAAATAGTTGCTTATAATCAACAAAATCAAACATGGGTCGACCCTTTTTTAGAATACTATATACAACATCAAACTGCAAATATTTTGAGGCTAATACGATCTTATTAATTTTTTGAAATTGGGTCGAGATTGTTCCACCCTTCTCAACAAGAATTTATTGGTGTTTCATTATTTTTTTGTATTCAAGCGCATATATGACATTCACACATTCCGATGCATCCTTCCACCTATAATATTTTTTAATTGTTCCATCACTTTGTATTTATTTGATATAAAATTTCTCATAGTATTTTTCTATTGTGTCTTTCTTATTTTGCAACAAATGATCATTTCCCAATTTCCAACTACAAATAATGCATCTACACATTTTCTCTGTCTCATATCGCTCAATAAAGGGGTATAATCATACCCATTCATTTTTTAAATCCCTTCCAATAGTCCATTCACTTGTCTTTTGATGTTTAGATTTTTGACTAGAAGATTCCCCAAAGGTTTGCAATTTAATTGTACTATCATTTTATTTTTCGGTTGATGTGTCTGTATTAGGCATCTCGTGAAGTGGTTTTTGAATTTAGTTATCAGGAAAATTATTATGTGGTCCCATCTCATCTTCAGGAATATATTCAAGTGGATGCATATTAGGGTTGACAATGTTTACTACATTCAATGTTTGGTGTTCTATATCATTTTTGATGTAAAAAGGCACTATTTTAAAGAATTAACATAATACAATTTTACAAAGCATTTAAAAAGAGGTAGATAAGCACACAACTATTTATATATTAATAAATAAAGACTTTATATTTAAGAATAATAGATAGAAAAAGTAATGATTTTATGGTAAAATGTGTTCGTACCTTCATGTTGTGCAGATGTGGAAGTCTCACTGCATTTTGATATTTGTGAAAAATATTTTAGAATTGTCTTTTTACCAAAATATTGGCCTTCGTTCTTTCCATCTTTAGTAGGTGATATTGTACCTGTAAATAAAAAACCTTTAGATGTTAGAAAATGAATATGAAATTAAAAAAAATCGTATACTTCTCTCAATAATAATCTACATCTCTAAGTAACCAAGGTTAAAATATAATTCCATAAAGAATCTATGAGTCTTCAGATGAACCTACGTTGCCTTCTAGAATGACCTCTACTTGTGTGCCCAAATAACAACAACAAATCAAAACAACGCTAAGAAAACATGCCCTAACAAACAAGAAGCAGTCTCTGACAACAAAAAATCTCATAACACACAACAAGATGACATGGATACTTGTCTACCATAGTTGCATATAGTGAATCTACACTCTCTATGAAACTGAAGAAAAAGAGCTTTGGACAACAAAACTATGGAAGAAGAATACTCTACCTAAAAATTCTAATGAAACTAACAAAGGTTAAAAAAGAAGTAACAAGGCTACAAAGACAAGTAGGCATTAAGTCAAATTTATTGCTAGAGATTATCTAAAACAAAACAATCATATTGATTTTGAAAGCTTTCAATTTACCTATTGTCATAGTCATCACAACTTTCTATCACCGATAGTAACTTTAATTTTATTGCAACCAATTGGTCATGGTCGATTGACAATACTCTACAATAGATTGTCCTCTGTAACAGATCATCACACTCTTAAACTATCTAAAATCGATTGATATTTAATAATCAACAATATGCTGCAATGAATCGGTATGTGTTAAGAGGTAGTTCTCTACAATAGATCATCACTACCAAAATATCTGCAACTAATCAACAATTATCGATTGATAATTCTTTGAATATGATCATCCTATCTACAATAGATCTGTGTATGCTAATTGACACTCCTCTGCAATCGATCAGCTTATGTCGATTGACACTCCTCTACAATCGATGGGATTATGTCGATTGATACTCCTCTACAACCAATCAACTTATGCCAATTGAAACTCCTATACAATCGATCAAATTATATCAATTAACACTCCTTTGTAACCAATTGGTTTATGTCGAGAAACTATTCTTTGAAACCAATTCATCTTTTCAAGTTTCTATAATCAATCGATATATTCTGATTGACACTCCTATGTAATCGATCGGTTTATGTCGAGAGCTTGTTCTCTGAAATTCATACAACTAGGTTTTTGCAATCGATCGGTATATGCAGACTGACACTCCTCTGCAACAGATCAATTTTTGATTTACCTTTTCAATTTTCTACAATCGATCAACATATGCCGATTGACACACCTCTATAATAGATCGGTTTATATTGAGAAGCACTTATTTACAACCTTGTCAAGTTTGTGGAATCGATTGATATCTTCCAATTGATAATCCCCTACAACCAATCGATAAATATGTCGATTGAAAATAGGTTTTTCCTTGCTTCAGAGCTATTTTCGAGTTAGAGTGTTTTAGATATATGTTTATTGGTACCCACTTCAGTATTTATACAGGTAGTATATGCGGTGAATTGGGTGGGAAAAACAAAATTATTTATAATTTGAAGGCAAATTGTTCGTGGAATTGGGCGAAAGTGGTTGGCGAATTAAAATAAAAACAAGATAGTTATTATCACCGTTGGGAGAATCGACCCCAAAAAAAATCCACCCCAAAAAATTTGGGTGAATGGGCCCCAATGAAAGGTCCCAAAATTAGTAAATTTAAAATTTTAAAAATCCTAAATATAGCCAATTTGCAATGATTCACGCTTATGCATAACACTGAATTAAGGGTATGGGACCTTAATTGATTGAATAAATGGATTGTTTTGAAATATTTGATTAATTAAGGGTATGAAACCTTAATTGATCGAATAAATGGATTGTTTTGAAGTATTTGATTAATTAAGGGTATGGGATCTTAGTTGATTGAATAAATGGATTGTTTTAAGTATTTGATTAATTAAGGGTATGGGACTATATCGCCCAAATTTTTTGCACCCTTACCTTTAGGCTAAAGGATCCGTACCCGGAAGGGGGTGAGAAAAGGATGGAACAATACCTCGGACGGAGAGGCCCTTTGAAGGTCGCGCCTCTCGGGGGAGGGGTATAAAGGTGAATTTTTGACGGATGGTGGGGTTCACCGGGAAACTTTGAGTGGCAATTTCCATGCCTAGGTTGAGAATGGGTTTGATTTGTTCGTTTTATGTTCAATCATTCAGATTCCTAGGTTGGCCAAAATGAAGCTAAGCTATTCTATATGAAGATTCTGATTTATATGAAGACAACGAACATAAATGAATCCTAATGCGATTGAATACAGAGAATATATAAAATGGAGAAGAGTACACCTGATTTTCGATGTACGATGAAGATTCTGAAGCTTGTAGGAGTCCGAGATCATCCTGGATATGACAGGATCATATGTAATTGTACAGAATCATCCCAAATCATAGGAGATCATCCGAGATCACCCAAGATCGTCGGCGACCTGACGAATTCGTCAGGCGAATTTGTCAGAAACATGCAATCAAGAAAGCAGACACCAAAAACCAAAAATACAATTGCAAGAATGATGCAAAATGATAGAAATAAGAGTATAGATGTTTGAATGATAAATCCGAGATATCAAATTAAATGAGATGCACTATTTTGGAAACTTATTTTGAATTTTATCATGCAATTATGCTAAATGAGGTGAACTCCAAGATGCAAAACAGAAGTAAATTAATCTAATGCACCAATAAATAAGGAAAATGAGATAGAGAATGCAAACTCGGGGCTCACGATTGCCCCCAAGCTGAATTGCGAGACCAGATCATATGTAATCGTACAAGATCATCGTCGATCTTGACAGGATCATCTAAAATTGTAGTTGAATCGCCTACGACGATCCGAGCTACCTCTAGCTGAAACACAGTGAAATCCTGCAACAAAACTTGAAAACACAAGTGCAAATGATGGGAGATCACAGCAAAAACTAAAATTGTAGGGAAATAATCAGCCAGGCAGCCAGGTAGGGAGTCAGGGGGATAAACTGGGAAAATCCTAGTTTATATAGGATTAGGGGGAGGTTAGGAGGTTGGGGATCATCCCAATCCGGGAGATCCCCAACGTGGGAATCTCCAACCGTGCAGACACGCTTCTGCCCAAGTTGGAGAGGTCGTTGGAACAGAAGCTAATTACAAAAATTTGATTTTGGGACGAAATCATATGGACGTTCTATTCCAGATGAATTCATTCGATTTGGGATGATATCGTCAGATCGAGGACGATATCGTCCAACGGTCACAACAACCTCTAAAAATGGCATGAAAAATGAGGTAAGCGGTTAACGGGCGATTTTGGGGTTAAAATTCAAATTTCTACTTTTCTTGATGGTTTAACTACGCCAATTTTAGGGTGCTACATTTTGCCCCCTCTTTAGCGAATTTTTTGAAAAAAATGCGTTAAAGACGAGTTCTTCACGCTTTACGAGAAAGCAAAAATTTATTCCATTTTTTAGATGATGATTCTAGGTCGAATCATACGATTGTTTGCTATGGTGCCCCCTCTGAGTTTTTACCCAAATCGAACGTTTGAGGTAAAAGCGTGAAAAAGCAAAAATTAAAAAAATGTCATTTTGAATAAAAATAAGAAAAATAGGGTAAAACCCTAATTCATTTTTACTATTCACTTTCATTGTTTCAGAGCTCTGCAGGCGAAATGGTGGAAATGGCACATAGATCGACAGAGATCCGATGCGGGTTGTGGGTAAGGATCTAAACCTAGTTTACTATGTTTTTAACTTGATTTACTTGATTTTTGACTTGAATTTTAAGTGTTTTTGGGCGTCGCGGCCATTTTTAGGCCGTCGACGAAATCGTCTCTATATTGTCGATTTCGTCTAGGGACGAAATCAGAGAAATAGGGGCGATCCCGTCCAATAAGGGGCGATCCCCAAATTGAAGAACGGAGATGATTTCATCCTATTAAGGATGATTTTATCTAAATTTGGTACGATATCATCCAATAATGGGTGATATCAACTTTTATGGGATGATTTGATTTTAATTGATTTTTTTTTAATGATTATGTACTAATGATTTTTGTTGTTTTATTGCTTATTTTGTAGAGGGGATTGCTAAAGAGTCGGGAGTGGAAATACGGAGGTCTAAGAGATGATTTGGCCATGCTCGATCAGGCCGAGCGAGATAGATTGGTAGAGGTAGGACTACAGCATGTGGCAGAGATGCCACAAATTCCTACAGACATGGGGCTACTAACAGCCCTAGTAGAGAGATGGTATCCAGAGTCATCCTGCTTTCGGCTACCGATAGGGGAGATGACTCCCACTCTAGAGGATGTATGGAGGATCTTGAGGATCCCCATACATGGTCGATTCATGACCCCTTCGGCCAATCAGGGCCACGCTATGATGAGATTGTGTGAGGACCCGAGCTTCATCCTGGAGAAGGGCGGAGTGAACATCGAGGCTTTGAGGTGGATGCCTAGGGCATCTCGGTTGACCCAGGTTTTGGTAGGGGTGGTGGGTGGCCTTCTTCTATGCCACCAGAGTGGATGCAGATTACCGTGGCTACTTTCAGATGTGGTCTGTGACATGAGAGACCATGGATACAGGTTTGCTTGGGGTAGCTTTGTATTGTGTCGATTGTATAGGATCCTTTACGGGGTCGTATACAAGGGGGGTCGATGTCTGGTGCTGACATCGCTTCTACAGGTTTGGTGTTGGGAGCACATTATGGTGCGGAGGTCGGTAGGGCTTCCACTGATAGGAGTTGATCGGGAGAGACCCCGAGTTTTCTATTGGTGGCTCCAGAGAGGGTCATAATGGTGGATAGATCTGTCGATGTCCCAGAGGTTGTTGGATGACCTCACCCCAGATCGGATCACTTGGAGACCATGGAGAGAGCATCCAGGGTGGGTAGAGGATGGACAGGAGTTGGCTCGCATCAGGCGAGTCATATGGTTGAGGACAGAGTGGGGAGAGGTAGAGCTCCATCGCTACGATCGAGTTTTGAGGTAGTTCGATCTATAGTAGGGGATCCCTACTCTTAGGGATTATGAGTACTCTTGGACTATGTGGGATAGTACCACATTGAGTGGGGCTCCAGACATGCAGTGGTTCTGGAGTCAGGATGTTGATGATGCCCCCATTCAGCCAGTGGATGGGGATGATGCGGGGATAGCAGATGGATATGATGCTTGGTATGCAGGCATCCGCCCTCCTCGGATGATGAGGGCACAGGGTCCGATGCATGTTGTAGTGCAATGGATGGAGAGGCGATGCCAGGCTGCCATCGATGCAGTGAGGGGTCACGAAGGGAGGGATCAATGATGACCTCCTCAGGAGAGATGTCGAAGAGTACCACAAGCTCCGGAGAGACAACAACAGCGAGAGAGGAGGGAGGAGAGGAGAGAGGAGAGGAGAGAAAGACTCCCTCCTCAGCGTAGAGGGATAGGCCACCATCGCCCGATAGGGGCAAGGGTGTCGAGGTGGGGGAGAGCGGTGAGATGGTAGCTCTTCGGGCGGAGAATGCCCACCTACGAGCTCAGGTGTAGACTCTGTAGGATGAGGCTACACGGCTCAGGGCTCGGAGTGGAGGGGTGAGCATTCTGGAGCTAGCATGATCGGTTGCTCGAGCTATATTCTATCAAGGAGTGTACTACCGGCTGGTTCCAGAGGGCCGGAGGATACGGTTGCCAGTCGGCATTATGGAGCCGATCAGGATGGGGTCATCGAGGACATCATCATGATCGACGTCGAGGACCCATGATACAGTACGGGCTTCGATGGGACCACCTCCTCCACCTCAGGGCGGGAGAGGAGATGAGGCTGAGAGCTCGAGGTCTTCTCGAGACTAGATGCACATTGTACATAGACTATTTTTGAGATGATTGAGTATGCCAGGGTATAGATTGTGGCATACCAATCCATTTTGATATGATGTATATACTTCTTGATATATATATGATGTTATTTTTGTGATATGACTTGTGCATATGTTTTATGATGCTTTAATATTTTAATTGTTGATTGACTATTCATGTAATTATGTCATTGAAAATATTATAATTTTATGTCATGCTATAAAATTAAATGAAATAATCTGATGTAAACAAATTGGTTGTTGTGGTGTGTTTTGATGAAAATAAAGTGACTTCTAACAATAATTTCAAAGGACATTGTCATTGTTACATGACCATTTCATGGAGTCGCCGCTCGCTAGGTCATCAAGCTAATCCCGGTATGAGAGAAATATTGCTAAAAGTAAAAGGGTGCTTAAGAGACTTTCTTAAGACTTTGTGTTGTGATGATGAAAAATGATGATAGTGATGATTTGTTTTCAGATTTCCATGAAAATATTATGCATGAAATATTAAAAATATGATTTTTGCTAGGCATAAAATTCCTAAGTATGATAGAAATTTGAACAATTCCCTAGGAATTATACCATCGTCGCAAAAAAAAATGAATGTTGACATAATGAAATGAAATAGGAAAGTTTTCATTCTTTTTAAAGCACAATTGTGTAACATAATGATTTAAGCCATATGCTTTTATGGATTAAATAAATGGGAAATAAAATTAGAATGATGGTTTGCGCTAGGCATAGAATTTTAGGTATAGACTTATACCATCATCGCGAAATCCAAAGAAGAAATTGATATAATAGTTTTATTGCATAGTTGATTTTTGATTTTGAGATAAACAGAAAATATAAAAATGAGGACTTGCACTAGGCATAAAATTCCAATTTAGGTTTAGGAACTATACCATCGTCGTGAAAGTCGAAAATATATAAATGTGACTTTATTGCTAGATTTTTGAACATGTTTTGCAAGAAAATTTTGGATTTTTGAAAAAAATGTATTTAATTGATTTTACGCTAAGCGGATATTCTCAAGT
Organism: Wollemia nobilis; assembly: GCA_028583015.1. Taxonomy (NCBI): domain Eukaryota; kingdom Viridiplantae; phylum Streptophyta; class Pinopsida; order Araucariales; family Araucariaceae; genus Wollemia; species Wollemia nobilis. Next base: position 30,569,924 of record JAQPPZ010015824.1, read on the forward strand.
AAGAAAGTCAAATTATTCCAGAAGATTTGAATAAATATTTTAAATTATCTCAAAGACAAAATTTAGATTTATAAGGAACCCCATGTGCATACGTGAGTTCATTGCCGATCTTGATCTATCATAATGATACAAAATCTCTCAAACACAAATGTGTGTGCAATTGTAATGTTCATTTACCGATTTTGAGCAAGATAATTTGATACAAGTAATTTGAATTAACCAAATGAGTGTTCGTTGACCATGATTTATATGCATGTAACCGTACCAGACTACTATGTAAGTCGGGTCATCAAGAGCTAGCTGATCCATAAGCGGACATAGGTCTGTACAAAAGAAGGTCGCTAATGTGACAGACATATCACCATGCTAGGAGTTACCCAATGTCAAGCAAGTTGGGCACAAATCACTGTTATGGGGTTTACCTCACAGTTTTCGAATAATTGAGAATTCCAAGGATTCAAGCTTCACACTTCCTTCTTTCAAAGGGGGGAAGGATTTATTGCTTTTTGCTTTTTCTTTTCTTTTCTTTTTCTATATTTTTTTTGTATTTTTTTTGCTTGACACTGAGATAATGCTGAAATATTGCTGAGATGGTACAAAATGATACTGAAATAATGCTTCTGAATAATTTCTCTTTTTCTCATGATTTTTCTTGATTTTATTTTTCTTTTTCTTTTTCTTCCTATACTAGGGATACTTGCTCGGATTGGTTGTAGAGCAAGGGATTTTTATTTTTAGGCAGGGGTGAGCTTGTCCTTTTGTCAATTCTCAAAGATTCTAGACCATGTGCATGATAGGATAGCGGGGGAAACTTTTCGCTCAAGAGACCACTTCTACTATGTAGCATCATTTTGAATTTGCAATGAAATCATTTTAATGTGAAAAGGTGTACTTGGTTCAAGTAAATAACAAGATCAGTTCTCTATGCTCAAAACTTTATTTAATTCAACTGTGGACTTCGATATAAGAGAGATTAATAATCATACCAAATAAGATCAAGATATTTATTCATGTGAGTGTGAAAGTGAGGGATTCCGAATAAATGCTAATTTATCCAAAATAATTGAAAATATAACTGCAATACTTCAAGAATTGACAGGTGCAAAATAGAAGATGTTTTTGAGGATTTTGATGATTTTGATTTTTTTATATTTTGATTTTAATTTATGAATTGAGAGAATACATAATATTACTATTTTTGAAATTTTTATATGAATTACTAATATGAGACAATATGTATAATATATATAGTGACGAAATTACCAGATTTATGCATAATAGTGCTTAAGATGCATAATGTTCATAGGTTCTTTAAGATCTTTACCATCTAAGGTAGCTAATATGTATGCTCCCGATCCAAATTTAGTAGTGATAATATATGGCCCAAGCCAGTTAGGCTCGAATTTGCCTTTAAGGTCTTTAGTTGCATTAGTATTTTTTTGATTTTCTTTTAAGACGAGGTCGTCGATCTCAAAGGATCGATTATGAACTTTCTTGAGATATGCTCGTTTGAGCTTGTTATGGTAGGCACGAAGATGCTCCAAAGCATTAATGCGCTTCTCATCTAGGAGTTCCAGTGACTAAATATGCCGACATGATATTCATCTCCTACTTCAGTATCTTGAAGTAGCAGAGCCAAAGAAGGAACTTCTAGTTCAAAGGGAAAAATAGCTTCAACGCCATAAACCAAAACAAAAGGTGAAGTGCCCGTGGGAGTACGAATGCTAGTTCGATAAGCCCACAAAGCGGGATATAATTGAATGTGCCAATCACGGCCAAATTTATTGACCAGTCTCTTGAGGATTTTAATTAATGTTTTATTAGATGCTTATGCTTGGCCATTACCCTAAGGATAATAGGGAGTGGACCAACGATGTTGAATTTTATATTTTTGACATAGTTTCTTTACATCTTTGTTTTTGAAACAAGTTCCATTATCCGAGATGAGATTTGCAGGAATTCTGAACCTACAAATAATTTGATTAAGAATAAACTTGGAAACTTGCGTTCCAGTGCAAGAAGCTAAGGGCATAGCTTCGACCCACTTCATAAAATACTCGGTGGTGGTTATGATGAATTTGTGTCCATCAGATGACACGGGATTGATTTTTTGATGATGTCTAAGCCCCATTTTGAAAAGGGCCAAGGAGATGAAATAGCCTGTAGTTCTTGTGCAGGCGCATGGACAAGGTCAGCGTGTTTCTGGCACTTGTCGCAATGGTGCACGTAATCATGTGCATCATTCTCCATGGTAGGCCAAAAATATCCTATCCTAAGGAGCTTCTTAGCAATGGCGCTACCACTAAAGTGTCCCCCACAAGATCCATCGTGGGCTTCACTCAAAGCTGATCTAGACTCTTCTAGATTCAAACATCTCAATAGGATACCTTCAAAAGATCTCCTATATAACGTATTGCCAATTATTACGAAGCGACTTGCTCGTCTACGTAATAACCGGTGTTGGTTTCTATTAAAACCTTCGGGGAAGGTCCCATTTTGAAGAAAATTGAGGATGTCAGTGTACCAAAGTTCAGGAATAGTTTCATTGATTAGAAACACGTCCAAAGGTTCCAAGCATGATTTAGTTGAAGCGGGTTCCTGGAGTCGATGAATAATGATGGTAGCATATTCATCATCTAACTCCAAGGGTAAAAGAGATGCAGTTACGGCCATAGCGTCAACCGCACGATTGCTAGTTCTAGGAATAGCTTCCAAGGTAACTTGATCAAATAAAGATATTAATTGTAATACATATGCTTTATATGGGCGCAATTTATCATCTATAGTCTGATAAACATCATTAATTTGATTTATAACAAGTTGAGAATCATCGAAAACTAATAGATTTTTAATTTTTAGTGCAGGGTAGCTCGTAATCCAAGGATTAGAGCCTCATATTCAACAGTGTTATTAGTACAGGCAAACATTAATTTAAAGGATAGAGGTATGAGATGTTTCTATGGAGATATCAAAATAATACCTGCACCAGCCCCACTCATGCATCGGGCTCTGTCAAAGTATAGGGACCATTGCTCTGAATGATCCGCCTCTAGGTTAAGGCATTCATCAGGAAACTCAATGACGAGGGGATGGGTGGACTCTAAGGGTGCAGCAACTAATTGATCTGCTATGATTTGACCCTTAACAGACTTCTATCCTATAAACGTGAGTTCAAACTCGCTTAGAGCAAGAACCCACTTCGTTGTGTGACCAGATAAATAAGGTCGACTCATGAGATACCGCAAGGGATCGGATTTAGCAATAACGTATGTTTTTTGATTGAGCATATAATGGCGTAGTTTATATGTAGAAAATATGATTGCTAGACATAACTTCTCTAATGTTGTGTAGTGGGTTTCATAACTAATTAATGTTCTGCTAATGTAATAATTAGCATGCTCTCTTTTCTCATCATCAAGTTGAGCTAACATAGCTCCTAAAGCAAAATATGAAGCAAAAATATACAAGATAAATGGGCGATCAGGTTTAGGTGGTGAAAGTATAGGTGGGTTAAGAAGATATTGTTTGAGGAGTTCAAATGCTTCCTTACATTCGTCGTCCCAATGGAAAGAGACATCCTTCTTAAGAAGCTTAAGAAAGGGTCCAGTTTTACCCGGTGACTTATCGATGAAGCGATGGATAGCTTGAAGCTTACCTTGTAGACTCCGTAATTCAGATATATTTGTAGGTGCGGGCATATCAGTGATAGCAGTAATCTTGAGAGGGTCAATTTTGATGCCACGTAAAGAAACTATAACCCCCAATAATTTACACGACTTAACTCCGAATATACATTTGGCTGGATTCAATCGGATAAGATATTCCCTTAACCGATCAAATACTTTTCTCAAGTCATCTAAATGGTCATCTTCTTTAGTAGAACGAGCTATAATGTCATCTACATAATCATGTAGTATATCATGCATCATATCATGAAAGATATAAGTCATGGCTCGTTGATAGGTTGCACCTGCATTCTTCAAACCGAATGGCATCACTTTCCAACGAAAAGTCCCCCAAGGGGTAATAAAGGTTGTTTTAGCCTGATCTTCAGGAGCTATCCTGATCTGATTATAACCAGAAAATCCATCCATTAAGGATATCATTCCACTCCCAGCAGTAAAATCAATGATCTGATCCATATTGGGAAGGGGAAAATCATCTTTAGGGCATGCAACATTAATATCTCTAAAGTCTGTACAAACCCTAATCTTAGTAGCTTCTTTCTTAGTTATTGGAACTACATTCGAGATCCATTCAGCATAATCAATGGCTTGTATAAAAATAACATTCAGGAGTTTTTCTAACTCCCCTTTGACTAGTAAGGCCACTTTAGGATGCATTTTTCTAAGCTTATGCTTAACAGGTTTAGCATCCGGATGCACTACTAGGTGATGCATAACTACAGAAGGGTCTAAACCTGGCATATCTTCATATGTCCAAGCAAAAACATCTTCATATTCTTTAAGAAATGCAATGTATTTATCCTATTTTTCTTGACTCAATTTTGATCCAATGTTGATTATGTGAGGGTTATCATCGGTTCCAATGTTAATTTTTATGACATTTTCTACTTCCATGTGTAGATCTCTCTCAAAATTAGGTGGGGTGGGTGAAACGCCCAATTCTTGTAATTCTTCCAAGGTTAGCTTGGATAATTCATCTTGAGGAGTCGTGGCCTCAAGCTGGGCTATACTAGGTATAGAGCCATCAAAATAAAATCCATTATGTAATAATTCCTCAACGGAGACATCGTGAAAGATATCTCCCTCCAACTCATCGTCGGATTCAATGATCATCTCAGGATAAGCTATAGATAGCATATTACATGTGAATGTCTTATTCATTAAATGCAAAGCATCGCGTTCATCTAAATAATCTTGGTAACATATAAGATGGTCATCATCCTCAAATGGGAATGGCTGACCCTTACTAGAAAATAGGCCCACACCACATCGGGCGGGCCACGCTTCTACCTCAAAAGGTTCTTTCATACCATTATGGAAAGGTCCCAAACCTTTCCCTTTATATCCCAATTTAAGCATTATAGGTTTGGCTTTAATATACTCATTAGTAAAATAACATCGAGCATATCCATCATAATGAGTTCTGATGTTTATGGGTATTCTACCCCAGTCATATCCCTTATAAATAAAGGCACAACTCTCGACTTGGTAAATACTTCCCATAGGCTGTGGGAGGCCCAAGGTACGAGGAGATGGTGGCAAATTATTTAAAATAAGGGAATCTTGCATAGAAGCATTCGTTTCTTCTGATATAAGAATTTTAGATAGATCGGGTAAGAGCTCGTCAGTAAGAGCATAAGAGGTAGAAGGAACATTCCCTACGTCTTTCGATGTGGAAAATATGAATTTGGTGGATGTAGACGGTGTAGAGGTGTCGATAGATGGGTCTATTAAAGGTATGGAAGTTATAGGAGTAGAACAAGAGACATTGGTTGTGGGATTAGGATCTTTCTTAGGTCCTAATGCGGTTTGTTCGAGAAGATGGTTGAGCTATATGTGGAGGTGCAACTGATGGAGAAGAAGTAGATGACGTTGTGGGTGTGAGTTTCACACGTTTAGATGGATAATGAGAATTAGGATGTGTGGATGACAGAGAGGGGCAAAATTGAACTCCAATAGGTTCTGCCAAAGCACACATATCAAAGGGTCTTGGATCACCATGAATGGTAAAAAAACTGATTCTTAAATTCAAACTTAACACATTGATGTAAAGTTGAGGGAACAGCTCGCATCGCATTGATCCAAGGATGACCCAAGAGTATATTGTACGATGCGGGGCAATGTACAATAAACACGGTCGTATCCAAGGTTCTTGGACCAACTCTGCAATGGAATGGTAATAACTCCACACGTTTCTTGTGTTTCGTCATTGAAAGCTTTTATGATCATATCAGTTCTTTTCATTTCATCACTTCTAAACCCAAATCTTTGGTAGAAGTCAAAAGTGCAGATATTTAAAGATGAACCATTATCAATCAAAACTCGTTTGATTGCTACATCTCCAATTAAGGCGGTAATATACAAGGGGTTATCTTTATGTAAACTATGTTGCGGTATGTCTCTATCCCGGAAGTCAATACAATCAACTTCACGAGTTATTATAGTATCGGCCATGGCTTCAGGTTGAATGTCTTGTGGTACCATCATCGAACTTAATGTGAGCATTAATTCATCTCTATGTGTAGGAGAAGATCTTAAAAGGTCCAAGAGAGAAATTCTAGTTGTAATATTTGATAATTGTTCATTAATATTATAAGGAGGTTTAGGTTGAACATTAGGTGAATGATTCCCTTTATTAGGAACCTTCAAAACAAATGGAGCTGATCCACCATTCTGAATTTGATCTTGTTGAGAATTTTGAGCATGTTGTCTAGTAACAGCTCCGATGGTACCCACAATATTATTCTGCGGATGATGAATGGGTCTTGGTCTAGCATTTATAGCTAGCTCATTAGAAAGTAATCGGTGAGACGATGGTCTAGTAGTGACTCTTCTTGGAAATGGCTCTTCTGGAACCATATAACTTGTGATAGGGTGAATAGGATCCGATTCATCTTTAGAACTATTCGATTGATTTGATGTGATTTCCATATCACTCTCAGTCTCGTATTCTGTATCACTAAGATCAGGTATCTGAATATTATATAGAGGCCTGGTTGTAACCACGGATAAAGTTGTGTCAAATATTTCCAGATCATGAACAGGTAAATGCCCACTAATAGTTCCTACATATCGGGTAGGAGGGACATTATGATGTTCAACTTGATTAGCCACCTCCTTACCATGTTTTGGTAAGGGATGTTGAAAGATGTCCAATGAGTGATTGGCATTCGATTCTGGTTTTGTGGGGTGTTCTTTTGAACATTATTAGGAGGATTTTGCTTAGGTTGAAAGGCTTGCACCTCCATCTCATTGTTATCAATCAAGTCCTGTATTTTATGTTTTAATATTTTACAAGAGTTGGTAGTGTGTCCAGGTCCTCTATGGAAGTCACGGTGTAAATCTGCTCTGTATCCGGGTATAGTTGGATCAGGTTCCCGAATATTTGGTAATTGAATCAAACCTCGTTCTAATAATTGTGGTAGAATAGTTGATAAAGGTTGATTTAACCTAGTAAATTCTCGAGGAGGTCTATCAGGAGGTTTCAGTACAAACTTCTTCGTTGTCTTCGCAGCATTAACATTAGCAGTATTTTTGCTATCGGTGACTCCATCACCCACAACTTGTTTATTCTTATATTGATTTTTGGATGTTTTCTCATCGTCTCTCTTTTTAAGCTGGCCTCTCCTAATGAGAGCATCTTCCACTCTTCGGGCTAAGTCTATAGCCTGATCGAAGGTGGTCAAGGTAGCGATTGATAATTCGTAAGATAGTTGCTCTTGCAAATTATTAATAAAGATGTCCAACATCTCCCTATAAGGTAACACAAAGTGCAATTTTCCTATCAACTTGTCTCCACCTAGCTAGGAAATCAGCAAAGCATTCATCTTTGCCCTATTTTAAGTTATACAAATCTTTAATGGTCACATATCTTTCGATGTAGGCACTAAATTGATGAACAAAAGACTCGGCAGTTTCTTCGAAATTCCTCAAAGAATTAGTGGGTAATTGATAATACCACTCTAATGCCATTCCTCCCAAGCTTTTTGGGAACATTTTTAGTAATAACAAGTCATCATGTGATATATCATGACATGCTATCCTAAACATACGAAGATGCTCTATGGGATCTTCGGTTCCTTTATATATGGGAAGAACAGGCATAGGAAAATGTTTAGGATACGGCTATGCTACGACTATAGGATCTAAAGGCTGACTACACATCTCTCGATAATTGTACGAGGGACGGTAGGGATCTATCTGGTCCATGCGGGAAACTAACTGTTTCACCACGGCTTCAAGATTGCTAGTTTGTCCACCATATTGGTTCGGTGGCACATAGGTATGGGATCTATGAGTGTATGATGGTGTGACATAAGGATTAGATGTTATATTGCTATTATGCAAAGTGTTGGTAGGAAGAGTATTATGAAGGGGATTTGTAATAGTATTATGTTGTACCTTAGATTGTTGGTAATTGGTGTTCGGTTTTGTTTTGGGTTTTTGTTGATTTGAGGTATGTTGATCAAGAGCTTGGAAAAATAGAGCAGTAAATGATGGTTTCTTTTGTGCGGGAATGACCCTAGGCTTGTTAACAGGCACTTTAGATTGTTGGGTAACCTGCTGTTGTTGCATGCTCTGGATCGCAGCTACTATATCCAAATTGGATGGTCCAACTTGATCACTCTCTTGTTCAATAAAGGACAAGGGATTAGTGCGTGTTTGAAATACTTCTTCTAGAGTTGCTTGAGTGTCACTAATTCGATCCTTGTCCATATGGGCTGCTCTATTAAAAACACCAATATTAGTGTTAATGAACTTCCAGAATTGTTCCATGTTCTCAAAAGTGATAGCTCCTCCCGGAGACATTTTAGGGGATGAGGATCCTTCCTCTCTAATAGTTTCTTCTTGTTCATTTCCTACAACAAGCTCTTCTTCTTGTTGGTCTAGGGTTTCTTCTTCCTGAACTTGGTCCTCAGGAGGGACATTTTGGTCAGTTAATGGTCTTCCTAACCAATCTTCATCTTCTTCGGTTTGTTTTCCATTCCTAAGTCTAGGCATTGTGCTAAACTTAGGTTTTAGAAAATATATATACTTATATATATATATATGCGATAGGGTTGAGAGGTATATATTTTAACTATATACCTACTATAATACTTTAAAAGGAAATGTTTTGTTGTTTTTTTTTTTGTGTGATTTTATTATATTATTATTTTGCGAGAATAAAAATAACAAACAACATGCTAGTTGTAAGAAACAATAGTAGAAAGAATCACTTAGCTTTCTATGAATAGTTTATGGATATCATTGATAGGGTCAAGTTCATCGGGAGTCATGAAATGCTCCTCTTCAAATTGGAAGTTGTTTTTCAAGAACTTGACAAAGTGTGCTATGGTAATATGATCTATTTCAGACTATGACATGTAAAAATAAAGTTCATGGCAATACTCTCGATACAACACAGCTCTAGGAACTCTATTCCATCTCTTTCTATCCATAAGAACGACTTCTTGATCCTCTACACGAGATAGAAATTTATGTACTACAACTGCGTTCTCAAGGTATTCCTCAAAGGTGTATAATTCAGAAGACACAAGTGCTCTTTTATCGGCTAACCACCTATGGCAAGCTCTCTGAAGTTCATGATACAAAGTCACATGATCGGGATCCTAGGATTCTATCTAGGACAAACCTCTTAATTTGCCTAAGTTCTGCAGATCTAGATTCAATAATACCCAATCTCCTATCAAGTTCATCCCACAAAGGTTGGGCTCTATATGTTTGAGGTACTCTAAGCACAGAAGTAATCTCTATGGCCGTTAATTGATTTTCAACATTTATGGAGACAACTCATCTTCTATTATAATCTACCATCTAAGTATGATATGCAAATTTAACAGTTTTCTAATGATTCTAGATGTTCTTAATAATGTGTTTTTTTTTTTTTGGATTGTTTTCAAAAGGTGTTTTTAGTTTCACGTCGGGTTCACCAAAATGTATCGCCCAAATTTTTCGCACCCTTACCTTCAGGCTAAAGGATCCATACCCGAAAGGGGGGTGAGAAAAGGATGGAACAATACCTCGGACGGAGAGGCCCTTTGAAGGTCGCGCCTCTCGGGGGAGGGGTATAAAGGTGAATTTTTGACGGATGGTGGGGTTCACCAGGAAACTTTGAGTGGCAGTTTCCACGCCTAGGTTGAGAATGGGTTTGATTTGTTCGTTTTATGTTCAATCATTTAGATTCCTAGGTTGGCCAAAATGAAGCTAAGCTATTCTATATGAAGATTCTGATTTATATGAAGACAGCAGACATAAATGAATCCTAATGCGATTGAATACAGAGAATATATAAAATGGAGAAGAGTACACCTGATTTATGATGTCTGATGAAGATTTTAAAGCTTGTAGGAGTCTAGATCATCTTGGATATGACAGGATCATCTGTAATTGTACAGAATCATCCCAAATCATAGGAGATCATCCGAGATCACCCAAGATCGTCAGTGACCTGACGAATTCGTCAGGCGAATTCGTCAAAAACCTGCAATCAAGAAAACAGACACCAAAAACCAAAAATACAATTGCAAGAATGATGCAAAATGATAGAAATAAGAGTATAGATGTTTGAATGATAAATCCAGATATCAAATTAAATGAGATGCACTATTTTGGAAACTTATTTTGAATTTTATCATGCAATTATGCTAAATGAGGTGAACAGAAGCTAATTGTGAAAATTTGGTTTTGGGATGAAATCGTATGGATGTTCTGTTCCAGACGAATTCGTCTGATTTGGGACGATATCGTCAGATCAACGACGATATCTTCAGATCGACGATGATATCGTCCAACGGTCACAACAACCTCTAAAAATGGCATGAAAAACGAGGTGAGCGGTTAACGGGCAGTTTTGGGGTTAAAATTCAAATTTCTAATTTTTACTCATGGTTTAACTACGTCAATTTTAGGGTGCTACAAGGACCTTACTTCATTGAATAAATGAATTAATTTAAGTATTTGATTTATTAAGGGTATGGGACCTTAATAGATTAAGGAGAATGACTTTGCATGATGAAAAGCATGAACCTTTGATTGACTAAAGGAAGAGTTGTGAACCCAGGTGTTGTAGGTGAGTTGGAGAGGAGAGGGCAATCCTCCAAGGGAGGTCCCAGGTTCAAATCTCCACCCTACCAAAAAGCTAAATTGGGCATCCAAAATCTAATTGATAATGTTGGTGCAGGCAGGGTCAGGTACGACTCTCGGGTGACTTTGACGGTGTAGAACCCCTTGTTCATGGTCTCTCATACCAAGGCGGCTCCGCAAGGGATTTTTCGCTTTAAAAAAAAAAGGAGTTGTGAATTTCTCTATATTTGATGAAATAACTCTCTTGATAAAGATAAGAGTGAATATGTGGTATTTCTTCTGATGTTGACTAGATACTTTATGATTGAATGCATTGAGTAGTTTTGTATAGTTGCAATCAGGGTTATGCACAACGATGAATATTCACAAATTGGGCAAATATTTGCATTTTTGAAAATGAAAATTGGTGAATTTTGGGGACCCTGACGTTAGCCCTTTCATCCGAAAATTTTGGGACAAAACATTTTTAGGTGTCAGTTCACCGTGCATTGATAATAGTATTACGAATTTTGCACTAGGTCGATTTCTAAACCCTGTTCTACACCAGGCTGATTTTCGAACCCTGTTCTACACTAGGCTGATTTTTGAACCCTATTATGCACCAGGCTAATTTTTGAATCTTGTTCTACACCAGACCAATTTTTGGATCTTGTTTTACACCAAGCCAATTTTTGGACCCTTTTCTGCACTAGGTCAATTTTTAGGCCCTATTTTACACTAGGTCAATTTTTGGATCCTATTTTAGACCAGGCTGATTTTTGAACCATGTTCTACTTTCGAATGGACTACCGAACCCTATTCTACATCCTGACCGATATTCAAATCCTGTTTTGCATCTTGACTGATATTCGGATCCTATTTTGCATCTTGACCGATATTTAGATCCTATTCTGTACCAAAATAGACTATCATATTCTTTTCTAAACTAGGCCAATGTTTGGACCCTGTCTTGTACTAGGCCAATTCTTGGATCCTATTCTACTTCTGGATGGACTACCGGACCTTGTTCTACACCAGACCGATATCCCAATCCTGTTCTACATCCTGATCGATATTCAAACCTTGTTTTACACTAGAATAGACTATTAGGCTGTGTTCTACCCCAGGTTCTCTATTTATCTTAAGATATTCTAATATAAGTTGAAGCAATTGTAGTAATAAGATCCATTTTTTATTAGCTAATTATGGATTTTTATTTTGCGATTTTTATATCATTATTCAAAATAGGTCAATGCTTTGTTTCTCATATTTTTTTATTTTACCCTGTTTTGCATGTTGTCCCCTATTTTCTCTCTTTCTGTTAAAACTCTTTGATTCTTTGTTTCTATTCAAATCTGCTTTTTTGTTATAATATTATAAATATGTAAATTCTTTGGTTCTCTAATGACATTGCGATGCTCTATTTCTCTGAAGACACTATGATTCTCTATTTCTAGTCCATTTTGTACTATAATATAATATTTTTCATATATGTATCTCTAATTATTTTTTGCATACACAACTTTTTTCTTAATTTGATTTGAATTTGTATATTGATTAATTTTGTGCTCTTATCCGTTACAAGTGCTATCACTAAAAAATGTAATATTGGCATACACTGATAAAATCATAATAAAGCATGGCAAGAAACATGTATGTATTTTCTACCAATCGACCATCTATAATTCTAGTTACAATATTATCTTGAGGCCTAACAAAAGTAACATATATTCAACATTTTACTACTTTTCTAAATGAAAAAACATTTTCTTTACAAGTAAAATGTCATCTATCAATGATGGAAAGAAGGGGGCAAATATTCTGCTGAAAAGAGTCCCCTCAAATATTTTAGCTATACGTCAAAATCCAACAAGCCATCGATATCCATGTAAATTTGAGGTACAAATGTTTTTTGACTTCTAAACAGTTAGTTGTATATTCTATAATTATTTTAAATACTACTTTCTTCCTCAAATAGTTAGTTATCAGTATGTGCATGATGATATGAATATTTTTCTGTCTGTAAGTTTGTTTTGTTAAATATAAAAATGATAAAGAATATTATTGTATGCTACTATGCAGAATACCCTATTGACCCCGATATACCTCCACTTGAAGATATTCCTCACCAAAAGATGTCTTCTAATGAAAATTATCTTAACAATGACATCCAACAAACACTTGAAGATATTCCTCAAAATGATATGCTAGTAAAAAATGAAAGCGATAAATAAAATACACTACAAACTTCTTATGAATCTCCAAGCAAAAATTCTAAAAAGAGAAAGGCAAAATCTAACTGGGATTTTGGAAGGACATTTAAGAATGAATGGGAAAAATAATTTCTCAGGATTGAGTCGGTCCTGATTGAGGACAACCAAGTCGATAAAAAAGAATGTAGATGTAAAATTTGTAGCTGGAAACTAGGTAAGGATCACAGGATGCAAAATAAGAAAGATACAATAGAAAATTATGCTGGTAAAGCTTATGTAAAAGTTATAGGAAGTGATGGTAAAATTAATAAATAAATTAGGTGGAAGAATGCATTAAAATGTATGCATGTCAAACATGTAATAAAATATGACAATCACTTAAAGCAATAACAGTCCCTTGTTGAGAAAGGTGAAACGATTGAAGCCCAATTTCATAAAATTCATAAGACCACTTTAGGTTCAAAAAGTTTGTAGTTTGTTGTTGTATATAGTATTCTCAAAAAGGGTAGACCCATATATGATTTTATTGATTATAAGCACCTATTTCAACTAGCTGATGTACAAAACCTTCCTAGTTCCCATTGGTTAAATCAAAGTGGTTGGAAAATGGTAAAATATCTATATTTAGTTGATAAGGACCTGAGGGAGAAAGTAAAACTTGCCAGATTCATTTTACTTTCTATTTATGAGGTGATGGTTGTGGATAACACATCTTGGATTTGCATGCATGTGTACACATTTCAAAATCATGTAAGGCAACCTAGTTTGCTAGGATTACATACTATGGTAGAAAGTTCAAATGTAGAAAACATCTATAATGTTATTTTGACTAGTTTAAAGGATATTGCAAGAATGCATTCTATAGACATAGCCACAAAGTTAATTTGCATTAGAGTTGATGGTGCTGCTATAATGCAAGGGTACAAGAATGGTCTATGTGTTTGATTCCAAACCTCAGTTTCCCCATAAATGATACCCATTGATTGCATGGCTCATAGAGTGAATATTGCATATAAAATTGTGAGCACTTTTGAAAATGTTGCTAGAGTTGAAGACCTTATTCGTGAAATACATTCTTATTTCTTGCAGTACAAAAAGATTTGCAAAGTTTCAATAGTTTACACTAGGAGTTACATAAGGAAAAAAATTGTTGAAAGATGTGGATACAAGGTGGATTTCATTGTATCAACCTACACACAAAGTTTTTATAGAATATCAATCTTTAACAGGGTTTATGTACGAAAATCACAAGGCAGTTGATAAGGCAAAGGATTTGTTGTTTTGTTTTACTAACTTGGATACCCTTTTAACATTATGTGGTATTCTTCCAATGTTACAATAAATAAACAGTGATTAAAATTTCACAAGATATATCCAACTATATCATTGATTTCATGAGGATGAGAAAGCAAATATATATCATTATTGATAGGTTATCTATGTCCAAACCAGATTTTACAGATCCCTTATTTAAAAGTTGGAATACATTGACAAACGTGAACGATGCAAAAAACTTTTTGAAGTTTGACATCAATGATTATATTTGTATTAATATTCATGGAAAGATGATACCTCTTGTGACCACCAAAATAACCTCACACCTATGCTTCCTACTACGTAAAACAAAATAAAAGAACAAAATATATGCATGCAAAATTGACAAAAAATGGGAATAAGAAAAATACTTTTTATTCCATTATAAAGAAGGAAACCCCGGTTACAATTACGTCCCTCTTAGGGATACCATTTTGATACTCTTATTACACTAGGAAAAGCAATATGTTCCCTCTTAAGGGTAAATGTGAGTTTTAGGCCCTTCGAGGTGACACGAAATGCTCTAGGGTGGAGTTGACCCTCTTCTCCGCATTGAGGAAGGAATTGGATGGTTGAATCTCCTTTGAATCTTCTTTCCTATGGTCAAGAAACAACATAAAAGCATTAAAGCATAGGCAGCCTCTCATGATGAGGTCCTTTAAAGAATGTGAACATAAAGATGCCATAAAACTAATATAATCAAGAAAATGGCTAAAACATGCTAAAAATATACAATACTTAAAAATATTAATGGACATATGTAAATAGAAAGTACAACTATCTATCTAGCAGATTGATTAAATGAAACGAAGCATGATAACATAAAAATAAGCTAATTATATCCTACTTGCTATAATGAAGTAAACCTAATGAAAAACTTAATTCTATCAGTTAGAGTCTCTAACATGCTAAATAAACCACTAAAATGATAAATATAACCTAATGAAATACAATGTAAAAAGAATAGTAAGGAGATCTTTCACCGATTGCAAACCGTGACTCAAATGAGCGGTCTGCACTATACACCGTGATTGTCAGCCACGATGAACAATAGATTAGTTTTACCCTCCAAATACAAGGCTGTGGGCTTGATCCTCCTTGTCCAATTGATTATCAAGGGTTGCCTTGCTATCCTCTGACTATATTAGCGATTGAATTGCACAATTGGGCCTCCGTTTGCCTAAATTCATGTTTCTTGGTGTTCTAGCTCCTTAGGGTATCCATGACACAATTTGAAATGATGCTTGATGAATTGGCAAGTAAATGGCAACTAAAACTCTCTTAGTACACTCAGGTGAGTCTACAATCTGACAGGGCTTCTTTGCTTTAATCTCCAATGCTCACTTCGATGGTTTGCCCTAATTTTGAGGGGTACTTATAGGATTACCCAAGGGCTAGGGGTGGATTCATGGAGAAGCCAAGATCAAGAAGAGGTGGTTGGGACAATTGGATTGGAAGCCTCTGGAATCTTTCATCCTTCAACTACCCTCTTCTAGAACAAATGGTCATTCAAACCAATTTGGCTCGAATGAAGGCCAACTGAACTTCAATTCTAGACCACGAGTGATAACTGTGGCCTAGACTATGAACCACAGGTGTCAGCTATGGTTCAGACTGTAGACCGTAGGTCTCAACTACAGTTCAGACTGATTAGGCCAAGGAGACCAAATTGAATGGTTAAAACCACTACTCTATCTTGGAGTCTGTCCAAGATCTTCCATATGGTTTTTTAGCATGTCCCATATGAGTAGTCACCATCGACATGACGCATTTTAGGTGTCTATAAATGCCCCTTTTGATATGCATTGCAAAATTGAACAACACATGAGAAAAAATACACCACCTAAAATGATGTTGAAGGTTGCATGATGATCATTAGTCTGATCAACATTAGATGCCCCAGGTCTTGCAAAAGGACGCGCATCCTGGAATCATTGCTTCCAACTGGGTGAAAGGCTTAAATTTGAAAGAGTTTGCACTCGTCATCAGGAATTCGAGTAGCTTTGGTGCTACAATAGGAGTTAGGCCTATATAACCAAAAGGAAACAATATAAAAATAAACTGTCATATATGTTATTTACCCCAAGCAAATGGGTAAGCTTATGATAGTTGTTGACAATGATTCATAAGGACAAACACAATTTTGACAAGATCAAGGGATCTACAATCAAGGGATATTTTGTTGACTTTGATTATGATTTGAAAGTATGACTACCTCCTAAAGTGATGAGTCAATGAGGGTAATGAAAATTGAATGAATCAACGAGGTCGCTTGACCATTATGAATGATCTGAACAAACTTAGAATTTAGCATTTAATTACTTGGCTAGGCCTAGTTCAGCTTATGATTGCAACTGTTAGTAGTAATTGCACATTTCTATCCCATGGAGCGGTTGAGCTATAATAGCCTTCTTAGAGAATCAAAATGATACAATGCCAATTAGATTTATGTTGAATCAATTTATCGATGATCTACTGAAAATATGTCATAGGAGAAATGACATGAAACATCTCGTTCTCATGGAGCGGTCCAACCTCGAAGGCCTTCTTCGGGATTTGAAAAGAAGAATATCAAATCAACGATGATAATTTTACCCCAAATGTCCTTATGGTTATTTACTCATCTCGTCGGATTGCATGGAGTGTTAGTCGCTGCAATCGCCAAGTGTCTAGGGTAAATAACTGAATACGAGGTGCATTTGGATTTTGACTTGTTTAATAATATTTTTTTTGACTTTTTAAGTTTTTAATTGATCTTGGTGCTTGAAAATCACCAAATTTGTTAAATTGATTACTCTTATTGAGATTATTATCTATTAGGAATCATTAATTTGTCAACTAAAAGCTTCCCATGATAGGATTTTGGTGCATTTAATTCTAGTTACGAACCACACTCATGAGCTGCAGTTAGAAATTTTAATTTTTGGGAACCGCAGCTCAGAGCTGTGGTCGACAAACCCTAATTTTGGGATCGTGATTGTTAATTGCAGTCCGATAAAATTAGGAAAAGTATGTAAATTTTCCCATTTTAAAATTTGCATTATTATTCTTTGAAAGCAATTGCAACTGGAGAGCTCTAAGAGGTGAGGAAGCAAACTTGATGCGAAACGCTATCGAAACAACTTTGTACGACCTCCTACACATCTCGATGGCAGACCCTACACAACCTTCATCCGGTTGAGGCATTGGTGTGAGAAAGGTAACTCGAAACTGAATCCTTGCATTCCTTACCAGTTTAAAATGAACCACATTAAGTAATGGGTCTAATCAATGTCACTAAACTATTGGTAAAAAATTTCACATTATTTTAGGCTAGATTAGTATTTAATTTTTAGGTGCCAGGCTAGGAAGTGACCCTATGGCTGAGATTCGAAGGCTTCGTTCCATCATGGAGGAGGGTAATGATCGGTAGGATGGGTATGTATCTCGCATCTCCCAGTTGGAGGGATACATCTAACTAAGTGGTTTGGAGGTACCAGAGGACACTCGCACCACATGGACCCACAGGAGCAGATCCCATACTAGGACCAGGGAGACAGGATGATCTACTGCCAGTTTGAGCCACAAGATGCACAAGACCGAGAGGACTCACAGGTCTTCGAGTACTCAGGGTGCTAGCTCGTAGAGGACTCACAAGATGGGGGATGATGTCAGTGACTCATAGGCTGGGGGTACATGCCCTTAGTACAGATCTCAGAGATACTTATGTTGTACTATTTTTGAGTGTAAGGTCGAGGACCTACATAGTTGTAGCCTGCGAGTATTTTTGATGTACCCCTGATGTACTCATTTTTGGATACATACACACACACATATATATATATATATATATATATATATGAGATTGATCATTTTGGCTCATTATGTGTACTTGTTTATTTTTTATTTTATGTTTATGTTATGCACATGGATGCAGATGTTCATATTGATGCTATGCTTATATGATGTGATGTATGGATGACATGCACTAGATAGCTATTTTAATTTATGATGATGATGATATGCAGTGATCTAGATGCTTAGATGTGCTATTTATGATGGATGCATATGGATGTGATGTTTACTTTTAAATGCATATTTAATTTTGCTTTATTGTATGCATTTAATTTATGATGATGTCACGATATGTTGGTGTAATGTATGTAATGCATTATTTACATGATGGTAATCTAATGTAAATGAACTTGTATGTTTTAATCACTTAAAACATAAGGAATGAATGTGATATGTGTTTAACAATCTAATGGACGACACCACAGAATGTGTAAAAATCATGAATGTAATTGAAAATCCTCATTACAAGAATTTAATCAATTAATCACCCATATATGAAATGCAATGATATGAAGCGGTATGATGCGAATGATATAATATGTCACTCTATATTCCTTTTGCAATTTGAAAGATATGCACAATATAGTCAGTGGCCATCTAAATATCATTTCTGATATCCATCCGGTATCTATCCTATATCTTGAAAACTTTGTGCTCAATGTAATGATGTATCACGGATTCGATACTTTGCAATTTGATGATTGAATGACTTTTATTTTTGATGGTTTGTGATCTTTGGTATTTTGTTGCTATTAGAGAAATTTTTGAGGGTTTTCCATGAGACTCAAACACCCTAGTAGACTTATCAAAAGTTGTATACTGACCAAACTAGACTTCTGAAATGTAAGGCTTTTGCTAGGATAGGCCCTAACTGTTCATTATCCCTGTGTGTGCACATGAGTATATTAAGATAAGGCATAAGCATACCCCGATGTCAGGCGGGATTCTTTCAGCCCATTGCTAATATTGGGGGTCCGCAAATGTTTATCCAATCCTAGGTTTAGATTTTAGTTGGACTAGACCACTAGGCGATACAGGACACCTGAAGCTAGCTCTTCCACATTCAAACATTGGTATGTACATAAGCGAGGTGCTAATGCATCAGACATATCATCATGTGTAAGGTACAATAGTGCTGGAAATTCCATGGATTCAAGTTCACTCCCTTCTTTTCTTCAATTTTTTGGGATACTTGCTCATATAAAGTGATAAAAATCATTGTTTATTTTGTACTTTAGTGACAATAATCACTGTTTATTTTGTACTTTCTTTTCTTTTTCTTGAGCAAGGGATTTGATACTGATTTTTCTTCCTTTGTACAATTTGATCTTCATTTGATCTGACTTTTTGGAATTTTACATTTGATAATTTTCTTCAGAAACTTCCTTTGGGGATTTTACTTTGGGGAACTATTTCTGGGATATCGATTTTAGGATATCGATCTATGATATCAATATGGGATATCAATCTAGGATGTCGATCTATGATATCAATCTAGGGTATCAATATTGAGGATTGATGTGGGATATCACTCTAGGATATTGCTCATTTTATCGTAAGCAAGGGATTTTGGGTAGGGAATGAACTTGTCCTTTTGCCAATTACCAACATTTCCCATACCGTTCGCACAGGGGGATAAGCAAGAATAACTCTTTTCACCTCAGGATACCTGGTCCTGCTTCGTGGCTTTCATCTTCCCCTAGTCCTTATTAGGATTGTTTAATTTGTTGATTAGTGATAGGATTCTGATATGCTAAGGGCTATACTAACTAGACCTCAACTACAAAAGCAAAGCAAGCTTTCTATCAACTCTTGAGAAGACCTCTAGGTATGGTTGAATGACCGAAAAACCCTAGTATATTCTTCATAGCAAAATTATGGGTTGTGTTGAAAAACATAATTACTCACATGAATGATGGATTATGATAAATGCAGAGGTGCATGATTGAAACACAAATGTGGCATCGTTTGTAAGACTGACAAACACAATCCATCCTACTATGGAATGCAATGGATGAAGAATACCTACATGCAATGCAATGATGAAATGCATGTGGAACATGAAATGCAATGATGCAAATGAAATGCAAATGTTTTTGGATTTTATGCTTTACCAATTTTTTTGGATTTTATTGATTTTTTTTTAATTTTTATGGATTTTGAGCCTTTATATTTGACCAAACGGTGAGTACATGCCTTTGGAGCCTTTTGGATTTGACCAAGCGGTTTTAAGAACCCTTGGAGCCTTTAAATTGACCAAGCAATTTTTCAAAAAATCCTTGGGGCTTTTAGGTTGACCAAAGGGATTATGAGCACCTTTGGAGCTTTTAGGGATGACCAAGTGGTTCTTAGGAACCCTTGGAGCCTTTTAGGATGACCGAGCAATTTTAAGCAAACCCTTGGGGCCTTTAATTGACATGACCAAGCAGTTTTAGGAACCCTTGGTGCCTTTTGCTATGCTCTCAAGCATAGAATGCCTTAATATGGATGATGTTGAGAGGTTCAGGCTCTTCAACACCCCCTAGCGACGTTAGGTGATAGGTACCTGGACCAATATTTTTAGATATGATATAGGGTCCTAGCCAATTAGCCATGAATTTGTCTCGCATATCAGGCAGTAAATTAGAGTTCTGTTGGTTCTCTTTCAACACAAGATCCCCAACTTCAAAGTCTCTCTGATGGACTTTGTTATTATAAGCTCATTTTAATCACTCCTGATAAACGTGGAGATGCTCAAGGGCATTCACGTGATGTTCATCAAGTAACGTCAATTGATCTAGGTGAGCTTGCCATGCGGTGTCATCATCAATGAACTCTTTCAATGTGATGCGCAACATTGGAATTTCCAACTCTAAGGGCATAATGGCCTCAATGCCATATACTAGTGAAAATGAAGTTGCCCCAGTGGGCATCCGAATGCTAGTCCTGTAAGCCCATAATGCAAGGGGCAGCTGGATATGCCAATCTTTGTGGTGTTCTTGGACCATATTTTTCAAGATAGCCACCACTATCTTGTTTGAGGCCTCAGCTTGCCCATTTTCCTATGGATAATATGGAGTCACAAAACTGTGTTTGATTCTATACTTAGACGTCAAAGCTCTCACAATTTTATTCTTAAATGATGTTCCATTATCCGAAACTATCTTGGATGGAATCCCAAAATGACATATGATATGCTCGAGTATAAACTCTGCTATGCGAGCTCCAATTATCATTGTTAAGGGTATTGCTTCCACCCATTTGGTAAAGTACTCAGTAGCCATGATAATAAAAGTATGTCGGCCCGATGATGGAGGAGAGATCTTACCGATAAGATCTAATCCCCATTGAGAAAATGGCCAAGCCGCTTGGATGGGCTGTAAGGCCTATGATGGCAAGTGCATAAGATTAGCATGATGCTAACATTTGATGCATTTCTTGACATACACATTGCAATCCTTCTCCATAGTGGGCCAATAGTAACCCATTCGAAGGATGCGCTTGATGATGGCCATGCCACTAAAATGGCCACCGCACATACCATCATGAGCTTGTGAAATCACCCAAGATGCCTCTTGGGGCTCTAGACAATGAAGGAGAACTCCATCATAGCCTCATCGGTACAAAATATCTCCTAGCAAGACATATTTAGTCACTTTCTACTTGAATGTGCATTTTGTGGCACATGACAATCCCTCTAGGATCAAACCAAGTTTTAAGAAGTCTTGGATTTGTGACATCCAGCTCTGGTAAGCCTCAGCTTTGACTGCCAAGATGACTTGCTCCCCATGCATATCTACATGTGCAAATGCAGACTGGGAAACAACCTTGTGGTGAATGGTAGTACCACTCCTCGTCGGACTCTAAGAGGTTAATGACCCCCAGGGTGCCTTCTTTAGAAAGTCTTCAGCTCTGCAGAACCATTCAACTTTTGGTTCCATGCTAATCATGTTGATTGACTCTTTATTATCAAAGGCTTCATGCTTCGCTATAGGATGCGAGAGCATTTTAACATGAATGGTAGTAAAATCGGTAGATGGATTCTAAGGGATTAAGGATCCCAAATATGCCATGGTGTCTACAAACCTATTTGATGAATGAGGGATTGCCTCGATGTCATACCATTCCAACTTAGCCAAATATGTAACAACAAGATCTTTATAAGCTTTTAACATGGGACATCGACATTGAAAGAGCCCCTTAACTTGGTTGACTATGAGCAAGGAGTCACCAAAGATGTTTAATATTTTAATGTTCATGGCGATGGTTGTGTGGAGGCCCATAAGTAGGGCTTCATATTCAACATTGTTGTTGGTGCAAGGAAAGTCTAATTTGAATGACAAGGGCATTGGAGCTCCTTGTGGTATGACAAACACTATTCTTACACCACCCCCTTGCTCACACTTCGAACCATCGAAGAACAAGGTCATATCAGCATTATTTTCTAGTTCTTCAGGTTTGGGAGCTTCGGATACGATGAAGACCACATCATCCGAAAGCTCAATGGTAAGAGGCCTACTATTTGACAATGGTGCCTCAGCTAGCTGATCAGCTATGACTTGTCCCTTAATGGAATTTTGGCTTATGAATTCCAAATCGAATTCTATCAATAGCATGATCCACTTTGTAGTACGTGTATTATGATATGTCTTGCTCATCATATACTACAAAGGATTTTGTTTTGATATTACATATGTCGTATGACTTAGCATATAGTGCCACAATTTCTTTGTAGCGAACACTACTGCTAAACACAACTTCTCCACATATGCATATCCTAGCTCATAACTCACCAAGGTTCGGCTAATATAATATATGGCTTGCTCTTTGCCTTGCACATTCTTTTGGGCTAACATGGTCCCTAATGCAAAGTCGATTGCCAATATATATAGCAAAAATGGCACATCTAGCCTTGGTGGAGCTAGCACTAGTGGCGTCACCAGGTATTGCTTGATTTTAGCAAAGGTTGCTTGACAGTCCTCATCCCAATTGAATGGGACCCCCTTGTGTAGTAATTGATTCATGGGTCAACATTTATCCGATAATTGAGTGATAAATCACTTTATGGATGCTACTTTGCCCTGAAGGCTTCTTAATTCCTTGATGTTTGAGGGAGGATGCATCTCTAGAATAGCCTTGACCTTTGCTGGGTCAACTTCGATGCCTCATTTTGAAATGATGAATCCTAAGAGCTTTCCTGAAGTTATGCCAAATACACACTTCTTAGGATTCAACCTGACATTATGCTCTATCAGGTGATCGAAGACCTTCTTCAGGACCTCAGCATGCTCAGAACGCAATAATGACTTAGCCAACAAGTCATCGATATAATCCTCTAGGATCTTATGCATGTAGTCATGAAAGATATATGTCATGGCCCGCTGATATGTGGCACCAACATTTTTAAGGCCAAATGGCATAACTTTATAGCAGAATGTCCCCCATGGTATTATAAACATGGTTTTATGCTGGTCTTCGGGCTTAATCCAAATTTGATTGTATCCAAAAAAATCATCCATCAAGGAGAGCATCTCATGACCTACAGTTGCATCTACAAGAGCATCAATATTCGAAAATGGAAATGAATCCTTTGGTGTTGCCTTATTTAGGTCTCTAAAATCCATACAAATACAGATCCTTCCATCAAGTTTTCCTACAGGCACCATATTGGATACCCATTCCGGATAGTCGATGGAGATAACAAACTCTACGTCCAACAAATTTTGCAATTCATATTTCACCATTAAGGCTACTATTGGATGCATCTTTCTAAGCTTCTGCTTGACTGGCTTCTTTGACAGATCTAGTGAAAGGTTATGGGTAACCAATTTTGGATCTAGACCTGGCATATCTTTGTAAGTCCAAGAAAAAATATTAGGTCTCTCTTTTAGTAGAGGGATGAGGGTGGCACACTCATCTGGAGTGAGACTCTCTCCAAATTTAACCTTCCTTGGATTGGTGGGATCATTACTGATATCCACATCGAAGGTTTCCTCTATTGACATGTGTGATCCCTCCTCAAGTTGATGAGGCATAGGGATCAAGTGGATGTCATCTTCTAGGTTTATAGGTTCCACATTGGAAGTATCCTCAACATGATAGACATCATAAGCATATCCTAGCACAAAATGAAATGGTTGCAACATTTCTTCATTAGGGAAGAAATATTCAGGCTCAACAGGTGAGTCAACGTGATCCCAATCGATAGCATCTACATTTAAATGCAATGGTTTGGATGGATCGACTAGATTATGGAGTGGAGTGGTCAAATCAATGGAGACCATATTGATGGAATGGAATTGATCTCCAAGACCACATGGACAAACATCTACATCATCGATGCAGCTCCCATACCCGAGATCTGGCTCTATCGACATGGGCACAAATGGGTCCTCTCTATGCGGGCTACGGATGACTAGGTCCTCTCTATGCACTGATTGCAAGATTGGATCATTCGGCTCAATGAGCTCCATGTACATAGGCAGGTCGAGAAACACCATGTGATAGATCACATCAAAGTTTAGTGGTCTTCCCCTAAGGCGAGGATTGAGATTGATCTCTCTACGCATGTCCTCAGCCGTATAAGGTGCATTATGATGACGTAAGTAGGGAGGTCCTAGATAGGCTCTCTCTATCTTATCTTCTTCATCGCTATCATAATACAATCCTTCATTTTCCCCCACTAGAATGGGATGTTCTAGAAAATGTGGCCCCATATAGGCTATCTCCTGATCACTATCATCGTTGTCCGATAAAATTGGGTACAAGTACCGTAAATACGATACTACCTCATAAACCGGCTCAACCTCATCCCCCGACTGATTTTCGGGTGAGGACTCACTATCCACCAAGATATTCTCATGATATGTCTCGGGTGGTGCTATGGTGATGTAAGACACCATCCGATTATCCCTCTGGAACGTAGAAGGATCAGGGTGATATGGGTTGAAATCCACATTGTCCCCCAAACTAAGGTACAGGTGATCTAAAGATGCTACAAGCAAATCATCCTATCCTCATATTTGCAACCCTAGCCCAAACCTATCAATTTCCAACTGATAATGCGGCTCAAGCGGAGTCCTACGTCCTTGCTCAAAAAGACCAAGGCCATACCCATGCCAATGATATAATTCAAAAATACGCATGGAATATTTAGGGTTGGATAGGTAACGAACATTCACTATGAATGGTTCATCATCATCTTCATCCATGGGCGTTCGAGTAGGAAGCTGATCCAACCCAACGTAGATGAAGTTTGTTTGATTGGGTGGCTCTCCCAATGGCACTACTGATCCAACCAAAAAATGATGAGCATGCGGTCAGCCCATCTCTTGTGTAGTCTCTAGGATTGGTCCAAAGGTGACATTCTGCACAATATATTCACCTAACCCTATGTTGGCCAGATGAATAGTCACCCGTGGTGTGGATGACCCTATTGATGATGCAGGTGAGGTAGGCTGAGGTACCTCCTCGACTTTATCCTGGGCTTCTTCCACTTCCATGGGAGTGGGAGCCTCATTGGCGACTGGTTTGGGCACATGCTTCTTTTCCTTTTTGCCCATTTTCACCTTTAGCTTCCTTTCATCCCGAAGCATTGTTGATGTAGTCAGTTTCAAAGAAGTTGTTGTAGTGTGCTCGGATATGTGCAATACAGATGTCGATGGTTGAGCACACACTTTTTTTTACCTCCTAGATTCTTAACCGGCGATGTCGATCGAACGTCTAGGTGCATTGATGGGAGTATGAAACCCCCTAGCAAATTAGCTAGGTTCACGAATTTGAAGGGTTCTTCATCTGACGACACCACGTGAACCTATCCCTCATGAATGTATTTTACACATTGATGTAGTATAGAGGGAACACAATGCATTTCTCGAATCCAAGGCCTCCCAAGAAGGATGTTATATTGCATGGTGCCTTCGATCACATGACACATCACGAGGATGGTCTTTAGGCCCACCTGAATAGGTAGGATGATTGTGCCAACCGTCGAGCATAGCGCATCATTAAACACTCTCAATGTGAATGCGATGGGCACAATATGTGACTTGGGTAGATTTAAAGGACTTAATGCCTTGGTCGTTATAATATTGATCGATGAACCAGTGTCGATCAAGACCCTCTTGAATGGCATGTGATTAACACATGCGATGATATGTAATAGTGGGTCAGCCGTATCTATAGGAACCGTCCTAATTTCATGATCGTAGAATTGGATCATAGGTTCTTGGCACTGTTGTACGTGTCCCACAAAATTGGTGAATGCTTGAGCATCCTGGGACTGCACCTCGATGGACCTTAGAATATCCATGAGAGTCTCCCTATGCTTAGGGGACTACTGTATCAGCTCATAAATAGACAACTTCGTAGGAGTTATCTACAGGTTTTGAACCAACCTGCTTCGTATGGTCACCACCGGTCTAGTTGGTGGGCCTAGAATATTCTGAACTGGTCGTTGATTCGGCATAGCTTGTATCCTGATGGGAGTGTGAGGTTGATTTGGCTGCTCATACCTCCCATGTCTAGTAACAACATTAACCATACCTACGAACCCCTGGGTAGGTGGTTCGACATGCACTTGGTTGACCTGGCCAACGTTGTTGCATGGTGCCTCATGGTTTGGCAATGGATTTTTATAAATCCCCATGTTTTGGTTGTTGGGTGCTAGTGGATTATTCGGCACTATAAGCTCACCTTTATCGATCATATTCTGCACTATATGTTTGAAGGACCAACACACTTCGATGTCGTGGCCCTTCGCGCGATGGAAGATGCAAAATAGATCATCCTGATACCCCTTTGACTTGGGATGGTTAGGATCGACCAGCTTAATCTTGGGCAACCTGATTGCCTTAGCCTCGCACAATTGATGGAATATTGATGTCAATGATTCTGTCAAAGGCGTGAACTGGCGAGGCGGGCATTGCTCCTTATTTTTTCCCTTGTAATTATTCTTGCATTGCTTGTATTGCGCAGGAGGAGGTTGGGCCTGATAGTTCTGCTTTTGTTGCCCCTTATCCTCTCCTTGGAGGTTTAACCTCACTTGATTGACATGGGCCTACTTGCCCTGATGTTTCATGGAGCTCTTCTTGTGCCCCTCCTTCCTATTTTTGAGCTTCAAGTTGCCCTCTTGCAACTTGATATCCTCAATTACTTTGGCTTGCACCAAAGCTTCCTCGAATGTCTAGTACTACTGCAGTTGCAACAATAACGAGATGTGCTTGGCACAACTCTTCATGAACATCCGGGTCAGTTCTATAGCAGGAATGGGGAATGGCAACTTTACCATTAATCTCCTCCACCTCTTTTTGTATTCTAGGATTGGCTCATCATCGCGCTGAGCTAGCATAGCCAGATCGGAAAGGTTAGCTTGCTTCTTGATGCCAAAAGAAAAGCATTCAAGAAAGGCATCAGCCAGTTGCTCAAAACTGGTGATATTGTGCTTCTTCAACTGATTAAACCACTCCTAGGTTAGGCCTGAGAGGGTTGTGATGAATGTATGCAAAAGCAAGGCATTGTTGCTTGCAATCTGGAAGCATACGTCCAAAAATCTTGTGACATGCTCTTGTGCATCTTCATCACCTTTGAATTTATCTAGCCTGGGCATGTCAAAATGCTCAGGATATGCTGGAGTAGGCACCGAGGGGTCCAAAGGCTCATTATGAATCTTGCTCAATGTTAGCTTTTGAAAAGTCATGCCTTGCCTCTCGATTGCTTTCACTTTCTCTGCTAAGGCCTTATAGGCCTACGAGGATAGAAAGTCCTCCTCCCTAAGCTGACGTGGGGGCGGTCTTGGAGGTACATTCTTCCTCTGTCGAGGTGGAGGACGTTGCTCTTCCTCCTCCTCAACCTGGGAGCTTTTAGGATATCCTTGATCAGCTCCATCTCCCTCTTCTTCCTCATATTGTCTTTGCCTCTGATCTTCGAATGGTGGTGGTCATTCTCTTTGTTGGGCACTGACATGAGTGTGAGCGTCTCTGTGCTCCTGATGCACGTTAGCTTGTGAAAAATCCCTCCTATGAATGTGCTCTTCGTGCTCAGCATGAGTGAATAAACCAGCCCTGGCTAGCCTATCCTCTTGTTCTACATACTCCTTTTGGGCAAGGATGCATTCCTCACGCATACACTGCTCATATAATATTTGTCTAATGAGCCTTTGTGACTGAATATTCTCATCTTCAATGCACTGCCTCTCTACGTGGGCATCCTCCAATTGATCTTGGAGGAGTTGTCATCTCTGCTTGGATACCAGTCTATGCGATCTATCAATGTGATCGGCCATAAGAGGCCTCTGGTATGTGTGCTCCATGTGAGCGACCTTATGGGTTCTATACCCATATGGCGGATTCACTATGCTTTTGCCTTTATCCATGAAGATGGCATTGGCATCATGCTGAGTCCTATGCTGTGTGCCACCATGCGTGGATGGTGGATGCAAACCATGAGGGCACTTGGAAGCCTCCCCATGTTCTCTGGTAGTCCTAATAATGCTCCCACTATGCTCACTCGAAGCACGAGTGGGTGGAGCTAAAGGCTTATAGCCTAACTGCTCGAGGATGCTACCTAAACCATCCAACTATCTGGATCACCATGGCTCATGTGGTGGTGTACCATTGGCTCCCACCTTGGATATGTCGATAGTGATCTTGCGAGGTTCACTATGCATGGGAGTGTGAATAGACCTATGCTCGAAAGTGGGTCTGTCTGCATGCCCTTGAATGGGTGGATCTTGATCTCTTCTATACTCTAAATTTGGAGGTATGGAACCTCCTATAGACCTAGTATGTAGGGGTACCAAATTGGCCCCCTGTATGACATACTCATCATCCGATCCCATGGATGCATGTGCACTATGATCTCGATAATGGCTTTTGAGTGGAGCACCCTCATGTTGAGAGGCTCCATGCTCTATCCTATGTCTAGAAGAGTGTATAGAAGCTCCTCTATCGGGGGTATGCTCAATGGTATCCCCTCATGTTGAATTGTCTCCTTTGATGCTCCCCGAATGACATTCGGGAAGTGCATGTGGGCGAGGGTTCGACACATTTTGTTGTGAATTTGGTGGGGCTTGGTCATTGGCATCAGGATTAAGCCTTTGTTGACCTCCCTGTGTCTCCACCATGGTGCACCTAGTGTCTATATTTATCTTTTATTATGCAAACAAGGTATACAATGGTGATTATCTCATATTAACTTTTAAATGTGAGCCCTAAATTGTTTGATGTTGTTTCATGATTTGTTATATCAATATTAGAAACTCTTATCATTTTTGAAAGCTTGTTGGATGATAATCTTAGTTTAATTGGCTTTCACCGATAAACCCACCACAAAAAACGCTATGAACTCCAAGTCACGTAATCCAACCTATAATGTGTGGTAATGAAGCCCACACATGGTCAAGGAGCACAGGTCCTCCCAGATCCTCACCCATTTTCACCCAGTCAACGTCATACCCTCCAAAGAGGAGTACATGCAAATTTTCTAGGCTACGAAAGGTTCTCGGATCCGGTATTGGTCTAGAACAAAGGGTATGTGGGATTTGGGCCAACAGATGGAAATCACCTCCATCGTCATTGAAACCCTACTAGTGGTTGGATGTCACTTCCAACTCACTAGCATTTACTTTGAAATGTGGTGTGTGTGGTTCATTTTAATTGTTGCATGAAAAGAAAATGCATAATACAACAATCACATGATTATTTCCTACATGATATGCAATAAAAGAACTTTTCAAATTCATAAAATGCATGCTACATCCTACATGCTCTTTTTGACAATGCACTTTACGATGTAAATGGCCTCTAATTGGGCCTTAGACATGCAAACCAATACATAATTTAATCTAGCACGTTGGATTCTAGGGCAAACTACACCCAAAGGTCAGTGCCTAGCTAAAATATAGAAAAAGAAACCCTAAGGACATACTCTATTTTCATGTTCTTTTTATCCTTAATCAATTTAGGTTTCAATTTCTCTATTTTGGAAAAACACAAAGGCAAAATACAGAGACAAAGAGTTTCAGAAGGGCCTACCTCAGGTCCTCATATGATCTAACTTTAAACTCCTACTGTTTGCAGTGTCTGCTATAAACCGTAGCTCTGTTGCATGATTGCTACTGTAGACCGTGTATTGAAGCCGTGGGACAACAATGAGACCACAACTATCAACTATGGTCTGCACCTGATTTTCAAAAACACAATAAGGCCAGAAATTAGAGGCTAAAAATGTGGATTTTCGACATGATCACCTTCTATGACCACCAAAACGGCCTCACACCTATGCTTTCTACTGCGTAAAACAAAATAAAAGAACAAAATAGATGCATGTGAAATTAACAACAAATGATAAGAAGAAAAACACTTTTTATTCCATTATAAAGAAGTCAATCTTGGTTACAGTTACGTCCCTATTAGGGATACCATTTTGATACTCTTATTAAAGTAGGAAAAGCAATATATTCCCTCTTAAGGGTAAATGTGAGTTTTAGGCCCTTCGAGGTGACACGAACTTCTCTAGGGTGGAGTTGACCCTCTTCTTCGCATTGAGGAAGGAATTGGATGGTTGAATCTCCTTTGAATCTGCTTTCCTACGGTCAAGAAACAACATAAAAGCATTAAAAGCATAGGCAACCTCTCATGATGAGGCCCTTTAAGGAATGTGAACATAAAGATGCCATAACACTAATGAAATCAAGAAAATGGATAAAACATGCTAAACATATACAATACTTGAAAATATTAATGGACATATGTAAATAGAAAGTACAACTATCTATCTAGCAGATTGATTACATGAAATGAAGCATGATAACATGAAAATAAGCTAATTATATCCTACTTGCCATAATGAAGTAAACCTAATGAAAACCTTAATTCTATCGGTCAGAGTCTCTACAAATGCTAAATAAACCACTAAAATGCTTAATCTAACCTAATGAAATACAATGCAAAAAGAATAGTAAGGAGATATTTCTCCAGTTGCAAACCACGATTCAAATGAGCGGTTTGCATTGTACACCACGAATATCAGCCATGACGAGCAAAAAATTAGTTTTGCCCTTCAAATCCAAGGTTGTGGGCTTGATCCTCCTTGTCAAATTGATGATCAAGGGTCACCTTGGTGTCCTCTGACTAGTTTGGTGATTAAATTGCATAATTGGGCCACCATTTGTCCAAATTCACATTTCTTGGCATTCTAGCTCCTTAGGGCATCCATGGCACAATTTGACATGATGCTTGATGAATTGACAAGTAAATGGAAACTAAAATCTCTCTTAGTACACTCAGGTGAGTCTACAATTCGATAGGGCTTCGTTGCTTTAATATCCAATGCTCACTTCGATGGTTTACCCTAATTTTGAGGGGTACTTATAGGATTACCCAAGGGCTAGGGGTGGCTTCATGGAGAAGCCAAGATCAAGAAGAGGTTGTTGGGATAGTTGGATTGGAAGCCTTTGGAATCTTCTATCCTTTAACTACCATCTTCTAGAACAAATGGGTGTTCAAACCAATTTTGCTCGGATGAAGGCCAACTGAACTTTAGGTATAGACCATGAGTGACAGCTGTGGCGTAGACTGTGAACCGCGAGTGTCAGCTATGGTTCAGACTGTAGACCATAGGTCTCAACTGTGATTCAGACTGATTAGGCTAAGGAGCTCAAATTGAGTGGTTAAAACCACTGCTCTATCTTGGAATCTGTCCAAGATCTTCCATATGGTCTTGTAGCATGTCCCATATGAGTAGTCGCCATCGACATGACATGTTTTAGGTGTCTACACCTCTATATTGTTATGAAAGGTAGTCAAATATAACTATGAATGATTTTGAACAAGTTCGTGTAATGCACAATAGATATGAAGTTGTTTTACACAATACTAAGAAAAAAATGTTTAAGATAACAAAATCATTAACAAGTGAGATAAGATATCATTTTCAAAGAGATGAGTTGCTTGAGGCCATGGGTGTGGTTAACCCTTTATTTTGGGATCCTTTCATTGATTACAATTCTACACATGAGTTTTTTATTAAATATATGGGCATCTTTATTCAACATTTTACTAAAAGTTTGGAAGTCAATGGTGTTGAAATCAAAGGTATACTCAACAAAGATATTTTAAAACAATAGTCATCACATTTTGGAAGAACAATGGTTCAAAAAACATCACTTTTGAGTAACATCCATGATACTGGTTCCATTGCACGTTTGTGGAAAAAGTTATATCCAAGCTGTGTCTTACAAGATATGATTAGTGAATACTTTTGTTTATATGAATTATATCAAACAATGATTTTGGGATCTGTGGAATATGAGAGGGTTTTTATTACACTATCTTATGTTAAATATAAGCTCCGCAACAGGCTAGACAAAAATTTAGAAAATTATTTTAAAAATTTGTGTTATTGTATTAGCTAAACAAATTTCCATATAATGGAGCATTGGCATATTGGAATTCCCTTGTAGGCATAAGGGGTACCATGAATATGATCGATAAGGAGGATAATGATGCTTTCAATGATCAAATGGTGGAGACACAGATATTTGCTATGCTTAATAGTGATACTAGACAAGTTGAGATGTGTTTGTTTCAACTACCTGAATTCTAATTTTTCCAGTATTTCACAACAATGCAAAATTTGACTTTATTTATTATCAGATTTCACAATATTGTTTTAGATGTATAAGATTTCAAAAATTTATTTATTCATAAATTGTATGTTTTATATCACATTGTGTTTTTAAAAATTATACGTTATATATCACATTGTTCTTTTAAAAATTGTATGTTTTATATCATAGTGTCTCAACTGCATTCCTTGACAAATCGTTATGTCTTATATTTTATATCACAGTATTGGTATTGTATTTTTAATGTATGAATATCATTTATTTGTTGTTTGAGATGAACATAGTAAATAATTGTAGACACCTAAAACGCGTCATGTCGAGGTGACTACTCATATGGGACATGCTAACAGACCATATGAATGATCTTGGATAGCTCCAAGGTGAAGCAGTGGTTTTAACCACTCAATTTGGGTAGAGTTGGCTAACTCAGCCTTAGCCACGGCTGACACCCATGGCTAACAGAGCTGGTCATGCCTCAGAGCCGTGGCTAGCATCAAAACTATTTTGAATCCCGGGCCGAGCCAAATTCGGTTGCAATGGCCTAGGCAATGGAGATTCAAATGGTTTTGGGTGGGGAAGCTTCGAGAGTTTTCCTCCCAACTGATCCAACCTCCTGGATCTTGATCTTGGCTTCCCAAGCAAGCCAATATTGGAGATTAGGAGTCCTATAAGACCCCCCTCCAAATTGGGGAGAAGTCTAGAGAAAGTTTGCATTTGAACATAGCGAAGCTCTACCAAAATGGATAGCAAATTGATAACCCCTTGAGGAGAGTCAAAATGTTACCCAATTATGGAGTGACAAGCATGAATCCATCAATGAAGCTTCCAAAGGACTAGGAAGCATAATCGCACAATCAAGCCAATCAAATATGAATCTCAACAAATTCGATCACCAATCCATCAGAGGACATAGAGGTGACCCTTGATCATCAATTCCATAGAGGGAATTGAAGATCTAAGCCCTGATTACAAGAGCAAGAATATTTATACCTTAACCATGGCTATCAACCATGGCTAATAGTGCCAGTTACACCTTAGACCCGCAATGAGGGTTTGATCCTTGATTTCCTTTATTTTAGCATTAGATTTACATTTTTAGTTATGCAATTAGCTTAATCTAGCATAGATTAACATTTTAGCAAACATTTGACTGGTTAATTCTAGGATTTAGAGGTAGATTTACTTCCATTTCCTTGCAATTATCAATTTAGACTAGTTTAACTATTTCATGCATTTCAAGTTTCTAATGGTTAATTAGGCTTCCTAATTTCTAGATTTCATGCTTTCTTTACATGCTTTATAGTAATTTGATGATTTCTTGTATATCTTCATAGATTTACATGCTTTCTTGCTTTCTTTATCATCAATTTATGCAATTGTCCATCAAAAGCCTCATCAAGAGAGGCCTCCTTTGTCATTAACTCCTTTCATGTTGTTTCTTGAATGTAGGGTTTATAGGACCTAATCATTTTCAAGGCATTCAAGGTAGCATATACCTCTAATCATGGAGAAGAAGGTTATCCTTGGCCTTGAGTAGTTCATGTTCCTTCTGAAGAGTCTACGGATTATACCACCCCCTCATTTAGAGGGTCTTCAATATTGTATTAATTGTATCAAAATTGAGTATCCCTAAGAGGGACGTATATGTAATCATTTACATCAATATTTAATACAAATAAATCCTTCTTTCTTGTCAAATTCAGTTATTGTAATGTTTTATGCTTTAATATTTGATTTAATTGATGCAATAGCTTAGGTATATGCTTTTCACAATGATACAGATGGTGATCACGTGGGAACCCACAAATTATGCTATCAATGACTGACTTGCTATGTTTTTTATTGTAGGTCTCACTACCATGGTGAATACTTTCAGGCTAGCAGAGAACAAAAAATAGTAGACAACCGAATCTACATCAGACTTGGATTTTAGGTAGGAGGCAATTCTCTATGTTTTCCTATGTTTGTCTATGTTTATTTTGTTGAATACAGTAGATGAAGTCGGTTTAATTAGAAAACATAGAGAAAGTTTAAAAGTAAAATTTTAGATTCTCTTAGGTTTTCTTCTAATCATTGCTAGGAACAATGGACTTTTGATTGCAATCCACCCTAGTCTCCAGTGGTCTAGGTTATGTTTGTAGAGATTGCTTGCTTGAGGCCCAATTAGTGGCCAATTTATCATGTAGATGCATTCTCTAAAACTTCATTTAGTCAATTAGATGCATATTTCTAAACATTAAACATATTTATCATTAGGCATTTAGGAAAGAGCATTGAGTGCTTGGTGTTGCATTTTTACTTTCATGCAAAATCTAAAATGAACAAACACACACCACACTACTTAAACACTAGTGAGTTGGAAGTCATATCCAACCACTAGTAGGGTTCAACGATAGTGGCAGTGATTTCCATCCATTGGCCCAACTCCCTCGAACCCTATTACTTGGCCAATACTGACTCCAAGATCTATCCTAACCATGCAAAATAGCATGCATTCCTCTTCAAAGGGGTGTATCACTATACATAGGGTGCTAGGTGAGGATCGATAGGACCTATGCTCCCTACCAGGTGTGGATTTCATCTCCACATTTAGAGGTTTACATGACCATGAATTTCATTACCAATTGTCGAGCTATGAGCATACAAGTGAAAACCCTTAAACTATTGAGTATTACATCAACAATTTCAAACATGATGAGAGTAGTTTAAGTTTTCAAAAAATCTCAAAACACATCAAACCAGTTAGGGCTCACAAAGAACATTTAAAAGATATAATCATCATTGTTTGCTTTGTTTGCCTTAAAATATACATACGAGATAATACCACATCATGGTTATCACACGGAGAGGTCGATCTCAGCATAGAACTAAGGTCAAAGCCGAAGCTCCACCCAATGCACAACACAACGTGGAGAACCCTCAATCACAAGATCCTCCCGAATGATGTTCGATGAGCATTAGAGGGGATAACTCTACATGCGAGGGTTCTCATCAGAATACCCCACCTAGAGGAGGCAATGCACATGCCTCATGAGATAGATCCAAGTATGGAAGATCCCAACATGGGGCCTTCGAGCATGGGAGTATATATCATGATCGTACACCTCATGGATCCACTGGATCCGCTGAAGAGTACATCATTGAGGAAGGAACTATAACTAAGTTAGTGCCCATCCATACTCGAGATAAGGGAGGCTCAAGGCCCCCACCAATTCAAAATAGACAAGTAGAAAATCTACCCATTCAGGGGTAGGAAGAGAGGGTTGCTTCAAGGCATAGGCCCTCATAGACTCCAAACAACAATCAACCTAGCAAGTTCACATTTGATATGTCTAAGGTTGGAGTCAATGGTACGCCACCACATGAGTCATGGTGCACTAGGCAATTGGATGGTCTAGATAGAGTCTTAGGGTAGCTAGGGTATAAACCCTCAGTTGTGCATTCTCATTCTATGAGTTCTCATAGTGAGAGCACATGTCGGACCATTAGAGAGCTAGGAGAATGCTCTAAGTATTCTCATAGTATAATTTCCCATCAACCCACATGGGCATAGAGTACAGACAACACCAGAATGTGAATGTCATCTACACAGACAAAGGCAAGAGCATGGTAAACAAGTCTATTAGAGGTCATACCGATAAAGTTGCTTGAATAGAATGAGTACACTAGAGACCGCATATGACCGATCTTATAGATCGATCATAGAAATTGGTGTCAAAACAATAATAGTAGATTCTCCAAGATCAATTGGAGGATATCCATGCAGAGCATGAGCACCTCAAAAATGAGGATACTCAGAGATAGAGGTTGCTAAGGTAATATCTTTTTGAGCAATGCATGCACGAGCAATGCATCCTTGATCAAAAGGAGTGTGTTGAGTGAGAGGATCGATTAGCTCAGGCCAATTTACCCCCTCATAGTGAGTACAGGGAGCGCACTCATAGATGAGCTACTTCATAGCCTAATTTATACCTTGAGCATATTGAAAATTATACTCACCACATGGCCCAAAACATGATGCAGCACCAAGCACTAGAACATCATGGGCGTACATAGTATGAAGAAGAAGTAGGAGATGATCAAGAATAAGAATATCCTAAGATCTCCCTAGTAGATGTGGAGGATGATCCTAGTCCTCCACCTCATCCAAAGAAGAATTTACCTCCAAAGGCTCCGCAATGACCTCTCAGAGAAGAGGAAATTCTATCTTCGAAGGCCTATCAGGCCTTGGCAGACAAGGTTCGAGCTATAGAGAAGCAAGGGATGGCTTATCAAAAGCTGACCTTGAACAAGATTCATAATGAACCTCTATGCCCTTTCATGCCCATTCTAGTGTATCCCGAGCATTTCGAGATGCCAAAGCTGGAGAAGTTTCAAGGTGAGGAAGATGCTCAAGAACATGTTATGAGATTTATGGACATGTGCTTTTAGATAGAAAGCAATGATGCTCTATTGTTGAGAACATTCATCACAACCCTTTTAGGCCCTACCCGAGAGTGGTTTAATCAACTTAAGAGGCACAACATAACCAGCTTTGAATAGTTGGCTAATGCATTTCTTGAATGCTTCTCCTTCGACATCAAGAAGAAGGTGAACCTATCTGATCTAGCTGCTTTAATGCAACATGATGATGAGTTGATCATGGATTATGGTAAAATATGGAGAAAGATAATGGTGAAGTTGCCATTTTCCATTCTGACCATAGAACTAACTCGGATGTTTACCAAGAGTTGTGTGAAGCACATCTCATTACTACTATAGTTGCAATAATATCAAACATTTGAGGAGGCCTTGGTGCAAGCCAAGGTAATAGAGGACATCAAGTTATAGGAGGGTAACTTGAAGCTCCGAAACAAGAAGGAATGGAACAAAAAGAACACCCACAATCAGAAGGAATAGGCCAAGCTAACCCATGTAAACCAAGTGGTGTTAAACCTCTAGAAAGGGGATAAGGGGCAACAATAGAATTATCAAGCCCAACCTCCTCCTGTAGTATGACCAGTGCAATAATAACAAGAAGGGTAAGAATAAAGAACACATCCACCTCACCAGTTCACACCTTTGTTAGAATTGATGACATCGATATTCCATCAACTGTGTGAGGCCAAGGCCCTAAACTTACCAGAGATCAAGTTAATAGACCCTAATCAGCCCAAGCCAAAGGGGTATAGGGATGATCTGTATTGCACTTTCCATAGGGTGAAGGGACATGACATCGAAGGATGTTGGAGTTTCAAACATGTAGTACAAAATATGATCGAAAGAGGTGAGCTAACTATGGACAACCCTCAGGCTCCAGACAACCAGAATATGGGGATCTTCAAGAACCCCTTACCAAATCATGAGCCATCGAGGAACAATGTCGGTCATGTGAATCAAGTGTGGGTTGAACCACCAACTCAAGGATTCATCGGTATGGTTAATGTTGTCACGAGACAAGGGAGGTATGAGCATCCAAATCCACCTCCAACTCCAATTAGAGTGCATGCTGCACCTCAGCAAAGGCCAGCTCAAAATATTCCAGGCCCACCAACTAGACCGGTGGTGACAATTAGGAGTAGGCTAGTTCAAAGCCTATAGACAACTCCAATGAAGTTGTCAATATATGAACTGATTCAATAGTCTCCTAAGCATAGGGAGATGCTCATGGATATTCTAAGATCAATTAAAGTTTAGTCCTAAGATCCTGAAGCATTTACAAACTTCATGGGACATGTGCAATAGTGTAGTGAACCGGTCATTCAATTTAATGATCACGAGATTAAGATGGTCTCCACTACTATAGCGGACCCATCGCTACATATAATTGCATGTGTTAATCACACACCATTCAAATAGGTTTTGATTGATACAAGGTCATCAATCAACATAATTACTACCAAGGCATTGACACATCTGAAGTTGCCGAAATCACATATTGTACCTTCTACTTTCACCTTGAGAGCATTCAATGATGCGCTATGCTCAATGGTAGGTACTATAGTTCTTCCAATTTAGGTTGGACTTAAGACCATCCCTATGATGTGTCATGTGATCGAAGGTGCCATGCAGTATAACATCCTCTTGGGGAGGCCTTGGATTAGAGAAATGCATTGCATTCCCTCGATCTTACATCAATGTATAAAATATATACATGAGGGACAAGTTCACATGGTACCTTCTGACGAAGAGCCATTCAAATATGTGAACTTAGCAGATTTACTAAGGGATTTCATTCTCCCCTCAATGCATCTAGATATACGATCGACATCACCAATCAAACATCCAGAAGGTAAATTAAAAGGAGTGTGTGTAGGACCTTCCACGATAGCACCACAGTTATCAGAGCACACAACAATAGCTTTGACTAAACCTACGACATCCAAAGTGCTTAGGAATGATAAGAAGCTTAAGGTAATTATGGGTGAGAAAGAGATGAAGCAAGCACCCAAAGTAGCCACTATCGAGGGTCCTAGTCCCATGGATGAAGGGGATGCTCAAAATCAAGTCGAGGAGGCACCTCAGCCTACCTCACCTACTTCTTCAATAGGGTCATCTGCACCGTAGGTGACCATACATTTGGTTAACCCTAGATTAGCAGAATATATCATGTAGAATGTGATGTTCATACCATTTATCAAAACTGCATAGGATATGGGCCGACCTCAAGCCCATCACTTTCCCATGGGAATGGTGGTACCACTAGGGGTGCCACCCAACCAAACAAACTTCATTTATGGAGGGCTTGATCAACTGACAAATCACACGCCCATAGATGAGGATGATGATGAACCATTCATGGTGAATGTTCATTACCTATCTAACCCTGAATTCACCTTGTGCTATTTTGAACGTTACCATTGGCATGGTTACAACTTAGGCTTATTTGAGCAAGGGCATCGAGTTCCCATCGAACCATAGTATCAGCTACCAACTGATAGGTTTGGGTTAGGCTATCATATCCGAGGATAGGATGAGCTCCTAGCAACATCTTTAGATCATCTAAACCTCACTTTGGGGGATGATGTGGATTGGAATCCTTATCACCCTAACCCTTCTTATATACGAAGGGGTAATAGGTTGGTAACCTATGTCTCGAAGTACCACCAGAGATCTATCATGAGCACATCATGGTAGAGGTAAATCAAGGAGACAATCCAAGAGCCAACTTGGACAATGAAAGTCATGAAGCTACCGATGACATAGGTATGTAGATCCAGAATCTAGGTATAGTAGAGTCCATTATCGAAAGTGATGGACCAGATTATGATTCTAGAATAGATGATGATGAGAAATCCTCACACAATGAATGATATGAGGATGAAACTGAGTTGGCCTACTTAGGCCCTCTAAATCTACATCATCTATTACCCATGGAGCAAATGGGTGAGAATGAGGAATTCTTCATGGTTGATAGTGACTATGAGGATGAAACAGAGTGGGCCTACCTTGGGCCTCATCTTGCTAATCATCTAATTCCAGTGGGTAGGGGTGAAGGACTCATATATAATAGTGATGACGAGGATGAGATCGAGAGAGCCTATCTTAAGCCTCACTATTTATGCCATCATCATGAGCCGATTGACATCGATGAGATGTATCGATGAGTCTATCCTAGCCCACACCTCAGAGGGAGACCACCCAATTTGGATATGATTTATCATATAGTCTTCCCTGATCCACCAACATACATGTAGCTCCTAGAGCCAAGTGATCCCATTTTTGAGTCTATTCATAGACCAGATCCGGAGATCCCCATACCCCTAGAGCCACATCTCGAGGATGGAAGTTATATCAATATAGAGTCACACACATGTGGTCCTAGAGATCTAATCCATTCCATCAATATGATCTCCATTGATTTGACCACTCCACTTTACAATCTAGCCAACCCCTCCAAACCATTGTATCTGAATGTAGATGCTATTGATTGGGATCACATTGATTCACCACTAGAGCCTAAATATTTCTTCCCTAACGAAGAAATGTTACAACCTTTTCATTTTGCACTAGGATGTGCACATGATGTTTATCACATTGAGGGAAATTCTGATGTAGGACCTTTAAACCCAGCTGATGACATCCACTTGATTCCTACACCTCACCAGCTTGAGGAGGGATCACACATGTTAGTAGAGGAGACCTTCGATGTGGATATCAGTAATGATCCCATTAATCCTAAGAAGGTCAAATTTGGAGAGAGTCTATCTCCTGATGAGTATGCCATACTCATCCCTCTACTGAAAGAGAGACCTAACCTTTTTTCTTGGACATACAAGGATATGCTAGGACTAGATCCAAAATTGGTTACTCATAACCTTTCGCTAGATCCCTCTAAAAGACCTATCAAGCAGAAGCTCAGGAAGATGCATCCAATAGTCACTTTAATGGTTAAATATGAGCTATAGAAGTTGTTGGATGTAGAGTTCATTATCTCCATCGACTATCCAGAATGGGTATCAAACATGGTACCTATAGGAAAACCTGATGGAAGGATCCATATCTATATGGATTTTAGAGACCTCAACAAGGCAACACCAAAGGATTCATTTCTATTGCCCAACATAGATGCTCTTGTAGATGCAACTATAGGTCATGAGATGCTCTCCCTTATGGATGGTTTTTTTGGTTACAATCAGATTCGGATTAAAGTCGAAGACCAACATAAAACCATGTTCACAATGCCATGGGGAACATTTTATTATAAAGTTATGCCATTCAGCCTTAAAAATATTGGTGCCACATATCAATGAGCCATGACATATATTTTTCATGACTACATGCATAAAATCTTAGAATATTATATCGATGACTTATTGGCAAAGTCATTGTTGCATTCTGAGCATGCAGAGGTCCTGAGGAAGGTCTTCGATCACCTGATAGAGCATAATGTCAGGTTGAATCCCAAGAAGTGCGTATTTGGCATAACTTTAGGAAAGCTCTTGGGATTCATCATTTCAAAATGAGGCATCGAAGTTGACCCAGTGAAGGTCAAGGCCATATTAGAAATGCATCCTCCCACAAATATCAAAGAGTTAAGAAGCCTACAGGGCAAAGTAGCATCCATAAAGTGATTTATCACACAATTATCAGATAAATGTCGACCCATGAATCGACTGCTACACAAGGGGGTCCCATTCAATTGGGATGAGGACTATCAAGCGGCCTTCACTAAAATTAAGCAATACCTAGCAATGCCGCTAGTGCTAGCTCCACCAAGACCAGATGTGCCTTTCTTGCTATATATATCAACTACTGACTTTGCATTGGGAACTATGTTAGCCCAAAAGAACATGCAAGACAAAGAGCAAGTGATATATTACATCAGTCGCACCTTGGTGAGTTATGAGCTGGGGTATGCATACATGGAGAAGTTATGTTTAGTAGTAGTGTTTGCAATGAAGAAGTTGCATCATTATATGTTAAGTCATACGATGTATGTGATATCCAAACAAAATCCTTTGTAGTATATGATGAGCAAGACATATCATAATACACGTACTACAAAGTGGATCATGCTATTGATAGAATTTGATTTGGAATTCATCAGCCAAAATTCCATCAAGGGATAGGTCATAGTTGATCAACTGGTAGAGGTGCCTCTCAAGAATAGTAGGCCTCTCACCATAGAGCTTCCTGATGATGTAATATTTGCATTATCAGAAGCACCCAAACCCGAAGAACCAGATAACAAAGCTGACATGACTTTGTTCTTTGATGGTTCGAAGTGTGAGCAAGGGGGTGGTGCAGGAATTGTCTTCTTCATGCCACAAGGTGCTCCAATGCCCTTGTCATTTAAGCTAGACTTTCCTTGTACCAACAACAATGTTGAATACGAGGCCCTAATCTTGGGTCTCCAAACAACTATCACCATGAAGATTAAATGATTAAATATCTTTGGTGATTCCCTTATCATAGTCAATCAAGTGAAGGGACTTTTTCAATGTAGGTGTCCCATCCTGAAAGCTTACAAGGATCTTGCTGACACTTATCTAGCCCAGCTAGAGTGGTATGACATCGAGGCAATCCCTCGTTCATCGAATAGATTTGTAGACACTATGGCATCTTTGGGATCCTTAATCCCTCAGAATCCATCTACCGATTTTACTACCATTCATGTAAAGATGCTATCGCATGTCACGATGCAGCGTGAGGCTTTTGATAACAAGGAATCAGTCAACATGATTCATATAGAACCAAACCATGAGTGGTTCTATAAAGCCAGAGACTTTCTCAAGAAGGCATCCTAGGGGTCTTTGATCTCGTAGGGTCCTACGGGGAATGGCACCACCATTCACCACAAGGTTGTATCCCAGTATGCATTCATGCACAATGAAATGCTAGGGGAACAAGTCATCTTGTCAGTTGAGGTAGAAGCTTATCAAGATTGGATGTCACAATTACATGACTTCCTCAAGCTTGGTTTAATCCCGTAGGGATTGTCGTATGCCACAAAATGCACATTCAGATAGAAAGTGATAAAGTATGTCTTGCTAGGAGACATCTTGTACCGTAGAAGCTATGATGGAATTCTCCTTCATTGTCTTGAGCCCCAAGAATCAGCTTGGGCAATTTTGCAAGCTCATGATGGTACATGTGGTGGCCATTTTAGTGGCATGGCCATTATCAAGCGCA
The DNA here is from genome assembly GCA_028583015.1 of Wollemia nobilis. NCBI lineage: Eukaryota > Viridiplantae > Streptophyta > Pinopsida > Araucariales > Araucariaceae > Wollemia > Wollemia nobilis. The sequence continues at coordinate 30,613,255 of JAQPPZ010015824.1, forward strand.
TCCTTTGAATGGGTTATTATTGGCCCACTATGGAGAAGGATTGCACCACGTATGTCAAGAAATGCATTAAATGTCAGCATCATGCTAATCTTATGCACTTGCCATCATAGGCCTTACAGCCCATTCAAGCGGCTTGGCCATTTGCTCAATGGGGTTTGGATCTAATTGGTAAGATCTCTCCTCCATCATCGAGCTGACATACATTTATTATAATAGCTACTAAGTATTTTACAAAGTGGGTGGAAGCAATCCCTTTAACAATGACAACTAGAGCATGTATTATGGAGTTTATACTTCACAATATCATTAGTCATTTTGGGATACCATCCAAGATAATCTTGGATAATGGAACATCATTCAAGAACAAAATTGTGAAGGCTTTAACATCTAAGTACAATATACAACATAATTTTGTGACTCCATACTATCCATAGGCAAACGGGTAAGTTGAGGCTTCAAATAAGATAGTGGTAGCCATCTTGAAAAATATGGTACAAGAAAACCACAAATATTGGCACATCCAACTACCCCTTGCATTATGGGCTTACAGGACTAGCATACGGATGCCCACTAGGGCAACCCCATTTTCACTAGTATATGGCATTGAGGCCATTATGCCCTTAGAGTTGGAGATTCCAATGTTGTGCATCACATTGAAAGAGTTCATCGATGATGACACTGCATGACAAGCTCACCTAGATCAATTGATGCTTCTTGATGAACATCATGTGAATGCCCTGGAGCATCTCCACGTTTATCAAGAGTGCTTAAAATGAGCTTACAATAATAAAGTCCATCTGAGAGACTTTAAGGTTGGTGATCTTGTGCTAAAAGAGAACCAACAGAACTCAAACCTACCACCGCACTTGTGAGATAAATTTATGGCTAACTGGTTAGGTCCTTATATCATCTCAGAGTAGATTGGACCTAGAACGTATCACCTAACATCACTTGAAGGTGTTGAAGAGCTTGAACCTCTCAACATCCTTCATCTTAAGGTGTTCCATACATAATAATTCAAAAAATTAAAAATATGGAAAATTTCAAAATCCATTAAAATCAAAAAGCAATAAAACCTAAAAATATTGCAAAATATTCAAAACTTCAAAAACATTTGCATCATGCATTTTCATTTTGCACATGCATTTCATTTAATTGCATTGCATTTAGGCATTTCCATCCATCGCACTTGCATTAGGATAGGTTGTGTTTGCAATATTACAAATGACACCATGTTTGTATTTCAATCATGCATCTATGCATCATCATCATCCATCACCCTTGTGAGTAATTGTGTTTCTCAACACAACCCCTCCTATTGCTATGAAGAATATACTAGGGTTTTCTGGTCATTCAACCATACCTAGTGGTCTTCTCAAGATTTTGTAGAAAGCTTGCTTTGCTTTTGAAGATGAGGTCTAGTTTTGATAGCACTTAGCATATCAGAATCCCATCACTAATCAAACACATTAACAATCCTAATTAGGGTAAGGAAGGATGAACACTACAAAGTGGTCCAGGTCACCTTAAGCGAAAGGTTTTGTTACTTGCTCATTTGTGAGGTGCAATGGTCTAGAGTAGAGGTCATTGGAAAAAGGATAAGTTTACCCCCTACCCAAAGAAATCCCTTGCTTACATCAAAAGGAGAAAAATCCCAAAATCAAATCAAATCCCTTGCTCAAAACAAAAAAAACAAAATACAAAATAAATAGTGATTTTTATCACTATATATGAGCAAGTATCCCAATAAATTGAAGAAAAGAAGGGGGTGAACTTGAATCCCTGGAATGGTCAATACTCAAAAGCCATAGGGTGATCCCCAATACAACAATGGGCTGAATGAATCCTGCCTGACATTGGGGTAGGTCTAAGCAATTTACAAATGAGCTAGCTTTAGGTGGCTTGTATTGCCTAGTGGTCTAGTCCAACTAAGTCCAAACCTAGGATCAGGTGGACATTTGAGGATCCCCAATACAACAATGGGCTGAATGAATCTCGCCTGGCATTGGGGTATGCTTATGTCTCATCTAATATATTCATTTGCACACATAGGGGTAATGAATAGCTTGGTCTTTCATAGCAAAAGCTTTATCTTTCAGAAGTCTAGTATAGTCATTATACAACTTTTGATAAGTCAACTAGGGTGTTTGAGTCTCATGGAAAACCTCAAAAATTCCCAAATAGCAACAACTCATATCAAATCATTCAATTATCAACTTCCTTTTATGAGAGTTTATTTGTTAAGGGGTGTCCATAACATAGGTTAGATACCGGATGGATATCAACAATGATATTTAGATGACCACTGACTATGTTGTGCATATTATTTTAACTTACAAAAGCTTATGAATAGAAACAATACATCATTTCATAGCACATATGGGTGTCTAATTGATTAATTCTTATGACAAGATATATCAATTACATTTCATGATTATTATACATTATGTGGTGTCATCCATTAGATTGTTAAACTCATATTGCATTCATACATTATGTTTTAAGTGATTAAAGCATACATGTTCATTTACATTAGATCATCATCATGTAAATAATGCATTACATACATTGCATTCATCATATCATAGCATCATAAATTAAATGCATACAAGTAAATTAAATTAAACATGCATTTAACATCAAACAGTGCATCCACATATGCATACATCATAGTAGTCCATCTACACATCTAGATCACAATATCTAGTCATACATCCATCATCTAGCTAGTGCATGTCATCCATACATCACATCATATAGCATCAAATAAACATAACATATAAGCATTGCATCCATATGCATCTCATAAACATAAAATAAATAAATGTACACATATAATGAGTCTCATAAATGTCAGATCATATATATATATGTGTGTGTGTGTGTGTCTCAAAAAAGTACATAAGCATATGTCCAAAATGCCCATAGGCTACAACTATGTAGGTCCTCGACCTTACACTCAAAAATGGTACAAATATCTAACAAGATCTGTACTAGGTAGCGCTTGCACCCTTGACCTATGAGTCTCCTCTGCCAGTGCCACACTCCCTATGAGTCTACCTAGTGCATGAGGATCTCTCTATCTGGTGAGTCCTATGGCTGGAACGAGCTAAAGACTACCCTGTCTCCCATGTCTGAGTCCTCTGGGTCCCTGGATCTATGGACCTCTCTAGAATCTCACCCTCGTGCAGCTTGACCTCTCCCTCCAGGCGAGCGATATGAGCAGCATCTGATGTGCACCAACTGATATGGGTCTGGATGATAGCCTGTAGCCTCCTGATCTCTACATCAGGATCCAAACCTATGCATCCCTATACAACTAGAGCCATAGGAGTAGCCTATGGATTCAAGGGCTCACCTCATGCACTCCTCACTAGATCCCTCTCATGAGTCTTGAGCTCTAGTTGAGACTATGCAAGATCTCACTCAAGTGTCATCTTCTCCAGAGCTATAGTGGCACTCTCAATCTATGCCAGGTGAAGAGTCCTCTCCTCTTGGTATCCCCACCACTGCTCCTATCCCTATCTTAGCTGATCCTATGTAGCTCTCAACTATGCCTATAGAGTAGCCATAGAAGTGTCCCTCTCTAAAATCTACGTCTGGAGGGTCCCTACCCATGTTTGTAAGCTAGCAACCTAGGCCCTAAGTTGGGACACCTCATCATCGGGATCCTCCTCACTCTCCTCCTTGCCCTACTCTACAGTTGCACCCTCGCCCCATCTGCCCTCTGTCCACTGGTGCACTATTGATGCAGGAGCATCCAGCAGCACCTGATGCAGAAGCATCCAGCAGCACCTGATGCAGAAGCATCCAGTGGCAGGAGGGCCACTTCGAAAGAGTCGACTAAGGAAGCAGAAGAAGAAGGCAAGGAGAAAATGTAGAGCAAAAACTATCGCGATTTCGCTATGTCGCAAAATTGCGATAGTCGACAGGAGGGAGAATGCAAAGGCATAGAAATGTTGCGATTTCATGACATGTTGTGAAATCGTGACATGTCGCAAAATCGTGACACCATCAGGGTAGAGCAAAGGCAGCCGAGGAGGGTGTCACGAAATCGCGACAACAACAAAGGAGAGTAGAAGGAAGTGGGGGAATGTCACGATTTTGTGACATGTCGTGAAATCATGATTGTCGCAAAATCGCAACACAAAAGCAAAGCCGAAGCAGAGCAGTGGGAGTTGTCGCGATTTCGTGACATGTCGTGAAATCGCGACCATCACAAAATCGTGACGAAGAAGGGCAGGCGAGAGGAGGCTGTTGGGAATGTCATGATTTTGTGACATGTCACGAAATCGCGATGGTCATGAAATCGCGACTTGAAATCAGGAAAGGCAGCGATGGAGGTAAAGGCCACGATATCGCGACATGTCGCGATATCGCGACCCAAAGGCAAAGAAGGCAGTGATGCAGAGAATACGTCACGATATCGTGACATGTGATATCACGACTTGAAGGCAAGAAGGGCTGAGACGAAGAGAATTATCGTGATATCATGACATTTCAAGATATCACGATCGAAAGGGAAAAGGAGGGGCAAGAAGAGGAAGATGTCGTGATATCATGACACCTGTCGCAGTACAGTCGGAGGAAGAAGACGATCGAGGTCAAGCGGCGGTTGCAGAAAGAGGATGACACATGGCACCCAGGGTGCAGTAAAGACGGACGAGAACCAAGAAGCACAAGAAACGAAAAGGATGGGCGCACAGAGTTTTCTGATAGAATCGACGGTGACAGAGGCCATGCGGAGTGGAGTATTAAATCGGGTTGGTGTCCCAATTTTTGCGTAGGAGGTTTTTAGAGGATCGAGGCCTCTATAAAAACCTAGTTTAATGTATTAGATAGGTGGTGGATCGGAGAACATGCAGAGAGTGCGAGTTAGAGGAAACCAAGCCAAGCGTTGGTTCTTGTAAAGCCTATGGGCTGTTGATGTAGATTATTTTAGATTAATAGATGAAATTTTTTGGATTTGCGTGTTTGCATTTTTCGGTCCCCCATCAGTGGTATCAGAGCTAGTGATTCTAAGTGCGTAAACAGATCGTCGACTGTGAGGCAGTTTGCGCCAGGATCTGTGGTAGGGTTTTGAGAGAGAGAGAGAGTTAAGATTTCGGAGCGTGTTAGCAGATCGTCGACAGTGAGGCAGCTACACTAGGATCGGTCAAAGCTTTGTAAGAAAAGCAAGGAAAGATGCCTCCACAAAGAAGCCATGGCAGGAAGGAAGATATGGTGCCGGAGGAAGAGTTCTTGGCATTACAGCGGCAATTTAAAGCCCTGCAAGAGGAGTGGTTCAGCATAAAATTGCGAGAGCAAGAAGAGCGACACAGAAGGCGTGAAGAAAGACAGAAAAAGAAAGATGCTGGAGTGCATCAGAAGCTGAAGCTAAAGAATGCTGCATGCAAAGAAGAGTGCAGCAGTGCTGGGACCTACTTGGAAGAAGACAGAGATTTTTTTGGGCAAGATAAGGAGTTGAAGCAGGCTGTAGAAGAAGTATGCAGCAGTGGGAAGATCTGTCTGGAAGAAGACAAAAGTTATGTGGACTAGAAGAAGTGGTTGAAGCGGGCTGCAGAGACAGATGAATGTTTGAAGATGTTGTAGGAGGCAGTAACAAAATAGCTCAGAAGTGAAGATCACTTCACCAACCTCGGGTGTCTGATGCAGGAGCATCCAGTAGCACCTGATGCAGAAGCATCCTGTGATAGGAGGGCCACTTCGAAAGAGTCGACTAAGGAAGCAAAAGAAGAAGTCAAGGAGAAAATGCAGAGCAAAAATTGTCATGATTTCGTTATGTCATGAAATCACGACAGTCGATACGAGGGAGAATGCAAAGGCACAGAAATATCACGATTTCATGACATGTGAAATCGCGACACCATCAGGGTAGAGCAAAGGCAGCCGAGGAGGGTGTCGTGAAATCGTGACATGTCACGATTTTGCGACGTGTCATGAAATCATGACAACAACAAAGGAGAGTAGAAGGAAGTGGGGGAATGTCACGATTTCACGACATGTCACAAAATCGTGACTGTCGCAAAATTGCAACACAAAAGTAAATCCAAAGTAGAGCAATGGGATTTGTCACGATTTCGTGACATTTCATGAAATCACGACCATCACGAAATCACGACGAAGAAGGGCAAGTGAGAGGAGGCCGTTGGGAATGTCACAATTTTGCAACATGTCACAAAATCATGACGATCGCAAAATCGTGACTTGAAATCAGGAAAGGCAGCGATGGAGGTAAAGGCCACGATATCGTGACATGTCGCGATATCGCAACCCAAAGGCAAAGAAGGCAACGATGCAGAGAATACGTTGTGATATCACGACATGTCGCGATATCATGACTTGAAGGCAAGAAGGGCTGAGACGAAGAGAATTGTCGTGATAGCGCGACATGTCATGATATCACGACCGAAAGGGAAAAGGAGGGGCAGGAAGAGGAAGATGTCGCGATATCGCAACACCTATCATAGTACAGTCGGAGGAAGAAGACGACCGAGGTCAGGCGACGATTGCAGAACAAGGATGACATATGGCACCCAGGGTGCAGTAAATATGGATGAGAACCAAGAAGCACGGGAAACAAAAAGGATGGGCACGTAGAGTTTTTTGACGAAATCGACAATGACAGAGGCCGTGCGGAGTGGAGTATTAAATCGGGTTGGTGTCTTGATTTTTGCGTAGGAGGTTTTTAGAGGATCGGGGCCTCTATAAAAACCCAGTTTAATGTATTAGATAGGTGGTGGATCGGAGAACACGTGGAGAGTGCGAGTTAGAGGAAACCAAGCCGAGCGCTGGTTCTTGTAAAGCCTGCGGGCTGTTGATGTAGATTATTTCAGATTAATAGATGAAATTTTTTGGATTTGTGTGTTTGCATTTTTTGGTCCCCCATCAACTATGCGTCCATGAGGATCTACTCCCTTTGGATATGCCTCATCTACCTCTACTACTACTGCACCATCTATAGGTTTGCCTAGTGGGATGTCACCTTGCCAAAACCTAGTAGTCCACCAGGTGTCATAGTCTACTATGGTCCCTAAATATAACAGTTTAGACTCTTGGAAATCATTGTCGTCATCCCCCAGTGGAGTCACCTGAGACAATGCTATTTCCTTCTCCACCTTAATTTGATGGTAGATAGTGGGTACAAGTGGAATGTCCTGGAAAATACCAAACTACCTAGTCACACGAGAGAAGTAGAAGAACTCTAGTATATTGAGCTTATGCCCAAGAAGCCATCTATCACGTCAAGTCCTCAGGTACCTATCTACCTTCGACCATATAGGGTAATCCAAGTAGGGCCTCCATACCACCTACCCAAGTCGTAGTCATGCAAGTTGATCAATGTAGTACTGTGTATCCCCTGCTCGAGTTCTACTCTAAAATCTCTCGAACTCTTGAGGTCAACACACAACATAGAACTGGCTCTCCTCAAAAATATCGACAATCCGATGAGGTAGTACCATGGAGTGCTCAACTATGTTGTGCTACCACACCCAAATCTATAGTAGCAGACTGCAATCGACTCTCGTGCAACTCCTCTATATGATCCTATATAGCTCGTCATAGAGTTGTGCAAGTAGAGCGCTCCCCTAGGATAAGATCAATGGCTCTCTAGTGCTGCTCGCAAGCAAGTCCTAGGTCCTAGCCAAGAGGTTCCAAGGGAACCTCACTCTTGATGTGTCAGGCAGCACAATCTGGACTATCAACTACATGAGTATAGTTGCACATCATGAGAAGCTGATAATACCAATACTCGATGTGGACCCCATCATGGTCTGATTTTGTCTACACCTCAACGCTCCTAGAACCAAAGATCCTCTAGAACACTTCATATTTTACATTTGTGGGTGAATATGTTATGGCCTCACCATCGATCAGGATTTGGAAGATGCGATAGACATCCTCCAAAGTCATAGTAATCTCACCTATGGGCAGGTGACTGGTGTTGGTCCTCGCATCCCAATGATGGGCCAAAGCGGTCATGTAAGCTTGGTCAGCTTTGATAGATGGAAGCCATAGCACGTATCCAAATTTGATGGCTCCAAACCAAGCCCGCTCAGTGTCATTAAGGCCATTTCAAAGGGTACGAAGGAAATCTGATTCCCTCACCCTCACGGTCAAATTTTGAAGAGAGACATAATAATAAAATAAATCAAAAACATAAAAAATGACCTAAAAAAGTCAAACAAATTAAAAAAAAAATCTTCAAAAGATAAAAAAATTCATAAACACTTCAAAAAGTCAAAAAAATTCAATTAAATTGGACAAAAACTCAAAAAAAATAAAAAATTTGAATTTTTTTCCTAAAGGGGGTTAACCGCGGCTGGGACCTACGACCGATGGCAATGGTCAAAATTTTAACCATTGGGATTTGAATCCCACCATGGCTGACAGTTGTGACCCCCAATTTGCCAATTGGGAGCTGTGCCTACCACCCGTAGGCAACTAAGAGAAATAAACTTTTTGGGGTCATTTCTCATCCTGACAAACCCAAAATTAACAACCCACCCATCTAATTTAACCTAATCTAAATCTAACTATGGTGTGGTCCATTATCGACAGTTTAATTTAATTCAATTAGCCCATTACTTAATGAGGTTCATTTTAAGCTGGTAAGTGCAATAAATGATGGTTTGTGATGCTACCTTCATAGCATCGGATCTATCACTAGAAGATGCCTTTGGTTGGTCAGCCATCGATTAGGGCGAGTGTATGGTTTGGCAGCATCTCGGGTCAAAACGTCACTTTATCCTCTCAGATCTCTTTGGAAAGTTGCAACAAATTGGAAAATAATAAATTGAAAATGACAGATTTTTCTTTTATATTTTTTATTTTACCCTCAACCACGTCTGGCAATCGTGGGCATAGAATTAGGGTTTTTTGACTACAGTTCAGAGCCACGACTAAGACAACTGCAAAAGCTGGTTGTGTCTGACACCCGCAACTAGCATCTAGACATAGATACCCTCAAAATTTCACCATGAGGAGCTTAAAAATGTAAAATAAAAAATATCTAATGGGTCAAATCTCTCAAAATTTTCAAAAATAACAAATAAATCACATAATTCAAATTTCAAATGCACATCATATCTAGTTATTTACCCTATACACTTAGCGGTTGCAGTGAATTACAATCCATGGAATCCGACAAGATGAGTAAATTACCATAAGACCATTTGGGGCAAATTAGTCATCATTGAATTGATATGCTTTACTTCAATTCCTAATAAGGTCACAACGATTGGACTACCCAACAGGAATGAGGTATTTCTATCAATTCTTCTATGACATTTTTAGTAGATCATCAAACATTAAGATTCAATATAAGACTAATTAGAATTGTTATCATCTTAATTCCCTAAGAAGGCCACAATGGTCAAACTGCTCCATGCGATAGAGATGTACAATTACTACTAACCACTGTAATCATGGATGGATTAGGCCTTGCCAAGAATATCAAAGTGCTAAAAACCTTAAATTGTTCAAATCACTCATTGTGGTCAAACAACTCATCACTTCATTAATAATCCAACCTTTATCGACTCGTCGCTTGAGGGGGTAGTCATAATGTCAATTATCATAATTAAATTCAACATGAGATCACTCGATCTTGTCAAAATTATGTTCGTCGTATGAATCATTTCCAACGACTATCATAAGCTTACCCTTTGTTGGGGAAAAAAACAAATATGACAGTTAAGTTAGTAGCTCTTCACCTATCAGTACTATTGTAGCACTGAAGCTACCCAATCGCTATTGGAGCTTGCAAAAGCTTTGCAAATTTAAGCCTTCCCTCAGTTGGAAGAAATGATTCTAAGATGCATATCCTTTGGCAATATTGGGTATCTAATGTTGATCAAATCAATGATCATCATTCAATCTATGACATAATTTTAGGAGGTCTATTTTTTATCAGCATTATTCATTCTCACAACGCATCTTAAAAGGGGTATCTTTAGACACCTAAAACGTGTCATGTCAAGGCAACTACCCATATGGGACATGCAAATAGACCATATAAAGGATCTTGGACAGCTCCAAGGTAAAGTAGTGGTTTTAACCACTCAATTTGGGTAGAGTTGGCTAACTCAGCCTTAGCCACAGTTGACACCCACAAATAATAGAGTTGGCTGCACCTTAGAGTCGTGGCTAGCATCAAAACTATTTTGAATCCTGGGCCAAACCAAATTTGGTTGCAATGGCCTGGGCAACGAAGATTCAAATGGTTTTGGACTGGAAAGCTTCAAGAGTTTTCCTCCTGATGTAGGAGCATCCAGTGGTAGCAGAACAATCTTGCAGCAAAAGCAATAAATAAATAAAAAAACTCTAAGTGTTGAAATGTGACATAAAAGTTGTTGCGATATCGCGACGTATTTTGAACCAAGGCGCAAGCAAACGCAAGTGTCGCGATATCGCGACATAAAATTTGTCGCGATATCGCGACAAACTTTGAACCAAGGCAAGAGCAAAATGCAAGTGTCGCGATATCGCGACAAACTGAGAACCACGACCAGAGCAAACAGAAAGTGTCACGATATCGTGACATAAAATTTGTCGCGATATCACGACGAACTGTGAACAAAGGTGAGAGCAAACGAAAGTGTCGCGATATCGTGACATAGAAAGTGTCGCGATATCGCGACAAGTTTAAACAAAAGCCGCGGGCAAAGGAAAGTGTCGCGAAATCGTGACACATTGGCAAACAAGGACAAAAGCCAAAAAAGTGTCACGATATCGCGACATGTTAGCAAAGAACGACCAAAACCGAAAAAATGTCGCGATATCGCGATAGATGGACTAAGTGGCAAAAGTGTCACATTTTCGTGACCCGACTAGGAGAGAGAAGAGCGAAATGAAGAGATGTCACGATATCGTGACATGTTACTTTTTCACGGACCGTTACAGAATGACTTTTGATAGTTACCCGAAGTCGTTACAGCAGTTCCAGGGGATCGTTGCAGCGGTTACAGGGACAGTTACGAACGGCGGTTACAACAAGAATCTATCATTATAAAAAGAGGTTGCTCGAAGGATTGAGGAGGCGAGAAAGACGAAGACTACGACTTCTTTTGCATTTTTTGTACTTTGTAAAATCTTCCATGGTTCGGAACTGTAAATATTTCCATGCTTCTAAATAAAAATTGAGTCTTTTCTTTGTGTTAAAAATTTGGCTCTCCATCAAGTGGTATCAGAGCGAGAAGATTCTGAGTGTGTAAGCAGAGCGCCGAACGTGAGGCAGCTTGCACCAGGATCTGGGGTTAAGGGTTGTGAGAAGAAGTGAAGAAGAATGCCGCCGCGAAGAAATCATGGTGCTGGCAGAAACGTGGTTCCTGAAGGAGACTTCAGAGCGTTGCAGAGGCAAGTGCAGGCCCTGCAAGAGGAATTGCGAAGAGGAGTAGAGCCAAGAGGAGAAGACCAAAGTGATGATGAAGCTTGCGGGGTTGATGACCCATCAGAAGAAGAAGAAGAAGCAATGAGTTCTATGGAATCTCGAATGATTAAAGCCATCTCTCAAATTGGGAAAAGGCCGAAGTTAGACGTCTCCACATATTCTAGAAATCTAAATCCAGAAGAGTTGATTGACTGGATCAACGATATGGAGGAGTATTTTGAATATGAAGAAGTTGAAGATCCGCATCGGATAAAATTTGCAAGAACAAAGTTGAAAGGCCATGCTGGCATATGGTGGAAAGGAGTGCAGCTGGAACAAAATCGACGAGGAAAGGAGAAGATCACCAGATGGGATCGAATGGTCGAAAAGCTGAAGCGGCAGTTTATCCCAATAGATTACGAATTGGATCTGCTGAGGAAAATGCAGAGTTTAAGACAGTCCAGCAAAACTGTCAAAGAGTATACCGAGGAGTTCTACAAAATTTCAATTAGAACCGGTCATACAGAAGCCAACAAGGAGAGAGTAGCCCGTTACATCAATGGGTTGAGAACCATCGTGCAAGAAGAATTGAGTTTGGTTCGAATGAGCACCATTGAAGATGCTTACCAGTTTGCTCTGAAGGTGGAAGAGAAACTGAATCGAAGATTTGACAGTAAACAGAGAGGAAGAGGTCGTGGTGGAAGAACTGGTGGCAGAACTAGTGGAGGTAAATATGACGACCAGAAGAAGACTGGTGAAACAAGCAATCACCAGGAATAGAAGGAGGAGAATGCATACCGGCCCCGTAATCAGAACAATGATTATCAAAGGGGAAGAGGTAGAGGTGGACGCGGATATGGAAGAGGAAGATTTCATGGAACCTGCTTCAATTGCGGGGAAGAGGGGCATCGATCATATGAGTGTCCCCAACACCAAGAGGCACCGAATAGAAGGCCTGAAGCAAATGCTCGAGCTGCGATCATTGAGGATGGTGTTGAATATGAGCACTCTGAAGAAGCAGAGCAAGGAGAAGTGATGGTCACATAGAGAACCTTGTTGAACGAAGAGAGGGAACCAGACCAGCGAAAAATCCTATTTCGCACGAGGTGCAAATGTTCAGGTAAAATCTGTAATATTATTATTGATAATGGTAGTACAGATAACTTGGTCTCTGAAGAGATGGTGACTAAGTTACGGCTGGAGAGGAGGCAGCACCCGCATCCATACCGGATTGCGTGGTTACAGAAGGATCATAGGGCATTGGTCAGTGAACAATGCTTGGTCAAGTTTTAGATTGGAAGATACTAGGATGAGGTCCTGTGTGATATTTTGCCTATGGATGCTTGCCATTTGTTGTTGGGAAGACCATGGCAATTTGATAGATGTGCGGTGCATGATGGGCATGCAAATACCTATTCCCTGACAAAATATGGAGTGCGCCACAAACTGAAGCCATTGAAGGAGGTTGAGGAAAAGGTATGCAATAATGCTAGAATTTGTTTAGTAGATGGCAAAAAATTTTTGGATGGTCTAAAGAGGGATTCAATGTGTTATGCATTAATTCCTACTGTAAAGAGAGAAGAAACTATAGACATTCCAGCAGAAGTTGAACATCTGTTAGCAAAATTTCTTGATATTATATCAGACAATGTGCCTGAGGGTTTGTCGCCAATGAGGAAGATTAGTCATCAGATTGACTTAATGCCAGGATCTAGCTTACCCAATAAGGCTGCCCATAGAATGTCCCCTGTCGAGAATGAAGAATTGAACCGCCAGGTTCATGAGTTGTTGAAGAAGGGATTAATTCGAGCAAGTTTAAGTCCCTGTGTAGTACCTACCGTACTAGCACCAAAGAAGGGTGGAGAATGGAGAATGTGCACTGATTCAAGGGCAATAAACAAAATTACCATTAAGTATCGATTCCCATTACCTCGAATGGACGATATAATGGATTGTTTGAGTGGAGCTAAATACTTCACTAAGATTGATTTAAAGAGTGGATATCACCAGATACGCGTCAGAGAGGGTGACGAATGGAAGACAACCTTTAAAACCAAAGAGGGTTTGTATGAGTGGTTAGTTATGCCATTTGGATTGACTAATGCACCCAGTACATTCATGAGGCTGATGAATGAGGTATTGCGAGACTTCCTGGAAAATTTTGTGATAGTTTATCTGGATGATATTCTAATTTTTAGTAAAAACTTGGACGAGCATTTGATGCATGTTCGGACAGTTTTTGAAAAGCTGCGAGAAGAGCAGTTGTTGATAAATTTAAAGAAGTGCAGTTTTGTACAGAAGGAGTTGATATACCTGGGATTTTTCATCTCAGAGGAGGGTCTGAAAATGGACCCAGAGAAGGTGAAGGCTATCATTGAATGGCCTACCCCAAGGAATGTAACAGAGGTAAGATCATTTCATGGTCTTGCAAGTTTCTATAGAAAATTTATTAGAAACTTTAGCAGTATTTGTGCACCCCTAACAGAAACTATGAGAGGGGACAAGAAAGAATTTAAGTGGACTACCAAGGCAGGTACCAGTATGGACATATTGAAAAAGAAAGTGATAGAACAACCCATTCTGGCACTTCCAGATTTTAATAAAGTGTTTCAGGTTGACTGTGATGCCAGTGGCAGTGCCATTGGAGTTGTATTGAGCCAAGAAGGTAAACCTGTTGCATACTTTAGTGAAAAATTAAATGATGCTAGAAAGAAATACTCTGTTTATGATCAAGAATTCTATGCTATCATTCAGGCTCTTAAGAAATGGAGACATTATTTGCTAGCCAAGGAATTTGTTTTATATACTGACCATCAAGCTTTGCAGTATATAAATAGTCAAGGTAAACTGAACCAGCGACATTTGAAGTGGGTTGAATTCCTATAGAGTTATACCTTTGTCCTGAAGCATAGAAGCGAAAAATCTAATAGAGTTGCAGATGCCTTGAGTAGAAGGCATAATTTGTTGATAGAAATGAGAGTGCAAGTTGTTGGGTTTGATGAACTCAAGAGTTTATACCCAGCGGATCCAGATTTTGCAGAGGCATGGACGATATGTTTGTCTCCTACTACTGTGGATCGCACTAAGTGGTTGGATTTTGTGATCCAAGATGGGATGCTGTTTCGGAAGAACCAGTTGTGCATTCCTAGGAGTTCCATGAGGGAAAATCTGATCAAAGAGAAACATAGCAGAGGACTAGCAGGACATTTTGGTCGAGATAAGACCATTGCTCTAGTTAGTGAAAATTACTTTTGGCCATAGTTGCAGCCGGATGTGACAAAATTTGTGCAGGGTTGTAGAGTGTGCCAGATGGCAAAAGGAGTAAGCCAGAATACAGGAATGTATCAGCCATTGCCTGTACCAGAGAGACCATGGGAGGACATCAGTATGGATTTTGTTCTTGGTCTCGCAAGGACACAAGCGAAAATGATGCCATTTTTGTTGTCGTTGATAGGTTTTCGAAGATGGCCCATTTTATTCCATGTCAGAAGACAAGTGATGTTGTTCATGTTGTAGGCTTGTTTTTCAGGGAGGTCGTACGCCTTCATGGTCTACCCCAAAGCATTGTCTCGGACAGAGATACCAAATTTGTGGGTTATTTCTGGAGAACTCTGTGGAAGAAGCTGAAAACAGAATTGAAGTTCAGTTCTGCGTACCACCCACAGACTGATGGATAGACAGAAGTAGTCAATAGAAGTTTGGGTAATCTTCTACGATGTCTGGTAGGTGATAAACCCAAGGGATGGGATCTAATTTTACCACAGGCAGAGTTTGCTTACAATAATTCTGTCAATCAAAGTACTGGTAAATCCCCATTCCAGATAGTGTATGGGAATAGCCCGAGAAACGCTTTTGAGTTGAGGCCGATGGATAAAGGAGAAAAGCGTAGTGCTGAAGCTGAAGACTTTGCAGCACACATGAAGAATTTACATGAAGAGGTCCAACAGCATATCAGTAAAATGAATGCTATGTACAAAGCCAGAGCAGATCAGAAGCGACATTTCAAGGAATTCCAGATAGGAGATGAAGTCATGGTTCACTTGCGCAAGGAACATTTTCCAAGAAAAACCTACAATAAGCTGAAGATGAAGAGGTTTGGACCATGCCGAATCATAGGTAAACGAGATTCAAGAAATGCCTATGAAGTCGATCTACCCAGTGAGCTGAATATTTCACCTATTTTCAATATTTCAGACTTGGTCGAGTATCATGAAGGAGGTTGCAGCGAGCCACCCCGTCCGGATCTGTGGAAAATTCTAGCATCCACCCCAGACATAGAAGAGATCGAAGACATACTCGACACTCGCGAAGGCAGAAGTACCCGACACAGACAATATTCGGAGTATTTGGTCAAGTGGAAGGGCCGACCTATCGAAGATGCAACTTGGTTGTCCAAATCAGAGGTTGATCGCCTGGGTTTTCCTTCGACCGTCCAGAAGTGAGGATCACTTCTCAATCTACCCTGGGTTTCTGATGCAGGAGCATCCAGTGGTAGCAGAACAATCTTGCAGCAAAAGCAATAAAAAAAAAATACTCTAAGTGTTGAAATGTGTCGTCATGATATCGCGACGTATTTTGAACCAAGGCGCAAGCAAACGCAAGTGTCGCGATATCGCGACATAAAAGTTGTCGCGATATCGCGATGAACTTTGAACCAAGGCAAGAGCAAAATGCAAGTGTCACGATATCGCGACATAAAAGTTGTCGCGATATCGCGATGAACTGAGAACCACGACCAGAGCAAACGGCAAGTGTCGCGATATCGCGACATAAAAGTTGTCGCGATATCGTGACGAACTGTGAACAAAGGTGAGAGCAAACGAAAGTGTCACGATATCACGACATAGAAAGTGTCGCGATATCGCGACAAGTTTAAACAAAATCCGCGGGCAAAGGAAAGTGTCACGAAATCGTGACACATTGGCAAACAAGGACAAAAGCCGAAAAAGTGTCGCGATATCGCGACATGTTAGCAAAGAATGACCAAAACCGAAAAAATGTCGCGATATCGCGACAGATGGACTAAGTGGCAAAAGTGTCACGTTTTCGCGACCCGGCTAGGAGAGAGAAGAGCAGAATGAAGAGATGTCGCGATATCGCGACATGTTACTTTTTCGTGGACCGTTACAGAACGACTTTTGATAGTTACCCGAAGTCGTTACAGCAGTTCTAGGGGATCGTTGCAGCGGTTACAGGGACAGTTACGAATGACGGTTACAACAAGAATCTGTCATTATAAAAAGAGGTTGCTCGAAGGATTGAGGAGGCTGGAAAGACGAAGACTGCGACTTCTTTTGCATTTTTTGTACTTTGTAAAATCTTCCATGGTTCGAAACTGTAAATCTTTCCATGCTTCTAAATAAAAATTGAGTCTTTTCTTTGTGTTAAAAATTTGGCTCTCCATCACATCCCAACTGATCCAACCTCCTAGATCTTGATCTTGGCTTCCCAAGCAAGCAAACATTAGAGATTATGAAGGCTATAATACCCCCCTCCAAATTGGGGAGAAGTCTAGATAAATTTTACATTTGAACATAGCGAAGCTCTACTGAAACATATAGTAAATTGATAACCCCTTGAGGAGAGTCGAAATGCTGCCCAATTATGGAGTGACAAGCATGAATTCGTCAATGAAGCTTCCAAAAGACTAGGAAGCATAATCACACAATCAAGCCAATCGAACACGAATCTCATCAAATTCGACTACCAATCTGTCAGAGGACACAGAGGCGACCCTTGATCATCAATTCCATGGAGGAAATTGGAGATCCAAACCCTAATTACAAGAGCAAGAACATTTGCACCTTAGCCACAACTGTCAACTGCGACTAACAATGCTAGCTGCACCTCAGACCCATAATGAGGGTTTAATCCCTGATTTCCTTTTTTTTTGCATTAGATTTACATTTTTAGTTTTGCAATTGGTTTAATCTAGCATAGATTAATAGTGTAGCAGATATTTGATCGATTAGTTTTAGAGTTTAGAGGTAGATTTGCTTCATTTCCTTACAATTATCAATTTAGACTAGTTTCTTGTAATTTGATGCTTTTCAAGTTCTAATGGTTAATTAGGCTTCCTAATTGCTAGATTTCATGTTTTCTTTATATTTTTTATAGTAATTTGATGATTTATTGCATATATTCATAGATTTACATGCTTTCTTGCTTTATTTATCATCAATTTATGCAATCATCCATCAAAAGCCTCATCAAGAGAGGCCTCCTTTGTCATTAATTCCTTTCATGTTGTTTCTTGAATGCAGGGTTTACAGGACCTAATCATTTTCAAGGCATTCAAGTCAGCATATGCCTCTAATCATGGAGAAGAAGGCTATCCTAGGCCTTGAGCAGTTCGTGTTCCTTCTAAAGAGTCTACGGATTACACCATCCCCTCATTTAGAGGGTCTCCAATATTGTATTAATTGTATCAAAATTGAGTATCCCTAAGAGGGACGTAAATGTAATCGAGTTTTGACAAATTTTTAATAAAAGGAAACCCTATTTATTTTTAAATTCATTTTTTTAATTTCTTTATTGCTTTCATACTCGATTTCAATTGATGCACTAGTTAGGTGTATGCTTTATAGATCGATACAATAATATTGAATAGAAATAAACTAAAAAAGCAACACAAAATTATAAATGCAAACAACCTTTGAATGATTGAAGACACAAAAATAGTAAATGTATTTTTCATTAATTCAAATAGAAATATATTACATACATTGACAAAATTTTTGACTACAATCAACTTGAAAATATTTTACACTTTGTTAATTATCTGATTTGGGGATTGCTACCTCAGATTCGCTTGGAGTTGCCTTTTATTTTCCTTTATCTCCTTCCTTAACACCCTGTTCCGGCAATGCTCCAGATTTGACTAGGTTTTCCTGTACTTTCACAATACTCCCCAACAATACTCCTTCTTGTTGGTTTGGATCTTTGAGTACTGTTGGAAGTGTTTCTTTTGATTTTTGTTGTTGTAGTACGAGATATAGATCTTTGTTGAGCTTTTCCATGATATATCTTCTTAAATGATTACTATCCACCATTTTTAATTGCATTTTTTCTTCATTTCCATTTGCAAAAATGTTTTTTCTGCATTGATATCAACTTCCATACTCTTAACTTGCCTTTTTAAGTTTTCAAAATTTAACTATAAAAAGAAAATGAAAACATAATTCAAAAGAGTTATATGAAAAATTATCACTTGTTTTAATGAAATATAAAAGTTTAACTGCAAAAGAAAATTGAAACATAAAAAAATATTTTCTTACCTCAACCACATACTTTGTAGCCTTAGTGACTGTAACTTTTTCCTTATCGAAAGCCCATTGATTGGGCTTCAACATTAATATTCTCTATTCTACTAACCAAAATATTTAAAACATCATCATACAAAAAAGTTGACTTCAATGATCTTGATGTGACCTGATTTAGCAGGCCACTAAGCTTTTCTGGTTCATACTAAGCCAAAGAAAAAATGAATCTCTTATTGAAAAATTCTTATACTGGACATTAATTTCCTTTATAAGGACCTTGGACCAATATTCCCAATCCTTCATCACTTGAAAATCTCTAAGCACAATCTGTTTTATGGTTGCTTCTGTATTTTCAACCATTAAAACATTTTCATCAAAATTTACAATGTCATCCTTAGTTTGAGGATGAGGATCGTTTCCTTGAGGAGCTGGGAATGATGTCTACTTAGTTGTAGGGGCTTCTATTTGTTGTGCTTTACCCTATGGATATTGAAGCACATATGTTGCCTTGAAGCCTAAAATGTTACCCTGCAATAGAAAATCATCATCGAGTGGGATATTATCCAATCCCACGGTTGAAACTTTTGGTGCTTGTGAAGAAGTGTGAAATGTAAAAGATGAGAACCCAGACCTAGAACTTGGTGCTGTCGATTGTGATCTCTGTGAAAGTTTTTTTTTCCACCTCCAACCCACATATGACCTCTCATTTGTGTATGTTGTCATTGTTGTGATGGAAGTGGTTATTGTGGTGGAAGTGGTGATTATGGTGGAAGATATGGATGTGGTGGAAGCGGTGGTGGTATATAGCCTCTCATTTTCGTAGGTTATCATTGAGAGACAACTAAAAATAGTAAAAAAAAATTAGAATTATTCAAAAAATAAAATAGAAAAAAATCTTAATTCAAAGTAAATACACATTGATTTACTTGAAGACGATGAAATCTATTGAATTTGGATACCGATGGAGGAGGGGTTGGCCGCACTAGATTTAGCTTGCACATTTTGTGGAAACCTAGGTGTACAAGAACCCCTAGGAGAAGTAGCTTTCCTAGAATTTTTAGGTAGCCTTTGTAATGGTGACACTTTTGATCCAGTGTCTTCAGAATCACCAGTTTATTTTGGCATGTAACCCATTATAACAACATCTTGTTTACTCCTTGTGGTGGTTGCCCTACCTTGCATTTAGATAAAAAGAAAAAAAAAACATGCTAAAATATAAAATACTATTTGATGGTCAAATATGGACTTATTACCTTCAATTCCTCTTGTGTCATGGTAATGGCTTGTAGTGTTGGATGCACTATAATTGGTACAGGAGTATTTTGCAAATTATAAAAAATTTCATAATAGAGTGCTAAAATGTAATTAATGTTGCCCATAATGGGCTATGTCTTATTGATTTGCAATTGCACACCATGCAACTTAGCCTTGATCCAATCTAAAATATACATGCAACAATCAAACCTCTCATGCTTCTCACTACGAACAACATACGCCAGTGTCCAATACAAAATTTTTGATCTTCCAAGCAAAATAAATCTTGGCTAGAAGAGCTCAATAATGGCCTTTAGAGTTGTATGGGTTAACATCAGTGATTTTTAACCCTCTTTTTTTCTTGGTGGTGGAAGCTACAAAATAAAATTAGATAATAATTTACAAATTTGAATGTTTAAACATTAATATAATCTAAGTAACAAGAATTTTACATACTAAATATTTTGATCCAAGATCATATTTTGTCTCAAGGTATCCTTTATCATATGCAGACACTTGGAACTTTGTTGACGCTGGAGGACGATCATCGAAAGGAAGATCTGTCAATATCTTAATATCTGTAGGTGTGATGGTGAACGATAAATTTCTATTCTATATTTTCATTTTGACTGTGGCCTTGTCATGGTCATAACCAACTATGATATATTGCAAGAGGACTTTATCAATTTTGAAATGTGGCATTGAAACCAAGTTTGTCAAACCTACATCATATAACCATGAAAATTTTAAACCTGGGATTCTTAACAAATCTAAAATTAAAGTGCAAGAAAGGTTCTTGAACTTTGGAGTAGGTGTGGAAGCAGTGGCCATTTCTAGAATTGAAAGCAAGAGAAATTGAATTGGGAAGGTTGTTGGGTAATGATTTGCTCTAGTTGGGTGCAGTCGTAGAAATGAATTGGAAAAATAATAGTTGATACCCTTTTATAGAGAGAATATATGGAGTTGACACATGGTAGCATTGTATTGGATATGTAATATTTGTGATCGATCGTGTGACATGTGGCAACATTGTATTGGACATTCAATATGGGTGACCGATCGTGTGACACATGGCAGTTGATCCATGGGGAACATTTTCAAAGTTGAATATTTTTTTGTATTTAGACCATATTCTGCATCAGGCCCAATACTGGACCATATTCTACATCAGGCTTGATACTAGACCATATTCTGCATCAAGCTTAATACCAGACCATATTCTACATCAGGCCTAATACCAGATCATTTTATGCATTAGAAATGATAGTGAACCATATTCTGCATCAGGATCAATACCAGATCATATTCTACATCAAGTTTGATACCAAACCATATTATGCATTAGGCCTGATACAAGACCATATTATGCATTAGGCCTGATATTGGACCATATTCTGCATAAGGTTTGATACCAAACCATATTCTACATTAGGAACAATACTGGACCATATTATGCATCAGGGATGATATCAAACCATATTTTATATCAAGCCCGATACTAGACCGTATACTGCATCAGGCTCGATACCATATTATATTCTACATTAGATTTGATACCAGATCAAATTATACATTAGGCATGATACCGAATCATATTCTGCATCAGGCCCAACACTGGACCACATTCTACGTCAGGTCGGACCATATTATGCATCTGATCTGAGATTGGACCATATTTTGCATCAGGTTGAACTATATTTTGGATCTGGTCTAAGATCGAATCACATTTTGCATTAGGCTGAACCATATTCTGGATTCGGTCTAAGACCAGACTACATTCTGCATCAGGCTTGAGATCGAACCATGATTTGTACCCGATCCATGGTCAAAACTTGTGTTCCACCTAGTCCAACCACAAATTTTAAATTTGCCAATATTTTATAGTTTTTTGTGAAAAAATAAGGTAATTTGCCATGTCCTTCTACATGAAATTGGCCAGGATTTCCCAGGTTTTTGCAATGGATTCACCATTTTTTACAAGTACATTTTGGGTTCGATCCTTTATGCATAACCCTGGTTGCAATTTGGAAACCAAATTATATACATGCACTTGCTTCAAGTTATTTAGTAGATGCATTTAGATGCATGCTTCATAAGAACCATGAGCTATCTTGATCCTTTACTACCATCAACAAAGCGATGAAAAGATAGGAAGAACCAAGGAGGACACCTAGATCCGAAACACTGACCTTGACATTGGTTGTAGTAATGAATTTATTTATTAGATTATACTCTAGTTGAGTAATCTCCTAGATGGACATTGATGTAATACCTTATTCTTTTAAAGTATGGAGGTTTTACCATACTTGGGTTATGTAATGATTTGATAAATAAATGAAGAATGTATCTCTAACTTGTGGTTTATGAGAATTGTAGTTGTTATGGTTTCATAGTGATTCCTTTGTTTAAATGCTTTAATTAGATGATGATGTTTTATTTAAAGTACTTGTTTGATGCTTTTGTAAATATTATTCTATGTTTAAATTAATTAGATAGACTTAGTCTTGTCCTTCTAAAGAATGAAGGGTTAGAAGGTTTTTCTTTTTAAACATAGTTAGATGGTTGATTTGATATCCAAAATGATTATCAATTAAGTGAAAAAAGTAGAGGAAAAGGAACCTAAGGGATTAGGATATCTTAGGAAAAACTTAGAAAAGAAACCAAAATAGTTATGAACAAACTTGGATATCTATGAAAGGAATAAGTTAGATCATCATGAAGATGATATGGATAGCTTATTCGTAATATGTGTAGTATACCTAACAGATGAACTTGTGTATGGTATAGATATGGGAGTATCCCTTCGACTGATAGAAGGGGATAAGTTAGCTCATTGGTAAGATGAGACGGATAGCTTATTTACAATATGCATAGTATACCTACATAGACAGACTTGTGTATGGTATAGAGATGGGTGTATCCTTCAATAGATTTGTAAAATAAGAAGGTCGATCAACTTAAACATTAGATTAGCTTAATATTAACACATATGGTGGTTAGAGATATGTGAATCTCTCTTGGTTTTATCCCTAAAAATAAAATCTTAGATGATCTAGTTATATTCTAGATCGTTACATGGTTTTCCCTAGTTGTTATAACCAATACTTGATGCTCTTGCATCAATTATTTGGTTCCAATTTTTTTGGTTCTTGGTTTGATCTTTTTTATTCTTTTCTTAGTCTCTTTTTGTAGATATTGTTCTAGAGGGTATTAGAGTAATATGAATTCCATATAAGTAGAGTTTTAGTACTTTTTAAACCAGATGTAGTCTCTACTAACAATAGAGGTAATCAATATGACATCTATGATGATAATGATGGTTACAGTAATGAAAATTATAACTATATATTTGTATACATATAAGATCACCATTAAATATAGAAAGAGGATCAAGTAAATTTCTAATATTTAGGAACAGTTGACTCTCATCTAAACTAACTAATCTAAATATTTTTGTAAGAAAAGGTATATAGTAAATTAAAATATAATGCAATAAAACAAATATGATCTTGTGATAGAGTAGTGCAAGTGTTGATCTAATTGAATCTTAAAAAGGAATCAAATAATTTTGTTGTTAGATCCATACACATCCTAGAATAATGAAGTGAGAGGACTAATAGAAAATGTAAAGGCAAATCTATAAGCATAATATATCCATGAATAAATACATTAAAATATAGTTGATCCACAAAAGCCATGAATAGTCTCTTCATTAATTGTAGTTCAAGTCAATATTACAAGTTTGATCATAAGAAGCAGCTTTAGTATTCTACAAATAGAAAAAAGGTCCTTATAAATGAGTTATTTACTCTTATTTATAGCAAAATTTTAATCTAAATTTTAACTGAGATAAAAAGATATATACTTTTAGTAAAATTCTAATTTAGTAGCACGTTTTAGTAAAATTGATGTTTGGCCAACTAAAATGGCCTCAAAACTCATTCTAAATGGTTTTAACAAATCTAGTACTTTAATAGAACCATTCAAAGACAAAAAATCACTTTCTATATCATCACCTCAAACTTTGTGCATTAGATCTATGCCAAAATAACCCTTTTTAGGATCTAGCCTTAAGGACTAATTCATTATTTATAATGATATTGATTAGCTCTAGGACCAGTAACAGATTGATTTCCTTTCAAACTTAGTCACTTTTGTGTTCAAGGATAGATCACACTTATTATACATTTGTCAAATTTAAAGTTGTGTCTTGCTCACCCTTTTGTTGATACAATATTCTCTACTCTATTTTGAGTGAAATGGCCTTAATTTTTGCCTCTATTTTTCTTTGCACTATTATTTCCAATGCTAGAGTGCAATGTATTATTTGGAATCCTAAATTTGTCATGAATCATGAGGACTTCAAGATCAATTGGTGGTATATCCCACATTTTTCCAAAGTTAAAAAACTATAGGACCATTTTTCATCTGAGTTTGGAAACAAAAATATTAATAGAGATTTCCAAGTAGCATCTATCATCATGGCATCAAACATAAAGTCTTCATATTGACTTTTAGGAAGGTCTTCTCCTTAATTTACTATTTTCTTCACTTTCTCTAACAACCCTTCCAATTTGAATATCCAATCAAGCATATTTGGTATAGTTCCCTTAGGTGATGTGTCTATCTTTGTCATTTATTATTTTATAATATTTACCACATATTTAGATATTATAATATCCCCTTGTTTGAGAAGAGATTGGTCAGACTGATGTCCAATAGTTGTATTTATTTCATTATTTTTCATGGATATTTTAGGCCATAATAGATTGCATTTCATCCTTTCATCCTCTCATCATTACCCTTTTGTTAGTTATGTCTAATTATTTTACTTGTTCATTAGAAGCCTTATACAACCAATACAACACTTCAACATATCTTGCCCTAGCTTCCAACTTAACTTCCACTTATTTCATTATGGCTAAATCCTATAAAATTAGTATTTTATCATCCTTAAGGCATGCAAGATATGTTATAGCACATATCACCTTGTTGTGTATTTACTCCATATAGATTTAACCTGTTCAATACTAAGACATTGACCTCCATTTTTTTATGTTCTCTAGTTTCTCATTTGTATGTTTTAAGGTAACTATCTCCTTATCATTCTTGCACTACTTTTCTTGCATAGTTTAATTAAGTTAGTTTAGTAGGAGTTGAAATGTTATTATTTTTTTAATTTATTACTTCAATTGGTTCTTCTCCTATGCAATTTTCTACTTGAGTTATTTTATATTAAGTTCCTTTTGTTTTTCCCTTCTCTTTCTCTTTCTCTAGTTGCTTTTCTAAGTCTTCATTCTCTTTCCTTACCATCTTCAAATCCTTTTGTAGTTGGAAAACTTTAGCTATTTTATTTTAGCATTGACCTATGTATGCTTTACATCTTGGGTGTTTATTTGGGTTTCTTCTTTGTATGTGTTGACCTCTCCAATCATGTGCATACACCTGATGATGTAACTATTCTTTAATATATGTAATATAGAGTGAAGTAGCCTTATTGAGGTCTAAGGTAGACACCTTACTAATTTTTTGAAGATGTAGTTGAAAAACACAAGCTTATATTGAGAGGGGGGGTGAACAGTATAAGATAAACTTTTGTTTTTCTTTCCAAAATAATATTATCCAGTGTTATCAAATATCATCAATAGCAGTAGCAAATCAATGCACATATCATCACACACAAGAGAGACACAAATTTTACATGGTTCACCCAATGTGGGTTACATCTATGGAGAAAATATTTCTTCTAAATTTTCTCAAAAAATATCTTGGGAACCAAATCCCTATTACAATGTTTATGGACCTCTGTCCAAAGGAGACACCAATCCCCTATGCTCAAGTTTATGGATCTCTATCCATAGGAGAACTCTATACCCTTAAATCTGGTTAGTGAACCTCTATCTATAGGAGAACTCTATCCCCTCAACTTTGGTTTGTGGACCTCTATCCATAGGATAACTCTATCCCCTCAACTCTGGTTTGTGGATCTCTATCCACAAGAGAACTCTATCCCCTAAACTTTGATTCATGGACCTCTATCCATAGGAGAACTCTATCCTCTAAACTCTAGTTTGTGGATCTCTATCCATAGGAGAACTCTATCCCCTTAACTATGGTTCATGGATCTCTATCCAACATGAGAAATCTATCTCCTTAACTCTAGTCTACTCCAAATATAGCTCAATAATCTACTCAAAAATTGTAAGCCTTCACACAATGCTTACTCAAATCTACAATAGAATCTGCTCAACTTACTACTCCAATCAGCACCAAGCCTACTCACAAGACTTGCTCAAATTAGCAACAATAATCTACTCATAATTCTACCCAAACCTGGTTCAAGTCTTCTCACAAGAATTGCTCAAATATGCTCTCAACTCTTGCCAAAACTTGCTTCAAGTATTATCAAAATACTTTCTCAAATCTACCTCAAACCTACTTCAAGTATTTTCAAAAGACTTGCTCAAATCTGCCTCAAACCTGCGTCAAGTTTTATCAAAATACTTGCTAAAATATACCTCTAACCTGCTTCAAGTATTCTCATAAGACTTTCTCAAATATACCTCAAACCTACTTCAAATATTCTCACAAAACTTGCTCAAATATACCTCAATCCTGCTTCAATTCTTCTCACAAGACTTGCTCAAATCTATCTCAAACATGCTTCAAGTCTTCTCATGAGACTTGCTAAAATCTAAATCAAACCTACTTCAAGTCTTCTCATAATAATTGCTCATAACACTTGCTCAAAAATTGCTCATATAAGCTGCGCAAATATGCCTACAAGCCTTCTCAAAGGACTTGCTCAAAACTGCTCACAATACATGCTCAAATCTGCTCAAAATACATACTCAAATCTGCTCATCAAAACTTGTTCTCAACTCTCCAAAATAATGTTCATCTATTTCCAGATCTTGCATAATAGTGTCATCAAGTGCTTTATCTAATCTTCAATGTGCTTTCTTTCACTAAAGTAGTTTAGACATATTCTACTTAGAATTCGTTTAGCCTCTTGAACATGCACTTGATAAATGCTCAATATGTTCTTCAAATTTATTAAGTTTATCGCTTTCACATGTCTCACATTCAACAAATAAGATCTCTACATTTTAAAAATTCCTTTCAAATCAAATCATGCTAGTGTATAACTTTGCTTCACAAAACTGGTTTATGTTCCTTGCAAATTTGCTCTCAAAGATCAAACACAATAATGCACAAATTTGCTTCACAAAATTGGTCTCTAATACTTGCCCATTCACATTCAATGTCACTCAAATAAATGCCCAAATACTTCAAAAATTCTTTCAAGAATGCTGCTTAATTTATTCTCAAACCCTAGCACAAGTGTTTTCAATTTATTTCAAAGTGTTACACTCCAAACATGAAGAGTCGGCTATATTATCCAATTGTGTAAAATTCATTATATATGGGTTCATAATAATTTAATTGAAGGATCATCTCATATCTTTTATTTTATTCATCTGCGTTTGCGCAAGGGTGTGCCCACCTTAAGTGGCCGTTGATTTATTCCATTCGTTTCACTGCATTTTCTTATTGTCAACTTCGTTCGTATTTGATTTCGGTTTATTATTTTATCTTGCAAGTTTCTGGAACAGAAGGATAGAAATATCCTTCCAAGTGGTATCAGTCTAGCCGATCCCGGGAGCGCTTGCGTATTTGGAGTCAACAAATATTACTGCCGCCGTTCGTCTCTCTGTCCTTTCATTTCGTTTCCTCTTCGTTTTCGTTCGCCTTCGTCTCCGTTCGTTCGTTTTCGTGCACAGCCGATTAACACAGCAGGTCCCGAATTATCCCGTTATCTTTCGTAGCCAAAACCAAAACCAGGTGGCCTGGCCGTTACCACAGCTTCGTCTAGGAGCTTAGATCCACCGGCGCAGTCTGAATCTGAACGCAAGCAGAGTGAAAACGCACGCAGTCCAGCCAAACTATCGCCAGCGTCGTCAACCAATCAAAATTCGCGTTTAATTTTTCTAAACGGGCAAGCTAAGGTTTTTGCGATTAATATTTCGCTGATGTCATCCACCGGATTTTTGTTTTGTGGTATTTATCCCACATTCGGGATACAGGGTGCAACTCGCGGTTTAACTAGCCATTGTCACACCTTAAACGGTGTGACCTCGGTCACATACTAGTTGCTCCTTCGCGTGGTGTCTTGGCGTCTGTTCCTCTTGTGGTTCGGTCCGTGCGTGGTCAGCTTGGGCGGTTTTGTCGTGTCGTCTGGGCGTCTGTTGTCCGGTTCGCAGTGTTGCGTGTCGCCAGCGTGTCCTGTCAGGTTCGGTTTGGTTCGTGTCGTGTTGTCCGGTTCGTAGTGTTGCGCGTCCTCCCACGTGTCCTGTCCATCACGTCGCCTTGTGTCCACGTCGTTCGAGGTCTGTCCGTCCGTTCGAGGTCTGTCCGTCGTGTTCCCCGCGTCCTCGTCCCTGGTCGCAGTCCTTACGCAGTGTTGTGTCACGTGTTGCTCGGGTTGTATCCATTGAGTCTCGGTCTTATGAGTCGTGTCTAGTGTCCTCGGAGCACACAACATCAACTTCCGCGTCGCAGTTGGAGTGGCAATTAAGGCGAAATCAACACCAAATTTTTTACCAAAAGATAACCAAATTTTGCAGAGCAAGGATTACTAATCCGGAAGGTGTAAGCAGTGCATGAGTAAAAGCTGGACCAAAGGACCTGACGGTCGATTATCAAGCTCGGAAAATAACAACACAAGAAGACCTAATCGCAGCCCAGGTACAAAAAATTCTCTTTCTCCTTTTAAAATTGGTAGTTATAATCCACACCATCCACTAGTAGATCCTATGGCTAATAATCCCTCCCCAACTCACGAAAACATCCCGCAAGGAAACTCAAGTAACTCAGCCATGTCTGATAGAGAGTCTCTTCGATGCTTACTCGAGGGTATGAACGAAATGGGTATCCTCCTAAAAGACCTTGTGAAAGCACAAAAACAACCTAATCCTAATACTAATCCCCAAAATCACTCCCATGCCCAACGGAATGAAGAAACTGTCGATCCTAATGATGATTGGGAACAAAAACAGGGTGATTCGGATAATTACAGGGATCCCTATCAAAGACAGCGGTATAACCAAAATCAAGAAAGGGACACGGGTTATCACCAACCAAGAGGCCCTAATATTAATTTTCCACGAATTGATATGCCCACTTTTGAAGGTCATGATCCTCGTGGTTGGTTAGCCAAAATGGAAGGCATCCTTGACTTATATCAAATTAAGGAAATTGATAGAGTTCCTTTCGCTGCATCAAAATTAGGCACTGAGGCCTACCAATGGTTTGTATGGCTTAAACGAGAGAATGAAGCTATTATTACTTGGAGAAAATTCACTACCTCTTTTTTAGAAAGATTTGACGACGGAGCTACATCATCCTACACAATAAGATTGTTATCTCTTAAACAAAAAGGGTCGATTAGTGAATTCGTTTCGGAGTTTACCAGTTTACTACCATACACTTCAGACCCTAGTCCCGACACGATGGTAGGTGCCTTTCGCAATGGTTTGAAAGAAAGTATTCGAGTGGAGGTAGACATGCACGATCCAACCTTGTTGAACAGCTTGTATAAGAATAGCCAAGTTGGCCGAGAAGAGACATCGGTTGTCTGCACAGCGGGAAACATATAGTCGTCCTTCATATCGCAACAATTCCTTTCGTAGAAATGATCAACCATCAAGATATTTTTGCTATAAATGTCGCACTCATCACCCCAGGGAACA
The DNA here is from genome assembly GCA_028583015.1 of Wollemia nobilis. Classification (NCBI taxonomy): domain Eukaryota; kingdom Viridiplantae; phylum Streptophyta; class Pinopsida; order Araucariales; family Araucariaceae; genus Wollemia; species Wollemia nobilis. Next base: position 30,642,894 of record JAQPPZ010015824.1, read on the forward strand.
AGCTTGTGCCCAAAAACAAAACTTTCATATTGAAGGTGATCATTGTGAAGGAGAAGAAGATGAACCTTACCAATCAGAAGAACCTATGCCGAAGACCTACCGTGTACTATAGACGAAAAAGAAGAGGATACAATGGCAATTTCAGTGCATGCTCTCATGGGTTTAACCGCCCACCATACCATCAAGGTACCAGGATTTCTTCGCCAGAAAAAGGTGAATGTGCTAATTGATTCTGGTAGCACCCACAATTTTATCGACATCAAAACAGCAAAAGCTTTGAATTTATTCATTAACTCTTCCAACAAAGACAAATTCCAGGTTCTAGTGGCCAATGGGGTGAACGCACAATGTGTGGGTCGCACATCTCAAGTTTCCATAAATATGGGAACTTATACCTGGTTAGGATCCCTTTTTGTCATGAATTTAGGGAACTCTGATGTCATTTTGGGTGTTGAATGGTTGGAAACATTAGACACAGTTTAGTTTCAACTTCAAAAAATTATTTGTGGAATGGAAGGAAAATGGACGAGTCATTCGCTTACAAGGCATTACTACTCCTCCATCACAAATGGTGAGCTCTCATAGTATGGAGAAGATGTTAAAAAAGGGTGGATATGGTTTTATAGCTCAAATTAATTGTTTGGAAAAACAATCTTCAACGAACTTCGGATATTATTGCAACTGAGTTACAAGATATTATAACACATTACGACGAGGTTTTCCAAGAACCTCAAGGATTACCACCTAAACGATCTCATGATCATGCCATCCATTTGATGCCAGGGAGTGTCCCACCTAACAGTCGTCCTTATCGCTATCCTCAACCACAAAAGACAGAAATCGAACAGATCGTTCAAGATTTGTTGGATCATGGAGTCATTCGTCACAACACTAGTCCTTATTCCTCACCTGTAGTCCCGGCTAGACGAAAAGATAACTCTTGGCGTATGTGTCCCGACTTTCGTTCTCTCAATAAACTCACTATCAAGGACAAATTTCCTATCCCTCGTCATAGATGACCTATTAGATGAGTTGCATGGGGCAAATTTTTTTACAAAATTAGACCTTCGCTCTGGCTTTCACCAAATCCGTGTTAGAGAAGAAGATATTCCCAAAACGGCCTTTCGTACTCATGAAGGTCATTACGAATTTTTGGTCATGCCTTTTGGTCTCACTAATGCACCATCCACATTCCAAAGTCTCATGAACCAAGTGTTTCGTCCACTCCTCCGTAAGTTTGTATTAGTTTTTTTTGATGATATCCTCATATACAGAAAAACATGGACGGACCATTTACATCATGTGGATAAAGCCCTTCACATTCTACACAAAGAAAAATTATTTGTTAAACGCTCCAAATGTTCATTTGGTGTTCAAGAAGTCGAGTATCTTGGTCATATAGTTTCACATGAGGGTGTCAAAGTCGATCCCAATAAGATTAAGGCAATTCAAGAGTGGCCTTTACCTAAAACCATCAAGAAACTTCGTGGTTTTTTGGGTCTCACGGGCTACTATCGCAAGTTTGTATAGAATTATGGTAAGATTGCAGCACCTCTCACGACACTCACAAAAAAGGATGCTTTTCGTTGGTCGGAAGAGGCTACTCTAGCTTTTGAAGCTCTTAAGCAAGCCATGTGTACAACCCCAGTATTAGCAACTCCCAATTTTCACAAACCATTTATTATCGAATGTGATGCATCAGGAACAGGAATTGGGGCTATATTAATGCAAGAAGGTCATCCATTGGCATTTGAAAGTAAACAACTTTTCGAAAAAAATTTGGGAAGATCAACATACGAAAAAGAAATGTTGGCTATTCTTCATGCAGTAGAAAAATGGAGACACTACCTAATCAGTAGCCGCTTCATTATAAAAACAGATCATAGTAGCCTCAAGCATTTTTTGGAGCAAAGGTTTTCTTATCCAGAACAAAATAAGTGGTTAACCAAACTTCTGGGCTATGATTTCGTTATCGAATATAAGAAAGGGAAGGAAAATATAGCCGTCGATGCGCTGTCCAGAAAATATGAAGATGAAGTAGTCATTAATGCTATTTCAGGTCCTTGCTCCCAATGGGTAACTCAATTACAAGTTGAATGGTTGTCCAATAGTGAAACTGCCCAGATAATTCATGAATTATCTATAGGGTCTTCCAAACACCCTTTGTTCTCTTATGAAGATAACATCCTCCGGAAGAAGAACCGCATTTACATTCCACATAATTCAGAACTCAAATCAAAGATCCTCGACGAATCACACGCTTCTCCATCAACAGGACATTCAAGATTTTTGAAGACATATTTAAGGGTCAAACAATCATTTTGTTGGAAAGGATTAAAAGCGGAAGTCAAACAATGGGTAGCAGAATGTGAAGTTTGCCAGCGCAATAAAGGAGAAACAGTCAAATCACCAGGATTATTACAACCATTACCCATCCCTGAACGACAGTGGGAACATATATCCATGGATTTCATTGAAGGTCTTCCAAAATCAGAAGGCAGGACAGTAATCTTCGTCGTCGTAGACCGGTTATCCAAATATGCTCACTTTCAGGCTTTACAACATCCATTTTCCGCAAGCAAGGTGGCAAAGGTATTTATGGATTCAATTTTCAAATTACATGGTATGCCAAAAAATATTGTAAGTGATAGAGATCCCATTTTTACTAGTAACTTTTGGAGGGAGTTATTTCGCCTTAGTGGTACCAAATTGAACATGTCTTCAGCTTACCATCCACAGACAGATGGTCAAACAGAAGTAGTTAACAAATGTTTGGGTACGTACTTAAGATGTTTTGCTCAAGATAAACAATACCAATGGAGCCATTGGTTAGCATTGGCAGAATGGTGGTACAACACTTCTTACCATTACTCAATTAAGATGTCTCCATTTGAAGCATTGTATGGCACCAAACCTCCAACCATTGCAGATTACGTCCAGGGATCATCCAAGGTAGCCAAAGTGGATGATTGGTTCCAACAAAGGCAGTCTACACTCACCATCCTCAAAGAGAATTTAGTCCAAGCACAGAATCGTATGAAACAACAACAAGACTTGCACCGATCAGAAAGAACCTTTAATATAGGTGATTGGGTGTTCCTAAAGCTGCAACCTTACAAACAATCCTCGTTAAGGTTAAAGTCCAGCCAAAAGTTGGCTCCACGATTCTATGGTCCCTACAAAATTGTGCGCCGCATTGGAGAAGTAGCCTATCAATTAGAGCTACCTACATCATCACGAATACACCCAATATTTCATGTTTCATGTCTCAAAAAAGTAATTGGTCAGAAAGTACAAAGTCAATCAGACTTACCAGTGCTCGATGAGGAAGGACGCATACATCTCCAACCTGAAGATATACTACAACATAGAATCCGAAGACTAAGATCACGTCAGATTCAAGAATTTCTCATTAAATGGCAAGATTTACCAGAGGAGGATGCCACATGGGAACCTGAAAGTATCTTCCAGACATTTCCAGCTTTGAGGACAAAGCTTTCCGAGGAGGGGAGTCATGTTACACTCCAAACATGAAGAGTCGGCTATATTATCCAATTGTGTAAAATTCATTATATATGGGTTCATAATAATTTAATTGAAGGATCATCTCATATCTTTTATTTTATTCATCTGCGTTTGCGCAAGGGTGTGCCCACCTTAAGTGGCCGTTGATTTATTCCATTCGTTTCACTGCATTTTCTTATTGTCAACTTCGTTCGTATTTGATTTCGGTTTATTATTTTATCTTGCAAGTTTCTGGAACAGAAGGATAGAAATATCCTTCCACAAAGATAAAGCACAACTTGTTTTCAAACCCAAGCACATATATTTCCAAAAATACAAATACATAATCCTTATTTATCCACCTTATAATTTATAAATATTTTCTCAACCAAACACCTTAAATAAGGAATGATATCGCCATACCTCTTAACTTGCTTTGATGAAGATGAGCCCTCAAAACCTATCTTAAAATATTCTATATTTCTTATGCCACTTCAAGGGTTAGTTAGCATAACATATTTTCAAGTCATCCACATGAAAAAATTCTCTCAAAAATATGCATAGAGATAATGCTTTACAACTCCTTTTTATTTTCCAAAATAAAGCTTTTTAATCAAAGAACAAAACCCTTCAAACATTCTTTCACCATGCAAGAATACACACAATAATTAAACAATAACACCTTATTACTCCTACTTGTAAAAGGCACAAATAATTTTCAATATCAATAATGTACCTTATAATCATCCAAAAACCTAAGTGCAAAATACAATTTTAATTTCACTTTCATACACCTTATACCTCCTATTCTCACATGCAAAAATATCTCCTTTGTATTTCCTCTTTATACTATTTGCAAAATAAAAACTTTATAAAACACACCCTTATGATTCCTATTTGCAAAATAGAAAGCTTTTATAACACATCCTTATGACTCCCTATTTGCAAAACAAAACTTTATAACTCACACCCTTATGACTCCCTAACATAATAAAACCAACACATACCTTATAGCAAATTTAATTAAATTATTTTTGCCCTCACTATTGCAGCCACCATGAATTGATCATGCCACCTCTTGTTGGCTCACGCCCTAGCACAAGCTAGGCTACCGCATGGGATAGCTGCCCACACAAAAATTCAAGCCATGTGCATCACTTCTTAACATCTTCATCGATTTCCTCCTTGGTTAAAATATCAACAAAAATTGGAGCCACCACGATTTTACCCCCTGACCTTATATCTGCCAACGCCTTAGTTTTGGCTAAGCTGCTATTTTGGGCTAGCCACTCAGTTAGGAATACAAAGGTACTTGCTTTGATTTAACTTTGATTTTTTTTTCTTCCCCAAATGATGTGTGTGCTCCCTCTGTTGGAATATGTAATGCAACATTGTGTAAATTATTCTGAGACTAAAATATAAAGTCTAAAGAATAATATTTTAATTAGAAAATAATTCTATTTTATGTAAATATATTCCCACCCAATTAATAAATAAAATAAGGGTGCTAGGAATATTTAATTTGTGGGAAAAAGTTATTTCCCCTTTTCTAGAAAATATTAAAAAGTAACCAATCACTTTTTAATATTTGATAGTTGCATAACATTGAAGCATTCTTGTGTTGTTGAATCATTGAGTAATATAGTGAGCTTCATAGTGGATGTTTCCCTTCTTCATTTGAAGTAGGGTTTTACCACTTAATATTGGTGTTATGGTTTTTCCTCTTTTGTGTGTGATTGATCTTGTGGAGCATTCTTCGATCTTGGGGAGACTTTGCTTGTCTCACACCCTCTATGCTGCCCTCTTTGAAACCTATATGAATGGATTTGATTTACACTTCACCATACCCAACCTTAGCTCAACGAAATATTTGCCCTTATTAATATACAATTCGATTTATCTTAATACGTCGGATCATGATTTTGCATTGAATATTTTTCAAAAATGTTGGCTCCAGGAGTTTGTAATATTTAATAAATATTATAATACTTTATTTGGAACTTTTAACCTTTAAACCTTTGTCCCAAGTGGCTTTTATTAAACCTTTGGCCCTCTTACTTTTTGATATTAAACTTTACCTTATAAATCCCTCTTAAACCTTTTTTGTCCTTCTTATTTATAATATTTAAACATAAATATTATAAACCTTTTCTTTACAATAAACCTTTCTTTACAACAATTTTCCTTGCTTGAGATATATCCTGCCTTGCTTAGTTGTCTAACCATAGAAGAATATTTCTGCCTTACCAAGATCTTTGACATCAACCCTTTTGACATCAATCCTTTGACATTAATGATAACTCAATATGCTCAATATTTTCAATAGTAGTGGCTAGTCGAGTTTATTGTAGTTATAGTGTTAGGATATAGTTAATAAAACATTTTCTCATAAAAACACTTTCTTATTGTATTTTCTCATAAAAATATTTTCTTATTGTATTTTCTCTTCTCCATCTCTTTCTTTTCATAAATGTTGGGGATGTCACATAATATAACGGGTTCATTTAGTTATAAGTTTGATGCTGGAGCATCCGGCGACAGCAAGACAATTTGGCATCAACCGAATTTTCTAAGTAGTTTGTTCAGTTTCTATTTTTTTTCCCAAGGCAAAAGTTTGGGGGGGGTCGCGAAATCGCGACCCCAAAGGCTGCGATAAGGCAGGGGCAAGTTTTGTCGTGATATCGCGACAGTTTCGAGAGCTAAGGCGTGGAGGAGTTTTTCGTCGTGATATCGCGACGTCGCGATGTCGTGACGTTTGCGAGAGCTAAGGCGTGGAGGAGTTTTTTGTCGCGATATCACGACGTCACGATATCGCGACGTCGCGATGTCGCAACGTTTCGAAGGGTTCGAAGAAAAGCGAAGACGGAGTTGACCAAGGGCTCGAATGGTAAAGGCGGAGAAGAACTAAAACATAAGGCATGGACTCAGAGGTGGAAAGTCCAAGGTAAGGAGGCTGTTTTCGTCACGATGTCACGACGGTTTGTGGAGCAAAAGCAAGGATGTTGTTTTCGTCACGATATCGTGACGTCGCGATTTCATGACGTCGCGATATCACGACGATTTTCAGAGTAAGGGTTCGGATGTGGTTTTCATCATGATATCACGACGTCGCGATGTCACGACGTTTTTGCAGAGAAGGTGCGAAAGGGGTTTTTGGTCGCGATTTCGCTACGATTTTGGTAGATGAAGGCAAGGCGCCAGTTTGGTCGCGATATCGTGACATGTCGCAATTTCACGGCCGGTTGAAGACAAATAAAAAATGGACACGTGGATAGCCCCGCACGTGGGAAAAGAGATAGCGGACACGGTAAATGTTCTGACAATGCAACTGTTCCCGAGGGACAGTCTGGAAAAGCAGCGGTTGCAGGGTAAGGGCCTATTGAATGCGTGCCTTCATGGCGGATCGGGGGTGGTTGGCCAATAACAGATGGAAAATTGAAGACTCGATGGGAAAAGCCGATTTTGCAGGTTTTGATTTATACTTTCGTGCTGGTGGAACATTAATTGCTAGAGGGTCGAGACCTCGATAAAAACTCGTTTTAATGTATTATTGGTGGTGGTGGACCGGGAAAGGGAAGGAGTGTGTGAGTGGGAATAGAATACCAGGGGATCTCTGGTCTTGAAAGCCGACGGGCTATTTTGTATACATTTTCCAGCTAAGTTAATGAAATTTAATGAAATTTTTGGGAATAGACTGAGTGATTTGGTTTCGGTTCTTCGGGCTATAACATGGTTTCCGTAAAGGATATGTGATTGACTTTCCCATCCTCGTCAGTGGTATCAGAGCCGAAAGTTCCTGAGTGTGTAACAGATCGCCGGACGTGAGGCAGTTACACCAGGATCTGTGGGAAGGCTCGTGAGAAAGTGAGAAGATGCCTCCGAGAAGAAACCCCGTTGGTGGGAGAGGCATGCCGATAGCAGCAGATGTCCGGGCTTTGCAGTGGCAAGTTCAGGCCCTGCAAGAAGAACTGCACAGAGGGCACGAACCAAGAAGAGATGCGGACAGTGAAGATGAAGTGGATGAAGAAGAAAATCAGTCTGAGGAAGAAGAAGAGGCTGTGGATCCTGCACAAGCCAGGTTGTACAAAGCCATCTCTCAGATTGGAAAGCAACCAAAAATGGAGGTTTCCACATACTCGGGAAGCCTAAATCCAGAAGAGGTGATTGACTGGATAAACGACTTAGAAGAATATTTCAAATATGAGGAGGTTGAAGACCCTAATCGGGTCAGATTTGCTAAGACCAAGTTGAAGGGTCATGCCAGCATATGGTGGAAGGGAGTACAGCTGGAATGGAACCAAAGAGGAAAATAATGGATAACAAGATGGGAACGGATGGTAGAAAAATTAAAAAGACAGTTTATTCCGACAGATTACGAGTTGGATCTGCTGAGAAAAATGCAGGGTTTGAGACAGATGAATAAAACTGTCCAAGAATATACGGAGGAATTTTATAAAATCTCCATCAGAACCGGCCATTTAGAAGCAAGCAAGGAAAAGGTGGCCCGTTATATTAATGGGTTGAGACCCAGTGTCCAGGAAGAGTTGAGCTTGGTTCGGGTGAGCACCATTGAAGATGCTTACCAGTTTGCTCTGAAAGTTGAAGAAAAACTGAACAAAAGGTTTGAGAGCAAGCAAAAAGGAAGAGGACATGGAGGAAAGACTGGTGGAAGAAAATATGAAGGAAAAGAGGAGAAGAAAGAAGAGGTTAGCAGCAGCCGGGATCAGAAGGAAGATGAAGAACCCAAATCGCAAGTTCAGAACAATGGCTACCCAAGAGGAAGAGGTAGATCTAGACGTGGGTATGGAAGAGGAGTGTTTCGGGGAACATGTTTCCACTGTGGAGAAGAGGGACATCGGGCATATGAGTGTCCCCAGCACCCCGAGAGAGTGAACAAGAAACAAGTGGGTCCTGCCAGAGCTGTTGTCTGAGAAAGGAGAAGCAATGATCGTGAGGAGAACCATGCTGGTTGATGAAGACAAACCAGAGCAGAGGAGAAGCCTATTTTGCACACGGTGCAAAAGTGTAGGCAAAGTCTATAATGTTATTATAGACAATGGGAGTACAGATAACTTAGTCTTTGAGGAGATGGTTGCTAAGTTACAGCTGGATAGAAAGAGACACTCGCATCCATACCGGATTACGTTGTTGCGGAAGGACCACAAAGCATGGGTCCGTGAATAGTGCTTAGTCACGTTCAATATTGGGAAGTACCAGGATGAGGTCCTGTGTGATGTTTTCCCCATGGATGCTTGCCATTTGCTATTAGGGAGGCCATGGCAGTTTGATCGGAGTGCAGTGCATGATGGTCGTGCAAATACATACTCCTTGATGAAAGATGGAGTGCACCACAAATTAAAGCCATTACAGATAGTGGATGAGAAGGTGTGCAGCAATGCCAGAATTTGTCTGGTAGAGGGCAGAAATTTTTTTGCCAGAAGACAAAATTTGAGCAGGTTGCAAAGGCAGATGAGTGTTTGGAGGTGTTACAAAAGACGCGGACCGAACAACACAGAAGTGAAGGTCACTTCTCCTTTTTACCCCAGGTGTCTGATGCAGGAGCATCCGACGACAGCAGGACAATTTGGCATCAACCAAATTTTCTAAGTAGTTTGTTCAGTTTCTATTTTTTTTCCCAAGGCAAAAGTTTGGGGGGGTCACGAAATCGCGACATGTCATGATTTCGTGACATGTCACGAAATTGCGACACCAAAGGCTGCGACAAGGCGGGGGCAAGTTTTGTCACGATATCGCGACGTCGCGATATCGCGACGGTTTCGAGAGCTAAGGCGTGGAGGAGTTTTTTGTCACGATATCGTGATGTCGCGATATCGTGATGTCGTGATGTCGTGACGTTTGCGAGAGCTAAGGCGTGGAGGAGTTTTTCGTCACGATATCGCGACGTCGCGATGTCGTGATGTTTCGAAGGGTTCGAAGAAAAGCGAAGACGAAGTTGACAAAGGGCTCGAAAGGCGAAGGCGGAGAAGAACCAAAACATAAGGCATGGACTCAGAGGCGAAAAGTCCAAGGCAAGGAGGTTGTTTTTGTCACGATGTCACGACGATTTGTGGAGCAAAAGCAAGGAGGTTGTTTTCGTCGCGATATCGTGACGTCGCGATATCGCGACGGTTTTCGAAGCAAGGGTTCGGAGGTGGTTTTCGTCGCGATATCGCGACATCGCGATGTCGCGACGTTTTTGCAGAGAAGGTGCGGAAGGGGTTTTTGGTCACGATTTCGCTATGATTTTGGCAGACGAAGGCAAGGTGCCAGTTTGGTCGTGATATCGTGACATGTCGCAATTTCGCGGCTGGTTGAAGACAAATAGAAAATGGACACGTGGACGGCCCCGTGCGCGGGAAAAGAGAGCGAACACGGTAAATGTTCTGACAATGCAACTGTTCTCGAGGGACAGTCTGGCAAAGCAGTGGTTGCAGGGTAAGGGCCTATTGAATGCGTGCCTTCATGGCGGATCGGGGGTGGTTGGCCAATAACAGATGGAAAATTGAAGACTCGGCGGGAAAAGCTGATTTTGCAGGTTTTGATATGTACTTTCGTGCTGGTGGAACATTAATTGCTAGAGGGTCAAGACCTCGATAAAAACTCGTTTTAATGTATTATTGGTGGTGGTGGACCGGGAAAGGGAAGGAGTGTGTGAGTGGGAATAGAATACCAGGGGATCTCTGGTCTTGAAAGCCAGCGGGCTATTTTGTATACATTTTCCAGCTAAGTTAATGAAATTTAATGAAATTTTCGGGAATAGACTGAGTGATTTGGTTTCGGTTCTTCGGGCTGTAACACTGTTTTCGTAAAGGATATGTGATTGACTTTCCCGTCCCCGTCAGTGGATTGACTTTCCCGTCCCCGTCAAAGTTCTTATTATCCTATTCCTTTAACAGTCTATACAAGATTCTTTCCTTATGAGACTTGTATTTAGAACTTTATATGCAATGCAATTTGTGATGCAATATATCAAAGCTTATCATTAATAAAAGATTTATCATATTTTCAATCTGCTCCAACATGTGGTATCAAATCATATGATATCTAAGTCATGTGCAAAGTTGATTGATTATTTCTAGTTGATGTTACACCAAAAACCTTTTTTCAACTCCTAGTAGATGTTGCCCTAGATATCAAGTAAAGAAGTATTGATGGTGTACATTGAAGTTATTCTACATGTCCATATTTTGAATTTTTTTTGTTAATATATTCAGTAAAAACTAAATTTGTTATCCTAGTAGATCATCTAAAAGAAGACAAAACAAGCAGGGTATGTCTTTGAGAAGTTGATGATGATAATTCTAATTTATACCAATGTTTGATATCTTGATAAAAATTAAAATAAAATAGTGGAGAGCGCTTGTGAATTAGTAAAGAGCACCTGCAGCTTGAGAGAAGGTTAAGCACATTCTAATTTATACTAGTACCTGAGAGCATTTGCGACTTACCTGAATATATGGTTGAGCACTTGCATCTACAAGACCAAGAGAAAATTTAAAAAAAAAGACTTATTTAATAGAAATTACCATAACTGAAGTGCATATGCTTGAAAAATAAGGTTTGCATCTAATATTTTTTTAAGCCAAGCAAGGTATGCATCTAATATTTTAAAGTCCTAGAATATTAAAGTCCTCGAAAGAAACTAAGAAAAGTAAGCTTGAGCTTGAGTGATTTTAATTTGAATAATTTTAAGTTCAAAAACAAGACCAAGGGAATTTAATTAAAAGAATTTACATTTGATTTTTGTAAAATCTAAAAAATAGCATGAGTGAATGTTGGCATGAATGAATGTGCACCCTACATTTGTAAAGTCTAAAAATAGACCGAGTGAATGTGTGTCCAAATGAAGAATGAATGTGTGCTTGAATGAACGCGAATCCTGACATTTAATCTAAGCTCCAATTGTGCTAAAGGCTTTCAAGTTTTCAAGTTTTTTTTTTTAGTATTTTAAAAAAATTATATTTTTCGATACTTTGAAAAACATAATCTATATACTTAAACTATATAAATTCTTAAGAATTTTAATAATTTGGAAAGCATAATTTGCTATATTTAAACTATAGAAATTATTGAGTATTTTAACACTTTGGAAAAACATAATTTATTGTAGTTAAACTATAGAAATTCTCAAGTATTTTAAAAAATATATTTTTATATACTTTAAAGAAAATATTCAAATATTTGTTATAGCTAAAATAGCTAAAACATTAAAAACTATATAAATATATTGAAAAGGATTTAAAGGATCATATTTATATATGGGAGTTATAAGGTAGTTAAAGAGACCTTTATACACCATTGAAAGTATTTAATTAAGGAGTTATAAGGTAGTAGAAAGAACTTTTGAAGACCATACAAGTTACAATTTTTTTTTAAATGACTACTCTGCAACTATTTCTTTCAAAATCATAATAATCAAAAGGTCCAAACTTCATCATTCTTGTAGAAAAACTTGGGGGTATAATGTATAGATATGAACCACAACTTGAAGAGCCAATTGCACAAATGGATTTTGATAAAAAAAAGATAAAAGGACCAGATTTTAATACTTATGTTAGGCATAAAAAATGATATTTAGTCTTATGTTAGTGATGCTAGTACATCAAAAGAGGCATGGCAAGTATGCCACTTGCATTATTGATGATGTGACCCAGGTTCAATTCCCATGGTGGATGTGTATAAGAAGTAGTACTCAAAAAAAAAGAGGCATGGCACATCCTATGCACAATTTTTGAAAGCAAAAGTTCATCACTTGCATTCTCAATTATACACTTTGCAAATGCTAAACAATGAAAGTGTGGAACATTTTCTCTAAAATACAGTAGAATTAAAAGAAAAACTAAACACTTTGGGGAAAATAATTTATGATTGTTTGTTAGTGTCAATAGTATGATGTGCACTACTAGATTTTTATAGTGTTTTGGTAACATCTTTGTAAGTCTCAAATCATAGATTTTATTTTGAAGAACTAATCAATATTCTATAACAACATGAACTGGAAATACAATTAAAATATGATTCTTCAAACAATTCTCTAATCTCTAGAAGAAAATAACAAAGAAATATCAAATAATCCACTAATCCATCCTCCTTTTCTTCACAAAACCAATCTAAATGGAAAATAAAATAATGTCACATATGTGAAAAAGAAGAAAATCATGATACTAAAATTTGTAGATATAATACCTTAAATAGATGGAATCAATCACAAACTACTACTCAATCAAGACCACAAGAACAAAATAAATTTGGAAATTAAAATAGTCAACCCATAAAAAATCAAAAGTATAGAACAGATTCTCCATCACAACAAGGGCATGTAGCACACGAAGTGGCACAGGAAAAATCTGAATCAAATCATGATGATGAACAAGAAATAGCCTATAAAGTATTAATGGCTAAAAAAACAAGGAAGAAAATTATGAATCTAAATAGTTCATAAAATAAAACAAAGAAATAAGATAAAAATCTAATGCTTGATACACAAGAATATGATATATACAATGCTTAATTATTGCCAAAAGAACCAATAGTCCAAATATGTACAATTTTTCAATATGCTAATGATGACATTTTTTCTACACTTAAAACTTATATAATTCATCTTGACAAAGTATTTGATAAAGGGGACAACTTTATTACACTTCCAGTTGATTTATTTAAAACCATGTGTTACTTCTCACACTTGATGTATATAAAGAAAAGAAAGCAAATTAAGAGAAAATAAATACATAAACAAATAAATCCTTGATGAAAATGTTGTGTGATACAAGTGATTTTATCACACAAAAAGAAAGTGGTTGCAATACACATAATTTGATGAAATATGTGTGATATAGGTGATCCAATCATACAGAAAGAAATTTCTTGTAATACAAGCAATATTCAAACAAAGGACTACACTTGTGACATGACTTGCAGGTTGTTCAAGACGACAATAATAGGACAAAAAATAGTTGTAACAAACAAATTGATGATATATTTTTCTAATACAATAGGAATTGGCTATATTTATATAAATAGAAATAAACAAGCAGAAAGCAAAAGTCTACAAGCCAATTGTCAATATTGTGTTATACACAAGCATACATTTGAAAATTGTTTGAATATTTGAAAGAAACTACACAAAGATCCAATTGAATTATAGATGGATAGATATCATAGAAAGGAATCATATAAAAAAGTGCTTTATGGATATTTTAAAATAAACCCAAATATTGTGCTTATTCAATAGTAATTTACAAATATGATACAGAAAATAAAATGACATAATTAGCTCCTTCAAAAATTATTCTCTCCAAATTCAAGGGGTAGTTACTCCATTATTTTCTCTCTCAAATAATGTAATAAGGGGTGGTGTTAGAATATAGTTCATAAAGTATTTTAACATAAAAAACCTTTTCTTATTGTATTTTATTTCCTCCATCTCTTTCTTATCATAAATATAGGGGATATCACATAATTTAATGGGTTCATTTAGTTATAAGTTCCCATTATCTTGTTCCTTTAATGGTTTATACTACATTATTTCCTTACAAGAATCATATGGAAAACTTTATATACAACGTAATTTTTGATGTAATGTATTGAAGCTTATCACTAATAAAATTTGCCTTGTTTTCACTCTACTCAAACATATATCACTTCTATGATCAATAATTTATTTCCATTTTTAGAAAATTGGAATTGGAAGAAAGTAGGAGTGATGGATGATGAAGCCTGCATGATGAAAATATCTTGATCAATTTGGACCTTAGATTCTTATAATGATTTAGTTACTTTTATATTTTTCTCTCCTAATTATTTTATGGCTTGTTATGGAAACTGGTCAAGTAGTTTGCTAATTTCTAGCACCATCTACCTCTTGAGTATAGCTTGCCTAATTTTTACCTGTGTCAATGATTGCCTATGGTGTGGATAAATATTGTGTCCCTATGTAAATATTAATTATCAAGCCACACTAATAAAGTCACTTGCTATAGAAAAATATATGAATGATGAGGCAAATTGCATGGTGGTATGTGATGTAAGAGTGATATGTGATGTAACAAGTTAGGTACATAAAGTGGTGCAACGATTGTATTTATAGATTGGTTAATGATAGGGTACTTTGATGGGGGATAGGTATATATAGGATAGAAAAAATTAGGATGAATTGTGGTAGGATGGTTGGTATTGGTGATGATGATAGCTCTATCATAGAGGTGGGAGGGTCTATTGGGACAACTATAGTTGTGCTTGTACGTATTTATGGTGAGATGGGAATAATAAAAGAAATAGATGGAATAGAAGGAGATGTATAAGAAGAAATAGGAGAGGAAGATAGAAAAATAATGAGAGTAGAAAAAGTGGTGGATGGAAGAGCAATGAAAGTGGTCATGGGAGTTGTGGTGAAAGCAATTGGCATCCCTAAAACAATGACTTCTATTTTTGCTACTTCTTTCTTGGTAGAAGAGCTTTATCTTTTTATTTTCACATTCCTTTTTAGGGTTGTCATTCATATACCCTTATTTACTTTCTCATTTTTTAACCTGATTCATTTAAGATCCTATAACTTCATTAGCTTTTTTTTCTTACTTATAACCTCAATAAATATGCCATATTGATTACCTCTATAGTAGTTATTATTTTTGCAACTACTTGTTAATCAGGACCAAGGTAGCTGGTATTATTGTAAAAATAACTACAAGGGATAAAAATTGGGTGTCTATTAGAGCTCTTTTTCTCTTCTTATCCTTGGTATAATTTCTATCCCATGCTCTAAAGAACTCGTTGAATTTTCCTTAAATACTAGCCTCTTCATCATATTTGTTTAGTGTTGCATTTATCTCTAGGGAATTATTTTTTATGGGATTCAATTTTTTCTTATTAAATATTTGTTATAAGAGGTTTTAGTTTGCTATTTGGATCAAAATTAGTTCTTACACTTAATAAAACATAAACCAAGTAGGAGAATTAGTCTTCCACTTATTAAGCTCATACTCATAAGATCATGTTACATCCATTTTGGCCTTAGCTTATTCTTTGTCCAAGTTTGATTCCTTCTCCATAATAGCCCTCTTTTGATGTACATACCTAGTCTTGATCCCTAAAAAACATAGCCTGAAAATAATAAGCATAATAATATTATAACTTTGTTGGCACAAGGTTCTCTAATATGCTTATTAAATGGGTATATCATGTTTTTGCTATAGGAATTATTATCATACAACTTTCCCTAACCTTATAGAAGTAAAAATTAATCTACCCATTGAAATCATTATGATCTACATAGTTAAATTACCTAACAAACTCTAAATTAAACAAATATTATAACACTTGTGTAGGTAATTCAAATGGGTATCCTAAGAAACCATACATATTGAGGAAAGATTTATTTTTACATAGGAAGAAATATCCTTTTGGATATTTTGATGCTATGATCAATGCTTTGATTTCTTTGGACAACCTTGGCATTACACCCTTCAACCCCTTGATGATATGATCATACACCATGGCATAAGAATTATAGTTGTTTTTCTAGGTACTTATATGTCATAGCACACAAGAAAATATTTACCATCCAATTTTACTTTGTTTAGTTGAATCTTAGATAAATAATGTTTTTCAAATACAGAATCATCCAAGTAAATAGGATATGAAATTGAACCGCCTTGTCCTCCCAAATTTTCTCATTTAATAATCCATGCAATATCTGATATAAGGTATAATTTAGAGTTTGTTTGGATCATGTGTAGATTTGTACCACATGCAACATTGTGATATATTCCTCCATTACTAGCTCATCATTTGCTTCTCCCATAACAACTACTAAAGCATACAAGATACGTTGGACATTAGACTTGATTTGATTAAATTTCAATGGAATTTCAAAGCCTCATGCTTTTGAGGGCTTTTTCAATTAGTGTGCTATGAAGTTTGACCTCTTATTTTCATCAATCCTCTTATAACAAGCCAATTGTTCCTAAGGCACACATGAAACTTGATGCACTCAAATATTATCTTGATTTTCTTGGTAGTCAATATAATGGGGAGATATTCCCATGAGTGTACTTTTATCGTATAAATATTATTTTCATAAGCAATGACATATACGTCTTCTATTTTAAGGCAGTCCCATACTTGTGGTAAAAGAACATACCCAACTCTAAGGTCCATATCTAGATGATACTCTATGAATTACTTTTGGGACCCATTTTTACCTTTAGATGGCCTCTTTCTTTATAGTAACAAGTGCATGTTCATAGTCCTCTTTGGATACTTTGTTGTATATATATATTTATACAATTTTTAGCCAATATTTTTCTCTTTTTGAGTGTTTGAGGTTCCAAGGGGCCTATATGATTTTGTGGAGTCCTTATCCCTAATGGTTCTTCCATGGCTTGGGTTTCAATTATTGTTTTTAGTGTGTTAATGAGAACTAATAAGATCCTTTATTGAGTTACTTCTAGCATCATGCTATTTTTTGATGGCCCCTAAGTATCCATCTTCATTGCTCTAAAGTATTCGCTTGCTATCAAATTTGGCTAAAATTTTGTTGGCTCATTAAGAATGTGATTCACTCTTTTGATAGTACAATATTGAGGGATTAAATTGCTACTTCATACACTTAGTGGAATTTTATATATTATGAGAGGTGGTTAACTCTTAAATGAATAAAGTGGTTTGCTCTAATGAATACTTGGATAATTTTTCATGTTTTAAGAATTTTTTAATGGTGGGTGATACACTATTAGGTCATATAGAAAATCACACTTTCGAAGACTTGGGAAACTTTGGAGTTTTTCTCTTAGCCTTGATGGCCATGAATTTCCTTCCATGATGTGGGTCATAAGCTTTATACTTCATATGTAAAAGAAGGATGAGATGGTAGATAGTTTGACTTGTCAAAACTCATAATATTTTTCAAAAACAAACAAAAACAATCCATCTATTCAAATATTATATAGAAAGTATAAAAGAGGATGAAAGACAAAAAGATGTAGTGGGAATTCATAAGCACCATAAATAAATAATCACTATATTATTCATAGATAAAAAGCACAACACTATGATACAATAGATGAAGTGGTGGGGGTATTTACACTAATACCAAAACACCATACATAAAAGAGTTTAATCTAAGCCAACATAACAAGAGGGCTTAATGTTAATTATAATTTATGAAGTGGGTTTAACTATAACAAGGTTAACTGCATCTAATAGGGCTTACATTGATGGTTTTAGCACCATTCCATCATATCAAGAGAAAGAGAGAAAGAGAGAAAGAAGAGCTATGCAACATCTTATTATGAGAATGGAGTGATACATCCGAATGGAGCTGTGAGGCCCTTTATATAGGAAGATAGATTCCTTGGCCAACACTCTACCTAGTTGTACAAGGGGACACCTTGCATATTACAACTTGCACATTGACACTTGTGCATTTATTACATTGCTTGAAGTAACTAGCTAACTTCCCCCTAAAGTAATCTCCTATTCTAGTGATGTACATTACATAACCAAATAATGTAATATATTCTAACACCCCCCTGTATTACATTATTTGGTATGAAGTTCTCTTGAATTGCATAGATGATTTCTGAATGTTTGAAACTTGGTTTTTCCAAGTGCTTTTGTAAAAATATCTGCTAGTTGATCTTCTGTAGAGACATGCTTGAGGATGATATGACGGTTCTAAAAATGTTCTCTGATGAAATGACATTGAGCTTCAATGTGTTTGGTTCTTTCATGTATAATTGGATTTTTGATCAGGTTGAGTGCTCCTTGATTATCACAGAATATCATGGTTGGAGTTCATCTGATCCCCATATCTGATAATATGTATTGTAGCCATAAGGCTTCACAGGTTGTATCTCTTGCTGCTCGATATTCTGCTTTAGTTGATGATTGTGCCATTGTATGTTGTTTCTTACTATGCCAAGATATGGGTCCTGACCCAAGATAGAAGACATATCCTGAGGTAGATTTTCTATCATCAATAGATCCTACATAATCTGAATCTGAGTATCCCTATAGGCAAAAATATTTGTCATTCTTTATATAAGTTAGTCCATAATCAGTAGTCTTTTTGACATATTGCAATATTATTTTTGTAGCTTTCCAATGACTTTCTCTTGGTTCTTGCATGAATCGTGAAAGATAATTTACTGCAAATGCTATGTCTGGTCGACTATTTGTTAAGTATAGAAGACTTCCAATTAACTGGTGATACATAGTTGTTGAGACCAATGGTGTTTCATCATTTTTGGACAATTGGATCCCTTGTTCCATTGGTGTATCTTTAGACTTACATTCTTTCATTCTATACTTTTCAAGCAAGGCTTCTGCATACTTTGATTGAGTGATAGTTATCTTATCCTTTCCTTGATGAATCTCTAGACCAAGGCAATAGTTCATTAGACCTAGATCTATCATTTCAAATGCTTTTTCTAGATCCCCTTTGATATCACTTATTAATTTTTTAGAACTTCCAGTAATTACTATATCATCTACATATACTATGAGAATGAGTATGTCATTTCCAATTTTCTTGGTATATAAACTGGGATCTGATGTGCTTCTTTTGAAGTTATGTTGTAATAAGTGATTGTTGATCTTTATATTCCATGCTCTAGGAGCTTGTTTTAAACCATACAAATATTTTTTCAATTTGCATACCTTATTTTCCTATCCCTTGATGATAAATCCTTTTGGTTGTGACATGTAGACTTCCTCTTCTAAGTCACCATTAAGGAAGGTACTTTTTACATCCATCTGATGAAGTTTCCAACCCTGATGAGCTGCTAGTGCACAAACTATTCTGATGGTAGTCATTCTAGTTGTTGGTGCAAATGTTTCTTCATAATCAATTCCCTCTATTTGAGTGTATCCTTTGGCTACTAGTCAAGCTTTGTATTTGTCAAGTGTTCCATCTGCTTTGTATTTGATCTTGTAAACCCATTTGCAACCTACTATTTTCTTTCCTGGAGGTAGTTCTACTAGATCCCATGTCTTATTCTTTTGAAGTGAAGTATATTCTGATTCCATAGCTGCTTTCCAGTGTGAGTCATTCAGTGCCTGAAGTGTTGATGTTGGTTCCATTATATTACTTAGCATTCCTCTATTCATTCTGGTCAAACTTCGAGTTTGAGGTCTAGTAGTGGTAAGATCTAGCATTCTTTCTAGATTTGATTCTCTGAGAGTATCTCTAAGCCATATTGGTTCTTTCCTAGGAGGGACTGTAGATGCATCGGTATCTTGTTCTTGAGATTCTGATTCTGACTCCTCACTTGTTGTGTCTTCATTAGAGAGATTTAGAAGAATTTTTGCATCATTACTAGTTTTTTTGTATCGATCTTGACATTTTCATCAAATATTACATCTCTACTAATGTAAAATTTCTTTGTATATGGATCTAGTATTCTATACCCTATAGATTCATTGTCATAACCAACAAATATTCCTACCATGGTTTTGTCATCTAATTTTGTTCTCTTTTATTTTGGAATATGCATGTAAGCTTTACACCCAAAAATCTTCAGTTTTCCTATATTTGGCTTTTGTCCTGACCATGCTTCTTCTAGTGTAATATGTTTGAGTACTCTTGTTGGTAATCTATTTTGTATGTAGACTATTGTTTGCACTACTTCTACCCAATATTGATGATCAAGTTGAGCCTCCTTCAACATACATCTCACCATTTCCATTATTGATCTATTTCTTCTTTCTGCAATTCCATTTTGTTGTGGTGAATATGTTGTAGTAAGTTGTCTTTTAATTCTATTTTCTTCTAAGAATGAGTCAAATTATTTTGAAACAAATTCTCCTCCTCTATCTAAACGAAGTGCTTTTATAGTCTTTCCTGATTCCTTTTCCACTTGAAGTTTGAACTATTTGAAATGACTAAATGCTTCTGATTTATACTTCATGAAATACACCCACATTTTTCTAGTGTGATCATCAACAAATAATTGAAAGTACTTATGTCCTCCAATACTATTAATTTTCATTGGTCCACACAAATTTGTATATATTATTTCCAAGGGTTGTTGAGCTCTATGTTGATGGAGTTCGAAGGGAACTCTATGTTGTTTTCCTGCTAAGCATTCTGGACATACAATAGCTTCTAGAGAAAAATTAGGTATTCCTTCAACCATTTGATACTTGAATAATTCTTTCATTGAGGATTCACTAGTATGTCCTAGTCGCTTATGCCATAGATCTGATGTTTTGACTGAAAAGGCTAAGTGTGTAGCAATATCTAGAACAAATAGACCATTTCTATAAGACCCTGATGCTATCCTCTTTCCTTGTTTAGAAATGTGACATTGTTTTCTTCCAGTGAGAACTTTAAACTCAATAGTTATGTTTTGATCCATGAGTTGGGAGATGGAAAGAAGATTAGTAGTTAATCCAGGAACATACAATACATTTTTTATTATCCCTTTTCCTTCTTTTAGGTTCACTGAGATGTTCCCAATTCCCTTCACCTCATATGTTTTGCTATCTGCTACAACAACTAGCTTCTCATTTACCTTTTTTAGGGAATTGAACCAATGAATATTTCCAATCATGTGCTTACTTGCTCCTGAGTCTATATACCAATAATCCATGATATCTCTTGATAAAGGGTTTAAAAACTAGGACCTTGTTGAATTCCTTATGTCTCCCTAGTTTTGTTATATGATTGATAAAGTGCTTTTTGAGAATAGTAGTTCAATTTTGAGTTGATTTTGTAATGTTTTGTAAATAGCAAAAATCAACTTCTATTACACCTTATTACTCCTATTGAACTTAAGCACTTTCTAATTTGATGAGGTCCTAATGGTTGGATTTCTTTTATCCCTTTAATGTGGTTTTGAGACAAGTATACCAATTAATTTCCAACTCTTGATATTCCTTAATGAACCTCCTTTTATAGCCTTTGATATTTGATATTTAATGTTTCTAAATTCCAATAATCTACTTTGGTGTAGTATTCCTTATAACTCCCTAATTTGGAATATTAGAAAACAATAATATTTGCAATAATAGATATTTAATTTCCAAGTTGAAATCCTTATTCCTCCTACTTTATTATTTGCAAATATAAATATTCTTGAAATATGCTTGCTTAATATATTACTAATGCTAAGTGAATGATTTGCAATAGTAAATATAATGTACCCTTATAACTCCAATATATCTTTAGTTTATAGCAAGCAATAAATAATATGATATTTTACCTTAATAGCCCTTTCGAATTATCTTGCCTTAATGTTGTGAGGTGGCAGATTTGAAACCTTCTAAAATGGGTAGTCAATGCCTTCTTTGATCGGCATTGGTTACTCCCTTGAGTAGCGCTTCTCTTCTCCATAAACAAAACTGATATTTTCTTGGTCTTATGATGAATGTATTCCATCAAATGGGATTTTATTGTTGATTCTATGAAAGCTTCTTAAATGCAGGCTTACACCTTTGAATGGTGCACAGGCTTGAATTAGCCTCCTTCCTATGAACATGCTTCACACCATTCAATGCTTGACTTTCCTTGACTTTATGCTTTCTCCTTCCAAAATGGATGTATCTTAAATAGGACTGTTTCCTTGCAGATTGTAGATAAGTGTCACTTGAGTGTTACTTAGTAGGTGTTGATATTCCAATGTTCCTCTATGCAATGATAAGTTTGGTGGTAACCTCCCAAAGAATTGTAACTCCTTTTAGGTGAGCACTGGATTATTCACGAACATTGGGGTGCTTAGAACTCTTGTGCCAAGTGGCACTCATGGCTTGTGCATGTAGCCTTTCTTCTAATGCTCCAAGGATGAGTGTTGTAGCCCTATATATTTGTATTATATGTTGGCTTGCTATGTTTCTTGAAATGCAAGCATCTTCTCTTCTCCTTTTGCATATTATCTTGATGAGGATAATGGGTGGCTCCAACTGTAATGCTCCATGGTTCTATGGTACTCCTAATGGCGGTCTTATGGTAGCTTCTTGTGCTTCCTTTTGGTGGTCATTCTCTCCAAGTAATGGCCTTGGGTATAGCACTTTTCTCTTTGTACCTTGATGCTTGTAGTATATTGTTTGTATATCCTTTGTAATAGCCAATTGATGGTGTTGTTTTATAGCTTTTGTAATAGCCCCTTGTGCTTAGCTCGATAGTGCTATTCGACGTAGATAATCTCCTTTTGTATGTTATCCTTTCTCTATGTAGACTTGGATGATAATAGCCTCTTGTAATAGCTCCAATGTTGTAGGTGATACGCTTTCTTCTAGGGCTAGATTGGATGTGGAGAAATGGTGTTTTTAAACACCTTGATTTTTGAGAAGTATGAGCTCTTCGGTGGCTCTTTCCTCTTGCTCGAACTCTACCCTACTACCTACTGAGATATGATGGATGTGCTACTTCCTGTAAATAGAAATACTTTTGTCCTTTTGAAGGAACAAAAGAGGTGCTTTGTAATAGTTAGATTTGCACCAATATGAAGGACCTTTTTGAAATCCTTTTTTATTTTGATGAGGTAGCTCCTTTCTTCCTTGGATAATTTAATGAGAGTTAATCCAAGCTAATGCTGATTTTAAAGTAAGGATTTCTGCACTTTGCACTTAAATGAAACCCTTATATTTTCCTTGAATCTTGAGACTCACCAAGTCTCGATTTGAGGCTTCCTTCAAGGACTTTAATGGTGGCTTCCTTCTCCACTTTTTTTATTTGTATTGGTGGCTTCTTTTGGCCATGAAATGTTGTAGATTTTGTGCTAGTTTAAAGATCAACTAGTATAATGGATTAATAATGCACTTTTAATGGTAACAATAATCTCACCTTATTTCTCCTATAAATAAACTCTCAAAATGAATTATAATGCACTTAATAATCTCTACAACTTTTAAGAGTAATCTAAAAGAACCCTTCACTACAATCAATATTGTAGGATATAGTCTTCTTGCTTTCTAGATAGATAATAGGTAGGTGATAATTTTATTTATTTCAAAAATATCCAACTCCTATTTAATGTGCAAATATATCTTAAAATGAACTCTCCTTTTTGCACTTTCTTGAAGACTATAATATGAGCCCTTCTTCTTGCAACTTTAATCCAAATATGGTGCTTAATGGAATTTGATAATGAACCCTAATTTTGAAGTTCAACTAATTGCACCCTAAGTTGCTTACCTTTAATGTCCTTTGAAGATGATGAATATCTTGATGATTTGATTCACCAAGTTTCTATTTGGAATGGAGGTTTCTCGTAGCTATGAACCTTTCTAGTATTTTGTTGTAGAATCTAGTAGTCTTCCTTTTTGGGCTTGTTATTAGATGGCGATAATTGTCCCAATTATTTCACTATCAGAAGCTTCTCCTCGGTAGTCTTCAATCAACAAAGGAGATCACCAATCTCCTATTTCTCATAGACTCTTCTCTAGAGTCTCTCCTTGAGTCTTGCAATAAGGCTTCTAGGGCCTTCTCCCTATTCCTCTCTAGATTCACCATGGCTCTGATACCACTGATGGTTTTAGCACCATTCCATCATATCAAGAGAAAGAGAGAAAGAGAGAAAGAAGAGCTATACAACATCTTATTATAAGAATGAAGTGATACTATTCAAATGGAGTTATGAGGCCCTTTATATAGGAAGATAGATTCCTTGGCCAACACTCTACCTAGTTGTACAAGGGGACACCTTGCATATTACAACTTGCACATTGACACTTGTGCATTTATTACATTGCTTGAAGTAACTAGCTAACTTCCCCTAAAGTAATATCCTATTCTAGTGAATACATTACATAACCAAATAATGTAATATATTCTAACATACATAATAAATTAAATACAATTATATAATAATTTCCCATAGGCCTATATAATATTACATCATATAATGTCAACCTTGGTCATAAGTCAAATTACACTTTCAACACCCCCTTATTATCTAAAATATGGGGCTAAGAAGATAAAACATTAGTAACAAAAATATCTTCCCCATAATGGATGCTATAGAAGGTCTTTCTACTTGTGGAAGACTCATTTGGATCTTCCTCATTATCTAGAAATTTATTGATGTGAAAATTCTTTTGCACAAGGATCTCCTTAGGCTAAATCATAGTCATCACTACAACTATCAGACACTCCCATACATATCCAAAGAACACTTATACTAATACTCCATTGAGGAAGATAATTCAAGAGTACTCCCTCTAAAAAATATCTACTTCAATCTTCTATAGTCGCATAAGGTAAGACTTGAAAGCATGGATTTCCCTTTTACAACATACATTACCTTGTTTGGAAACTTCAACTTGCCCTAAGGCCACCTAAATTCCATTACTAAAAGATGATTTGAAAAGACATACTTATGAAAATATCCATTACAAAATCCCATGAATACTTGTACAAAGAATAAAATAAAGAATATATTATGAAAAATTAGATCTTCATGAATAAGTTGAATTAATAGCCCAAAGGAAAAATCTTGTATACCTCCAAATAACTCAAAAGCTATTAGAGTTGTCACAAATCCAATTGTATATTCCATAAATATAGACCAAATATTATGATGGTATAACATTGTAAATTTTCCCTCTTGAAATATGGTAATAGACTTTGAAGATATTCACATAATGAGATGTCCCTCCACTTGTAATATATCCTTAAACAAATGCTAGCAATGCAATGAGCTTAAAAATTTACGTGATTTGAAAAAAAAGGGCTCAAAACTCTTTTGTGTGCAAAAATTATAGCCTCTAGAATTTTGCCCTTCAAAATAGCCCGAGTGACATTTTTTTAAAACATAACTTTTTTTAGTTCCTTCTAATTTTTCTTCAAAGAAAACATAACTTGGAGTAGGCATAAATTCTCCACTATAAATCAGAATAATTGGAGAAATAAAAAAATTGGATCTTCCCTTTACCTATTTTTCTAAAGGTGTTTATGAATCTTTGAGAAGTAATTCACTCTTGAAGTTAGAAGAAAAATCAGAAGCTCCAAATAAACGTTATGCATGACCAAGTGATGAAGCTAGATACCCATTTTGATACCATGTTAGAATTCACAATAATTTTTAGAAATGTACAAAAGCAATCCATCCAATCAAATATTATATAGAAAGCATAAAAGAGGATAAAAGAGAGAAATATATACTTGGAACCCATAGGCACCATAAATAGTCACTATATTATCCATATATAAGATACACAACACTTTGATACAATGGATGGAGTGGTGGTGGGTATTTATACCAATATCAAAACCCCAATTACATAAATGAGTTTAACCTAAGCCAATATAACAAGAGAGATTAAGGTTAATTACAATTTATAATATGGGTTTAACTATAAAAATGTTAGGTGTTGCTCATATATATTACATAATAAAATATTATAATAAATTAAATACAATTGTACCATGATTACCCTTAGGTTTATACAATATTACATCATACAATGTCAACCTTGGCCATAAGTCAAATTACACTTTTAACATGATTGTGTGGCCCTGATGTAAATCTTCACAACAACACCAAGGGTTTTACCATCCAAATTCACTTCCTACAAATTGATCCCTTTTGTGTATCAAGAACTAACTACCAAAAGAGTCTTAAATAACTAAAAACCATGAATAAACTCAATTCTTGAAATTTGTAAATGATTTTTTTTATTTTCATGTTTTAGTGGTTAGATTGACAGATTCAAAGGAGGCACAAGAATTTGGAGTGTTCTATGTTGTGGAAATGATAGATTAGTAGATGCATTGAATTAAAAACCTATTCCAATGCCATTAAATATGTGTAACAACCCATTTTTATAATAAATTCACTAACATAATGGTTTGCTCTCTCTTTGGGAGTCATTCTATAGACCAATTGGTCAAACTCTTAGAATCCTTTTGCTTTCTATAATCCCAAAGGAGCGAATCACTCTATTTTAAAGGGATTGAATCATTCTTAAAAGTATTTAGAAACTTTTTTCACTTTTATGTACTTCCAACCATTTTGGCTCTAGGGAGAGTGAATCACTTTATTAAAAATGGAGAGAATCAATCCTCAAATTACTTAGTCTTTTTTTTTTAATATTGTTTTTCCTAGCAATGTACAAAGAATCAAATTGATCCTATAAATAAAATGATAAGAATGAAGGATATGTTTGATCTCTTTGAAGATTTTCATCCAAACAAAATGGACTAATTTTACTTTCCTTGTTTTTCTATTTTTTTGTAATTTTACATTTTCTTCATTTTTTAATTTATTTTCTTTTTTTTTTTTCTTACTTTTTGTAGTTTTCAAATAGAAAAGGAAAATAAGAAGCAAGGTTCTTAGAAAAGAGAAAAATAAAAAACCAATAATTTTTATACATATATACAATTTAGGAACCATTTTGGACCAATCAAATACATCTCAAGTGCTTTCCACTACTAGAATAAGCAATAGTCACCTTGTTAGCATAACCAAATCATAAGAATTACCTCCTTGTACCTTGGTAAGTTGATATGGACCACTTCAAAGAGAATCAAACTTTACGTATTTGTCTAACTTGGCTCTAGAACTTGAAAATACCATATCTTCTACCTTCATCCCATTTTCAACACCAAACCTCCTTTGAATTTACATATGTTACCTTTTTGTCAAACCAATTCTTAGTAACCATCTTATGACAAATGAAACATTTTTCTACTTTTTTCCACTTCTCATCCAAAAATAGTAAGGTGTTTAATCTTGCTTGCATAGGCATTGTATTAGTGTTATCTAACTCCAGCTATTACAATATTTGGAATGACGTGAGCTCG
Source organism: Wollemia nobilis (assembly GCA_028583015.1). Lineage (NCBI taxonomy): Eukaryota > Viridiplantae > Streptophyta > Pinopsida > Araucariales > Araucariaceae > Wollemia > Wollemia nobilis. The sequence continues at coordinate 30,670,144 of JAQPPZ010015824.1, forward strand.
AGGTTGATTGATAATATTATTTATTTCTAAAACATTAGCTTATATGATGAAATTCTAGTTGAAGCCTTTGGAGTTACCTTAACTACCTAGAGTGCTCTTTTTAATTATGTGTGCCAATCCCTTTAATATTCAATGATTATCATTTTTAGAAGTCAGACCATAAGCTTATTTGTCAATTTTGCTAGACCATTTCCTTAAGAATACTAATTTGATGACATATTCAAGATGAATCCATATTCTAATGCAAACTAAATAAGTTTTCCTCCTATGAATACTTTAGCATTGTTTGTGATGATTACTAAAGGTACAACATAATAGGTTATCATATCTTCTAGTATTTGTATCATGATATTTTAATTAGCAATTTCAACTAGGATAGCCTCCACCCATGTGAAATATTTTTTGTGGTTAATATTAATCCATGGTTTGCATTTGAAAGGAGGTTGATATTTCCAATTAAGTCTAACCCTTGATTGTCAAAACAATCCAATCACTAATATTGGTTGGAGTGGCTTGGGTGCTTTCTTCCTTCTTTCAATAATCATTGGCCAAAAGTATCCTACCCTTGAAATTTTATGGGATTTTATTTTGGTTGAGTAATGGCCACTCTCATCGTGGTACTCACATAGTAGATTATTTATCCTTTATTTTTTAACACACGTTAGAAACATGTCATATTTTTCCAAAATAAGACCTCATTGAGTAAAGCATAATGCATGGTGTTTTGCCTAAAACATCTCTCATTTAGTGTTAAATCTCCTAGAATATTACTAGTCCTCATGTATTCCTTAACATCATTCATCCATCATGTTTGCCTTTGATTACTTTTCTTGTTGCTCAATTTATCCACAAATGCTATTTGATCATCAATTTAGAACTTTACTAAATTTTCACACAAATATCTCCCTATCACTTATTTTATAGGCTTGATTTCAATGTTGAATTCCTAGATTTTTCTAAGCCAACCAATCATTTTTCTCCTAGCTCATTATTATGGATATCAAAACTAACATTTAGGCAAACTACAAATATGGTAGTCTTGCTTTATGAGAGATGGTAAAAAGTATTCTTAATTATTTCATAGTGGAAATGACTTGTTTTTTGATGAAAGTGTATCTCCCCTCATAGTTTACATTATTTACTCTCTCTTAATAAAAAAAAATCAAGAAATTGATTGTAGAAACATAGCAATTTGAGGAAGATGAAGAATGTCTTTGATATAAAGACAAGGTGGATATGGTTTAATTAACCTGATAGCAATGTAATATTTTGAATTAAATGTCATTAGCTCAACTAGTTAGATTCCTCAACTTTTAACAAGGAGATGAAGGTTTAAATCTTGCCAAGTGATACATACATGCATATATATATATATATATATATATACTTTTAATAAGCTATGTGTGGCTTCTACTGGGGCCTCAAAATAACAAAACATTATTTTATTATTTTTTTTAACGTCATGTATCGCTTGACAAGATTCCAACCTAAGTCTCCTTGAAAGTTGAGGCATTCAATCAGTTGGGCTCATGATATTTGATTAAAAATAATATGGTATTATTTAATAATGTTATATTTATTTTTTCTTTCTTTAAAAGAATATTATATTGATTTTTGAGGCTTGCTTATTGAAATTATTTTTCAAAAAATATGTATATGCATGTCTTCGCATATAGGTAGATATGTTAGAGGTTTTGATGTATTTGACCTATATTTATCACCCAAATTAAATTAAATAAATAAAATAATTTTATTGTAATGTATGTAATCTAAAAATAAATAAATGCATTTTTTGTTGTAGCATGGTGCATCATTACATTGATATTTTTTTCAAGTAAAAATGGTAAAAGTCATCACAATAAATGGTTAAAATGTTTTTATATTAATACCATAATATAATTGGTTGAAATATTGTTATAAGTGGCTTATTTTAATCCCATGTAACCCATTAAACAAATATTTGTAACAAATTACTATTGCAGGTTAGCCTCATGCTTAAACTCATATGTTTTAACATAGAATTAATTCAATAAATAAAATAATGTAATTCTTATCTACTTATGTAATGATACACAAACAAGAAACACCATATCTTTAGAAAATATATAATTCTATCCCACTATAATGTTTCCTATTTTTAATAAAATTTAAAACATAAAAATTAATATAAATACTTACCTTTTTTATTCACTTTAGGTTGTATGTGCAAAAAAATAACAATAACTAACTTTTTAATATAATTTAATATAATATATTAATTGTTTAGTTTTGCTATATCTATATGCAAAGTTGTTATATTATTTAAAATATATGTAATTAGAACTTAATGTTATGTTTTCCATGCTTGAAAAGACTTTAAAAAGTATAAAGTTTTAATATGACTTATGCATTGCAACACACAAAAGTTGCATATTACAAACATTCTATGGGATGCCAAAAGGGAATCTCAAGAGGCGCTGCCCTCTATGGATCATTTTTCCCTCAAGGACCTACACTCATACAAGAGGATGTTGTTGTCAGCCCATCATTTACATTTATGAATTTTTATCTTTGGTGAAAGAAATGACTTATGGGTTCACCAAGGGTAGTTTTTCAATTTCCCTCAATCTAGTTTTGTGGGTTAATTGTGCAAAGCACCTAAGTTTTCTTTCTAACCTAAATATCTAAATACAAAGAATGTGAATACAATGCAAATGAAGACAATAGTGTAGCAAAAAAGGTCCTATATATGATTTTTTATTTTGACACTAATTCTAAGATCTAAAAGCTAGAAAAAATATTTTATTTTCTTCCAAATAAAACACAAGGAAAATAATAATGTATGAAAACAAGTTAGTCTAATGCATGTCTACATGCAAGTTCAATTCAGATGCCTAAATGGAAAAGACAAAGAATCTAAATGCTATGGCTAAAAGGAAAAGACAAAGAATCTAAATGCTATGGCTAAAAGAAGTTTTTAATTTCCTTTAAGCATTAATTATTTTGAAAAAGGATGCCACCAAAACATAATGAAATGCATCATACAACTGTGCATTCAAACAAAAACTATCCTAAGCATGATTTTTGGTTTTGATAGAACCAATCCTAAAGCAAAACAAATAAACCTTTTAATTTTTTTCTTTAAGCAGAGGAGGAAGAGGAAAGCACAAAAACAAAGACTACATTCATTCTTCACCAAATGAAAGATGTATTTCCATGAAATTCAATAAAAGTGCAAGTTTCTTAATTGAAATTCCTTTTAATGTGTTATCAAAAGCATACAACAAACAATATAAGAAAAGGAAACAAAACTACCGAGGATTTTTATGAAGCAGTTATTTGTATCCTAGATTTTATCTTGTTCCATTTAACAGATGCGTAGTTATTCCTTTTTTTCTACAAAGCCATAAAGACAAAATAAACTACAAGAAAAAATGAAAGAAAATAGGCATATATTTTTTTTTGCTCTTTTTTGTTTGTGTTAAAGCTAAAGAGAAAGAAATCACTTGATAGATAAAAATTATATTTTTTTCACTCTTTCCAAAGAAAAATATGTAAAATTAATGAAATGTCACTTATATGAGTGAGATTTAAGATGTTAATTAAGGATTTAAAATCTAAAACCGAAATTAGTCGAAATTGATTAGACGTTTTTCGTAGGACTGCCCAAACTACCGAACTCGTTTCGGCCATATCTCACTCATCCGGACTCGGATTGAGCTAAAATTTTGAGGGTAGATGCCTGAAAAACCCTAGAACGTCTCCACCAATTTTCATATCATTTGGAGCAACACAGATCCTAGTGCATCCCTATGTGTGAACGAGATATTTGGCAAGCGGCTATGCGAGGGTTTCATCTGGGTTGAGTGCAAGCAGCTCCAGAGGTTGGTTTTTAGGGCCTTCGGGCCCTAGCGGCCAATATTTTTGTGGTTTATGCTCAATATTTTAGCAAGAAATGTTGCAGGGGATACAAGATGGGTTAGAAATTTGTCTTTCAACAGATCATACTGTGAACTTGAGTGACAACGGCTTCCAATTTGTTGCACAAAAGAAAAGTGAAAACCATACCTTTCCACGACGTCTAGGGCAAGGATTAAAGAGATCACGAAACAAGTTTCAAGTAGTTGATCAAAAAATGGCTCATATCTCAAGTGAATCTGGTGCTAAGGTGCACCCACAAAATAATTCTACTATGAAAACCCCTGTCAAGGGTAAGAATTTCGAAGACTCAGTCCCAAAAATGAATTTTAGGGATGCCCTTCGTGGTGGACAGCCTCAGCCCAATGCTAATATCAATATTAGGGCTTCCCATAAACCTCTAAGAATGCCTAAGATTGATCCCAGGAAAACGGAGTCGGGATGTCTTAAAGCAACTGATGGAACTCCTATTGTTAAGCTTGATATGGGTAACATTCAGACTGGCATTGAAGATTTGGAAAAAAGAGGACTAATTTGTCGGTTCGTGGGTTTTCGTCCGAGTCTATCTGCTTTCAAATTCTGGGCTGCAAAAAGTTGGAAAACTAAAGGTGAGTTACAAATCTCTATTTATCCAAATGGTTATTTTCTTGTTTTATTTGCTAATAATGAAGATAGAGAGAAAAATTTTCAAGGGGGTCCTTGGTTTTTTGGAAGGGCAGGGCTTTTCATGAAGCCCCGGCATACTAAATTTAAAGCCGAAGAAGAGATGCCTTCTATAGCTCCCGTGTGGGTTAGACTCTTTGGCCTCCCTATTGAATTTTGGAATCCTACTATTTTTTCTTCAATTGGAAACTCTTTAGGAACTTTTATGATGACTGCTGATTGTACTCAAAATTTTGAACATATTATTTATGCTCGGATTTGTGTTTTAATGGATTTTGACAAACCCCTACCTAAAAATATCACATTACAATTTGGGGAAGACACTTGGGAGCAAGTAGTGGACTATGAGAACATTCCTTTTCGTTGTAGAATTTGCCATGAATATGGTCATTTGGCCAGTTGCTTGCCCAAATAAAATTCCTGATCAAAAGAAAGAAGATATAAACTCAACAGGTTTCCAAATACCTAAGAAGAAGAACACTCGGAAAAAACCAGTTATGAAGGATCAATCAAAGTCATCCGCTAATATGTTTGAAATCCTTTCCACAAATGATGTCCCAAGTGAGGAAGAGGAAATAATGGAAACTAAAATCTTAGAAACACAATTTAAATATGAAGGGAAGAACTCGGAGACAAACCAACAAATCAAAGGTTTTCAACAGAAAAAAAGGAGAAAATTTACACAAGAAAAACAATATTTCAAATGTCAAAACTTCAAATAATGCAGGTCCCAATATAGACTCCGTTGAACCATCTAGTAAAATTTTGGCTGTGTACGAGCATTCTTCAAGGTTAGAAGCCATCTCAGATTCAATTGGAATAAGTCAAGAAATAGGGAAAAAAAATTGAAGATGGATTCTAATCAAAAAGTAGGTCGCAAGACCAATCAATATCATATGGTAAAAGAAGGTGAAAAGCTTGTAGAGGAAGGTAAGATTAATGCCCTTCCCAAATTTTTTAGCCCTGGTATTAATGAAGATCATCACTTGGAATATTAGAGGACTCAAAGGGAGTCTTTCAAAACAAAATGAAATTAGAAGAATGATTCAGATAAATCATCCACATCTTGTTTTCCTTCAAGAAACAAAGATGTCAATGGAGGATATGGACTTAATTGCCAGTAAAATTTGGCCAGCTGGAAAAGTGGTTTCCCTCAGTTCCCAAGGGACTTCGGGTGGCATTGCTTGTCTTTGGGACCCAAAAGAGGTAGTTATTCACCATATGGTTGGCAGTTGGGGTTTGTTGGCTATAGCTATTCAAAGTAGACATTCCAACCAGATTATGCTCTGCATTACTGTTTATGCTCCGACTTCTTTGGAGGAAAAAAGAAGACAAGTGGAAGGATATTACTCATATTATCTCTCATTTTCCTAAAGCTTGGATCTTGATCGGAGGAGATTTCAATACCATCCTCTCTCCGGATGAGAAAAGGGGGGGAAATAGAAATTTGGACAAAAGCACTGACCTCATGAGCGAATATATTGCAAACCTCCATCTTGTGGATATCCAACCGGATAATGGCCTTATGACTTGGTCTAACAGAAGGCAAGGCTTAGCTTGTATAATGGAGAGATTGGATAGGTTTTTGCTCTCTGAAAATTTCTTAATCCATGGTCACATTCCTAAAGTGAAGACTCTTAATAATGTTGGTTCGGATCATTGGCCAGTCATGGTGGAAATGTGGAAAACCAATGTGAGTTTCTCTCCTTTTCGTTTTCAATTAATGTGGCTTAGAGACATTTCCTTCAGACCTCGTGTGCAACAATGGTGGAAGGAAGGTAAACCTAGGCATGGGACTAAGATGTTCTGTTTTGCCAAAAGACCGCAATACATTAAATCCAAAATCAAGACTTGGAACTGGAAAGAGTTTGGGGATGTTCATAAAAAAAAACATGAAGTTATTGCTCATCTTGAAAATTTGAATAAGAAAATCCGTTTAGATGGCCTCACAGAGAAGAGAAGTGCAGATGAAATTAAACTCACAACTCGGCTTAGAGGAATGGGAAAAAAGAGAAGAAATCTTATGGAAGCAAAAATCTAGAATTCAATGGCTCAAAGAAGGAGATCGAAACACAAATTTCTTCCACAAATCTCTTCTAGCTCGAAGATCTCACAACTTTATTTCTTCCTTAAAATCAGATTCTGGAGATGTTGTTTATACTTGGGATGGCATGAACTCTATTGTTGTTGATTACTTTTCCAATATTTTTGCTGCTACTCCTCTTGACTCAACTTCACAACAAAATGTTCTTCAAGCAATCCCTTCTCTTATCACTTCTGAGGAGAACTCTATTTTGACTGCTCCTGTTACTATCAATGAGCTTCAACAAGTAGTTTTTAAAATGCAAAAAGGGAAAACCCTAGGTCCCGATGGTTTTCCCATTGAGTTCTACCAAGAGTTCTGGGATATCCTTCATGTTGATTTATTAGAGGTGGTGGAAGAAGCCAGGAAAGCCAAAGAAATTTTGAAGGTTATCAATAAAACTTATATTACTCTTGTTCCAAAAGCTCAAGAGGTTGATCATATCTCAGCTTTTAGACCTATTGCTTTATGTAATGTTCTTCTCAAAATCATTACTAAAATCATGGCAGAAAGGTTGAAGCCTCTTTTGCATAAGATTATTTCCCCAGAGCAAGGGGGTTATGTGGAAGGACGTCAAATAGTAGATGAGATAGTTCTTGCTCAGGAAGCCATCCATTCCATGGATATGCAAAATTCTCCTTCCATGTTCATTCGGTTAGACTTATCCAAAGCTTATGACAGAGTGGATTGGCACTTCCTTATCAAAGTTTTGAGGCAATTTGGTTTCTCTAAGGATTGGATGGATTGGATTATGGGATGTATCTCTTCAGTTTCCTACTTAGTTCTTATCAATGGCAGGCCTTCTCAGTCTTTCCCAGCTTCCAGAGGTATTAGGCAAGGTGACCCGCTATCCCCTTATTTATTCATCATTCTTGTTGAATGCTTGGGTAGGACTATAACCAAAAAGAGGGAAAACAAAACCCTTGAGGGAGTTACCATTGCTCATGGAGCTAGACCTATCTCTCATCTTCAATTTGTGGATGACTCTACTCTTTTAGGTAAAGCTACAGTTAAGGAAGCTTCTAATATTAAGCAAATCATTAGCTATTTTTCTAAGGCTATCGGGCAGCTTGATCAATGAAGACAAATCTAAAGTTATTTTCTTTCACCGCTCTCGCTAGACAGGAATCCATGGTCTTGGATAAATTAAGATATAAGAAGACCTCTCTTCCAATCACTTATTTAGGTATTCCCATAAATATTCAAAGGCAGAAAAATAAATATTGGAATTGGTTGTTGGACAAAGTCAAGAAGAAAATTGGAAAGTGGACCAACAAGTGGCTTTCTTCTGGGGGTAGAATCACCTTGGTAAAATCAGTCCTTCAAGCTATTCCTATTTATGTTTCTTCCATTTTGAATATCCCAAAGGTTGTTCTTCGAGAATTGGATCAAATCAGCCATCGTTTCCTTTGGAGTGGTACTAAGGAGAAAAGAAAATGGGCCTTGGTGAAATGGGATACTTTATGTCTTCCTAAGAGTGAAGGGGGGTTAGGATTCCGGTCTTCAATTAATAACAACAAAGCTTTAGCTGCTAAATTATATTGGAGGATGTTGCATAACCCCAATGCTCTTTGGGCCAATAATCTTCGTGCTAAATATGTTGAGAACAAAAGTCCCGAAGACCTTGTTCGCTATCAACTTCCTACCAAAGGTTCTCCCATTTTAGCAGCTTCTTAAGACTCGGTGAGGATTTGATAAAGAAAAAATTATTTTGGATCATTCATAATGGTCAACATGCAAATTTTTGGACAGATTCTTGGGATGGTCACAAGCCTTTGATAACTCGGCTTCCCGATTGGAGGCCTTGGATGGAGGAGCTTCACCGAGCTAATTGGATAAAGGTGGCTAATTACTGTCGGTACCATACCGGTAATTCAAAGGTTGGTAGATATTGGATCCCTATTGAGGACTGGCCTATTCAAATCCCAGAAAGGCAAAGACAAGATATCCAAGGCATCCTTCATATGAGATCCCTCTCTTGGTCCCATGAAAAAGATTGTTTTGGATGGAACAACACTACTAAGGGTGAGTATTCAGTTGCTCAAGGTTATTTGACCTTATGCCATAATAATCCCAACCATTCTTCTGACATATTTTCTCGATTGTGGGCTCAAAAGCTCTGGCCTAAGGTGAGGTTCTTTAATTGGCTTTTATTGCATCGTAGGGTGCTTACTGGTGAGCAACTTATGAAGCGTGGTTTTCATGGCCCTTTTAGATGTGAAATGTGTGAAGAGAATGTAGAAAATATCAACCATATTTTTATTGAGTGTACTTTAGCCTCTGAGCTATGGAGGAGAATGGCCACTTTACTTGGCTTACAATGGTCCAATTTTTTTACTTTTGAACAACTTTGGAGGGATTGGCCTAATCAAGAGGGTGTTGATCATTTTATTAGGCACTTAGTTTGGATGGGTTCTACCATTCTTCTTTGGAATATTTGGAATGAAAGGAACAACCAAATTTTTAATCAAGATAGGAAGGATATTCACTATATTTGGCAAAAGACCATAGCCAACTTAGTTGAATCAGTCCATCAACTCCTTAATCACCCCCAAAACTCCCACCAAAGATGGGATCAAGTGATGCAAATATTGAAGATTAAATCTTCTAAGGGCAACCAACTTAAAGGGAATGTGAGTATTAGTAAGATGGATAGGACTAGAAATTGGCAACCTCCTCCTAAGGATTTTGGAAAAGTCAATACCGATGGAGCCTCTAGAGGGAACCTTGGAAAAGCCAAGTGTGGGAGGAATTGGTAGACTTTCGGATGGCTCCCTGGTTTTTACTTTTGCTGAGAATTTGGGTATTCTTTCCAATAACCTTGCTGAGGGGTATGGTATCCTTAGAGGCCTTCAGGAGGCTACTAAGGTTGGATGGGAAAAGGTGTTAGTTGAGTCTCGACTCTCAACTTATGATTAATCTCTTGAAGACTCCTTCTAAGAATCATAAGGTGGATTGGAGAATAAAAAGAATTATTGAGAAGATTCAGTTAATCCAGATGGGATTTTTGAAAGTTGATTACAATCATGTGGTCAGAGATCAAAACAAGAGTGTTGATGCTTTAGCTAATTGGGCTTTGGACAAAGGTGATCTTACTTGTTATGGCCACCCTCCTATATGGTGGGCTTCTCAAATTAGGGAAGCTCTTCTTTCTATCATTTCTTTGGATGGCTCCAGCTTCGAAGGTACCTAGTTTCTTCTTGTTTTTTTTTTTTGCTTCTCTTTGGTTCATTCAGTTTTTTTTAGTTCCCTAGCTCATTCTATTCTTTATTTTGTTTCCTCTGTTGATTCTTGCCTTAATAGTCTTCTGGTCTAGATAGGTCATTGTTTTGTTCAATTTTTTTTCTTTTTCTTTTTTGTTTTTTTTGTTTAGTTTTTTAAGGTGGGTGGGTTCTTTTGTTTTGTTTTGTTTTTGTGTTCTTTGTGTTGTTTTTTGTTGTTCTTGTGTTTTTGTTGTTTTGTTTTTTTTATGTTTTTTGTTATTGTTCTTGTGTTTTTTTCGTTCTTGTTCTTGGGTTTCTCTTTGTTTGTGTTATTTCGTGTTTTTATGTGTGAGTGTTTTCTATGTTTTTTGTTTTTGTTTATTGTCTGTTGTTGGTTGTTTTTTATTTTTATTTTTATTTTATTTTTTAATTTTTTAGGTTTTGGTTGTGTTTATTTTTCATGTTTTTTTTGGGTTATGTCTTTGTAGTGTTCTGTTGTTTTTGTCTTGTTTGTGTTTTGTTATGTGGTTCTTGTGTTTTTCTATGTGGTTTGTGTTGTGGTTTCTTTTATCTTATTGTGCGTGTTTGGTTGTGCTTTTGTTTTTGACACACTCAAGGAGCATGTTTTTTATTTTATTTTATTATTTTTGTTGTTATTTACTTATTTTTAAATTGGTTTTGTGTGTTTGTTTGCTCCTTGAGTATGTCAAAGGTGGTAGGCCAGGTCCGAGTCCTGGGCATTTTTGGCGGAATGGATACCCCCGCCTCCTTGGGTCTTACCCGAAAGTGGCATCCCTTTTGGGATGTTTTCCACAAATAAAAAAAAAATCTAAAACCACTACTTAAGATTCCTCTTAACAAATGGTTATGAAATGAAAAGCTTGCCTACTTCCCTAAATCAGGATTCTAAAATGCTAAATTTGAATTCCTTTCCTTATACCTTTTTATTAAAGCCTCTTAAAACTAGGGAATAAATCAGTTTACCTATTTCAAGCTGAAAATAAGACAAAAAATTAGAGTTTCAAACTAGCCTTCGGGAACTATTCAAAAAAATAGAACATACTGCAAAAATTCCATGCACCTACAAAAATGAAGTACAATTGCAAAAATTTTGTGCAGCTGCAAAAATGTTGGACAACTACAAAAATATTGTACAGAAGCAAAAATATTGTACAATTGCAAAAACATCATGCCACTTCAAAAATATCATACCATTGGAAAAATGGTGTGTTGCCATGAAAACACCATGCCACTATGAAAATAGAAATAGAGACCTCTATAGAAACGTAATTCTATTGAAACCTACAAAAAAATAGAAAACACAAGTCTACAACTGCAATAAAATAGAAAATGTAAATTAGTATTTGGGGGCTTGTCTTTCTTATTTGGAATAGCAAACTAGCTTGATCCAAGGATCAAGCCCCAACATCACCACTCAAGGTTTGTAATAAAATAAAATTGAAGTTGCCTAAATGTGAGATCATGAGATTGAGCATCCAAAAATAAATGAAAAGAAAAGAATGGGAGAAAGAGGCCAAATACCAAATGTCAAGCTCCAATGTAAAGCTTAGGCCAACAACTTTGGCAGCATTGTCACCTTACAAAAAGTCTTTAAAAGCCTCCCAAAACTATTTATAAATGCCACACTACTAAAAAAAGTATCCTATAAATGCAACTACCAAAATGCTAACTCTTCTTATGTCTTTCTCAAAATTGAGTATGTCAAAATTGTGTGCAACTAGTTTGGGATCCAAAGGACCCTTTTTATAATAGAAATCTTATTCTGGAATCTCCACTAGGAGTGCATGGGAGGCAAATTTAATGCATGTGATCCAAGGAGGTGAGGTGTCTAGTTTAGCTGGGTTGAGGAGGTGAGTTGTATTGGTGAGTCATATGGTTAACTTCCTTTATTGGTAGTCATAAGAGGTGATTGGGAGGTGAAGTGAGCAGTTAATTGCCTTGACTGGTAGTTGTATGGATTGATAAGGAGATAATTTCCCCTTATTAGTAGTTACATAGGTTGATTAGAGGTGGATTGAGGATTTAATTACCTCTAATTGGTAGTTAGGTTGCATGATTCTTGAGTTGATCATACATAGAAATAGTGGAATTGGAAATGACGAGGAGTCACACCATCAAAACTAGAGTTATATCGATGACTTTTCAAAATCATCATGGCAAATTTTCCATAATGCCATGGGTATCAAAATGGGTCATTCCTATACTTGTAGGAAATCTTGTTATAAGAGATTCTAACAATACAAAATTTATAAAATTTGGATTTGGTTTGACCTATTTTTGAAAAGGTCGAAGTTAAGGGGTCGATATCATCATAAGAAATCAAATTTATCATACAACAACAAAATTATTGTGCGACCATGAAATCATTGTGGGTGGCAAAATTGGTAATATTTATACTTTCTATAATGCTCATTCTAAGAGTTTTCTAATGGTACAAGTTTTCTAAATTTTGGATATGATTCAATCAAGTTTTTTTAAATTCAAATCCGATGGATTTTTTTACCTCAAAATCGGGTTCAAAAGGAGGCTTTGGTCAAATTGGTCAAAAATGTGATGGGTGACATGTTGAGCAATCAATCTAGGGAGAAAAATTGGATGTCTACATTTTCCCTCTTTTGAAGTGTTCATTGTAAGATGAATGTTTAAAAAAATATGTTCCCAATTTTATAAAATGGGTACCATTTTTATGATGTTCGTTGATTAATGCATGATATTTGAACATTCATACAATTGTGCTTGGATAATGGAAGAAATTGGTGAGCCATGGAAACTTGAAATACTTGGTATTTTATGATTTGGAATGTTTTTTATCTTCATGTTAAACAATGTGTCTAACATAAGGTTAATAATTGATGGTTCTTCGATTTTTTTTTAGCTCTGGCGATTTGGCGGGAAACCCTCTGAACTGCCGACAGCCGAGTCTCTAGGGTTTCAGATCGGAAACCTCTTCCAGAGAATTTGGGGTTGCTGCTGGTTTTTGGTCTAGGATCTTTCGGTGTCCCGGGAGGGCCCAATGGGGTCTCTTCCAGGTTCTCTCGAGGGGAAAAAGACCTCTTATGCGGAGATTTTACGAGAAAATCCTGCGTCTTCCTCTGCTGATGCTCAACGGAGTGCCTTCCATCTCGCTATCCAAGAATGCGGGCAAGGGCTCTCCCGGGCATAGAATCAATGGATGTCTCCCGCAACCGCATCAAGACCGAAAATAGTCATCGAACCGTAGCCGGTTGAAGACACGATAAACTATCGGGCCACTCATGATCTCGATTTGCAAGTTCATGGGCATTCGACCCACCCCGCACTTTTTGCATTCCTGGGTGAGACAAAACTGGGAGCCTATCGGTGAGTACTCCTTATGGCCCATTAGCAATGGGTATTTCATTATTAGTTTTTCTTCCCTATTGGATAGAAACAGAGCATTTGAATCAGAGAAGAGGAGCCATGGCCCTTAGCAGGGTTATTTGTCCAGCCGTGGAGAGCGGGTTTCGACCCTCGCATTGAGCCCACGGCTGTCCCGGTTTGGATCCGGTTGTATGCTCTCCCGATGGAGTTTTGGGGTGAGCGGATTCTTGAATTGATAGGCAACTCTCTAGGTAGATTTTTGGGAGTTTCTAAGGATACCATTGAAGGAAATACTGCTGTTTATGCAAGAATTTGTGTAGAATTGGATATTAGTCAACCGCTACCAGCGCTAAGATGGAACTGGAGTTAGCAGGACATTCTTGGATACAGCAGTTAGACTATGAAGCCCTACCTTTCCGTTGTAGATTCTGTCATTTGCATGGCCATTTGGCAAGGTTCTGTCCAAATATATTGAGCACCAAAGCGGATGCTCCACAGGGAATGTCAAATCGCTCCCGAGGAGGTAAGTCTACTTCGGCCAAGGAACCACCTTTCATTCCCCCAGGTTCTGAGGGCCAGAATGATGGCTTTGAACAGCAGAAGAGAAGAAGAAACAAAAAGAGAAATGGTAAGGAGCAAGCTCTTCCCAAGCCAACCAATCGGTATGAAATCTTCAAATCTCTTGTGGATCAAGAAGACCAACCTATGGAAGGAGCAGATGGGATCCTTGAGGATAATATCATCCTTACTCATGCTCCTCCTTCATCAACCCCTGTTCTTGAACAGGTGATTGACTCCTCTGAGACTTTGCATCAAGAAAACCCCGGGACTCTGGTAATCCACTCCCCAGCTCAGCCCGTTATTAAAGATGTTACCATGGGAATTGCAGAAAAGCTCGTAGAAAGACCAGCCTCTTGGAATTCCCTGGTGGAGAAGAGGTCGAAAAATAGTAATTCCCAAGGGGTGGGCAGGAAATCCAATAAGGATCTAATTGCAGTGCAAGGGGATAAGCTAATCAATGGAGGATTGGCGAGAACAATTGATTCGTATTGCTCCCAAGGTTTCCAATGATTATTCAATCTTGGAATGTGAGGGGTTTAAACAACAGAACCCATCAATCTGCTGTTCAAAGACTTTTAGAAAGAAGCAAAACAGACTTTCTGCTCATTCAGGAGACAAAAATGTCATTAGACCTTATGAGTAAAACCGTCAGCCGAATCTGGAGGGGGGCAGCCATATGGCAGTGGCTGCTCTTCGTGCCTCGGGAGGGATTGCTACTCTTTGGAATCCTTTGGCGTGGATAGCAATAGAACATATAGCCTCGGAGAGGGGTCCTAACATCTCTTTTTAAGAATATAGTTACAACTGAACAAGTCTTAATTACAAATTTCTATGGGGCTCGTAACACCGATGGTCAACGGTTTCAATGGAAAGCTGTTCAAAACATGAGGTCCTCCCGGGAAGATTTTGATTGGATTATTGCTGGGGACTTCAATGCTAAATTATCCGCTAGAGATCAGGAAGGTGGCATCCCTGTTCTGGATACAGGGGACCGGTTGTTTATTGCCCAAGTCCAGGCCTTTAACCTTGTTGATATCAAAGGCCCTGGTACAAACTTTACCTGGACTAATAAGAGAAGAGAGCCATACAGCAGGAGGGTTAAGCTTGACAGGTTTTTGGTCTCGGAGGAAGCTTTTGTTAGATGGAATATCAAATTCCAGATTTTGGAGGGCCCAGTCTCCGATCACTCTCCCATTTTGCTGGAGGGAGGGACTATGTCAGGAAAGTATTACAAACCTTTTAAATTTGAAAATTTTTGGTTGCAAAAGGAGGACCTACGAAGGAAAATTACACAGTGGTGGGAAGAAGGTCGTCTCCCTTTTGGAACAGCTATGTTCAAATTTCATAAACAACTTCTCTTTGTTAAGAGTAAACTAAAACAGTGGAAGCAAACTAACAAATCTGATTTCCAGCTCCAACGGGCTCCCTTGCTGGACAGATGGAATGAGGTGCAAAAACAATTCAGAGAAGGAATTATTTCTGAGCATCTTAAATTTGAGGATGACGCTTTACGCAAAGCAGTTGAGGACATTGATAATCAAGAAGAGATCTACTGGAGACAGAGAGCAAGAAATACTTGGCTATTAGAAGGAGACAGAAATACTAAATTTTTCCATCGCTCTGCCTGTGCTAGAAGGCAATTGAATAACATGGAGTTCCTTCAAGATGAGATTGGAAACTCTTTTGACACTCTTCCTGATATGCATTCCCTATCTATGGAGTACTTCTCAAACCTCTTCAAGGAAAGTATGCAACATGATGTGGAAGCCCAAAATGAAGTCATTGAGGGAATTCCCTCTATTATTTCTCATGAAGAGAATCAGGCCCTTCTTAAGCCCATTGATCGTGATGAACTCAAGAAGGTGGTCTTTGGGATGTGCACAGGAAAATCGCCTGGTCCGGACGGTTTCCCTATTGAGTTCTTTCAGGCCTTCTGGGATATCTTAGAGGAGGATGTGTTGGCTGTCATTGAGGAATCCCGAATTAACAAAAGAATGCTCAAGGCTCTAAATCACACCTTTATCACTTTAATTCCTAAAGGAGAGGGGGGGGCTCACATTTCCGATTTCAGACCTATTGCATTATGTAATGTGATCTACAAAATTATCACTAAACTTATGGCTGAAAGACTAAAACCCCTTCTTCGTAATATTATTTCTCCTGAGCAAGGGGGTTTTGTTGAAGGAAGACAGATCTTGGATGGAGTGATCTTGGCTCAGGAGGCTATCCATTCTATGCATAATTCAGGTAACAAGGGAATGTTCATCAAACTGGATATGTCTAAGGCTTATGACAGAGTAGAGTGGGGTTTCTTGGTCAAGATGTTGGCAGCCTTTGGTTTTTCTCAGGACTGGATTGCCTGGGTCATGAGTTGTATCTCTACGCCTTCCTACTCTGTTTTAATTAAGGGGCTTCCCTCGCCACCTTTTGGAGCCTCTCGGGTCTCCGTCAAGGAGATCCCCGCTCTCCTTATCTCTTTCTCATCTTGGCTGAAGGTTTAGGCAGACTCCTCCCGAGAAGAAGACGTCAAGGACAGATTACAGGAATTAAAATCGGGGCTGAAGTTTTGACTCATTTACAGTTTGTGGATGATACGGGCTTGGTGGGAGTTGCCAGCCTCAGGGAAGCAAGAGGAATCAAAGATACTCTTAACGTCTACCTCCGGGCTTCTAATCAAGTCATCAATGAATCAAAATCAAAAGTGGTCTTCTTCAACCTTGATCAAAGGTCACAAGAGAGAGTTATGGAGATCCTGGGTTTCACTAGGACCTCCCTTCCCGTTGTTTATTTGGGGGTTCCTCTCGCATTGCAAAAAACCGAAAGCTGATTTCTAGAAGGACCTGCTGGATGGCATCAAAGAGAGAATGAATCACTGGTCTCATAGATGGTTAAGCTATGGGGGCCGACTAACTTTCCTGAAGTCTGTTATTCAGGCCATGCCTATTTACAAATTCTCTATTCTGGCCGCCCCTCCTTCAATCTGGAAAGAGTTGGACAAAGCGGCTAGAAGTTTTCTCTGGGAAGGTGCCAATGGAGAGAGGAAATGGGCCTTGGTTGGGTGGGATAAGGTCACCCAGCCCAAGGAAAAAGGTGGGCTGGGCTTAAGAAGCTCCAAGTTTAACAATCGGGCCCGGGCTGGGAAACTGTATTGGAGGTGGATTTCCCAGCCTTCGTCCCTTTGCAGCAGAATCCTTTCCAGTAAATACTTGGGTCTTGTTCATCCCAACGACTTGGGCCGCTATCCTTTGGAAGGTAATGGTTCTCTTGTGTGGCAGGCGCTCAAGCTTGGATCTCGCATTATCAAAGATCAATTGTTCTGGAAAGTTGGGAGAGGGGAGAAGGCCCGGTTTTGGACTGACTCTTGGGATCAGCATCCTCCTATCCTTGCTGTGTTTCCTGATTTGCATCCGTTAAAAATAGCTCTTGAAGATAAGGGTTGGATTAATATTGAGAGCTACTTCAATACCAGCCAATTGGGGGAGTATAAGGTTCAAAAGTTTAAGCGGCTGGGTGAATGGCCTATTCCAATCCCTCCGGAGCAGGCTCCAACTCTGGAAAAACTTTTGGCATAAAGGTTTCTTACTGGGAGAGATGAGGAGGATGAGCTTGCCTGGGGGCTTTGGGAACCTTGGGGTTTATTCTGTGAAGGAGGGCTATGCTTCGATCCTTCCCGAGCCCCCCCACACTCTTTTCCTCGTTCATGAATGGAGGAAGATATGGCATCCCAAGGGCTGGCCGAAAGTGAACTTCTTTGCTTGGCAACTGATGCATTATGGTATCTTGACCTTTGACAATCTCAGAATTAGAGGCATCATTGGCCCTTCCCAGTGTGTTTTGTGTTATAGGAATGAGGAAACTGTGGATCATCTTCTGTTTGATTGTCCTTTCACACAAGCAGATTTGGCACCGTTGGTTCTCCCACTTTAAACTTCAGGCGCTTGGAGACTTGTCCCGGACCAATTTATGGGAAAGCTGGAAGAGAGGTAGATTTATATCTAAAGCTCTTCGTACTGGCTGGGAGCTCGGTTTCCTTTTTATTTGGTGGCAGGTTTGGTTGGAAAGAAATGCTCGTATTTTTCGTGAAACCTTCTCTTCGGTGGATGGGATTTGGCAGGTCATCTGGAGCAAAGTTGTGGAAACCGTTGCCATCTATGCTGAGAAGGAAAATCAGCCGGCTTCTAAGCCTTTGATTGGGAGAGGTGCTGATCTTGAGAGACAGGTAAGAAGTTGTTGGAAACCTCCCCCTAAGGCTGGGTCAAAATCAATACTGATGGAGCCGCAAAAGGTAATCCGGGTAATGCCGGTAGTGGGGTTATCTCGCCGTGATCATGCCGGGACCGTGCTCTATTGGGAATTGCAAGGTCCGGGATATGCCACAAACAATGAAGCCGAGGCCTTTGCTATTAAATCCGCCTCCATCTCGGCCGTCAAACAAGGTCACGTAAAGATAATCATTGAGTCTGATTCCCAAATCCCGGTTGGTGCTCTTGATTGCCTGAGGAACTTTGCCTTAAAAGCTTGGAGGCTCCGGATTTTGGTTTCCCAAATTTTAGAGCTTTGGAAGGAAATTGAGGATGTGATTCCTGTTTATGCTAGTAGATCTCTCAATAAAGCGGTCGATTTCCTTGCTAAGATGGGTGCTGAGAGAGAGGTTGGGATTCATCTGCATAGCAATTTGTCTGTGGAGGATGCCGAGATCATACAAGGCCTTGAACAATTTCTGAAATAATGTGCAAAGTTTTTTTTGCTAAGGGTCCTTTTTGTCGCGATATCGCGACATGTTGTGCTGTCGCGGCCGTTGATCGGTTGTCGTCGCGATATCGCGACAGCTTGAGCCTCCGCTGCCTCTGGTTGGTTTCTGTCGCGATATCGCGACATGTCGCGTTATCGCGGGTCGCGATTCCGCGACATGTCGCGATATCGCGACATGTCGCGCTATCGCGTGTCGCGATTCCGCGTCTTGTCGCGATATCGCGACATGTCGCGATTTCGCGACATGTCGCGATTTCGCGACAGGTTGTGCCTTCCTGGCCTCTGGCGTATTTCTTGCGCGATATCGCGGCATGTTTGGCTCTTTTGAGACTGGTGGGTTTTTTGTCGCGATATCGCGACCCTTATGCGGCTTGAATGCTGTTTAGTGTTTCTGTCGCGCTCTCGCGACGCTTTCTGCGGTTGGATGCCGAGGGCCCTTCCTGTCGCGATTTCGCGACATGTCGCGATTTCGCGACATGTCGCGTTATCGCGACTGTTGGTGCCGAAGTGGCCGTGACGGGTTTGCCTGTCGCGATTTCGCGACATGTCGCGTTTTCGCGACATGTCGCTTTTTCGCGCCGCCCGTTCTCTGTGCCTTGTGGCTGCTAGTGTTGCCTTTGTGCGCTTTCCTTGCTGTGTTGCTCGTGGCTCTGGCTCGGGATGTGTTCTCTCCCGCTTGTATCTGGTTTTTGTTTTAATACAAGTTTTCATTTTTTCAAAAAAAAACAATGTGTCTAACATAGTTTTCATATTTTTTTGTTTGCATATTGAGATATGTTGCCTAAACACCTTGTGTCTGTAGGGATTTAATATTTTATTTTCCCCATAAGTGATGGTCTATGAGCTTGATTAATGGACAAGTGCTTAGATGGATTTAATCAATGTTTTTTATCTTATTGTTTATGATTTCCTAAGCAATTAATGACAATAGGATTTTATTTGCTTTACCCAAAGGGCTTGGGTAGCATTACCTAAAGGAATTTCTTAGCTTTGCATGGAAAACTTTGTTAGCTTTTCCTGAAAGACTTGGTTAGATTTTCCTAGAGGAATTGGTTAGCTTTTTCCAGAGGACTTGTTTAGAATTGCCCAAAGGACTTGGTTAGCATTTCCAAAAGGATTTAGTTATAATTTATGTTCCATCATTAGCCCCTAAGTAGTGGCCCATTATCTTGAGTAATAGATAAGGACTTAGGTGATTATGACTGATAGAATTTTTAAGTATTCCATGTTGTTGGACAATTTATATTCTTATAATTTTGCTATGGAGAGTCTACATCCATATGGTATGCCTTGGACAATATATGTCCATAAAATTTTAAATATTTTGGTTAGTCTATGTCCTTATCATTTGTCTTGGACAATCTATGTCCATATGATATATCTTGGACAATTTATGTCCATATGATATGCCTTGTATAGTCTATGTCCATATGTTAAATGCTTTGAATAGTCTATGTCCATATGATAAATGCTTTGGATAGTCTATGTCCATATGATATGATGTTTAGGATATTTTATGTTTGTATGATATGACCTGGATAGTCTATATCCATAAAATTTTGAATGTTTTGAATAGCTTGTCCTTATTGCTTTTGTATTTTGGACAAATTATGTCCTTATTTATTTGTTTCCTTTATGTATTTGTGTTTTATGTTGAATGAACCCAGTATTAGGGTTTATTGTAATGATTTAGATTGATTATTAATAGCAGAATCATGAGGTTTTAAGAGAATAGGGACATGCAATGCAAGCCATAAAACTAGAAGAAGCAAAATCTTCTAGCACACAATTTTATATATAAAAAGGTAATTGTTGCATTCGAATAAAGAGATAAAAATAATGCACAAGAAGCAAGCCAAATTCCTAAGGGTGGGGACTCGTTTAGCATCAGTGACCTAGTGTAAGTGTAATGCATATGAGCTAACCTAACTAGTTTTCATAATCACTTCATCACAAAATCCCTTGATTCTAAATACACAAGTAGTCATGCATATATGTAAAATGCAATCATGACAATAATTATAGAATGATGCATATTAATAGCTCAAGGCTTTTTCAAGAGGGAAGAAAGGAATTATATCTCGCAAATATTTTCAAGGTCATATGAAACCATCAAGCAAGGAATAATTCTCACCTTCCATCCTATAAAATGCATGATACATGTACAAGAAAACCATGTATTTATGAGTAGCCATGCATTTTATATGATGAGCAAAAAAAGCAAATAGGTATGCATATGCAACATCAATGATATTCAATAATTTGGTATAACAAGTAAATATATTAAATCTGTACTAAATAAATCTAAATATTTGACATGGTAGGATCTTCTAGTGACTATCACATCATCAAGAACTCAATATGTCCTCAATATACTAAAATATCAATAAAATGAGCAAAGACTATTGAGCAGTCATCGAGGGGGTTAGCTAGCTCAGTGACCTACTATAAATGCAATGCAAGTTATTCTATTTTCTAGCTAGGATCATCATCACCTAATTGTGGGATGCCCCCTCATGACTTTATGGGATGAACATGTAAAATCAGGAAATCATGCAAACAAACCCATGAAAATAAATAATAATGTTGTACATGAAATCATGCATGCAATCAAGCACATGAATAGGCAAACATGTAAATTCAAGTATAATATCTTTTTAAATGCATTAATATTTATAGGATATTTATTTTATTTTTCTTCTAACATGACCAAGTGGTATGCGTCGGACCAAAATTTGGTAGTTACTACAAATGGACCTATTCAATTAGGTTAAAATTTACCTTTTTATATTTTTTGCATTAGTATTCTTTTGATTTTATTTAAGTACTAAGTAACCTACTTGAAATATCGAGGTTGCACCGTCTTTTTGTAGGCTCTTTTGAGTCTTTTATGATATACTTATAGGTGCTTTAGGGTTTGGATCCACTTTTCATCAAGCAGTTCTAATTGGTTAAGGCATGCATGGCGATAGTCATCACCAATAGACACATCCTTCAAAAATATTTGGAGTTCTAATTCAAATGGGAAGATGGCCTTAGTTTCATAAACCACAACATAGGGTGTAGCACCATTCAAATTTCTTACACTAGTGTGATATACCCATATATTAGGATATAGCCGCAAATGTCAATCTCTACCAGTTTTGCTAACAAGTTTCTTTAATATCTTTATTAAAGTTTTATTTGAAGCTTTAGCCTGACCATTACCTTGTGGGTAATATGGGATCGACCATTTATGTTGAATTTTGAACTTAGCATAAAGTTTGGTGATATATTTATTCTTAAAATATGGGTCATTATCAGAGAGGATTATGTTAGGAATACCATATCTCAAGAGGATCTGGTTTAAGATGAATTTTGATACTTGAGCTCTAGTGCAAGAGGATAAAGGCATGGCCTCTACCCACTTGGTGAAGTACTCAATTGTAGTTATTATGAACTTATGTCCATTTGATGACATAGGATTTATTTTTTCTATGATATCAAGCCCCCAAGTAGAGAAGGGACAAGGGGATGTCATGGATTAGAGTTCTTGGCTGGGTGCATGAATAAGGTTGTCATGCTTTTTGGCACTTGTCACATTTTTACATGAAATTATGGGCATCCCCTTCCATGGTTGGCCAATAATATCCCATGTGAATGAGCTTCTTAGCAATGGAACTTCCATTGAAGTGGCCACCACATGCTCCCTCATGGGTATCTTGAACCACTATTTTAGCTTCATCTAAATTTAGGCATCTTAGGAGGATGCCATCAAAAGTTTACTTATACAAGATATTCCCAATTATTACATATCTACAAGTTTGTTGCCTTAGGTTCTTTTATTCATTGTAATTTAGACCTTCAAAAAAAGTGTTGCTTTTAAGAAAATCATTAATTTTCTTGTACCAAGATTCAATAATAGGTGCTTGTTCTATGGTGAATATGGCTAAGGGATCTTGACTAGATTGCAATGTTGTAGGTTGCCTTACATATTGAATGATAATTGTTGCTTTTTTTCCCTCCAACTCTAGAGGCATGAGCAATGTAGTTGTAGCATTGCATCCACTTGGCGATTGTTATAGAATAGAATAGTGTCAATGGTAACTCTCTCAAAGGTAGCCATCAACTTATCCATGATATCCTTTTAGGGTTTCAATTTATCATCTTTGGTCTGATAAAGTCCGCTTACCTGATTAACTATTAGTTATCCAAATATGGAGAGGAAGATTACTTTTAGGGCTAAGGCTGCTCTAAGTCCAAAAATGAGTTCTTCATACTTTGTTGTGTTATTTATATATGAGAATTGAAGCTTGAAGGATAAGGGGATGACAATTTGTTGAGGTGATACTAGAATAATTCTCACCCTTACACCTTTTGTGCATTTTGCATCATCAAATAAAAGGATTCAAAAATCTTGTTGTGATACTTTGAGAGTGCACATTGTCTCATCAAGATATTCAATTATTAGCAAATGGCTAGCATGTAAAAAGGTCGTTTCTAGCTAATCAACTATCACTTATCCCATTATTGGCTTTTGGCTAATGAACACAGCATCAAATTCATTTAGATACATTACCCATTTAGTCGTCTTTCCTAAAAGATAGGTCAATGAATGAACCTTAGCTATAACATGAGTTTTATGGATTAGCATGTAATGTCTCAACTTTTGAGAAGCAAAGACCACTGTTAAGCATAGTTTTTCTAAGGGAGTATATCTACTCTCATAACTAATACGAGTTCTACTAATATATAAATGGCCCTTTCTCTATGTTAAGCATCATACTATGCTAGAATGGTGCCTTAGGCATGGATTGTTGTTGCAATGTATACCAACAATGGCTTAAGGGGATATGGTGGGATAAGCATTAGTAGATATAGAAGGTATGTTTTCAAGGCATTAAAGACCTTTTGATATTCTTTGACTCAATTAAACTTGACCCCTTTCCTTAAAATTTTAATAAAGGGTTGATATTTATCTACCAATTGGGAAATGAATACCCTATATGCTTTTAACTTACTTTATAGGCTTTGAAGCTCATTTAGGTTTTTAGGTGGTGGAATTCAATGATAGCAGATATTTTATCAATATCTACCTCAATGCCATGCCTAGACATGATGAAGCCTAATAGTTTATCAAATGTTACTCCAAATATGTATTTGGAGGGCTTTAATAGAACCTTATACTCTCTAAGTTGTTCAAAAATTTGCCTTAAGTCTCTGACATGATCTTCTCATTTCATGGATCACCCAAGAAGATCATCAACATAGTATTTGACAATATCATGCATCATATCATAGAATATGTATGTCATTGCATGTTGATAAGTTGTGCCAGCATTCTTCAAACCAAAGGGCATGACCTCATAGTCAAAAGGTACCCCAAGGAGTAATGAATATCATTTTAGCTTGGTCTTCTAGAACAATTTGAATTTGATTATAACTAGAAATCCATCCATAAAGGATAGCATTCTACATCCAAAAGTGAAGTCTACTATCATGTCTATATTGGGTAGAGGAAAATCATCCTTAGGATAAGCTTTGTTGATGTCTTAAAATTCTGTGCACACTCGCATAATACCTTCCTTCTTGGAGATCCAATCATAATAATCAAGAGCCTTAATAAATTTGACCTCCAAAGGCTTTTGGAGTTCCTTTTTAACTAATAAAGCAACCTATGCATCTTAACTTTTGTTTTACCGACTTAGCGTCAATATTGACTACCAAATGGTGGACTACTAAGGATGGGTCTAGTTTGGGCATGTCTGCATAAGACCATGCAAATATGTCATAGAATTTAATTAGGACTTTTCTATACTTCTCACATTCTTCTAAATTTAAGACCTTTTATAACTTTATTATTATCAGATTATCCTCAAAACCTATGTCAATGTCTATGGTTTCTTCTATTAGGATATGCGATCCATATTCATAATATGGAGAAGCAGGTAAGACCTTTAGACTTTCAAGCTCATCAACATCTAAATTATATTGCTTAGTGTTTAGTGACTATGAGGTATGTGAAATTAATGGATGAGACCCTTCAATAGGGATATTTTCTTGATGATCATTATGACTATCCCTAGAAGGGTTGTGAGGTAAAAATTTCATCTTGTAATCATTTATGTCTGAAGTCGATAAGAGATTTTCTATTGATTAGGATGATGTACTATTATCTGCTTGGAGTATGATTGACCTATCCTAACTTTCAAGTCTAAGGTTGGACCTTTGCTCAGGTTCCTCAATGAGTTCAATGCTTATGGTATTGATTTGTGCATATTATGAAAATAGGTCAAAAAGAGAGAATGGGGAAGGTTCATCACCCTCCTCCTCATCCCTATCTAACCCCCTTTTTATGGTTACTTCCCTTTAATATTTAGATGAGAAAAGGTAGACCTCCTTATCATTACTACTCTCTAAGGAGGAGTAAGGTGTATTTTCATTAGAATTGGGAAAGTATTCTAGTCCCCAACACCTAGGTCAAGCTTTAGATTCTATAGGCACTTTAATTCCTTTCTCATGAGGTCCGAAACCTTTTCCCTTATATCTAAAGTTACAAAGGATTTTCTTAGGTATGGGGTAAAGATTCGATAAATAGTAGGAATCATACTTTTTGTTCTGTTGGTTGTGGATTGCTTCCACAAGTTCTCTCTTCATTAGTTATTCCACCAAAAATAAAAGTGCAACTTCTAATATTTACCATTATTCCTCTTCTATTAGGTAACCTTAGGGTATGAGGTGATGGGGGTATCCTAACTCAGTCTAGTGCTAGGAAATCATGTTGATTGTTGAAGTTTATATGATTTATGTCTTGTACCTCAACCTTCTCTTTACCTTTTGTCGAGCCTTTGCTACTTGTTCCAATTTCTTGGCTATCCTTTGTCTCTTTAGGTGGGATAGGAATTTAAGGAAGGACAAAGACAAGCCTAAGGTTTTTCTTCTTGGATGGCTTGAAAATAAGTGAAAGGATCTTTGTCATCCATAATGCTATAAAATTTG
The DNA here is from genome assembly GCA_028583015.1 of Wollemia nobilis. NCBI lineage: Eukaryota > Viridiplantae > Streptophyta > Pinopsida > Araucariales > Araucariaceae > Wollemia > Wollemia nobilis. The sequence goes on from JAQPPZ010015824.1 coordinate 30,695,641, forward strand.
CCTTGATATTCAAGTTTCACATATTTGTAATTGGTTGAGAGGACCACTTGCATAGCATGAATCCAAGGTCTCCCTAAGAGGATGTTATAGTTTAAATCATAGGGCAACACATAAAATAGAGTGTTTAGTATGTGAGGCCCCACCTTTATTGAAAGGACTATACATCCAAAAACTTCTCATCCTTCATCGTCATAAGCTTTTATGACAATGTCTAGTTTCTATAGGTATTCTTTGTTAAGCCCTATCCTTTGGATGAAATTAAAGCAATAGACATTTAGAGTTGAGTCATTATCAATGAGGACCCTTTCAATACATTGTTCACCAATGTGACATGTAATGTATAATGGGAGCTCCCCTAACATTGAAGAAGGAGGAAGATCATTCTTGAAGAAGGATATTATTGCATAGTTCACAATAAGAGGCCCCACCATGTTAGCCAAATTATTAGGGCTAACATCTTGGTGGATAGTTTGTTCACTTAGTAGTTTGAACAAACTTTCTCTATGACTTGGCAATGTTTTTAGTAACTCAAGTATAGATATTTTGGTTGGGGTTTCCTCCAATTTTTTTTGGAGGTTGAAGGTCTTCTTTCCTTTGTCTTGAGCCTTTAAAACCAAAGGTGGACCTTCAAAAGTAGATGTGTGCCTAGGCCTCAAAACTAAAGGGGGATTAGAGGGTTGTTCTAAAGGTTGACCCTTATCTTTAGCTTGTTGCCTAGTGATGCTCATCTGGATCATCCCTACCAGATTCTGATCTGGTGGGGGAACATTCCTATATGAAACATTGTTAGCAATATTTTTTCCATGCTTAGGCAAAGGGTCTTGAAATATTCCTAAGTCTTGGTTAGAGGAAGTTGCTTGCTTAGAACTTCCCACCACAAGGTGGCCTTCATTAATGAGGTATTGTACAAGGTTTTTGAGGGTTCTACATTTATTTGTGTGGTGACCATTTGTACGATGGTAACCACATTGTTCATCAACTTTAAACCATGGTAGATTTTCCCTTTTAGGATCGTGTTTCCTTATGGGAGGTAATTCAATCATATTTACCTCCAAAAACTATCTTAGTACTAATGACAAAGTTTGGTTTAATCTAGTGAAATTTTTTGAAGGCTTCTCTTGGATTTAAGCCAAAACAAGTTTTTGTAGGGTAGCAACGATGCCTATATGACCTATATTAAAATTATTAATGGGGTGGTAGTTAGTGACTCCATCTCCCACCACATTATTATTTTTAGATTGTGTTTTATATTTCAAAGAAGATGGATTTTCATCTTCCTTCTTAGTTTTTAATTTCCCTCTATGTTGGAGGGTGGCTTCTATTTGCTTAGAAATATCTACCGCATCATAAAAATATGAGACATGGGCCACCTCTAGGGGATATGAAGGGTGTTCCTATATATATAAGAGGTCTCTTGGTAGTAGGGAAAATTTTATTTTTCTAACCAATGCCCATCACCAGGGTAAGAATTCATTAAGAGATTTATTTTTACCTTGCTTTAATTGATATAAGTCATCAAATATGAATTTTTTTGCAATATAGATAGAAAAATATTGGATGAAAATTTCAACCAAATTAGTAAGACTCTTGACTGAGTGATAAGGCAATTGGTAGAACCATTCTAAATCCTTGTCATCAAGGCTTATAGGTAAAATTTTTAACAATGCCTCATCATAGGAAGTGTCGTGGCATGCAACTCACAAGATTTGAAGGTGCTCTATTGGGTAACCTTCTCCCCTATACATTTGAATATTAGTTAGCACAAATCCTAGGGTATAGGGTATGTTTATTAAAGTTGGTTCTATAGGTTTATTTTTATTTTTTTATTTTTTTTTAATTTACATGGTGGAATTGGTAGCCGCCACGAATTCGGGCAGGCTGTCCGGATTTTATGGCCACCACAGTATTCTACGTTGTCCACCCTAGAAGCCACCACATAGATATTTGTGCATTCTACCCCTCTAACCACCATGTCACAATCATTTAAAACCTTGTATACCACTGAAAGCACCAGGAAAGGGACAAACGTTCAATTTGACGAGGCCTGAGATTTGAACCTTGGACCTCCATCGTCCTTATGGGGTTTGGTCAAACCAAATGGTCTACACCTCGGACCTAGGTCTATAGATTTATTACAGCAATACCTATAGGAGCATTTATTTGTTGTGCCTCCTTGAATAGAGACCAATTGTTGTTTAAATTTAGAATTTTATTTTACAAGTTGTTATAACTTAGAATTTAGGATAAGGGATGGGTGGTATTATAAATTGAGGTTGGGAACTAATTAGGGGATAATATTTTGAATTTGTATGGGTTGATCCAAAAGAAACAACCATGTTATTAGGTGCAAAATTGTAATGATCCCCTTGGAAAGACTTGATCTTGATATTTGTTTATGTATTGATGTGTGGATATCTAATGCATAATATTAATTTATATTATCAAGATATGTGGATAAATGTACTTCATGCTTTGATTATACAGCTTTTGAAATATGGTACTGATGATGGAATTTTTGGTTGTAGGGCCAAGTACTCTCATCGATGGATTAGTATGGGATAGCCACTAGAGTTGAGAGAAAATATGAAATGATGGATGACTTGTTCATCGACGGCTCAAGGGTAAAATAATACCCTCATAAAGATGCATTTCATATATGTATGTTGGTGTTTTTTTAAATGCATCATCAAGCAAGAAGGTTTTTGTAAGCAAAAGAGTCATCCCTAGTAGGCAGGCAATAACATTGCAATTATCGTAAAGCCACATACTTAAGGAGAATGTTGATTTCTCATGTGTGATTTGAAAAATCTTCGTGTATTGTTGCATGTGTTTGATGTTTGGTATTGGTTGATAAATGTTTTATCAAAATGATATTAATAATAATGTTTATATTATTGATACCTAAGAAAATATTTAATATCAAAGTTAATAATTAATATTAACATCTGGTATTAATTAAATTAATTAAATGAATAATTAATTTAATTATTGTGTTAGTAGCTCTCACTAACATTAGAAGGATATTGTTAACTTTAAGGCTAATGTGAATAAAATTATTAAGTTAGAACCTTAGTTATTAATATAATATTTTAATGCAAAGAAGAAAATGTTTTATTAAGCCATGCTCGTGAAACGTTGACAATATTCCAACGTAATCCTCCAAAAGAACATTACCTTTCTTGTAACAGTACAAGTAAGAGTATGGACGTTGGGTGGCATCCATGCAATGCAAATAATGGTAAGCCTTTCCAACCATGATCTCCTTCTTGGTTATTCTTGGTGGATATATGAAGAGGGACAACCAGAATGGTGGGTTGGAATAAATAAAGGAAGATCGAAGCTTGGGAAAGAAGAAGGATTGCAAGGTGATGGATTGAGAAGAATTTCTCAGATGGAGGTAAATCTTAACTAGTTCTTCTTTAAGGTCATCCTTTCCTTGAAATCATGTGATTGTTGTGTTGCTTATTGCTTGTTGTTGAGGTTTTATTTTGGATCATTTTGCCTTGTTCTTTTGTTTTGGTCCGGTTTTGGATGGGCTAAGGTTGTAATTTAGTTAGTATACCTTGTTGTACTGCTAATTTTAGTTGTTATGTTGTAATACCTATATTGGTAAGCTTTAATTTTGGTAGCCCATTTGGGGGGTCTAGTGCAGGATAGTTTTGCTCTATAGGTTGCTTATTGTTAGTTTTGTTTCTAGCTTACCCTGGCAGTTTTCAATGGTATATTTAGCATTGGGTTTGCTTTCCCTCCTCAATTTTAGAGCAAAGTTTGTCATGTTACGTATTTTATGCATGCTCTCCAAGTTTTTTTTTTCTATTCTCTTTAGTAGGACGTATAATTTTTGGTTTTCCCTTACACCTAAGGTTTTATATTGTTCCTCAAGTGTTCATGGTGTTGATTTAACATCTCCCAATATATTGTAGTGTTGTTATTCCTAGAGCTTCTTTAACATGGTCTTTTCCTTCTTGGGAGTCTTGATTTTGGTGTGCATGTTGCATAGCATGTTTTGGTTGTTTTAAATTTGTTCTTTGTTGCATTGGTTTTTAGAATAGTTAGTTACCATGTGTTTGAGCTATAGATAGCTTTTAAGATTAATATTAGTCTTAGGAGTGCTTAAAGTTAATACATATTTGGGTATGAAATATAATGGTATATTAGATTTCATGCATGTGTTAACTATGAGCTACTATATTGTTAAGGTAAAGTGGAAATTATTGATTAAATGATCTTTTGGTATTAAAAAAATTCTTTGACTTATATTTAGATGGAAAATGTTCCTCCAAAACTTAGTTGGTTAATTCAAGTTTTCGGCTTTAATTGTAAAGTAGGTTATGTAATTATGCTTAGGAGGTGATTATAATTATTGGTGAATGGACTTTATTGATAATAATGCTAATTTTAGCTATAGTAAGAAGGTGCATTGAATGGAATAAAGTTGTGAATATTGTTTAGTTCCATAAATCCATGGGTTTAGATAATTTTTGAAAATAAGTATTTATAATGGTTTTCCTGAGGCTTGAGCAGATAAGAAAACCATAATGGAGAGAAGTATGAGATTCTCTCAATATCTTTCTATTGTTATTTGTTTGAGTGCTTGCATCTAGTATGTTCTTTGTATAGTGCATGTAGGCTTGCATATGTAGTTAAGAGTTGTCCTGATCCCTAAAATTCCTCTCAAGTATGAGGAAGATTTCCTTCATGAAGAGTATCATGGAAAGAGATGTGCTAGGAACAAAATTGGATGAAGTTTTACCATTGTAATTGAATATGGAAAGATATCTTTATAAAACAAAATCATGTTATGTAAAACTTGATTATTGTTCTTGACTATAGGAGTTTGTCCAAAGAAATGAAAGATTTAATGTTGTCATTTCTTTATGGAAGCAATGGAATGTTTGGTTATAAAAAAATGGAAGGAATGCATTTGATTTTAATTACGGTTATGGAATTATAAATCATTTGATATCGTTCCATTCTTTCAATTATTGAGTGTTTATGTTAGTAATTGTGAATAAAAAAGTAAGATGCTAGTTTAAGCAGTAAGTTTATGTTTAAACATGTTTTTAGTTTAGCACTTTATTGGAGAGATGTTAGTGAATTTTATGATTAGACTTTTGTTTTGGTGGGGTTATTGGGCATGAATTTTTTTAGAGCCATGTTAGGACCCTTGAGTCAAGAAGTAATCCCAATCTTGGAAGGAGTTACGATGATGCAATAACCAAGTATATATCTAGGAGGAGTTATGGTAATGCAATAACTAGATATTTTATAATGATACACCTTGAACGATGAGGCTTGGGTGTACCTAAAGTAGTGAGGAAAAATCCTAGTAGTGAGATCTAGGATTCATTCTCAATTTAGTATAGTGGTGGCACTTTGAACAGTGAGGATCAGGTGTCCATGCTCATTACCAGGTGAGTGGTAATGACCTTAGTTAGCTCATAGAGGTGTGGTAATCAAGCACTGTCATTACTCCAGAGTAATCCTACTGTTAGAAATAGATTATATTACATTATTTGGGGCCATGTAAATGAACCTTCCAAGGTACATACTTAGGACATTAGATTACTTTATGGTAAATTTATCTAGTTACTTCAAGCAATGTAATAAATGCACAAGTGTTAATGTGTAGGCTATATATGTGCAATATGTCCCTTGCATAGCTAGGTAGAGTGTTGTCCAAGGAATACATCTTCCTATATAAAGGGCATCATATCTCTACTAGAATGTATCACTTTATTTTAAAATATATATGTTACTTTCTTCTCTTGTTCTCATGATGGGATGTTGATAAATCTATCAGTGGTATCAGAGCCATAGTGAATCCAGTGAGGAATAGGGAAATCCACTATCAAGGAGAACCTCCCAATAGTGAAGAACTTGGTATAATTGTTGACATCCGATAATAACCCCAAGAGAAGAAGAATTTGGCAAGGAGTGACAAATCTCAAAAAAATATCCTGCTTGAAGTTAGAATTCGACTAGAAGAATTGAAGACAAGAGAAGTCCACAAAAAACCAAGAGATTTAAATATTACATGTCACATCAAGAGGGAATCATTTTAGAGATAAATACTTCTTTAAATCTATAGCAAAAGGAGGAGACTGCAATAGGAGAACAAGCCACCAAACTCCAAGCTCGTGAAAGAAAGTTTGAGACCATTTTTGGGTGAAGGAGTTGTTTAGGATAGTCTACAAAAAGTAGCAAGATCTACATCCTCCACAGAAGAGACAGAAGAGCTACAAAATATTTCAAAAATTTATGCAACTATTGGTGCAAGTAGATTCATTAATTGGATTACTTATCAAATTTATTAAAGCACATTAATTTGGATCAAAGTTGCAATAAGAAACATTGGATTACAGTCTTCAAAAGTGTAAAAATAAAACAATTCCTTTTGAGGTTCATTTGCACATTAGGATTTGATTATATTTATGCATTACAACTATCTATCAACTACCTATCATCTACTTTGGAAAGCAAAAGAAGACTAGTCCCTACAACTTTGTTTGTAAGGAAATTGTAAAATAATTATTGAAGATTCATTTCAAATTATTCTTGATTAGTTGTAGTAAATTGATTAAGTGCATTAATTTTGAGAGTTAATTGGAGTTATAAGATGAAATTTTTAGTGCATTAAAAGTGAAATATTATTAGATTCATTTGCACTATTTTGTTGCTCTCAAAATATTATTGTTATTGTTATTGAGAAAGGCACAAAATCAGCCCAATCCTCCAAACGTTGGAGAAGAAATTAGCCACCAAATATCAGCAAAGGAAGCCTCAAATTGAAACTTGGTGAGTCTCAAATTCAAAGTATAATAATATCTCTACAAAAAAATAGTGTAAAAAAATACATAAAAAAGAGAGCTTCTATCAAGTGGTTACAAGCTTGGGTTCATTTGTAAAATATCCAAGAAAAAATAGGAAGGTGTCTAATCAAAGAGATAACCTCAAAATCCCTACATTGCATTCAAAATTTTACCAAAAACCCAAAAATCTAGACCTAAAAAAAGGAATGCAAAAGAAGGTACAATAAAGGCTATTTTATACATAAATATATTACATTGCATTGCACTATCCTAATCTAGTTTATACATGAAAAGAAGGCAAATTTGAAGGTGTCTCAAAGGCACAACATCTGCTGGAAAAACCAGTCAAACTCTAGCATCTTTCCAAGCATAGAAAAAGGAGCCACTCTAAGGGCTCATACTCCCTTCTTCTTGGATGGTTGAACCTGTGAAATACAAGACAAAAACAAAGGGAGAAGCAGCGTTATATTTAAAGATCAACATTATCTACAAAAGGAGGATGTATAATAGGTGAGAAAAGAAAAATATTAAAGCACCATTGGAGTGTTTCAAACTCCACATCCTCATTGATCAAAATCAGCGCTCAAGCCTCTAGATCATTGTTTCTCAACCTAGTTGGAAACAACCCACAAGCAAGTGTTATTGAATGAAATAGGAGCTAGGAATTTTGCAGGGTTTAAATAACCTCCAAAAGGATACGTTGAAAAAATATTAGATAAGATTTCCATGCACAAGGAGGAAGTTACATTTGTCGCTTAAGGCATTACCCTAACACTCCTCATGCGAGCACTCATATTCATTATCAAAGGAGTTACAAGCTATAAGTTGGTGCAATTAGTATATGAGAAACACTTTTCCAAAGAGAAGCCAAGCGTTCCATTGAAGAACGTAACATCCATACATTACTCAAAGAGAGAAATGAGAGTTTTCTAGCACCTTCTACTCCTCAAGCACTCAAGAAGAAAATGGACGTGTCACTTGGCACTCAACACAATATTATCCTCCATTTTAAGAGGATCAATGACCAAGAATTTAGCAAGCATTTACGTTTAAGGTCTATGTGCAGATTGTCGAGTGACAACGTGGAATCAAGGTGGAAGAGCCTTAAATGATCTGGTTAAGGAAGGTCAAAGACAGAGACTAAAGGTGCCATATTTGGAACATCAAATCTCATGAAGGTGTTGTACTTAGTATGGCAATGAGAGAGGGGGTGAATCAGTGTAGCAATTCAAAAACTTAAATCTACAATACTTAATGCTGAATAATGAAAACTTAAAACCAGAAACAACAAGCATAACAAGAGAGCATCACACAACACAGGATTTTAACGAGGTTCACCAATATGGCTACTCCTCAAAAAGAACGGTTGCTTGGACTACCATCCAAATCTAGCCTCTTGCAAAGCACCAACTTTACAATCATTTACCAGCACCCACTGGAAGGAGCAACAACCCCTTATTTATCTGCATCAACAGAAAGGAGCACCAACCCCTGATTTACCAGCACCTACTGGAAGGAGCACCAACCCCTGATTTGCCAGCACCAACTGGAAGGAGCACCAACCCCTTATGCCAAGCACCAACTTGGACTTCAAATTGAATCTATGAGTTTGTTTGTAAGATACCTTCATTTTTGCAAGACCCTGACTGGTCTACTTCACCTTTGTGCTCTCTATGCACTCTGCTCTCTCTGCGCAATCACTTCACACAATCTGCTGCACTGCTACAGCCAAACTTAGTGATCGACTTTGCCCTTTACGCTCTCTGCACACTCTTCTTTCTCTGCGCACATGCTTCTCGACACTTGGTCAAACTTCCACACTATCTACGCTACTCTATGCGCAATCGTAGTGCACTTAGAACAATTTGACATGACTCTTCACTCACTCTGTGCACTTTGCCATCATCTCGTCGCTTCTACGCTATCTGCGCTCTTACGATCGCATATCGCATGCTACGATACTCACATCGATCAAAATCAATCTCCAAACAACCCTCCTTATATAATAGAGATTTCAAGATGAAAACCCTAATTGTAGTCGACTGATTATGCAAATGCAAACCCTAATCTTGGTCGGCTGCAAACCCTAATCTTCATCGGCTAACGTCGGTCTTCGTCGGCTTCAACTGCCTCTGTAACTCTTCTGTTGTTGTTGCCACGAAAACACAACATGTCGCGATATCACGACACTTTTCGCCTTCTTGTCCTTTTCTCGGCTTGCACCTGCGAAAATAGAACATGTCACGAAATCGTGACACTTTCGCCTTCTCGCTACTCTTCTTGGCTTCAACTAGCGAAAACAGAACATGTCGCGAAATCGTGACATCTTTCTCTTCCGTACACTCTTCTCCGCAAGCCCCAGCGAAAACCTGACATGTCACGAAATCATGACACTTTCGCTAGCTTGACCTCTTCTCTATCTCTTGCTCGGAAATGGAACATGTGCAAAAGTCGACCCTTGAGCCTTCTTTGTCTTTGGTCCGTGAAAACGAAACATGTCGCGAAATCGTGACACTTTCGCTACCTTGTGCTTTTTTTGTCTTTGGCCCGCGAAAATGAAACATGTCGTGAAATCATGACGCTTTCGCCTTTGAGCTCTTCCTCCTTGAATTTGTCATGAAATCGCGATGCTTCTGCTTCCATGCTCTTTTGTTTTGCTTCTGTCATGAAATCGTGACACTTCATCCTTCGAAGACTTCCTTTTGCTTTTGTCATGAAATCGTGACACTTTTTCCTCTGTAGACTTCGTCTTCACTTGTCGTGAAATCGTGACACTTCTGCTTCCGAACTTCACATCTTAGCTTTTGTCGCGAAATCGTGACACTTCTCTTGTTGAAGACTTGCTTTCTATTTTTGTCACGAAATCGTGACACTTCTGCTTTCATCTACTTTCTTTTCTGCCTGTCGCAAAATCGTGACACTTTTTGCATCCGTACGCTTTCTCCACAACCTGTCGTGAAATCATGACATTTCTTATTTTGAACACTTTCGTCTGCAGCATGTCATAAAATCATGATAGTTCTCACTTTGAAACCTTTCCTTTGTTGCATGTCATGAAATCGTGACAGTTCTCACTTGGAACAATTTCATCTGCAACATGTCATGAAATCGGTGATTCTCATTTCGAGTTCTACAGCATGTCACGAAATCATGACAGTTCTCACTTTGAACTCTACAACATGTCATGAAATCGTGACACTTTTCAAATTACTTTCTCTCTCTTCGAACTTGTCACGAAATCGTGATAGTTCACACTACGAACTCTCTCTTCTGCATTATGTCGTGAAATCGTGACACTTTTTCTTTTGGACTCTCTCTCCTGCAACATGTCACGAAATCATGACACTTTTTCATCCGTACAACCTTCCTTGCAATATGTCGCGAAATCGTGACACTTTTCCTTCTCTGCCTTCCTGCTCTCTTCAAGTCGTGAAAATGCGACATGTCACAAAATCGTGACACTTTTCCAACTTGCTCTCTTTCTTCGAACTTGTCACGAAATCATGACACTTCTTCCTGCTTTCTCTTTTTCTTCCAACATGTCACGAAATCGTGATAGTTTTTCCACTTGCCTTTTTTCTGCCAACATGTCGCGAAATCGTGACAGTTTTCCCTGCTTGCGCCTCTGCTTCGAACATGTCACGAAATCGTGATAGTTTTCTCTGCTATTTCTCTCTCCTCCAGTATGTCGCGAAATCACGACATTTTTCTTTGCACTTTCTCTCTCCTCCAATATGTCGCGAAATCGTGATAGTTTTCCTATTTTCTGAATATGTCGCGATATCGCGACACTTTTCTTACTTGTCTTTTTCTTTGAATTTTTGCATGTGGGTCACTTCAATCTTCTTGGAAAAGCACTGTACATACTTTGAATTGCTTCTGAATTTCCTGTCCACTACATCTGAATAACTTCTGAGCATCTGAACTTCCTGTCCATTGTATCAACTGATCTATCTGACTGTGTTGACAATAATGACAATACTGTTGCATATTCTAAACATTGCATCAACTGACTAGCTTCTGAACTTCTTGTTCACTGCATCATGACTGTGTTCACTGCATCAACTGATCTAACTATCTGTGTTGACAACAATGACAATACTATTACTGCACCTTGCTCAACAATCTCCCCCTTTGGAATTGTTGTCAACACACATGCAATTACCTGTAACTCTTCTCCCCCTTTGACAATAATACCAAAGGGCTACTGCAGACTCCCCCTGAGTCCATGCACAACATTTTTAGGCAAAATTGATTACACTTAGCAAAAATCATGATCATGAGCAAAAAGATAATCAAATATTTAAATGCTCCCCCTGAAAATGTGATCCCTATGGCTAGCCAATTCTTGGGAAGTTTTAACCACTCGACCAATCTGTCTCCAAGATAAAATGCACCTCCACTGGTAAACTTCCTGTCATCTACACATCCTGCCCAATCTGCATCTTTAGGATACCATAACCCATACTCCATAGTACCCTTGTAATATTATAGAAGACTTTGTCTCTCTGTTGCACTGACTGGTGGACCTCTTCTTCACTTGAAGAATCCTCACTCAGATCTATCTTCAATTGTGTTGGATGCCAATTTTTCTATCCATTGAGACTCTGTACTCTATACTCTGTCACCTCCAAAGCTCACCAATAGGCTCACTAAGAACCTACTCAATAGGCTCACACAAACCTCTTAACAAGCTCACATAGAACTTGTCTAAATCTGCTTTAGCAAGCTCACCAAGAACTTGTCCAAAACTTCTCTAGCAATCTGTCCTCAACATTGTCCTCAAAACTGTCCCAACATTGTCCTCAAATATTTCCCAAAGGCCTTCTTCAAAGGCTCAATCAATCATGCTCAAGTAGTACTCAAAATGAACTCAACAATGAATGACAGTCTCAAACCAAATCCACTTCATAGAAGCATAAAGAGAATTGTTAGAGACTTTAATATCTTCTATTCTCAAATCTCAATCTCAACTCAAATCAAGGAAAGTTTATTGTATGGAACTTGAACAACTACATGCATCCAATCACTTGACTAGGCTCAAACAACTATACTCAACCAATCACCTCAATGAACAACTCTTTATCACAAACCCTAGTCGAAGCATGTATCAACCAACTCAATTTTTTTTTCTCTAACTCAAGTTCAAGTTCTTTGCACAACCAATGGGCTTCAACAACAATGCTTATAAAATAAAGTTTAATAACAACTCTCAAACAAAAAAATTTGAAGCATTAAACCAATTACTTTCGAAAAAGAAACCACAATCAATCCTGTTTACTCCTGTCACATGAGTCTCCTTGGGATTAGCCAAAAATCGTGCTACCATGCATACTATGCTCGAGTGTCTATTTCAAGCCATATATCTTCAACTTATCGACCAAGTGGGGATCATCACAAAGCTGGGAACCATCCGGCTGCTCAATATAGACCTCTTCTTCAAGCTTCCCATCAACCAAATCCCCTTTTTACATTTTTAGCTTGGTCTATGTTTTTTGCAGTCACCACGGGTCACACCTTACTGTCAATTGTTCAAATCAGAAAACAATATTTTGTTAACCACTTCACGGCCAACTATAGTGCACCTTACTCAAACTCATACTTCTGGACCTCGGATAGGTATGATTCACAAAGCAAAGTTGCTCATCTTGATGAGCTAAACATGAATCAATGATCAAACTTCAAAAATTTTCACCACAGCGTCAAAATAGATCTCACAATATTCATATCAAAGTGTAGTTCAAATACCCACTACTTTTATCGAAAAACATATACAGCTAGAGCAACATTCTTTCACTCAAAAACTTATCTAAACTTATGATCCTTAACTTTGGACAGTGGCAGTAAGAACCATCACCAGTACAACAATGACATATAGCAATACTACCAATAATGAGAACTCTCAAATTAATCTTCATCCTTTACGGCACTTCCACAAACAACTGCATGAACTGAGAACACACTTCGACAACTATAGACAACTCTAGTGCAACTCCCCCTTACTACTTGCCTTTCATCCTCAGGTTAACCCAACAAACATATAGGAGCAATAAAATAAAACCTTTTTCAGATTGCTCCCCCTGAGGATGTGTTACCTGGAGTTGCTTAGTGCAGTAGAGGAGCAGTCTCCTTCAGTTCAAGGAGACACGATTTCCTCTCTTCTTTCTTTCTCCAGACTTTCTTGACCACGGGCTTGGGTTTTTCAACTGTATCCCTATTTTGCACCTTTTCGTGAACTCGAACATTTCTCTTGTGTGGTTGTCTCTTGTGCATCCATGATGAATGATTATTTTCCTTTCTTTTATGCACATGATTTATTCCCTGTCTATATTGCATTCTTTGCGTCTGATGAAATCTGCTGTTTTGCCTTAGATTAGATACAAAAGTACTTGGACAAAACCTTGCTATGTGCCCATGACCATTGCATTGAAAACATTGTACATAGTGTTCACTCAGATACGTAGATGTATTTCTACCAGCATAACTCTTTGATTTATTATTCAATCCACAATAAGTTGCCTTGTGACCATACCGGTTGCATCTGAAACAATAGCCATTAAAAGTATTAGTATGAATAGAGTGAGAGTGATAGAACCTCTTTTGTTGTGGTTGCTTTTCTGTAGATCTCCTTTGATATTTTCTTTCTTTTGAAGATTCAGCTTCAAACTTTTCTTGCTTTGATCCTTCAACAGTGAACTTCTCCTTCTCTGCATATTTGGAAGATGAGGGTTGTTCAGCTTCATATCCAAGACCATGCTTATCTATGGAGCTTCTTTGTTGGCTTATCATTTTATCTAGCAATTATGTGCTCTTCTCGAATTTGAGATTTGTATTGGCCTCTTCTAGTTGTTTCTTCAATGAAATAATCTCTTCTTCTTGTTTGCACTAAACAGTCTCTTTCTCATTGATCTGAGACCTAAGAGTTTCTTCAATCCTTTTGGACTCTTCTATTTGTAGCTTCAGATTGCTAACAACTTTGTTGGATTCCTCTTCATGTTTGCTGCATATATCGACTTTATTACTCATTTCTTCTGTCTGCATTCTTAAACCGTCAATTTCTTTTTCTAGCTTATTGCAATACTCTATTTTCTTGGTTAATTGCATTTCGAGATCTTCAAAAATTTTCTTGTATTCTTCTATCTGTACTTTCAAACTGGTGATTATATCTTCTGCATCCTCAACCTTTTTACCCAAAGCTGAAATTAGTTTATGTTCCCAATTTGCTTCTGCATCACTTTCTCCTTCATCACATTCCTGTTCTGAATCTGTTTCTTTACCAATTTTGAATGGATCATCTTCATCTTCACTGCTACTAAACCCATGGCACTGACGTTCATTATGACCGAGTTGACCACAAACAAAACATTCTGTACCTTGTGAACCTGCATCATGATCGAGTTGTCTTTTGGCCTTTTCTCCATTGTTTGATTCATCTCTTGAATCTACAACAACATTGAATTCATCTTTATTTTCTTTTATGACCCTGTGTGTTCTTTTCTTCTTGTGTCTCATGGTTCCACTTTTGCCTTTCTTTGCCATTTGTGTACTAATCCAAGATCAACCCAGACTGATTAAGCCTGAACTGGGAACTTGGCTCTGATACCAATTGTTGTACTTAGTATGGCACTGAGAGGGGGGGTGAATCAGTGTAGCATTTCAAAAACTTAAATCTGCAATACTTAATGCTAAATAATGAAAACTTAAAACCAGAAACAGCAAGCATAACAAGAGAGCATCACACAACACAGGATTTTAATGAGGTTCACCAATATGGCTACTCCTCAAAAAGAATGGCTACTTGGACTACCATCCAAATCCAGCCTCTTGCAAAGCACCAACTTTACAATCATTTACCAGCACCCACTGGAAGGAGCAACAACCCCTTATTTATCTACATCAACAGAAAGGAGCACCAACCCCTAATTTACCAACACCTACTGGAAGGAGCACCAACCCCAATTGCCACCTGAAGGAACACCAACCCATTATGCCAAGCACCAACTTGAACTTCAAATTGAATCATGAGTTTTTTTGTAAGATACCTTCATTTTGCAATACCCTGACTGGTCTACTTCACCTTTGCACTCTGCTCTCTCTGTGCAATCACTTCGCATAATCTACTGCACTGCTATAGCCAAACTTAACGATCAACTTTGCCCTTTACGCTTTCTACACACTCTTCTTTCTCTGTGCACACGCTTCTCACACTCTGTGTCATTCCAATCAAACTATCTGTGCTCACTCAGCATTCGCAATCATACTTCAAACAATTTGACATGACTCTTTGCTCACTCTGCGCACTTCGCCATCATCTCGCCACTTCTGTGCTATCTGTGCTCTTACGACCGCATATCGCACACTTCGATACTCGCATAGATCGACACATCAATCTCCAAATAGCCCTCCTTATATAATAGAGATTTCAAGATGAAAACCCTAATTGTAGTCGGCTGATTATGCAAATGCAAACCCTAATCTTGGTCGGCTGCAAACCCTAATCTTCGTCGGCTAACATCGGTCTTCGTCGGCTTCAACTGCCTCTGTAACTCTTCTTTTTTGTTGTCATGAAAACACAACATGTCGTGATATCATGACACTTTTGCCTTCTTGTCCTTTTCTCGGCTTGCACCCGCGAAAATAGAACATGTCACGAAATCACGACACTTTTGCCTTCTCGCTACTCTTCTTGGCTTCAACCAATGAAAACAGAACATGTCACGAAATTGTAACATATTTCTCTTCCATACACTCTTCTTCGCAAGCCCTAGTGAAAACCTAACATGTCACGAAATCATGACACATTCGCTAGCTTGACCTCTTCTCTGTCTCTTGCCCATGAAAACGGAACATGTCACGAAATCATGACAATTTTGCTGCCTTGAGCCTTCTTTGTCTTTGGTCCGCAAAAACGGAACATGTCGCGAAATCGTGACACTTTCGCTGCCTTGTGCTTTTCTTTGTCTTTGGCCCGTGAAAATGGAACATGTCACGAAATCGTGACGCTTTCACCTTTGAGCTCTTCCTCCTTGAATTTGTCGTGAAATCATGACGCTTCTGCTTCCATGCTCTTTTGTTTTGCTTCTATCACGAAATCGGGACACTTCATCCTTTGGAGACTTCCTTTCTGCTTTTGTCGTGAAATCGTGACACTTTTGCCTCTGCAGACTTCGTCTTCACTTTTGTCATGAAATCGTGACACTTCTGCTTCTGAACTTCACATCTTAGCTTTTGTCGTGAAATCGTGACACTTCTCCTGTTGAAGACTTGCTTTATGTTTCTATCATGAAATCGTGACACTTTCGCTTCCATCTGCTTTCTTTTCTGTCTATCGTGAAATCGTGACACTTTCTGCATCCATACGCTTTCTCCACAACCTGTCATGAAATCGTGACATTTCTTATTTCGAACACTTTCATCTGCAGCATGTTGCAAAATCGCGACAGTTCTCACTTTGAAACCTTTCCTTTGTTGCATGTCGCAAAATCGTGATAGTTCTTACTTGGAACACTTTCATCTGTAGCATGTCACAAAATCATGATAGTTCTCACTTCAAGTTCTGTAGCATGTCGCGAAATCACGATAGTTCTCACTTCGAACTCTGCAGCATGTCGCGAAATCGTGACACTTTTTATGTTACTTTCTCTCTCTTCGAACTTGTCACGAAATCGTGACAGTTCACACTGTGGACTCTCTCTTCTGCATTATGTCACGAAATCATGACACTTTTTCTTTTGGACTCTCTCTCCTGCAACATGTCGTGAAATCGTGACACTTTTTTGTCCGTACAACCTTCCTTGCAATATGTCACGAAATCATGACACTTTTCCTTCTCTGCCTTCCTGCTCTCTTCAAGTCGCGAAAATGCGACATGTCACGAAATCGTGACACTTTTCCAACTTACTCTCTTTCTTCGAACTTGTCGTGAAATCGTGACACTTCTTCCTGCTTTCTCTTTTTCTTCCAACATGTCATGAAATCATGATAGTTTTTCCACTTGCCTTTTTCTTTGCCAACATGTCACGAAATCGTGACAGTTTTTCTCTGCTTGCGCCTCTGCTTCGAACATGTCGTGAAATCACGACAGTTTTCTCTGTTGTTTCTCTCTCCTCCAGTATGTCGTAAAATCGTGACATTTTTCTTTGCACTTTCTCTCTCCTCCAATATGTCGCGAAATCGTGATAGTTTTCCTGTTTTTTGAATATGTCGCGATATCGCGACACTTTCCTTGTCTTTTTCTGTGAAATTTTGCATGGGGATCACTTCAATCTTCTTGGGAAAACACTGTACATACTTTGAATTGCTTCTGAATTTCCTATCCACTGCATCTGAATAACTTCTGAGCATCTGACCTTCCTTTCCATTGTATCAACTGATCTATCTGACTGTGTTGACAACAATGACAATACTATTGCATATTCTGAACAACTTCTGAACTTCCTGTTCACTGCATCAACTGACTAGCTTCTGAACTTCCTGTTCACTGCATCATGACTGTGTTCACTGCATCAACTGATCTATCTGTCTGTGTTGACAACAATGACAATATTGTTACTGCACCTTGCTCAATAGAAGGTTCCAAGAAATTCTATTGGAGGGAACAACCAAAGCAGCGATGTCAATATTGCAGCCCTTGCATAGCAAAAATCAGCATCAATTATTGGATGATATAAGGTAAGGTTTATTCCCACTTTAATGTGCTTTCATTTCTTGGGAGTTATAAGGTTAAATTTAGAGGAATTTAACCATATTGAAAGCCATATATCAAAGGGAATAATTTATCAAATCAATATAATATTTGCAATATTAAACATAGGAGCAATAAGGATTTCTACTGGAAATTATTTTTAAAAATATTTGCAAATATTATTGTGGTCTAATTTTTCCAAAATTTGGGATTTATAAGGGTTAATACATCAAATTAATTTATTGGAAATTAGATACACTACCATTAAATCCTAAAATATATTAAAAGAGGTTATTAAATTTTTTTTCTAAGGTTGGAAATTTATAAAAGGGATAAAAGAAATCCAACATTAAAACCTCTTCAAAATCGAAAAAGTGCTTAGTTCAATAGGAGCAATAACGGATAATAAAAGTTGTTTTTTGATATTTACAAAACTTTACAAAATCAACCAAAAATTGAACTACTTCTTATTCTATTCTATCCCAAAATTACTAGGGAGACATAAGGTTTTTTCCACAAATCTTGATAATAACAACATCATGGATTATTGGTATATAGATTCAAGTGCAAGTAAGCATATGATAGGAAACATATATTGGTTCAATTCTCTAAAGAAGATAAATGAAAAGCCATTTGTTGTAGCAGATAGCAAAACATATGAAGTAAAAGGAATTGGAAATATTCCTGTAAATCTTAAATATGGAAGAGGCATAATAAAAAATGTATTGTATGTTTCAGGATTAACTACTAATCTTATTTCTGTTTCTCAACTCATGGATCAAGACTTAACTATTGAGTTCAAGGTTCTCACTGGTAGAAAAAAATGTCACATGTCTAGACAGGGAAGAATGATAGCATCAAGATCGTATAAAAAATGGTCTATTTGTCCTAAATATTGCTATTCACTCAGATTTTTTAATCAAAGCTACAAAATTATGGCACAAACGACTAGGACATACCAATGAGACATCAATGAAGGAACTATTTAAATATCAAATGGTATAAGGACTACCCAATTTATCTTTAGAAACTACTGTATTTCCAGAATTCTTAGGAGAAAA
This sequence comes from Wollemia nobilis, assembly GCA_028583015.1. Lineage (NCBI taxonomy): Eukaryota > Viridiplantae > Streptophyta > Pinopsida > Araucariales > Araucariaceae > Wollemia > Wollemia nobilis. The sequence continues at coordinate 30,714,198 of JAQPPZ010015824.1, forward strand.
ACAACATAGAATTCCCTTCGAACTTCATCAACAAAGAACTCAACATCCTCTAGAAATAATATATACAGATTTATGTGGACAATGAAAGTTGATAGGATTGAAGGACATAAATACTTTCAGTTATTTTGTGATGATCACACTAGAAAAATGTGGGTATATTTTATGAATTACAAATCAGAAGCATTCAATTATTTCAAAAAATTCAAACTTCAAGTGGAAAAAGAATCAGGAAAGACCATAAAAGCACTTCGTTCAGATTGAGGAGGAGAATTTGTTTCCAAATAATCTGACTCATTCCTTGAATAAAATGGAATTAATAGACAACTTACTACATCATATTCATCTCAAAAAAATGGAATTTTAGAAAGAAAAAATAGATCAATAATGGAAATGGTAAGAGGTATGTTAAAGAAGTACAACTTGATCACAAATACTGGGTTAAAATGGTACAAATAGTATTTTACATACAAAATAGACTACCAACAAGAGTACTCAAGCATATTACACCAGAAGAAGCATGGTCAGGACAAAATCCCAATATAGAAAATCTAAAGATATTTGGATGCAAAGCCTACATGCATATTACAAAATAAAAGAGGACTAAACTAGATGATAAAACTATGATAGGAATATTTGTTTGCTATGACAATGAATCTATAGGTTATAGAATACTATATCCATCTACAAATAAATTCTACATTAGTAGAGATGTAAATTTTGATGAAAAAGTTAGAATCAACACAAATGAATCCAATGGCGACACAGAAGTCCTCCTAAATCTATCTGAAGAAGACTCAAAATCATAATCTCAAGAAGAATATATAGAAGGATCAACAATACTGCCTAGAAAAGAACCAATATGGCTTAGAGATACTCTTAGAGAATCAAATCTAGAAAGAATGCCAAATATTAACTCTACTAGACCTCAAACTCACAACATGACCAGAGTTAATAGAGGAATGCTAAGTAACACAGTAGAACCAACATCAACTTCTCAAGCACTGAAAGACTCACACTGGAAAGTGGCTATGGAATCTGAATATGCATCACTCAAAAATAATAGAACATGGTATCTAGTAAACATACCTCCAAGTAAGAAAATAGTGGAATGCAAGTGGGTTTACAAAATCAAATACAAAGCAGATGGAAAACTTGATAAATACAAAGCTCTATAAGTAGCCAAAGGGTATACTCAGACATAGATAATTGACTATGAAGAAATATTTGCACTAACAGCTTGAATGACTACTATCTGAATTGTCTACACTTAAGCAACACATTAGGGGTGGAAACTTCATCAAATGGATGTAAAAAGTGCATTTCTTAATGGTGACTTAGAAGAAGAAATCTATATGACACAACTTGAAGGCTTGTCATTCAAGGACAGGAAAAATAGGTATGCAAATTGAATAAATCTCTATATGGTTTGAAACAAGCCCCTAGAGCATGGAATATAAAGATCAATAATCACCTAGTACATCATGATTTAAAAAGGAGTTCATCATATCTCAATCTATATACCAAGAAAATTGGAAATGATGTCTTGATCCTCATAGTATATGTTGATGACATAGTGATTATTGGAATTTTGAAAAAGCTAATAAATGACATAAAAAAGGATCTAGAAAAACATTTGAAATGATAGATCTAGAACCAATTAACTACTGCCTTGGTCTAGAGATTTATCAAGGAAAGGAAAAAATAGTTATCACTCAATCAAAATATGCAAAAGCTCTTATTGAAAATATAAAATGATAGAGTGTAAATCCAAATATACACCAATGCAACAAGGGATTAAACTATCCAAAAATGATAAAACATCATTTGTTTTAGCAACATTGTATCGTCAGTTGATTGGGAGTCTTCTATACTTGACAAATAACCAACCAAACATAGCATTCATAGTAAATTATCTTCTACGGTTCATGCAAAAACTAAGAGAAAGTCGTTGAAAAGCTACAAAAACAATATTACAATAATCAAGAAGACTACAAAATATGGATTAACTTATATGAAGGATGTCAAAGAATTTTTTCTACAGGGATACTCAAACTCAGATTATGCTAGATTTATTGATGATAGGAAATCTACTTCAGGTTATGTCTTTTATCTTGGATCAGGACCCATATCTTGGCACATCAAGAAACAACATACAATAGCACAATCATCAATTGAAGTAGAATATTGCACAGCAAGAGATACAACCTATGAAGCTCTATGGTTACAATACATACTATCTAACATGGTAATTAGATAAACGCCAACTATGATATTTTGTGAAAATCAAGGAGTACTAAATCTGATCAATAATCCAATCATACATGAAAGAACAAAGCATATTGAAGCTTAGTGTCATTTCAACAGAGAACATTTTAATAATTAGCACATCATCTCCAAGTATGTTCCTACATAAGACTAGTTGACAAACATCTTTACAAAAGCACTTGGAAAAATCAAGTTTCAAACATTCAGATATCATTTATGTGATTTAATAGAACATACCCAAATAATGTAATATAGGAGGGTTTTAGAAATAGATTATATTACATCATTTAGGACCATGTAAATGTACCTTCCAAGGTACATACTTAATACATTAGATGACTTTAGGGGGAAGTTATCTAGTTACTTCATGCAATGTAATAAATGCACAAGTGTCAATGTGCAAGTTGTATATGTGCAATATGTCCCTTGTACAACTAGGTAGAGTGTTGGCCAAGGAATACATATTCCTATATAAAGGACATCATACCTCTACTTGAATGTATCACTTCATTCTCAATAATATATGTTGCTTTCTTCTCTCGTTCTCATGATGGGATGTTGCTAAATCTATCACCTACATAGATAGACTTATGTAGGGTTAGGAAAATGCACCCCCCCTTTAAATGTTATAGAATTTAAAGGATAATCCTCACACCGTGGTTAAGTTTTCCTATGTCGGTGAGGGTATAGGAAATGTGGGGAAACCACTATTGGCATCCTTTCTAAACGATGAGGTTTAGAAATATGAACCCAAAAAATACAAGATGTTGGCCACTCTTGTCCACTTGAGTGTCATTTGCAATGACATTGAACTCAAAATGTGGTTATGCCTTACAATGCTGAAAATTATTGGGACTTATTTATGAATCTTGCTTGTGATAAAAAAATAAAAATAAAATAATATCTCTTTCTTGGGTTGGTTTTGGTGGGTTGTTACAATTGGTATCAAAGCCTAGGTCGTAGAACTAGAATCTTCCATGGAGAGAACCTAGGATAAGCCTTGACTTGATGTGCTACTTTGGGAAGCTTATTAACTTGATCTAGGATAAGATGGGTATTGTACTTTGTTTGGACCAAATAGATGGATTAAAATTCCTAGAGAATATAGTTTCTTATTGGGGTGGCACCTTGTAGAAAGGAAAGTGTGACCATGATCATTATCAAGTAAGTGATACTGGTTTAAGTTATTTCATGGGAAAAGAAACTAATTGATTGTAAGTACAATTTGGGAGAAATTATAACTTACCCAACTCCTTTTTTTGATAGGATATGGCACCTATGTTGATAGGAGGATCATTCATGAAGCCAGGGATAGATACACAAGAGGAAGTTATAGTACATCCCCAAAAGAAGTCTAGAATAACAATGGATTTTAGGAAGAAAACTTGAAGAACAAAGGACTCCAACAAGAAAACTAGAAGATCAATAGACTCCAATGAGAGGGTGGAAAGCTTTTCTTTGGTATTTAAGTTGCTTCAAGAGCATATGGAGAAGTAATAGAAATTATTGGAAACCCTGGTTAATAAGGAAACTAATAACAAAGGTTCAAAGGGTAGGAAGGAAGGAAATCATGCTAGTGAAATTCCTAAGGGTAGAGCTCAGACCAAGGTTGAGCTTTCCAAGGATCTTTAAAATGTTAAGGTATCTAAATTTAATGGAAGAGAAGAGGATGATGTAGAAGAGTCTTAGTTGAATGATTTGGAAACTTTCTTTTCTATGAACAACTACTCACCCAAAACCCAAACAATTTTGGCAACCCTTCATATTTAGATGCAACCTTAAGATAGCCAGAGGAATCCAAGTTGTGGACATTAAATGGGATAGTTTTGTTAGGGCATTTAAGAAGAGATTCCTATTAGAATAATTTTATTTAGAGAAGTTTGAAGAGTTCTCTACACTCTAGTAGGGTACATTGATTGAGGAGGTATATTATTAAAAATTTGTTAAGCTCTTGAAATATGTTTCAGAGTATGATATCAATGAACAACTGAAGGTGCATAAATTAATATTAGTGGTGGATCCTAAGATTAGAATAGTGATTACTTTTCTCAAGCCCAAAACCCTTCAAAATGCTTATGATTTGGCTTGATAGCAAGAGACCAATCTATGTACCAATAAGATATTCAACTACGAAGTATTGACAAAAAGAAGAAAAATAAGAACTCGAGAAGAGAAAGAGTGTTGGGTTTATGAAATGGGATAAGGAGAAAAATAAGAAAATTAAAGGGAATCCAAAGTTTAGAAATAAGAACAATGGGAACTAAGGGAACTCTAAGAATAATTTTCAAAAGAAGGATAATTTAAAACCCCAACCTCAGAAGCAAAATGATTCAGCTCAGAAAGAGAGAACAAGAAAGAAAATTTAGGAAATATCTCAGGCACCCTGGATAGGTTGCTTCTTTTTTGGGGTCCCTCATTATACCAATAAGTGTTCCTGATGGACAGAGTCGAGTAACAAAGCAGATGAGCAGCCACACCAAATATATGTAGCCATAGGAAGTCAAAACCTAGATGGACAAGTAACTCCCATATTACTAAATGGTAATTTTTTTAATAATAATGTTAAAATTTTAATTGATAGTGGAGTTATAAATAGTTTTATTTCCACTAGTATTATTGTGGATATGTTTAAAAGACCCTAATTTTTGGCACAAGGGTGGAAAATTGAGTGTGGGTCTGGATATAATTACTCAGTGGATCAATGTTTACGTACAGTTTATATCACCTTACCTAATGGATCCACCATTTGGTACTTATATATAACACTGCTACATGTCTTTGATATTATCTTAGGGATGGATTGGTTAAAGGCTCGTGGAGCCCTAATCAACTTCCAAGAAAGATGGATGGACTATACAGATAAGGACAAGAAGAGAGTTAGATTTCAATGTAGGCAAGGCTCTGTTTGATCTAATTTTTTGTCAACTATGCAGGTAAATAAGGCAATAAAAAGAGATGATATTTTGTATGCTATAAAGATAAATGGTAAGACAAGTGATCATGGAAATGAGGAAATATTTAAGAGACATCCGATTTTACATGTTTTTAGGGATGTATTTCCAAAATATATCCCAATACTACCACCTCGACATAAATTTGACTTCACCATTGAGCTAATGCCTAGAGTTGAACCTATTGCAATGATACCTTACAGAATGACTCCTATTGAGTTGCAAGATTTTAAGGTGTAACTTCAATATTTATTGGAAAATGGTCTTATCAAACCTAGTGTGTCACCCTGGGGTGCTCTAGTACTATTTGTAAAAATTAAATATGGTTCCTTGAGGTTTTACATCGACTATAGGATGTTGAATAAGGTGACCATAGAGAAGAGGTATCATTTTCCAAGGATTGATGGTCTCTTTGATCAACTATAGGATTCCACTATATTTTCAAATTTTGATTTGAGATCTAGATATCATCAGCTAATAATTCATGAGGAGGATACTCACAAAACATCCTTTAAGACTAGATATGGGTACTATGAGTTCATAGTGTTGCCATTTGGGTTGAAAAATACACCAACTTTTAAGAATCTAATGAATAGTGTGTTCCAAAAATATCTGGATCAATTTATTTTTATATTTTTAGATGATATATTCTTGCACCAAAGAGGAACATGACCAACATTTGATGTTAGTTTTAGAGATGTTGAGAAAAAATAACTTTACAAAAAATTGTCTAAGTGTGAGTTATGTGCCTCACAAGTTCAGTATTTGGGGCATACTATATCTGTAGAAGGGATTGTTGTAGATCCTAAAAAAATTGAGGCCATTTTGAGTTGGCCTACACCCACTCATGTACTAGAAGTTAGAATCTTCATGGGACTCACTAGTTATTATAGGCATTTTGTGAAGGACTATTCAAAAATTAGCTACTAATTCTTAGGATACAAAATCCTCTTGGGAATTTTATAGTACGTACAAATTCTTTCTTAGAATGTTTAGGAGTGTTGTCCCAGAATGAAGCTATAGTAGCATACGAGTCCAAGAAACTCAAGAAGCATGAGTTGAATTATGCTACACATGATCTAGAGTTGGCAGTGGTTGTGCATGCACTAAAGGTGTAAAGGCACTATTTTTTGAAGAAACCATTCAAGCTAAGGATAAACCACAAAATTATAAGGTATATCTTTACCCAACCTATGCTAAATGTAAGGTAAATAAGGTGGATAGAGTTCCTAGTTGAATACAATTTTGGTATTGAGCATATCAAAGGGAAGGAAAATAATTTTGATAATGCCTTAAGTAGGAGAAAGCATGTAATAGCATTAACCTAGAGTCATATGGACTTGATGGATAAATTCAAGGAAATGCAGCTATAAGATCAATATTGCATTGAAATTTGGGCTAAAATTGAGAGAAATCTTGAGGAAAACAAGGATTTTAACATAAAGGATGGACTTTTATATTTTTAGGATAGAGTGGCCATACCCAAAACTGGTTATTTAAGGAGAATTATTATGCAAGAGGTGCATATTGATCCATATTCTACTCATTTGGGAGGTGTAAAGATGAGATAAAACATGAAAAGGACCTTTTATTTGTCAAGAATGAAATAGGATATCACTAGTTTTATTTCTAGATGTTTGGAATGCTAGAAGGTTAAGGTAGAAAATTAGCATCCAACAAGAAAATTGTGCCCACATTAATCTCTATGGATTTTATTATGGGTTTACCTAAGACTAGGTACCAGCATGATGCAATACTTGTGGTGGTCAAAAAGATGACTAAGGTTACACATTTTACACTGGAAAACATCAAGGATGATGCACTAGTTATGGAAAATAAGTTTTCCAAGGAAATTCTTAGGTTATATGGTTTTCCTGAGGTGATCATATCAGACAAAGATTCTAGGTTTACATTAGAATTCTGGTAGGCTCTTCATTGTGTAGTGGGAACTAAATTGAATATCAATTATGCTTACCATCCAAAAATAGTTGGGAAAATGAAGAGGATGAACCAAGATTTAAAAGACATGATTTGCATTTATTGCATGGATCAAAAGTCTAAGTGGTAATACTTTTTTCATCTGGTTGAATTTGCATATAATAATGGATACCATGCATCCTTAGGAATGGCTCCATTTGAGGTCTTGTACGGAAGAATATGCAAAACACCTCTATTATGGGATAATCCAAAATATTGAATTATGATTAGAGCAAATACTATTAGAGATATGGAGAAGCAACTCAAAGAAATTCAATAGAGGCTCAAGGAAGCAATCGATTGCTAAAATAACTATGTTGATCTGAAAATATCACTAAGATAATTCTTTGTGGGAGACAAATTTTTCTTGAGGATAAGACCCATGAAAAGTGCCATCAACTTAACTAATTTGGATCCTCATTATGTTGGGCCTTTTGAGATCATTGATAATATTAGTCTAGTAGCCTATAAGCTCACCTTGCCACCCAACCTATCAAAAATCCATGATACTTTCCGCATATCCCTATTTAAGAAGTATGTTGTTGATCCTTATCATGTTTGAAATGTTTTAAAATTGTATATGGTAGATCCCTCAACCATTGATGTGCGATCAATAATAATTCTATGGTTTTATTCCAATATGTTGAGGAAATAAACACTACATCAATGTAAGATCCAATGGGACCAATTTTCTAAAAATTGTGCAACTTGAGAAGATGCTAAGGAAATGAGAAAGCAATCCCATATTTATTTGAATTAAATTTATATGTTGTATTTTTAGGAAACATAGAGGACTAATTTTAGTCCAATGGAGGGATTATGTAATCACCCTCCTTGGTAGGACTTGATCTTGATATTTGTTTATGTATTGATGTGTGGATATCTAATGCATAATATCATTTTATGTTATCAAGATATGTTGATAAATGCACTTTATGCTTTGATTATACTCCTTTTGGAATATGGTACTATTGATGGAATTTATGGTTGTAGGACTAGGTACTCTCATTGGTGGATTGGTATGGGACAACCATCAAAGTTGAGAGAAAATAGAAAATGATAGATGACTTGTTCATCGACAGCTCAAGGGTAAAAGAATACCCTCATATAGATGCATTGCATATATGTATGTTGTTTTAAAATGCATCATCAAGCAAGGAGGTTGTTGTAATAAAAAGAGCCATCCTTAGTAGGTAGGTGATAACATTGCAGTTATTGTAAAACCACCTACTTAAGGAGAATGTTGATTGCTTGTGTGTGATTTGTAAAAGCTTTGTGTATTGATGCATGTGTTTGATGTTTGGAATTAGTTGATAAATATTTTATCAAAATTGTATTAATGATAATATTGGTATTACTAATTACTAAAAATATATGTAATATTAGAGTTAAAAATTAATATTAACATTTGGTATTACTTAAATTAATTAATTTAATTATTGTGTTAATAGCTCTCAGTAACATTAGAAGGATATCATTTTTTTAGGCAATAATGTTAGTAAAATTATTAAGTTAGAACCTTAGTGGTTAATATAAGCTTTGTTGCAAAGAATAAAATATTTTATTTAGTCATGCTCATGAAACGTTGGCAATCTTCCAATGTAAGCCTCCAAAAGAAGAGTGTTATCTTTCTTGTAACATTGCAAGTGAGAGTATGGATATTGGGTGGCATCCATGCAATGCGAAGAATGATAAGCCTTTCCATCCATGATCTTCTTCTTGATTTTCCTCAATGGATAGATGAAGTGGGACGACCAGAATGGTGGATTGGAAGAAAAAAGGGAATATTAGAGCTTGGGAAAGAAGGATTGCAATGTGACAAATAGAAGATAATTTCTCAGGTGGAGGTAAATTTTAGCGAGTTCTTATTTAATATCATGTTTTCCTTAAAATCATGTAATTATTTTGTTGCTTGTTGCTTGTTGTTGAGGTTTGCTTTTGGACAGTTTCACCTTTTTCTTTTGTCTTCGCACAATTTTGGATGGGCTAGGGTTGTAGTTCGATGAGTTTGTCTTATTATACTGTTAAGTTTGGTTGTTATGTTGTAATACCTAGCTTGGTAAGCTTTCATTTTGGTAACCCATTTGGGGTATCTATGAAGGATAGGTTTTCTTTGTGGGTTGCTTATTGCTAATTTTATTGCTAGCTTGCCTTGGGAGTTTTTAGTTGCATCTTTAGCATCAGTTTTATTTTCCCTCCTTATTTTTAGAGCATATATTGTCATGTTACATCTTTGATGCATACTCTCCAAGTCATTGTTGTATGTGCTCTTTAGTAGGACGTCTGAGTTTTGATCTTCTGTTGCACCTAAGGTTTCATATTATTTCTTTGGTGTTCAGGGTGTTGATTTAACAACTCCCACTATGCTACAATGTTGTTCCTAGAGCTTCTTTAGCATGGTCTTTTCCTTCTTGGGAGTCGTTCTTTTGGTGTGCATTTCGTATAGCATATTTTGGTTGTTTTAAACCCATTCTTTGTTGCATTGGTTTTAGAATGGTTAGACACCATGTGTTTGAGCTATAGATAGATTTTAAGATTAATATTAGTCTTAGAAGTGCTTAAAGTTAATGAACCTTTGGATATGAAAGATAATGTTATCTTAGATTTTATTTATGTGTTAACTATGAGCTACCATATTGTTAAGGTAAAGTGGAAATTATTGATTAAATTATATTTTGGTATTAAAAGGATTCTTTTACTTATATTTAGATGGAAAGTGTTCCTCCAAAACTTAGTTGAGTAATTCAAGTTTTTAGCTTAAATTGTAAAGTAGGTTATGTAATTATGCTTAGGAGGTGATTAAAATTATTGATGAATAGAATTTATTGATATTGATGCTAATTTTTGCTATAGTAAGAAGGTGCATTGCATGGAATAAAGTTGTGATTATTGTTTAGTGGCATAAATACATGGATTTAGATAATTCTTTGAAAATAAGTATTTATAATGGTTTTCCTGAGTTTTGAGTAGATAAGGAAACCATTATGGAGAGAATTATGGGATTCTCTTGCTACTTTTGTATGGTTATTTTTTTTAGTGCATCTTGTATGTTCTTTACATAGTGCATGTAGGCTTGGATATGCAGTTAAGAGTTTTCCTGATCCCTAAACTTCCTCTCAAGTCTAGGGAAGATTTCCTTCATGAAGAGTATCGTGGAAAGGGATGTGCTAGGAACCAAATAAGATGAATTTTTACTATTGTAATTGAATATGAAAAGATATTTTTAGAAAATAAAATCATGTTATGTAAAACTTGATTATTATTCTTGACTATTGGAGTTTGTCCAAAGAAATGAGAGATTTAACGTTGGCATTACTTTATGAAAGTAATGGAATTCTTGGTTATAAACAAATGGAATGAATGCATTTTATTTTAATTATGGTTATGGAATTATGAATAATTTTATGTTGTTCCATTCTTTCAATATTGAGTGTTTATGTTATTAATTGTGAATGAAAAATTAAGATGCTAGTTTAAGCAATGAGTGTATGTTTAAACATGTTTCTAGTTTAGCACTATATTGGAGAGATGTTATTAAATTTTATGATTAGACTTTTTTTTTTGGTAGGGTAGTTGGGCACGAATTATTTTAGAGCCATATTAGGATCCTTGAGTCAAGAAATAACCCCAAGCATAGAAGGAGTTACGATGATGCAATAACAAGGTATATATGGGATGAGTAATGGTGATGCAATAACTAGATATTCGTGAATGATATACCTTGAATGATGAGGCTCGGGTGTACCCAAATTAGTGATGCTTTTGGGAAGTCCTAACTAGGAGTCATTTTCAAGTCAATATAGTGGTGGCACTTTGAACAATGAGGATTGGAGGTCCACACTCATTACCAGGTGAGTGGTAATGGCCTTAGCCCACAGAGGTGTGGTAATCCTACATATATAAACTTATGTAGGACTAGGTAAAAGGTGTCCTCCTTTAAGTGTTATGGGTCTTAAAGGATAATCCTCATACTGTGGTTAAGTTATCCTATGCCGATGAGGGTATAGGAAATGTGGGTAAACTATTATTGACGTCCTTTCTAAATTGTGAGATTTAGAAAGGTGAACCCCAAAAATACGGGGTGTTGGCCACTCCTATCCACTTAAGTATTGTCTATAGAAACATTGAACTCAAAATATGGCTATTCCTTACAATGCTGAAAATTAATAGGATTTCTTTGTGAACCTTGCTTGTGATAAAAAAATAATAAATATTAATATCTCTCTTGGGTTGGTTTTTATGGGTTGTTACAAAAATAGTTAGAAATAAAAGAGTTAGAAGAAGGTATGGTGGTAATTGAAACTTGTGAAGAAGATAAGTTGATAAAGGGGTTAGAAGATATAATATTTGAAGTGTCAGGCATGCTAGCAAAGATATCCACATTTTGGACATGTGGAACTCTAGCGAGTTGAGAAATGGGATCATTTAACTTAATTGGTTCCATATTAAGAGGTAGACACCCTTGATTTCCAAAATATGATGAAATGCTAGGGGACCTCCCCTCTATGGTTGTGGTGATGATGGGAGGATTATACCATGTTCTATTTAAATGAGATGGATTAACATCTAGATATTAGACCATGGGAAGGTTCCCTTTGAGAGCTCACAGGGTTAGATCTAGGCTATTGCAACAGATCTAAAAGTGACTCATCTACAGTTGAGGTGTTTAAGGGCTCTTCATCATCCCTCAAGAATTTATGCATTTCCTCTCTATTTCCTCCAAGGAAGGTTGGCAAAAGGTCCATAGATCTAAAGACAAATTCACCTTATTCATTATGAACAGGGGAAATGGATCTAGAGGGAGGATTTTCATGACCCTCTTCCTCTTCATAAATAGGATTCTCAATTACCTTTTGCTTATCAAGAATCTCAAGTGGGAAATTTGAATTTTGTACCATTTATCATGCAATATTTCAAGTGATATATGGAAACTCACCCATGGTCAAGGAAGGGAGTTCATTTAATTAACATTTTATTTTCAAATTTTTTAAAGCAAAGAAGAGAATATGTGTTTCAACATTTATATCACCTTGGAAAAATAGCCTACCTTATGACTCGCATTAGCCCCTCGTAATATACTAGCCAAGGGAGATAACCCCTAAGGTTTATACGTCAGGTTACTCAAGGGGTTGTTAACCTTCCCCCAATAGGACTAACAATTGGGTTATGTTCTTATTATCTTAATTTAATGTGATTTATGCTAAACACACAATTTAGATGGTATTTATTAAGGTTGATTAATTTTATCTTGATTAAAGGTTAGGCTTGGTCAAAATGGAAGTATGGGGACCAGAGTGTTGTTTCATGTCGGGTTCACCAAATATGTGAGTGTCAAAAGGTGGATGCAAAGGTGCTAGACTCTGAGTCATTTTCCTTAAGGGTTAGACCACATTCAAATGGGAGGGCAGGTTGATTAATTTTATCTTGATTAAAGGTTAGGCTTGGTCAAAATGGAAGTATGGGGACCAGAGTGTTGTTTCATGTCGGGTTCACCAAATATGTGAGTGTCAAAAGGTGGATGCAAAGGTGCTAGACTCTGGGTCATTTTCCTTAAGGGTTAGACCACATTCAAATGGGAGGGCACTACTATCACCCCATCATTTGAATTTATGAGCTTTTATATTTGATGAAAAAGAGAAAGGTTTTGGGTTCACAAAAAGTAATTTTTTTATTTCCCTCAATCTTGTTTTGTGTGTTAATTGTGCAAAACACCTAAGTTTTCTTTCTAACCTAAATATATAAATCCAAAGAATGTGAATGCAATGCAAATGAAAATAATGGTGCAAAAAACAAGGCCTTATGTGTGATTTTTTATTTTGATACTAATTCTAAGATCTAAGAGCCAAAAAAATTATTTTCTTTTAGATAAAATACAAGGAAAGGAATAATGTATGAAAACAAGTTAACCTAATGCATGTCTACATGCAAGTTCAATTTAGATACCTAAACGGAAAAGACAAGAAATTTATAAGCTATGGCTTAAAGGAGTTTTGTTATTTCCTTTAAGTATTAATTATTTTAACAAAAGAAGCTACCAAAACAAAATAAAATGCATTATACAATTGTGCATTCAAACAAAAACTATCGTAAGCATGATTCTTGGTTTTGATGTAACTAATTCTAAAGCAAAAAAAAGGAATTAAACCTTTTACTTTTTAATTTTTCTTTAACTAGGGGTGAAAGAGGAATGCAAAAAAATAAGACCTACCCTAGATGCAAGATACTACATACATTTTGAGTGCGAGCACAAGTTGGGAGTGAGTGCAGCTAGGAACGAGTGTAGCCAAGAGCAAGTGTGAGCACAAGCTGAGAGTGAGTGCAGCCAAAAATAAGAGTGTGAGTCCAAGTCGAGTGTGCTAGGAGTGAGTGTAGCCAGGATCGACTGTGAGCATGAGATGAGAGTGGGTGGAGCTAAAAATAATAGTATGAGTGCAAGTTGAGAGTGTGTGCAGCCAATAGCGAGTGCAAGCATGAGCCAGGAGTGAGTGCAACCAAAAATGAGTATGAGTGTGAGCCAGGAGTCAGTGCAACCAAAAGTGAGTGTGAGCACAATTTGGGAGTGGGGAGGAAGTGTGAGCAGGAAAGCAAAAAGTAGAAAATAAAATACGATCAAGTAACATGTGTCACTTCTTGTTCTAGATCTTAGGAGAATTTAAAGGATTCATTTGAAAAAAAATTAGGTAACATGGAAATAAAGTCATTTGTGAAAGTCTTTACTAAAAGTATGAATGGCCAAGTTAGAATTTTGGATGCCCTAGCTAGCAATAATATAAATAGAGAATCTATGGCAAACCCAGTCCATGTAGTAGATTCTAAACCAGAATTGATTATCAAGGATGAGATGATTGAGCATGATATAATGATTCTTAAAAATAGAGGGTTAATTTATAATTTTCATGGATATTGGTCAGGTTTTTTTAGATTCAAAATTGGATTAAGTGGAAGTGAGGATTGAATTAAAATTACTCCATGACTTTTCTTCCAAAAGGATTTTTCCTCATTATTTTCTCTAGTTCAAAAATAAGGGATAAAATAATGGATGGAGGCCCATGGTTTAGGGGCAAAGATGTATTATATTTAAGACCTTGGAGTGAGAATTTTTTTGTAGATATAAAAACTATTAAAAGTCTTCCATTATGGATTAGGATTTTTTGACTTCCTTATCAACTCATCAATAAGGAGGTTTTGAAGAATATTGGTAATACTCTAGGTGAATTCATCCAGGAGGGACCAACTACTAAGGAGAGAAGGCATTTTTTATTTACTTGAATATGTGTTGCCATGGATATTTCTAAACTTTTATCACAATAATTTAGGATTAAATCTGAATCAAGAGAATGGGATCAACATGTAGATTATGAAAATATTGCATTCCAATGTCGCAAATATCATGAAACTGGGCACATGGCAAGAGACTACAAAGTGAAAATGGAGGAAGAGATGGATTTTTTTGGGCATGAGGGTAGCTTCAATTTGAATTAAGGAGACCATATCAGAAGATAAGCTAGGTAAAATCAAGTATTTTCCACTTCTAAGAAAGTGGCTAGAAAAATCCCTCTACATCATCAAATGGCAAAGGCCATTACTGTTCACTCGAATAATCTATTAGAACAAAATGATATGGGAGATGAGGAAGTACAATGTGCAAGTTCAAATATAGAAGGAGCTAAAGGTGAAAAGGAAGAGAGGAAAGCAAATTTTAATACAAAATAATATGGGAAGATGAATTTTAAAGCAAATGAGGTGAAGGAGATCAAGCTTAATCTAGGTAAATCACCATTATTGTCCTCAAGTAGCCATAAATTTTCTCCTTACAATAAAAATAAAAGTAGTACGGAGTGTATTCCTTGCACTTTAGGTTTTCAAGAGCAGTATAGTAAATAAAATATTGTGGAGGATATCCAAGGAAATTTAGGGTTTTCATGCCAACATAAGAAAGTGATGACTATGGAGGATCATCTATGCAGTTTAGAGTTTTCAAGGCAACATAAAGAAGAAAATTCTAATGAGGCTATTCCTTGCACTTTCGACTCTTTAGAGCAACATAAATCTTTAGAAGATAAGTCTCATTTTGAAAAATATGAAAAAATGGAAGAGATTGATGAATATGAGAGTGTTGGAGGGAATGGAAGAAGGAGAGGAAGGCCATCAAAGCAGGAACTAAGAGAAAAAGAAACTCAAAAGGATATTGATCTGGGAAGCCAAATAAAAATATCATAAGTGTTAACAAGAAGTGGGGCTAAGCCCACTAGTAAAAATAAAAAGTGTTGATGATAAAAATGATATCATGGAATATTAGGGGTATGAATAAAACCCCTAAAAAAAAGAGTTATTAAGGAAATAATATGTTGTTATAGCCCAGAGTTTATTTTAATACAAGAAACAAAATTAAGCATTGAGGAATGTAAGGATCATTTTAAGAAGATTTGGAAGATAGGTGATTGTTTAGCAATTTCTTCTACATGAGCTTCAGGCGGTATTGCAATAATATGGGATAAACGCAAATGGGATGGAAAACTATTAGAAGCAAAAATTAATTGGGTTGTTGGATTATTTTGCAAGAAATAATAAAACATCAAAGTTGGGGTTATAAATGTATATGCTCCAACTATAGTTACTCCTCATGAAAGATGTTGGAAGGGCCTTAGTATATTTTTTCAAATACAATGATGATTCATTGTGATCTACGGATTCTTAGGGTGGTTTTAATATTATTATATCTCCTTTGGAAAAGAAGGGTGGAATTCTAGGATGATCTAAATCAATGCAATATTTTGCTTCATTTGTCAATTCAAATGACCTTTGGGATGTTAGTCCCTCAAGCTTTCAATACACATGGGATAATAGATGCATTGGGAAAAATCATATAGCAAAAAGACTAGATAGATTATTGTTATCCAATAAATGGTTGCAAATAAAGTATACAATCTCTTCGGATATTTTATTGCGAGAAGGATCAGATCACAAACCCATTCTTTTGACTTGTGAGTCACCTAACAATGGTCATCCAAATCCATTTTTCTTCCAGTCTATGTGGCTCCAAGACCCTAATTTTTTTAGATGGTTATGTTATGGTGGGATGAATCAAAATTTGAAGGATCGTGTATGTACAAGTTCTGTTGAAAAGTTGAAATATTTAAAGGAGTAAATGAAGATATGGAATGTCAAATATTTTGGTAATATTTTTAAAGAAAAAAATGAAATTGAATCCAAGCTCAAAAATTTACAAGAGATAGTAGAAATTAATGGAATGGACTAGGATTCTTATGTGAAAGAAAAACAATTACTTTCTGATTATCATAATGCATTGAAAAAGGAGTCATATTGGTTCCAAAAATCTAGAGAGAAATGGCTCAAGGAAGGAGATAGAAATACAAAAAAAAATCATGCTACAGCAAAAAAAAAATTATGTTCATCATATCAAAAATATTATAACTCTAGATGGAAGAAATATTGAGGACAAAGAAGATATAAGGAAGGAAGCAATAAATTATTTCAAAAATATTTTATCAGATTCTAGGCAAGATAAGGAGGCACAAGAAAAACTTCTACAAAATATTCCATCAATTATCACTCAAGAACAAATGAAATATTTATGAAGAAGATATCTATGGAGGAGCTCCATGAAGCAGTTTTCTCTTTCCATCCTAACAAGGCACCTAGCCCCAATGGATTTCCTGCAATTTTCTTTCAAAAACTTTGGGATTTATTGAAGAGTGATATGTTAGATGCAATTGAAGAGACCCAAAAAAGGAAGTCTATAATAAGTGAGATCAATGCTACTTTTATTACCTTGGTTCCCAAGAAAGGCGACACAAAACATTTTGATAATTTTTGCCCAATAAGCCTTTCTAATATGATTTATAAGATCATTTCAAAAATTATGGCAAATAGGTTGAAGGGCATTCTAGGGTGTCTTATCTCAGAGGAACAAGGTGGCTTTGTTTAGGGTAAACAAATTCTTGATGGTATAATTATTGCACAAGAGGCCATACATTCTCTTCATTCTATGTCCCTCTCCCCTTTTTTTTTTCTCCCCCCCCCCCCCCCCCCCGGTTTATGAAAAAACTAGGTATGCTTTTAAAATTAGATATAAACAAAGCATATGATAGGATTTCTTGGAATTTTCTACATGTTATTCTCATAAATTTTGGCTTTGATTTAATTTGGTTTGAGTGGATTAAATATTGTTATAGCACTGTAAAATGTTCTATTTTGATCAATGGTTCTCCTTTTGGGTACTTCAAGTCATCTTGTGGACTTCATCAAGGTGATCCTCTTTATTCTTTTCTATTTTTATTCTAGTGGAAGCATTAGGGAGAGCCTTTTCAAAGACAAAAATGGAAGGAAAAATCAAGGGTATTCAAGTTGAAAAAAATGGCCCCTTTGAATCTCATCTTCAATTTGTTGATGATACTTTTCTTTTGGGTCATCCCTCAATCAGTGAGGCCATGTAGTTTAAATAAATATTATCATGTTATGAGAAGGCTATTGGAAAGTTCGTAAATATTTCAAAATCCAATATTTTTCATTAATATTGCCCTAGATTTAAAACAAATTATTGTGAATATTTGAGGGTTTAAAATTGAAAAATTTCCATCAACCTACTTGGGTATTCCTTTGTCTAATAAATGAAATAAAAATGAGCTTTGGATCTCTTTTTTGGATAGAATGAAAGCTTGCTTGGTAGGTTGGAAAGGTAAGTTCTTAACCATGGTAGGAAGGCTACAACTCATAAAGACTACTTTGCAATCCATTCCTATTTATATGATGTCACTTTCAAGACTACCAATAGGTATTGCATTAGAAATTGATAAAATTCAAAGAGACTTTCTATGGAAAGGTTGTGAGAAAAAAATTAGGTTTCCTCTTTGTAAGTGGAATAGGATTTGCAAAGGAAAAAATATTGGAGCAGGCTTGTGAAATTAGGAGCAAAGCTTGGGTGGAGATTATTTAGAGATCAAGGAAAGAATTGGGCAAAAATATTACTTCAAAAATATATAGGTTATCTTGATGCAATGAATTTGTTTAGGAAAAGAACTCTACCCAAAGGATCTTCAACATTGAACTTCATATTAGAGAGTTTGCAATTGATAAAGAAACATATTATATGGTCATTCAATGAGGGGAGTTATGCAAATTTTTGGTCTAATAATTGGTTGAAGCCTTATCCTCTTATCTATGACTCAAAATGGAAACCATTGGCTCAAGCTTGCCTAACATGTAAAGGTCCAAAGGTCAAAGATTTTATTATTATGAGTAAAAACTCTAGATCATGGATTTCTTTTAGTAACCTAGTTGAAGGAGAGGAACTCAAACAAATTGAGATGAACTTCAAAAGATGCTTAAGAGTTTTATTAGACAATTTTTACACGAAATGATGTGTTGGTTTGGAATTTATCAAAGGATAGGGATATCGATAAGTGGGATATGAGTATTTAGAACAATAAAATTTCCTTCTCCCAAATATTCCTTGGAAAAATGTTTGGTCATTAGAGGCTCTCCCTAAGGCCTCAACATTTCTTTGGTTAGCAATTCAAAGTAAGATTCTTAAAGGAGAGAGTAAACAAAGAAGAGAATATTATGGACCCTTCTAATGTGCCTTGTGTGAGAAGGATTTAGAAATGTCAGACCATTTACTGTTGGAATATTACCATTAGTAAAAGGTTAAAAAAATTGTTTTTACCTTGGGTAAAGGTAACTTACCTTTTACCTTACCTGGACGGCAATGGATCGACAAGATTTGGGCGGCAAGAGAATTCTATTCATCTTTCCTTTCCCCCAATTTCTCCTTTCCCCCCTTTCTTTCTCAAATAGGTTATTTACTGCTTATTTAATCTATGTAACCTAAGTTTTAATGTTAATGCAATTAATCCTTTTTCGTCCACACTCACCTTTCACATTTGGTATCAGAGCGGCATGATTCCCGAGGCGGTGGGGCCCACAGTTCGAGGCGGCAGCATGGATCCCGAGGCAGCCCGCAGGAGCCGAGGTGGCACGGATCCCGAGGCGGCCCGTAGGAGCAGTCCGGCACGTTTCTCGAGGCACTGGAGGAGCTGGACGAAGCGGCCCGTAGGAGCAGCAGATCCGCACGATTCTCGAGGCGCTGTTGACGTGGCGCACGATTCTCGAGGCACGAGATTGACGTGGCATGACGCGTGGCGACGTGTGACTGGCGCGCGGCCCGAGGTGTGGTGACGTGGCACTGGCACGTGGCCCGAGGAGTGGTGACGTGGCGATCCGCGAGGTGTGGTGACGTGGCGCTGGCACGCGGCCCGAGGAGTGGTGACGTGGCGATCCGCGCGTGCATCGATGGCAAAAGGATCCTGCGGCGTTAGTGACTGCCCGTAGGCAGTCAAAGCACTTTATGTGCTTAGCTCTTTTTAAAGAGCTTTTACATCGCCCTACGGGCGATGTGGGACTAAAGTCCCAAGTAAAATCAAGCTTCGCGTCGAAGCGCGAAGCCAACATTAGCTTCGCGCTCGACGCGGAAGCTAAAGGGCGGGGAGCACGCATTGCTCCCGGATCAGCCCGGTAGCGCAGCGGCTACCCTCAGCCCTGACACCCGCGAGGTCGCAGGATCGACTCTCGGCGGGGTCAATAGATAATTAAAATAAAAAAAAAAAAACTAAGGAATAGTTTAAATTTAAAAAAAAATAATAATTTTTTTTGTGTGTAATTTCCTAAGAGGAAATATCTGTTCATTAGTTTTTTATAAAAAAAAAAAAATTTCAAAGTTGATAGAAATTTCCTGAGAGGAAATAATTGTAAAGTTTTTTTTTTTTTTTTTAAACTTTGAAAGTTAATTTTTTTTTATTATTTCCTAAGAGGAAATCTTTGTAAAAGAAAATTTCTGGGAAATTTTCTTAAATGATAAGATCGGATGGATGTTATCATGCCCTCTGCAAGTTGTTATTGAAAACAAACCCTGAAAACTTTGATAGGCACGTGAAAACACTAGGACTTAATACAGGTTTTTTCACAGCTTGCAAAACGCGGTTATTGCACACCAGAGAAATCCTGATCAATGATACGAAGCATATTCGAAGATAACTCCTTTGGCAACAGATTTGAACAATCCGACATAGTTGCAATTGCTTCACAAGGATCCGAATATACTCATTATAGTAATTCAGTTGAAATCCTTCAACCTCCTTCTCCTGAAATAATATTGATCAGTGACGATGATGAACAAATCGCTGACAATTTTGTAATTGCTGAACAACAAGTGTGAGTTGTTTATGATTGTAAATCAAGCAGGGCTTGATAGTTTGTAAAGTCTTTTTGCAATAAGACTATAAAAGAGAGGTTTCTTGTTTTAGTAGATAATAATGGGATCACATAATAATCTACCAATTCCCGAATTCAGTGGGGATAATTATGAGTACTGGTCCATCAAGATGAGGACATTACTCATTGGAAAAGGACTATGGGATATTATTGAAGACGGATACATTGCTCCAACAGATTGGACTACTTTAAGTGCAAATGATAAGAAGATCTACAAAGATGCACAGAAAAATAATTCTTTTGCCTTATACCATCTTCAATCAACATTAGATCCTAGTATCTTTCCTAGAATTGCATCTTACTTAATCACAGCATGATGCATGGAATGCCTTGAAAGAAGGATTCCAAGGAAGTGATAAAGTAAAGCAAGTCAAGCTTCAGACTTTGAAAAGAGATTTTGAAAATCTCAGAATGAAGGAAAATGAAAGAGTCGGAGACTACTGTGTACGAGTCAAAGCAATAGTTGATATGATGCAAACTTTAGGTGAAGACACAAAAAATGAAACAATTGTGAAGAAAGTGTTGCGAACACTTCTTCCTAAGTGGAATCACATTGCTATCATAATTGAAGAATCCAAAGACCTTTCTACTCTTACATTTGATAGTTTGATTGGATCATTAACATCACATGAAGAGCGACTTCAAGGAGCCCCTTCAACAAGCTATGGAGGTGATGACAAAGCCTTCACTTCGAATGAAACTGCAAGACGAGAACAAGGAAGAGGCCGAGGCAAAGGACAACAACAAAGAGGCAAGAGCCAAAGCAACTCCTACAGAGGAGGTAATCAAAACAGAGGTGGAAATCAAAACAGAGGAGCCAATCAGAACCAAAGAGGCAATGCAGCCCATGGAAATCAAGGACGAGGAAGTAACAAGACTAAAACAACTTGTTTCAATTGTGGGAAACAAGGTCACTTCGCTCGTGACTGCTGGTCAAAGTCTTCAAAAGATCAAAGCAGTCAATATGGCTCATTCTACGGAGAAGAAGAAGGTCCATCAAACCTTTTTCTCTCTTATGGACAGCCAGATCAAAATCTAAATGATACATGGATTTTGGATACTGGTTGCTCCAACCACATGAGTGGCAAAGAAAATCTCTTTGCTACATTAGATTCAAATTACAAATCTCATGTTAAGTTAGGGGATAATAAATCTTTGCAAGTTGAAGGCATTGGAGCTATGGCAGTTCCAACAAAAGAAGGCCTTAAAAATGTGAATGACATATACTATACTCCACAACTACAACACAATTTGTTAAGTGTTGGCCAAATGATGGAGAAGCATTACAAATTAGTTTTTGATGAAAGCAAATGTACAATCTTTGATAAAAACAATTGTAACCGGGTCATCACAAAAGTACCTATGACAAAGAATAGGTTGTTCCCTCTAAAATTTGGTGAGCCAGGGGGAGCTCAACTTGCAAACATTGCTATTACAAATCCAAGTGAATTGTGGCACTTGAGATATGGTCACCTCAATTCCGCTAGCTTGAAAATGTTAATATCACAAGCTATGGTGACAGGACTACCAAAAATTCCAGAACATAAAAAGGTATGTGAAGCATGTGCTTTGGGAAAGCACTCGCAACGAAGTTTCCAAAAGGCCGAGCGTGGAGAGCAAGCTATCCTCTTCAGCTAGTACATTCGGACATCTGTGGTCCAATGCAAACAAAAAGTCTTGGAAACAATTCTTATTTTCTAACATTCATAGATGATTATTCTAGAATGTGTTGGCTCTATTTTCTGAAACACAAAGATGAAGCATTTGATTGCTTCATAGACTTCAGAAATAATGTAGAAAAGCAAAGTGACTACTATGTCAAATGTCTTCGCACTGATAAAGGAGGAGAGTACTCCTCAAATGAATTTCTTCATTATTGTAAGCAAAATGGGATAAAAAGGCAGTTCACCACTGCCTATACCCCACAACAGAACGGTGTGGCTGAGAGAAAGAACCGCACCCTTGTTGAAATGGCAAGAACAATGCTTCAGGAAAAACATCTCACAAACAGCTATTGGGCAGATGCAATGAGAACAAGTGCATATATTCTAAATAGAAGTCCGACTTCTAGTTTAGATGGTATCACTCCTTATGAAGGATGGTACGGTAAGAAACCAAATGTCAAACATTTCAAAGTATTTGGTTCTTTATCTTATGCACACATTCCTGAGGAGAAGAGAAAGAAGCTTGATCCAAAGAGTCAAGCATGTGTTTTTGTAGGGTATTGTGATTCAACCAAAGGGTATAGATTGTACAATCCCACGACACATAAAATCATTATCTCCAGGGATGTAATTTTTGATGAAGGGGGAGAATGGGGTCATAAAAAATTTGTTGATTTTGACTCTAATTCGGACAGTTCTACATTAGTACCTCCCACATTGGTACAACCCAAGAAAAGCAATGGAAAAAGTCCTCCTCCACAAATTCCACATCAGGAAACTTCATCAAGTACATCAAGTGGTACACCAAGTCCAAGAGGGACTTCTTTGTTGGCACCACCAAATTCTCCAAAACGATTTCAAAGATCAGTAAGCGCTCCAAGCCCGATGGATATTGATTCAGTTTCTCAAAGGAAAGAGACAAATAGAGGAAAGCGCATACTACATAGTCATCCATCTACTCAAATGTTGGATAGGAATTTCCAACAAAGATACACTAGGAGTCAAGCTAGTGAGATGGATGACATTTTGTCAAGACTTGAAAATCTTCAAATGTCATGGGATGATGAGTCTCATGAACCAAGGGGTGATGTAGTCAATTATGCTTTGTTGGCTGCCGCACAGCTAGAACCTTCTAGCTATGAAAAAGCATGCACTAAAAATATATGGCAAGATGCCATGGAAGAGGAAATATCCTCAATTAAAAAAATGATACTTGGGAGCTTGTGAAGCTTCCCAAGGGAAAAAAATGTGTTGGATGTAAATGGGTCTATAAGACCAAATTCAATGCTGATGGAAGCATTGAAAGGCACAAGGCAAGATTAGTAGCTAAAGGTTTTACTCATAAATATGGAATAGATTATGAGGAAACCTTTGCTCCAGTTGCTCGACAAGAAACAATTAGAACTGTTCTTTCCTTGGCAGCCCATAAAGGATGGAAAATTCAACACATGGATGTGAAAAGTGCATTTTTAAATGGATACCTGACATAAGAAGTGTATGTTCAACAACCTCAAGGTTTCCAAGAACCAGGAAAAGAGAACCTTGTTTATAAATTAAAAAAAGCACTTTATGGCCTCAAGCAAGCACCAAGAGCATGGTACTCACGAATTGACGGCTATTTCAGCAAATATGGTTTCACAAAAAGCAAGAGTGAACCAACACTATACTACCTAAAAAATGGAGTAGATATCCTCATAGTTTGTTTATATGTGGATGATCTAATATTCATGGGTAGTAATAATAAAATGAATATGGATTTCAAAAACTCCATGATGAATCAGCTTTGAGATGAAGGATCTCGGATTAATGAGATACTTCCTAGGAATGGAAGTACATCAATCAAAGAGTGGGATCTTCATATGTCAACATAAATATGCTCATGACATGATCAAGAAATTTGCTATGCAACAGTGCAAATCAGCTGCAACACCAACTGGACATGGAATCCAGCTAAGCAAAGAAGATGGAGCACCAAAAGTTGACTTGACCAATTTCAGAAGCATGGTTGGGAGTTTAATGTTTCTCACCAACACTAGGCCAGATATACAATATGTTGTTTCTCTTGTATCACGGTTTATGGCATGCCCATCCGAGCTGCATCTACAAGCAACCAAACGAATTTTACGATATGTAAAAGGTACATTGGATTTTGGAATCCATTACCACAAGTCTAACTCTGTGAAGTTATTTGGTTATAGTGACAACGATTGGGGCAAGAATATAGATGACAAAAAATCTACATCGTGGAACCTGTTTTAGTCTAGGTTCAGGACTAATAACTTGGAGTTCCAAGAAGCAATCTGTTGTAGCATTATCATCTACGTGAGTCGAGTACATAGCCATTACTCATGCCAGCATCTCGATCCTCTCGGTTGAGGAAAATCCTTGAAGAGATTGGCGAAAAACAAATTGGTCCAACCAAACTCAATTGTGATAATATTAGTGCCATACAAGCTTGGCATATAATCCGATCCACCACAAAAGGTCAAAACATTTTGATATGAAGTATCACTTCATAAGAGATATGGTGGAACAAATGCATAGCTTGAGCTTCAATATTGTAGCACTTTGGATAATCTAGCAGTACATCTTTACCAAAGGCATGGCTAAAGCTCAATTTATAAAGCTGAGAGACTATATAGTTAGTCCTCTCAACTTTAAGGGGGAGAATGTTGGAATATTACCATTAGTAAAAGGTTAAAAAAATTGTTTTTACCTTGGGTAAAGGTAACTTACCTTTTACCTTACCTGGACGGCAGTGGACGGTAGCATTTGGGCGGCAAGAGAATTCTATTCATCTTTCCTTTCCCCCAATTTCTCCTTTCCCCCTTTCTTTCTCAAATAGGTTATTTACTGCCTATTTAATCTATGTAACCTAAGTTTTAATGTTAATGCAATTAATCCTTTTCCGTCCACACTCACCTTTCACATTTACTTCTTCATTGTCTATTTTCTCACACCATTTGGGATTATTTTTTAAAAAATATGAAATTATATTAGATAGCTCCATCAGCATTGAAATATTTGATAAAATGTTGGATAAATTATTTCAAAGTTAAAGCATTATGTATTCTTTGGAGGATTGGCCCTGTCATTGTTTGTTGAAATTTATGGCTTGAAAGGAATAACTAAATTTTTAAAAATAAATATCAAAATCATGCCCAAGTTTGGAACCGTATTAGTGCCTCTCTTGCAGAATGTCTACAAATATGGTGCTCATCATGGGGAGTCTCAATTGTAGAAAAAGAGGTGCTAATAACTTGGCTACAAGATTTGAACATACATGGAAGAGTCATCTATGACAACAGAATTAAAACAAATGATCTACTTTGATCTATGGTAAAATGGAAATATCCAAAAATTGGGTTTATCAATATTAATTTTGATGGTTCTTCTAAAGGAAATCCAAGAAAGGTTGGTGGAGGTGGTGTTTTTAAAAATAGTTAAGGTAAAATTCTCCTCACTTATTTAGAATCATATGGAACTTCAACTAACAACTATGTAGAAGCTAGGGCACTTCTTACAAAGATTAAAATTGCAACAAAAAAAGGATGAATATATATTTCAATTGAGGGGGACACAAATTATCATCAATGCTATTAAAAAAAATGGATGTGGAGACTGGATAAAAAATAATATTATGGCTGAATTTCTTCATCTATTACTAAAGGTAATCTCCTGGCAATGTGAGCATATTTATAGAGAAGGAAATTGAGTAGCAGATAAATTAGTGAATTATGGTGTTGATCTTCATCCCGGTGAAATTTAAATTTTAGAAGGCAATTGGCCAAGTGAGATTTTATGTCTTAATAAAAATGATGTCAAGGAGTTGATTGTGGAAACATAGCACTTTGAGGAAGTTGAAGAATATATTTAAGAGAAAAAAAAATGAAAAAAAAATATGATAAAAATGTATGCTACAGCAAATGTAATATTTTGCATTTTGATGGGAGTGGCCCTAGCCCCCAATAGAAGCCACATATAGCCTATTAAAAAAAATACTACATGCATTATTCACTTTAATGCCTAAATGAAAGATGTATTTCCATGTAATTCAATATAAGTTATAAGTTCCTTAATTAAAATCCCTTTTAATGTGTTATCAAAAGCATACAACAAACAATATAAGAAAAGGAAACAGAACTACCCGGGCCATTTATTAAGCACTTGTCCATATCCTGGATTCTATCTTGTTCCCTTTGAGAAATTCTTAGCTATTCTTTTTGTCTTGCAAAGCCACAGAGACAAAAGAAACTACAAGTGAAGGAAAATAGACATGTCTTTTTTTCTTTTTATTTTGTGTTAAGGCTAAAGAGAAAGAAACTACTTCATAGAACAAAATACTCTATTTATTTATTACTCTTTCCAAAGAAAAATATGCAAGATTAGTGAAATGCTACTTATATGAACAAGATTTATTATATTAATTAAGAATGTAAAATCTAAAACCATGACTTAAGATTCTTCTTAACAAATGGTTATGAAATGAAAAGCTTGCCTACTTTCCTAAATCAATATTTTGAAATGCTAAATCTAAATTCCTTTCCTTGTACTTTTTATGAAAGCCTTTTAAAACAGTGAATAAATCTGAGTTTACTTGTTTTGGAATGAAAATAAGATAGAAAATTAGAGCTTTAGACTGTCTCTTGGGAACTACGCAAAAAATAGAATAGACTGCAAAAATGCCATGCATCTACAAAAACATCATGTAGTTGTAAAAATGTCATGGAGTTGAAAAAACGTATTACAGTAGAAAAAACATCATACAGCTGCAAAAATGCCATGCTGCCATGAAAACCTTGTGCCACTGCAAAAACATCATGCCACCACAAATATGTCATCTCACTACGAAAACATATACAGAGAACTCCCCAAACCTACCACAAACCCACAAATCTAGTGAAACCAATAGAGAAATAGAAAACATAGATATGCAACTATATTTAAATAGAAAATGTGAATTAGTAGTTTAGGGCTTATCCATTTGATTTGGAACAATGAACTAGCTTGATCCAAGGATCAAGCCCCAACATCACCACTCAAGGTTTTTAATAAAAAAAATGAATTTGCCTAAATGCGATATCATGATATTGAGCATGCAAAAATAAATAAAAAATAAAGAATGGGAGAAAGAGACCAAATCCCAAATGTGAAGCTCCAATGTAAAATCTTAGGCTAGGAACTTCAACAGCATTATCACCTTGTAAAATACCTCCAAAAGCCTCCGAAAACTATTGCTAAATGCCACACTACTAACAAAATTATCCTAGCAATGCAACTACCAAAATGCTAACTCTTCTTGTGTCTGCCTCATAATGAGTGTATCAGAATTTTGTGTAACCAATTTGGGACCCCAAGGGCCCTTTTTATAATAGAAAGCTTGTATTTGAATCTCCACCATGAGTGCATGGAAGGCAGATTTGACATATGTGATCTAAGGAGGTCAGGTGTCTAATTTAGCTAAGTTGAGGAGGTGAGTTGGCTTGGTGAGTCATGCAGTTAACTTTCTTGATTGGCAATCACAAGAGGTGATTGAGAGGTGTAGTGAGTAGTTAACTACCCTAATTGGTAGTTGCATGGATTAATAGGGAGATAACTCTGATTAGTAGTTACATGGGATGATTGGAGGTGGATTAAGGATTTAACTACCTCTAATTGGCAACTCAAGTAGGTTACATGATTCTTGAACTGATCAAACATAGGAACAATTGAACTAGCGATGACAAGGAGTCGCATTGCTAAAACTGGAGTTATGTTGGTGACTTTACAAAATCGGCATGGCTTCACAAAATCATTATGGCAAATGTTGCATGGGGCCACAAAAATTCCATGGGTTTCAAAATGGGTCATGCCAAACACTCGTTGGGAATCTTGTTCCAGAAGATTTTCAATGGTACTAAATTTGTAAAATTTGGAGTGAAAATATATGGTATTTTGTGTAAGAAAGATCTAGAATGGTGGAGAGTAGGTGGGGAAAATATAGAGAGATTTTTTATAAACCTAGGTCACAGACTTAGCCCTCGAACTTGTAACAACCATGATGGTTGCGTTGTTGTTCAAGAACACTAGAAATGGACCCTTTTAATTGTTCTCGTAACCTTGGTTTGATTATATAAAGTTGGAAAACTTGACCAAATCCCTAAAAGCAAGGAGGCCACAACAAGCCCAAACAAGCACCAAAAGCACCTTGTTCCCAAGTTGTATGAAGCACCAATGGTCGAGATCCCTCTTCACTTCATACAAAGTATAATTCTCACACTGATAAGAAAAGCACTTACATGCAAATTTGTGGTAATCTGACCCAGACCCATAGCCATACAAAAGTGGATAGCCTCTACCTGGGGATCAAAATATTCAATTATGAGATAATGATGGTAGGTGGAGGATACCTCATAGTCATCTTGTAATCTATATAAGAAAGGAATAAAATATTTCATGGAGGTTCCTAGTTCCTCTGATTGAGTCATTTGTATATGACCCTCTAGTCAAAAAGCTTTGATCTGCAAGTAGAATAACCATAAGAGGTCTCAATGTGGGTAAGACTACCATTGCATTTTTGGAACAATCCAACTTTAGAAACAATAGGAAATTCTATTGGCACATTTGTATATTGGGCTCCCCCAAAATCCAACAATGCAATGTGTTAGAATGTGTGTTCAAGTCAACTTGAAGAAAGGACTCCCTAAAAGTATAGGCATCAAAGTCCTAGATTGGATCCACACCCAACCATTGGACTATGAGCATATACCTTTCAAATACATTATATGTCATCGAAATGGATCTTTTTTAAGTAATTATCTCTCTAAAGTATAGCAAGAGAACAAAGGAGAAGACTAGTAGTTTTAGATAGTAAGAATAAAATGATAGAGAAGATCAAGGAATAGAAAAAGGATGCCACAACAATCTAAAAAGTAGACAAACAACAATTTTTTTATCTTATCTAAAGTTGAAGAAGAGGATCTCCTAGAACCATCCTCCAAAAAGGAAAAAGAACCATTGGAACAAAAAATATAAGTGGGGGGAACATAGGCTAGTAAAGACACTCCTACTAAAGAGAAGAGTGAAGAAGAAATAGAAGAAATTAAAATAGAAATAGTTATCATCCCAAGGGGTACTCTTGCCACAAGATCCACTACAAGGAGGGGAAAAATCAACCAAGCAAATACAAAGCAATCCAATCTAGAAATACAAAAGAAAACCAAGATAGTCTTAGACTTTAACAATGCACAGCTGGGTACTTACCAAGTACTAGAGGATTAAGACAAGGGGACCCCTTGTCGCCCATCCTCTTTATCATTCTGGTTGAATCTCTTGGAAAAACTATAAAGTCAGCCTGTTCTTTGGGGTTAATTTCTGGCATAAAAGCTACTTCCAACCTAAGAACTACCACCCACCAACAATTTGTTGATGATACTTTGCTGGCTACCATAGCTTTCGTCCCAGAATCCCGTACTATCAAGACTATTCTTAACCTCTTTGAAGATGCAGTTGGGTAAAAAATAAATTATTCCAAGAGAAAAATATTTTTTCTTAATACTCCTGTCTCACGGTAAACTTCTATTGCTAATATCCTGGAATGTTCCATTGCTAATCTGCCCACTACCTATCTTGGATTGCCCATGTTTGTGGGTCGTCCAAAAGATGCAATGTGGAATAATGTCATTGAGAGAATTCACAAGAAATTAGCAGTTTGGAAAGGTGTTTTGCTTTTTCCACGATGGTCATGTCAGTTCTTCAGAGCATTCTTGTTTATTTTTTGTCTATTTTCAAAGTGCCTGGAGCAGTTGGATCTAAAATAGAACAAATTCAAAAGCGCTTCCTATGGACAGGAACTGATAATCAAAAAAAGTTTCACTTGGTTGCTTGGGATATTGTTTGCTCCCCAAAAGATAAATGGGGTCTTAGTTTTTGTAGAATTCACAAGATGAATCATGCCCTTTTGGCAAAACAGACATGGAAGATCTTTACCCATGAGAACTTGGAGTGGATATCTATCATAAGGGAGAAATATCTACAACACCATTCCTTTATGGATGAGGAAGCTCCTCAAGATAGAACCCATTTCTGGAATTCTATTCTCCAAACAAGACCGTTGCTTAGCAGAGGTGAAATATGGCAGCTTGGTGACGAGAAGACAATCAATTTTTGGCATTATACTTGGATCAAGGATGAGGCTCTTATAAATGATCAGAACATTGTTATCCTAAAACCATTAACAGATGCAAATACGGGACCAAAAGTTGTTAACTTCATCGTCCAAACCCTTGGGAGTCCCATGTGGAAACAACTAAGTTTTAATTTGGATGATGAATTAATTTCCCAAGTTGTTAAGGCCATGCAGTCCATTCTCAGATCAAGTTTTATCCCAGCTTCCCAGAAAAAGATAGGCCTTTCTGGAAATGCAATGAGGATGGCAACTTCTAAGTTAAAACGGCCCATGGGTTATACGACAATTATAATTCTCAAGATGAGCAAGCGACATCTTTGATCTTCAAATGTGTTTGGCTCAAAAACATTATCCCCAAAGTTGCTCACTTCTCATGGTTGGTTGTTAAGAACAAAATTTAACTACTGACAATTTGATTAAGCATGGAGTCATGTTACCCAATAGATGTTATTTGTGCTACCAATCTTGGGAATCAGTGAAACATATTATGGTTGACTGTCAATTTGTCTATGATGTTTTTACAGTGCTTTTAAGTATCTTTAGAGTTCAATGGGTATGGCCCCATACTATTGTTGATATTTTTACCCAGTGGCCTCCTGTGTTTCGCCACCCCAGATTAAAGTTTATATGGAAAGTTGCTTCCCTTCATCATACCTTATGGAAGATTTGGTTAGAGCAAAATAACAAAATGTTCAATAATCAGACTAGGGATCCAGTGATGGTAGCCAACAGAGCAGTGGGGTTCGTTGTCGAGAACACCAACCTAATTTAATGTGACAAACCCCTTGATCCAGGTTTAGAAATGCTTTTATTTAAATTTCTCAATATTTCCATCAAATTTTCTAAGCAACCAGTTCACATCAATGACAGGATCAATACTAAGTGGAAACCTCCACCATTGGGTTGGCTAAAAGCAAATTTCAATGGTTCATCTAAAAGCAATCCTGGGGATGTTGGGGCTGGTGGTATAATCTGGGATCACAGTGGAAAGATCATCAAGGCCTTCATTGAAAATTTGGGGATTCAATCAAATAATTATGCTAAGGCTCGTGCCCTATGGAGGTGTCTTGTTATGTGCAAAGATTTTCCTAACCCAATAATATTTGAAGGCGATTCCCTTGTTGTGGTTAATCATGCAAAAGGTTCCTCGAAACCAGGTTGGAATATTCAAAATGTTATTAAGGAAAGTCAAGCCATTGTCAGGCAGATTCCCTTAAGTACAGTTCATCATGTCTTCCGTGAAGCCAACGTAGCTACTGACACTTTGGCTAATTTGGCAACAAACCAATCTGACTGTATTATTTAGGAAGACTGCTTTTCGAAGGATTTAATCAGCATTGTTCAAAAATAAAATGAGCAGGTTTCTTAATAATCACATAAATTCCAGCGCCATAAGGTGTTTTGTCAACACCGGTGTCTTTCCTTTCAAGTGGTTTTTCAACACTATTGTCAGTTCTAACAAAGGTGTTATTTTTAATGCTATAAGGTGTTTCGTAAACACCCTGTTTCTTTTGTCTTTGGTGTTTTTTCAACACCATTCCTTGTCCGTTTCAAGATCCCACATGTTTCCTTTCAAATTGTGGGCTTTTTCAAAATTGTGGTTTTCATCACAAGGCTATTGTTTTCACCTCTGTGCAAAACCTTCTCCATTTGACGAGTTTGTTAATTCGTGGAATGATGGAATGGTTTATGTTAGAGGGCTTTAAATTGAGTTCATGGATGTAGCTGAAAATATTACTAGTTGTGTTGCTACAACCTTTCACTCCAGCCATGTCTCAGGGGCGAATGACCAACTCCTGGCAACAACCAATATGATCAAGGAAGCTGGGGTCATCTTCTCTCTTCACTTCAAGGAATTGCAATATCTTTCGACGTCGCTCAGCGCTCTTCTCGCTCATTAGCAGAATAATGCTACTGAAGATGGTGATAAATCCTAGTAGTCCCGAGTTCTAGGTTAGTGGGATTTTTGAGTTTAGTTTCTGTTACTGAACCTTCCCTGTTTTGTTGGGTATATCCCTGGTTTCTTTCTGTTTTCGAAAAAGGTTATTGGAATCTTTTGTTTTATTTTTTTTGTTCCCATGAAACTAGCACAAATCTTACCTATGTCTATGGGGGTTGTTATGTTTTTGTTTCTTTAAGGATTGGGACCCTAAAGAAATTAACGAAGCATCTGATTCATTCTCATTGATTTCAATATAAGGAATTACAAAGCAGTTGAAGCAGTTGATTAACCGATAAGTTGGTTAATCAACGAAATTGGAGATTGCCTACGAGCAATATTTTTGACAATAATGAAATACAATATATGCCATGCCATATGCTAACATCCCCCCTTATTACATTATTGGCAAATTCCAATTGTATCTCGAAATTTTTCATATTTGATACGTCCAAGTGCTTTGGTAAAGATATCTGCAACTTGCGCATCAGTAGAAATGTATTGAAGTTGTATATGGTGCTTTGGAACTTCATCTCGAATAAAATGACATCTGGTATCAACATGTTTGGTACGTTCATGAAAAATTGGATTTTTGACAAGATTCAAAACACCTTGATTGTCGCAAAACAAATGAAGTGGAAGATTCTTTGGAAGGCCCATGTTTGTAAGAATGCGACTTAACCACATTATCTCGCAGACTGCTTCACTGGCTGCACGATATTCTGCTTCTGTTGAAGATAGAGCAACCACATGCTGTTTCTTACTGTGCCATGAGATTGGTCCAGACCCGAGATGAAAAACATATCCAAAAGTGGATTTACGATCATCAAGAGATCCAGCATAATCTGAGTCTGTGTATCCAAGTAAGAAAAAATTATTATTCTTTCTATATTCCAGACCATAATTTGTACTACCACGAACATAATGAAGAACTCTTTTTGCTGCTTTCCAGGTGACTCATCTTAGGCTCTTGCATAAATCTTGAAAGATATCCCACAAAGAAACTGAGATCTGGCCTGGTATTTGTCAGATATAGGAGACTCCCAATCAACTGGCGATAGCGAGTTCCATCTACTTGAGGTGACTCATCATATCGAGATAACTTAAGTCCTTGCTCCATTGGAGTTGCTTTGGACTTACAATTAGTCATCCGATATTTTTCTACTAAAGTCTTGGCATATTTCTTTTGTGTTACTCGAATATGAAACTGTTCTTGAGTAAATTCTAAACCAAGACAATAGTGCAGAAGTCCTAGATCTGTCATTTCAAATGATTGCTTCAAGTCATTTTTCACTAAGCCAATCATACTTTCTGAGCTTCCTGTGATGATCAGATCGTCTACGTAAAGTACAAGGATCACTATATCAGAACCATTTCTCTTGATATAGAGATTTGCATCTGAAGGACTTCTTTCGAATCCATGTTGCACAAGGTGACTGTCTATCTTGATATACCAAGCTCGAGGAGCTTGTTTTAGCCCATACAAGGATTTAATCAATTTGCATACTTTTTGTTCTTTCCCCTTTTCCACAAATCCTTCTGGTTGAGTCATATATACTTCTTCTTGTAAGTCACCATTCAAGAAGGCACTTTTAACATCCATCTGATGTAATTTCCACCCAAACTGAGCTCCCATGGCACAAAGTACACGAATGGTAGTCATTTTTGCAGTAGGGGCAAAAGTCTCTTCATAATCTATGCCTTCTTTCTGAGCATATCCCTTAGCAACAAGCCGGGCTTTATGCTTATCAATAGACCCATCTGCCTTATACTTCACTTTGAACACCCATTTGCAGCCTATGGGTTTCTTCCCTTTTGCAGATCGACTAACTTCCAAGTATTATTTTTAAGGAGAGATTGATGTTCTACATCCATGGCCTCTTTCCACTGTGGTTCATCAAGTGCAGATTGAACCGTTGTGGGTTCATTTGTATTCAATGTAGACATATAAAGTTTTTCTCCATCCTCATTTTCTTCCCTGTCATATTCTGTATCCACTGACAAATCATCAAAGTGTTGACAAAGTTCATCAACCTCTCGAAGTAGATTCTTTCGCTCTCATCTCGTTGAGTCATACTCGCGAGTACAATGGTCTATCAAGAGATAGATCTCGAAGGGATTTCAACTTAGCATCTCTCAAAGTGCTTGTATACCATTTTGGAATCTTTTGTTTTTTCTGTGGAAGTTGAACCTCCTTCTTAGGTTCTTCTTCATCTATGTATACAGTTGTGAATGTGTCTTTCGATGTGAGGGCTTCATCAAATACAACATCTCTACTTATATGTGTTTTCTTGGTCTTAGGATCAATCAATCGATAACCTTTTGAGTACTCATCATAGCCAAGAAAGATACACTGCAAGGTTTTCTCATCCAGCTTCCTCCTTTTTTGTTTTGGAATGTGCATGAATGCTTTACATCCAAACACCTTCAAATGAGATATGGAAGGTTTCTTACCACTCCATGCTCCTTGTGGAGTCTTTCCTTGTAGAGCTCTAGTGGGTGCTCTATTTAGGAGGTATGATGCTGTGTTTACTGCTTCTCGCCCAATATTGATCCTCAAGATGTGCTCCTTTTAGCATACATCGAACCATTTCCATAATGGAACGATTTCTTCTCTCTCGCAACTCCATTCTCGCTGAGGTGTATAGGCTGTAGTCAGTTGTCTTTTGATCCCATGTTTCTTAAGAAACTCTGAAAAAACTCTTCAGAGGTGTATTCCCCCCTCGATTTGAGCGGAGGGATTTTATCAAACATCCCGACTCCTTCTCAACAAGTTTCTTGAATTGTTGGAAGTAGAGAAACGCTTCTGATTTCAACTGAAGAAAGAAAACCCACATCTTCCATGAGTAATCATCAACAAATAGTTGAAAATACCTTTTCCCACCATAGCTGGTTGGCATAGGACCACACAGATCGGTATGTACCAGCTCTAAAGGTTTTGCAGCTCGAGAGGAGCTTGCTTCAAAAGGCACTCGATGTTGCTTCCCTGCTAAGCAATCTGAGCAAACTGGTAGGATAGATGAGATTGGTGGAAGACCTTTCACCATCCCATATTTGTATAATTCAAGCAAATATCCAGAACTGAGGTGCCCATAACGTCGATGCCAGAGAGAGGTGGCCTCCTTTGTAGTTGCAGCCAAAGCAACATGCGGAGTTGAAAGGGCATCGAGAATGAACAAGCCATGCTTGTAGGATCCGGTTGCAATATGTTTACCACTGTGTGTGATGAAACATCTCTTCTTGCCTTTAACCACTCTAAACACGACATCCATGTTTTTATCCAACATTTGTGTGACTGAAAGCAGATTATTGGCTAAGCCTGGAACATAGAGAACCTTCTCAATTTGACAATTACCATCAGCAAGGGACACAGAAACATCTCCTTCTCCCTTTACTTGATATACTTGATTGTCAGCAATTGTAACCGGCTTACCCTCTTTCTCCACAAAGGTATCAAACCATGATTTGTCCCCAGTCATGTGTTTGCTAGCTCCTGAATCAATATACCATACAACATCTATCTGGGAAGACGAAGTATGAGTCATGAGCACCTTATGTGCTCTTTCAGAGTCAGAATCTGAATCGGACCCAGGAGGATCTGAGTCGGAGTTGGAGTCAGCATGAGCAACATGGCCTTTAGACTGCTTATGCTTATTGTATTTCTGCTTGTTCTTGCCCTTCTTCTGAGAGCCTTTATCATTGGGTTGCTTGTTTTTGAACCAACACCTGTTGGTATCATGATTATTCATATCACAAATTTTGCAATATTTTGCATCTGTTTGCTGATTTTGCTTCCCTTTTCCTTTGGAAGAAGCACTTCCTTTTTGAAACTGACCTTGTTTTTTACCACTTTGTTGTGTGGAAAGAGCATTATCTGGCATATCATCTTTCTGAATCTGAGTTGCCTCCTCAGTCTGAAGCAAGTTTACCAGTTCCACAAATGATACTTGTCTACCAGAAACATTGAGGGAAGTGATCAACATCTTATAGGAATTTGGTAGTGCTCTCAAGATGACAGAATTCAAAACATCATCATCCACCGGTTTTCCCATAGCATTCAATTTTGCTTTCAAGTCAGCCACTCTGCAAAGGAATATATCAACTGTTTCCCCAGAATTCATACTGAGATTATGTAGTTGAGTTTGTAGATGAAGGATAGTGGATTGATTCTTGCCTTCATATACTGTAATCAAGGCATCCCAGGCTATCTTACTAGTTTTTGCATCACAAATATGAGGCTGCACCTCATCTGTAGTAGCAAGCAAGATAAATACAAGACTCTTCTTGTCTTTTTTATCCCAAGCATCTTGATCTGTGCCTGTTGATGAAGGACGTGTTTCAGTGCCAGTCACTACATCCCATAAATCTTCCAACTGAAGTATGGCTTTCATCTTTGTCTTCCATGGAACAAAGTTAGGACCTTTCAACAATTGTGAGTCTGAGAGGTACTTATGAATTGTGGCCATTATGAAGGTTCCTTATATCACCAATTGGTCTCCCTTTCTTTATACCTCGCGGATCATTATATTGTAACCATTCAATATATACCCGCCCTTACGTGAGGGAAACTATAGGTATATATGAACAATATACTACTCAATATGTACTCGCCCTTACGTGAGGGAGACTATAAGTACAAATGAGAAGCACAATATTTTGAACATAGGCGATATAGAAAGGGCATCGTGTTGTTAATGACACCTACCATAGAAAGTTTTATTCCGCATGCGTGGGGCGTAACTTCCCCTAAACACTTTGGAAAAAACTTTCGTCAGGATTTACGCCTAACAACAATCACGATGTGGGTATGAAATGGAAAATAAAACAAAATTGGTTTGCCTTATCTCTCCCCGATGATTTATAGAGAACAAGCTCAGACGTCGTTGTTGCAGCTATATTAGGCGGCGAATACAGTAGTCCAAAGCACGACAAAATTACCTGTAAGTGTGGACCAGAGGTATCTCAAATACCGAACGCTGCTATGCAATAAATTGCACAAATAGGGTATAAATTTGGGGTCTTATACTTTGTTTAATTTATGATTGTGAATGCAAGAAAACAGAATATTTAAATGCAAAAAAAAACAATCATAAATGCCCACAAATTTTATCCTATTGGTATAAAGTTGATTTCCCCCCTTTATCTGTTAACTTTGCAAATGAATAATGTGAAGAAACTGAGATCTCCCCCCCTTTGATTTGCAAATGAGACAAGATTGGGAAAAAAATACCTAAAAACAAAGTGTTTAGGCGTCAAATCACCATGTGAAGGTGTCAAATGCACTGCAGGGCGTCAAAAAATCATCTCCGCCGTCACAAGTGCGCGCAGGGCGTCACAATTCTTTCTCCGCCGTCACAAATGTGCATAGGGCGTCAAAACCCCTTGCCGGCCGTCAATGGAGCGCGCGGGGTGTCAAAAAAAAAAACCCCGAAGGGACTGGAACCCGTAACCTCCTGGCAAACAGTCACTGCATATACCATGTGAGCCAGCGAGCCCGACAAAAAAAGATGGGAGCGTGGATTTATTAATAGCTTCAAACTGTGCGAGAAGGGAAAAAAATTTAGTCCCACATGGCCAAGGCGGCCACTGTGGGAAAATTTTTAACCGTCGCAACTGCCATGTTTATTCGGTTGCCTTCGGGCAACCACCCCCCTCCTTTTGCCTCCGTCGAACCGCCCCGATCCACCGCTGCCCTCGGTCTGCGTGTCCTGTTGTCGTCCGCCAGTCTGTCACTGTTGTCAGGCCCGCGTCCTGTTGTCGTCCTCGTCCGCCAGTCTGTCACTGTTGTCAGTCCCGCGTCCTGTTGTCGTCCGCCAGTCCTGCGTCATCTATCGTTCGTCTCAGTCTGCCAGTCCCGTCCGCGTCTTGTGCAGCCAGTCGCGTCTGTGTCGTCCCAGTCCGCCAATCCCGTCTCCGTCTTGTGCGGCCAGTCGCGTCTATGTCTCCCGTGGCTCTGATGCCATAAAGAAATTAACGAAGCATCTGATTCATTCTCATTGATTTCAATATAAGGAATTACAAAGCAGTTGAAGCAGTTGATTAACCGATAAGTTGGTTAATCAACGAAATTGGAGATTGCCTACGAGCAATATTTTTGACAATAATGAAATACAATATATGCCATGCCATATGCTAACAGACCCTTCAACCCAGCGATATTAATAAATTTAATTACCTACCAAAAAAAAAAAGGCTAATTCGTTAGCAAAGAAATGAAGGCCATATCCTAAAATGGAAGAGCATTAGGTAGTCCCCTAAAGAAAAAATACATAACTTAATAGATCAACAGAAGCCAAAATTAGTTTGCATACAAGAAACTCAAAGTAGACAGTACAATAGGAATGGAAGAAAATATGAAGACACTCAGAACTAGAAGCAAAAAAATCATCAGGAGCCTTTGGTGGACTCATTCTATCCTAGGACCCATAGGCCATGACATGTACCAAAAAAAACATACACCAACTAAATAGTTGTTTCACTCAACTCTCTAAAATTTGAGACTTAGATCATAGTTAACTTTTATGGCCCAAACAACATAGTATTAGAACAAGAGGTGCAGAAAAGTCTACATCAATGGGTAAGGCATAAAAGGCCTCCCAATCTAATCATAACAGGTGATCTAACTATTACATTAGCACAATGGAAAAAAAAGGAGGCACTACATCAAAAAATCCTACCAAAAAAAGGTAATGCAGATCGTAGATGAGGAGCAGCTATGGGACATAATCCCCAAAAAAAAATTCACATGGAAAAATAGGAGAGCTAGAATTAAATATATAGTAGAAATATTAGATAGATTTTTTTTTTTTTTTGATGAGAAACCTTTTATATACAACATATCCGCAACATGTGAGGGGAGAGATTTGAACCTGGGCCTCTCGATAACTGGAGAGTTTTAACTACCCACTTACTCTCCAACTCCTCTACATGAGCGGATAGATAGATTTTTTATACAAGAGGATATACTGACTAGGTATCCATTTATATCAAGTGATATAATCCAAAGCTCGATATTAGATCATAAATCCATCTCATTGGACATTGGAGACAATACCCTCGGAAGAGAAAGATTCCTTTTAAATACAATTCATATTGGATGGAGCATGAAGACTTTGGATTATTAGTAAAAAAAAACCTAAAAGTAGCACATCACCTCAAAAAATCCCTAAGAGGTATGGAAAATAAAAATTTCAAATCTCAAGAAAGGCATTAGGAACTAGATTTCCAAAAATTCCAGAAATCAATCTAGGAAAAGCATTCTGATATAGCAAATGAAAGAAGTAGAGATAGAGATAGGCGACCATCATCCAACACCACAACAATAAAAGAGAAGAGAAAAATTAAACCAGAAGCTAGACTGGAGATATAGAGTAGAAGAGGCACATTGGAGACTCCACTCAAGAATGGCATGGCTCAAAAAAGGAGATAGGAACACCAAATATTTCCATCTAAAAACAATGCAGCATTACCAAAGAATTTTTTCTAGAGAAATACAAAAAGGATTAATATATACTAACCAGTCAACTATAAAAAAAGATAGCAAGTGAACACTACCTATCACTACTCACAAAGGATTAGTAAACTAGCAAGCATAGACTACTCTCTTGAATAATATTCCTACTCTATAAAGAAAAATATAGAGAAGGCCTAGAGCAGTATTAACTAAAAAATATCTAGAAAAATTCATACAATCTCTTCCCAAGGATAAAGCTCCAAGACCAAATGGCTTCACCAACAATTTTTGCTAGTAATTTTTTGATATCATAGGAGATGATCTATTGAAAAGGATAGAAGAGGTAAGGACAAGACGTAATATCATTGAAACAATAAATTCCACTTTCCTTCCACTAATCCCAAAAGAGAAAAATATGATGTCATTTGATATATTTAGGCCTATATCATTCATACAAAATAATAGAAAATAGGATCAAGGGGAAGATAAATGACCTAATAGTAGCTGAACAAGGGGGCTTTCTATGATAATATTGTTGGTCACACTATGACAAGGAAAAGGGGTGAATCGGTGTACCTTAAAACTTCAATGCACAAAGTAAACAAATCAAACACACAAAGCATTCAGCACATAACTCAGTATGTAACTTGGTTTACCATTTCGGCTACATCCATAAAAATGATTGCTTGGATCTACTGTCCAAATCCAACCTCTGCAACAAAAATTTTACCAGCACCCACTAGAAGGAAAGGCACTGATCTACCTCACTTTATCACCACCAACTGAAAGGAGCACCAACCCCTATTTCTTGCTTTCGAATGAAGTCAGTGTAGTCCTTCTCTCGCTCTCCTTCATGGACGTCTTCCAAAGGAATGCACACAGTATTTTTCTTTTGTCTCTTTTTCTTAACAGCTTTCTTGTTCAAATTCCCAGATGCGGTATTCCCTTCCTCTTATTTGCCTTCGTAGAGCGACCCATAGTATGTGCATAGATCTGCTTAGAATTCTGATGAATGCCGACCCTTTTTCTGGAATTCCCTGTTACTGTGGCCACTCCCCTGCTGTTACTGTGGCCACTCCCCTGCTGCAATACAAGGACGAACAAGATATATGACACCACTGGAATGTGACGCCCATGTGAAGACCAGCATTTGTTTTTATTTTTTTTATTTTTTTTATTTTTTTAAACTCTGCATATATTTAAATCATAACTGTAGATTTCATTTCCTCTTCACCAGCATCCTTATCCAACTCTCTCATCTCCTTCGCAGCACCTCGAGACTTCAAATTTTAAAATTTATATTCACTATGTCGCTTCCTCTACAGTAGAAAAGATGTCGAACTACAAACCCTGCAACAGAAAAAATATATTTTTTTTTTTTCCTCCAAACTCACATCGGTATACATTACAGACTGCATACCTGTCGCCAAGCCTTGCTTCCGTTTCACAACCTACGTCAGTGGTATTTTCTTGGGCGTTATCAACAGTTTGGTATGTTATGGTATTTTCTTGGGAGTTATCAACAGTCTGGTATGTTATGGTATTTTCTTGGGCGTTATCAACAGTCTGGAATAACAGCACAGAATGGGATAACCCTAGCTTTTGAATTTGTTTCAACGACGATAACCCTAGCTTTTGAATTTGTTTCAACTGCTCGTGAACGTTTCAACTGCTCTTCACTCTAACGTAGCGATTTCTCTTTTTTTTTTTTTTTTTGTTAAACAATCACTCCAAAAACCGTTTCAAAGCTTGTGGTCTTTTGTTGCTTTCATTTTCACAATCATACAATCTCTTCAGTTACCCCTGCTCACTGCTTATGGCTTTGTGTAAACAATAATGGTGTGTTGACAACAATGACAACACTCTGCTCAACAATCTCCCCCTTTGGAATTGTTGTCAATACACTGATACAGCGACCATCACTCTTCTCCCCTTTTGACAACAATAAAAAAGGGCTGAAATCAACGTATTGTTGCACACTGCCATGTTTGTTGGCAAATGCCCCCATTCTCAAGATAATGTTAAAACTAGAAAACATTAAAACCCATACATAGGAGCAGTAAGATAAAACAATGAGTTGCTCCCCCTGAGAATGTGCTTCCACCAATGCTCTAGTGTTTGGGTAGTGTAACCACTCCCAACTTCTATCTCAAGTATTCGAAGACCTCTTTGGTCAATGGCTTGGTGAATATATATGCTACCTGCTCTGTGGTTGGAACAAATTCCAACTGAACTTCATTTTCAGCTACCTTCTCTCACAAAAAATGATACTTGATTGATATGTGCTTTGTCCTTGAATGCATGACAGGATTTTTGGAAATGTTAATGGCACTTGTATTATCACATAGAAGAGGAATTGGTTCACTACAAACAATGCCTAAATCCTTGAGTGTTTGCTTCATTCATAAAACTTGTGTGCAACAAGATGCTGCAGCTATGTACTCTGCTTCAGCTGTAGACAATGACACTGAGTCATGCTTTTTACTGTGCCATGAAACATGCTTGTCACCAAGATAGAAAGCACCACCACTTGTGTTTTTTCTATCATCAATACAACCAGCCCAATCAACATCTGAATATGCAATAAGAGTGAAATATTTACCTTTGGGATACCACAATCCATAATCCATGGTGCCTCTGAGATATCTAAAAATTCTTTTTACTGCAGTAGCATGTGTTTCCTTGGGGGCTGCTTGAAATCTTGCAACCATGCACACTACTTGTAATATGTCTGGTCTAGATGCAGTTAAATATAGTAGACCACCAATCATTGATCAATAAAGAGTTTGATCTACAAGAGATGAATTATCCTCTTTACTCAATTTGCAGCTAGTCATCATGGGA
Organism: Wollemia nobilis; assembly: GCA_028583015.1. Taxonomy (NCBI): domain Eukaryota; kingdom Viridiplantae; phylum Streptophyta; class Pinopsida; order Araucariales; family Araucariaceae; genus Wollemia; species Wollemia nobilis. Next base: position 30,756,748 of record JAQPPZ010015824.1, read on the forward strand.
GTGCTCACAGGTTTGTTATCCTCCATGTTAAAAAATTTCAACATCTCCCTCACATACTTGGTTTGAGATATGAATATGCCTTTGTCTAATTGACTCACTTGCAAACCAAGGAAGTATGACAACTCACCAAGCATAGACATTCCAAATTCATTTTTCATTGGATCAGCAAAATCTTAACATATCTCATCCTTTCATCCACCAAATATGATATCATCTACATAGACAACAATGACAAGTTGATAATCTTTCATAGTTTTGACATACAAATTGCTATCAACCATACCTTTCTTGAATCCTTGCTGCAGTAGATAGATGTTTAACCTTGCATACCACGCTCTTAGAGCTTTTTTTAAACCATATAGTGCCTTTTTCAGCTTGCATACCATGTTTTTGTCTTATCCAATCTGAAATCCATCAGGCTGCTCTATATGTACTTCTTCTAGCTTGCCATTCAAAAATGTTGATTTTACATCCATTTGATGTATCTTGAAGTTCTTGTAGGCTGCCAATGCAAGAAACATTCTAATTGCTTCTAATCTAGCCACAGGTGCAAAAGTTTCTTCAAAATCAATTCCTTCAACTTGGGCATATCCTTTGCAAACAAGTCTAGCCTTGTTTCTCACTACTTGTCCATCCTCATTAAGTTTATTCCTGAAGACCCACTTTGTGGAAATAACATTCTTATCTGTAGGCCTTGGAACTAACTCCTATGTCTTATTTTTCTCAATCTGATTTAGCTCTTCATGCATTGCAGTCATCCAACTTTCATCTCTACTTGCTTCAATAAAATTTTTGGGTTCAACTGTGGATAGCAAAGAGAAATTAACATGCTCACCTACTGTTAAAAGTTTTCTTCTTGTTTGTACACCAGCATTGGGATCTCCAATAATTTGATCCCTTGGGTGGTTCTTTTGGACATACCTTGTAGGTGATTTGGGTGTTGCAACTTGCTCTTCTTCTGCTTCGATTTTCTCTACTTCATGTTCTTCTTTGATATTTGGATGAATTGGGGGCTGCTCTTCTTTGTTTGTAACATGACTTGATCCTTCATCTACCTTCACATTTGCACTTTCTACCATCTTATGAAGTCTCTTATTGTAGCACCTATAAGCCTTGCTTTTGTATGAATAACCAAGGAAAATTCCTTCATCAACTCTTGTGTCAAATTTTCCAAGATTGTTTTCATCTCTCCTTATATAACACTTGCTGCCAAAAACTCTAAAATATTTTATTGATGCTTTCCTTCCAAACCACAATTCATATGGTGTCCTATTGAAGTTCACTCTAAGCATGCATCTATTTTGAATGTACATAGTTGTGAGTATTGCTTCTTTCCAAAATCTATCAGCTACATGTGATTCATTTAGCATGGTTCTTGCCATTTCTTGCACAGTCCTATTTTTCCTTTCTACAACTCCATTTTATTGTGGAGTTCTTGCTGCTGAAAGTTGCCTTTTTATACCTCTTTCTTGACAATACCTTTCAAATTCTCCTGATGTAAACTCTCCACCACGATCAGATCTTAAACATTTGATCCTTTTTCCAATTTCATTTTCAGCCATTGCTCTAAAAACTTTGAATCTATCAAATGCTTCTGACTTGTCCTTTAAGAATGCCACCCATGTCATTCTTGAGAAGTCATCTATGAAAAGAATAAAATATCTCTCTCCATTCAATCCTCTTGTTCTCATAGGACCACAAAGATCTGTATGCACCAATTCTAGAGGCCTTTTTGAGTAGTGCTCTTTGCTTTAAAAGATGATCTAGATTGCTTTCCTTGTTGACAAGATGAAAAAATGCTATTAGAGGGCATGGAGATCTTTGGGATATACCTTACTGCATTCATTGAGCTGATTTTGACCAAATTGTCAAAATTGATATGTCCTAACCTCTTATGCCATAGCCAACTTTCATCAACCTGTCCAAGCAAGCAAGATTTACTTGTTGTTTCATTGAGATTGTATAGGTTACCTGCAGTTCTTGTTGCTTCAGCTAAGAGCCTTCCATTTTTTGCATTTCTTATCTCACACCCATGAGCTTTGAATATAACATCACATCCTTTATCACAAATTTGGCTAACACTTAACAAGTTATGCTTTAATCCATCAACATAAAATACATCATGTGATTTGATGTTGCCTTTATTCAAATTTATTGTACCTTTTCCAACAATATTTGCTCCATCATTGTTGCCAAACTTGATTGTTCCACCTTCATGCTTCTGCAAATCTGCCAAACTTGATTGTTCCACCTTCATGCTTCTGCAAATCTATAAATTGTCTTTTGTCCCCACTCATATGATTAGTGCAGCCACTATCAAGTATCCATGGTGCTGATTTATTATGTGCATTAAGAGTTGTTTGAACAATTAGAGACTCCTTAATCTCCTTCTCCTTTCCTTTTTCTATCCACTTCTCTTTGGTCTTTGATTTTGCTTCAGCTACACTTTCTTTTTCAACATGAGATTGATCACTTTTCTCAAGAGGATGACTGTTTTTCATTTTTGGAGGTCTATGGTGACTTCTTTCTTGCCTTGGCTGATTTACAAATCTGCTTCTACAATGCTTGGCAATGTGCCCATAATTATGGTAGTTATAACATTCAATATTATATTCTAATAATGGAGCAAAAGTATTTGTGTGAGCAAAATTCATAGCTTTCTTGTTAAGCCTACATTCAACAATTTTATGGCCATATTGATTGCAATTGTAATAGTAGCTATAAAAAGCATTATTGTAATTAGAAAAAGAAGGATAAAACATGTCATACTGATGATTATTTGTTGGGGGTCTTCTTGGGAAATTTCTCCTTGGATGAACAACTTTGGTGAATCCATCCTTGTCTACAAAGTTTGTTTTATTTTGTTCAATCTTTCTTTCTTCTTGTGGCTGGTTTTCTGAGCTATCTTTGGTCTCCTCTTGCTTTGTATCATCAGCTATGGGCTTCTCATTTTTTGCAGTATTTGAAGATTCTCCAAATTCGAATCCAAGACCGAACTTAATCTTGGGATCTCTTTGCAGTTTTAACATCTCTGAATTTTTCTCAAATTTTAAACATGTGTTTATTTGCGAAGATGCTTTTTCAAGTTTTTTTCTCAAGGACACAATTTATTCTTCAAGAGTATTGCATGCATCAATCTTGCTACTGATTTGAATTAGCAAGTCCTCTTCTATTTTCTTGGCTTCTTCTATCTGAATGCATAAGTCTTCAGCTTCCTTAATCGATTCTTCAAATTTCTTGGATAGCTTTTTGTTCTTTTGCCTTTCTTTATCCAGCTCTTCGAGGGCAGCAATCAATTCTCCTTCTAGATCCACCTCAGCATCTGGTTCTTCATGTTTTAATTCTTCTATAGTTTTAGATTTCTTTTCTTTTTCTTCAAAGGCCATAAACAAAACTTCATCAGCATCTTCTTCAGGCTCATCATGCATACTATCATCAGATGTGTATTTATCTTCCTAAGAGACAAAACTTTTCTTCTTGAAGTTACTTCTCCTTGAATTTGTATACCTTCTTGTGTAGCTTTCACCTTTTTCCTTTTGAGCATATTGATCACCGTCATCCTTTTCTTTGTAAGGACATTTAGCTGCAAAATTTCCAACACCTCCACAGTTAAAGCATTTAAATGGAAGCTTACCTTTGTATTTGCCTTGTCCTCTCTTGAGCTTCCGGATAAAGTTTGCTTCTACTTCATCAAATACAACATCCTCATCTGAATCATGTTTGATTTTGATGTTCTTTAGTGCTTTGAATGCTGCTTCTCTCAGAAGGCTTATCCTTGCCTATCCTCATTTCATATGATGTTAGAGATCCATGCATTTCATCCATAGAAAATGTGTCTAGATCTTTGGCTTCTTCAATGGAAAAAACTTTTGAGTCGAATCTTTGTGGGAGAGATCTAAGTACTTTCTTTACTATAACAGAATCCTTTATTTCTTCTCCTAAGCCTCTGATTGAATTGACCACCTCATTAACCTTGAGCATGAATGCAACAACATCTTCATCTTCACTCATCTTCAATCCTTCAAACTGAGCTCTGAATGTTTGTAATTTGGCTTCCTTAATCTTGGCATCTCCTTCATGAATGCTCTTCAATTTATCCCAAACTTCCTTAGCAGTTGTGCAGTTCATCACCTTGACTAATTCGTTGTTTGCTAATGCATAAAGAATGGCATTTCTAGCTTTTGCATCAGTCTCATATAATTTCTTTTCAGCAACATCTATAGGAGGATTTTTTGGAATGGTGTATCCATTTGTGATCATCTCCATAACATCAAAGCCTAGTGAGCTCAAATAGGTTCTCATCCTAAGACTCCAAAAGGCATACTCAGTACCATCGAACAGGGGAACTTTGTTTGTGAAGTAATTATCATATCCAACCATAGTGTAAACTAGGATCTACCCAAGCTGATTAAGCTTTAACCTAGGAACCTGACACTCTGATACCAATTGTTGGTCACACTATGACACTGAGAGGGGGTGAATCAGTGTAGCTTAAAACTTCAATGCACAAAGTAAACAAATCAAACACACAAAGCATTCAGCACAAAACTCAGTATGTAACGTGGTTCACCATTTTGGCTACATCCACAAAAATGACTGCTTGGATCTACTGTCCAAATCCAGCCTCTACAAAGCAAAGCTTTACAACAATTTTACCAGCATCCACTGGAAGGAAAGACACCCATCTACCTCACTTTATCAGCACCAACTGAGAGGAGCACCAACCCCTATTTCATGCTTCCGAATGAAGTCAGTGTAGTCCTTCTCTCGCTCTCCTTCACAAAAGTCTTCCAAAGGAATACACAGTATTTTTCTTTTGTCTCTTTTTCTTAACAGCTTTCTTGTTCAGATTCCCAGATGCGGTATTCCCTTCCTCTTATTTGCCTTCGTAGAGCGAACCATGGTAAGTATATAGATCTGCTCGAAATTTTGATGAATGCCGACCCTTTTTCTGGAATTCCCTGTTACTGTCGCTACTCCCCTGCTGCAATACAAGGACGAACAAGATATATGACACCACTGGAATGCGATGCCCATGTGAAGACCAGCATTTGTTTTTATTTATTTTTTATTTTTTATTTTTTATTTTTTTTAAACTCTGCATATATTTAAATCATAACTGTAGATTTCATTTCCTCTTCACCAGCATCCTTATCCAACTCTCTCTTCTCCTTCGCAGCACCTTGAAACTTCAAATTTTAAAATTTATATTCACTATGTCACTTCCTCTACGGTGGCAAAGGTGTCGAGCTGCAAACCCTACGTCAGAAAAAATATTTTTTTTTTCCTCCAAACTCTCATCGGCATACATTACACACTGCATACCTGTCGCCAAGCCTTGCTTCCGTTTCACAACCTACGTTGGTGGTATTTTCTTGGGCGTTATCAACAGTTTGGTATGTTATGGTATTTTCTTGGGAGTTATCAACAGTCTAGTATGTTATGGTATTTTCTTGGGCATTATCAATAGTCTGGAATAACAGCACAGAATGGGAATTTGTTTCAACTGCTCTTGAACGTTTCAACTGCTCTTCACCCTAACGTAGCGATTTCTCTTTTTTTTTTGGTTAAACAATCACTCCAAAAGCCGTTTCAAAGCTTGTGGTCCTTTGTTGCTCTCATTTTCACAATTATACAATCCCTTCAGTTACCCCTACTCACTGCTTATGGCTTTGTGTAAACAATAATGGTGTGTTGACAACAATGACAACACTCTGCTCAACGAATATCATAATGATACATGAATCCCTTCACAAAAATGCTAAATCCAAAAAGAAAAGAATAATCATAAAACATGATATGGCTAATACTTTTGATAGAGTAGACACCAATTTCCTAAGACAAGTCCTCACCAAATTTGGTTTCCCAATCCAAATGATAAACTGGATAGGGGTATGTATAGGACCCTAGATATCCCTCCTCATTAATGGTGAGCTTGTACACTTTTTTAAAGCTACTAGAGGATTAAGACAAGATGCCCATTATCCTTTATTAATCCTTCTAATTAAAAATCTTAGGAATAACTCTAATCAAAATGAAAAGATGAAAAAAATCATAGAAATCAAATAAGCCATGGGATTTAGGTCAATAACCTGTGCTCAATTTAAAATTGATTCTATATTACTAGGAGAAGCATCAAAATCAAATATGAGGATTCTCAAGGAGAAACTATAATGGTTTACTTCAGCCACTAGAGTAGATATAAATACTCAAAAAAGCAAATTGTATACAATAAATACTTCAGGGGCAAAAGACAGAGGATTCTCACAAATTCTAGGGTTCAACAAAGGTATTGATCATTCATTCAAATATCTAGGTGTCACTATGGGCTTCCAACTAAAATCAATGAAAACTTGGAATGCTATATTAGATAAGGTGCCAAAAAATACAATAATACAGTAATGGTTGGTTGAGTCTAGCAAGAATAATTATTTTAATCAAATCAGTTCTAGCAAGTCTTTTGATATACCAATTATCGGTATACCACGCACCCACATACATACTACAAAATATGGATGCAGTACTTAGATTCTTCTTGTGGAATGGGGGGAAGCAAGATGATAAGAAAAAATACCATTTGGTAAACTAGGAGGTAGTCACCAAACCCAAGGACCAAGGAGGACTAGGAACAAGGAAAATATAGGTAGTTAGCAAAGCTTTAGGTGCCAAATTGGTATGGAATCCAATCACCCCATCTAACTTCCCATGGAAAAATATTCTGAAGCATAAATATTGAATAACTTTGATGGTTTACAATTGTTGAGGAGTGTTGATAACAAAGTAGGCTCTTCCTTAATTTAGAAACACATAGTAGAAGCCAAAGCACTTATATTGGAAAAAGCATCATGGCTACCTGGGGATGGTAAAAAATTCATATATGGGAGGATTCAATCTTGGGGGGATTACCAATCACAAGGATTGTTCTCTAGGGTTAAAAGAGGAACTACAACAGATTGATGCCAACAGTCTTGTAAGTTTATTCAATTGGAAAGGTGATCAACCCAATTAGATCAACCCATCCCTACCACAACATGTACAAGACCCCTAGATTTTATTACAAAGCCAAATTATAGGGATGAAACTAACTCCTCTAACCCACAATCAGATAATTTGGGGTAATATCAATGGACCTAGAGTTTATTTAATCATCTAAGGTATTCTCCTACAACAACGTGCGTAGTAGAATAAAAAATTAGCCTCTATATGGAATTATAGGATTCCTCCCAAGCTTCAAGTTTTTCTCTGGCTAGTTCACCAAAACAAGATTCTCACAAGAGAAAATATTGCAAAAAGGAATATTATGGGGTCTCATGTACGTTTCAAATGCTTCAAAAATAATGAAACAAGAACACATTTATTCTTTGATTTCCCAGAAACAATAAAAATATGGATTGAGATAACAAAGTAGTTTGGATCAGCTATATCAAGGAGTATAAACTCATAAATGTGTCTCAACAATTAGGCCCATATGTATAGATGGGTATTAAAGTACAAGAACCTCCTAAAATAGATATAGTCATCCACACCACCCTTCATTATATGGCACATCTGGAAGGAATGAAACAGGATAATTTTTAAGACAAAAGGACCAACTTTAGAGTTTTAATCAACAAAGTGGCAAGGAAAATAGTACTAAACACAAAAGTCATGTATCACAAGAAACAAAAAACCAACAAATTAAGGCACAAGGAACTAGAAATATTACATAAAATGGAATTATAAGGGATCTTAAATATGGGGAATCAAATAAGCTAAATTATAACATCAAAAATAGTATCTTGCTATTTTCTTTGATGGAGCATCCAAGTTAAATCCAGACAAGGTTGTGGCTAGAGGAGTGATCTTGGTAGCTCTTGCACGAGATCTAATCGAGTACAAGATCAAACTAGGAAAAACAACCAATAATATGGCAAAGGTGATAGGCTTTGAAATGGAACTCAAATTAGTAGTGGAACAAAACATTAAACAACTTCAATATATATGGAGACTCAAGAATTGTTACTTTTTCCCTCTCTAAGAAGAAGGAATTATTATCAGTACAACTTATAATTGTATAGATAAGAACAAAAACCTTGGGAAAAATTTTAATTACATCACTTACTCCTACATTGGGTGAGAGCACAATAGGAAGGCAGACAGTTTAGCAAATGAGGCTATAAATACAACCCATTTGCACCTCAAAATCATAAAGAAAAATAGAAAGATACCAAATGAGTAATATTAGGTGCAATGATAACAAATCTATGGAGAAAACAATTGGGAGGAAAAGAAGTGAATAAGTGTGCCTCGACGGAGTTACAAAAGATGGGAGATGTTATGGATGCAGAGAGAGAAAAAAGAACCCAACTATGAGAGGAGCTACTTGAAGAAAAGTGGATGATCAATCTTGAGGAAGCACAATTAGATGATCTAAATTGAATGCTTAAGTTGTGTACTTATATTCTATGATTTAAAGTATGAATTGTATTAGCACTCGTAAGGATCTTACACCTACCAATCTCATCTAGAAATATTTTTTAATTTTGTACGCAATTGAGCCTTATAATATGTATGGAAATATTTTGAATATAATATAATTATACCTTCTTCTTTTTTAAACTATGGGGATAGTTTTAAGAAACTATGTTATTTATCCAAGCACACCACACCAAATATCTAACCATCCAAAAATCCATAAAGGCCCATAATTAGACCATGTAGTTGAAGTTAATGAAAATATGCTAGATTCACAAAAGGTCATACCAAATTCAAACCTACATTGAAAGAAGGCAAGCCATAATCATGCATATTTACTATCCCAACCAAAAAGAGATCCTCACTGCTCAAATATTTACCATGTGGAATTTTCCAAGTAATTTGAACTTCCAAATTCAATCTAGCTTAGGCTTCTAAGATATTAAATTTATTCGAGTATACATGTTTCATTTAGAATTTGAATCTTAATTAATAGTTTTTAAACATGAAAAATATACAAACCAATATAAACTATTAAAATAATTATTATGTATATATTTTAATATTCCTTGTGAAACATGTTGGAAAGATCTTAACATATTTTTGTCAAGTACAACTATAATTCATAATTGTGATCCATGGATTCTTGGGAAAGACTTCAATTAGTTCTCTCTTCTTTGGAAAATAAGTGTGGTACTTCTAGATGATCCAAGTCAATATAGGATTTTGCTTTATTTTTCAATTCAAATGGACTCTAGGATGTTATTCCTTTAAGTTTTCAATGTACATAGAATAATAGATGCATTGGAAAAACTCATATAGTAGAAAGATTGGATAGATTTTTATTATACAATCTCTTTGGATATTTTAGTGTCAACAAGATCAGATCAAAAAACTATTTTCTTGAGATGTAATTTACTATATAATGATCCAAACCATTTTGCTTTTAGTCTATGTGACTCCAAGTCCCTGATTTTTTCCATATGGTTATGTTATGATGGGATAAAGAAAATTTTGAAGGATCATATATGTAAAATTTTGTTCAAAAGATGAAATATCTAAAGGGGTTAATGAATATTTGGAATGCCAAATATTTTGGTAATATTTTTAAAGAAGAGAAAATTGAATACAAGCTTAAAATTTTACAAGAGATAATTGAAATTAGTGGAATGGACCAGGTTTCTTATGTGCAAGAAAAACAATTACTTTCTAATTCTCATAATGTATTGAAGAAAACATATTGGTTCCAAAAATATAGAGAGAGATGGATCAAGGAGATATAAATGTCAATTTTTTATGCTATAGCCAAAATAAATGTTTTCTTTTGTCACATCAAAAATATTTCAACTCCAAATGGAAGAATAGTGAGGAAGAAGAAGATATCAAGAAGGAAGCATTTAATTATTTCAAATATATTTTATTATATGCTAGGCAAGATAAGGAGGCTTAAGGACATCTCTTGCAAAATATTTCATCAATCATCACATAGGGACAAAATGAAAGCTTGATAAAGAAGATATCTATGGAGTTGCATGAGGCAATTTTCTCTTTCCATCCTAACAAGACACTAGCCTTTATGGATTAACCGTAAATTTCTTTCATAAAGTTTAGGATTTATTGAAGAGTGATATGATGGCTACAGTTGAAGAGGCCCAAAAAAAATGATACAATAAGTAAGATCAATGGCGCCTTTATTACATTGATTTCCAAGAAAGACTTGACAAAAATAAAAATAATTTTTTTATCGAATAAGCCTTTATAATGTGATTTATAAGATCATTTCTAAAATTACGACAAACAAGAAAACACTCTAGATTGTATTATCTCAAAGAAACAAGGTGATTTTGTTCATGGTACAAACAAGAAAACACTCTAGATTGTATTATCTCAAAGGAACAAGGTGATTTTGTTCATGGTAAAAACATTCCTAATGGTGTAATCATTGCACAAGAGTCCATACATTCTCTTTGTTCCATGAAAAAGCTAGATATGCTTATGAAATTAGATATGAACAAAGCATATAATACAATTTTCTAGAGTTTTTTGCATGATATTCTCAAAAGGTTTGGTTTTGATCAAGGTTGGTGTGAATGGATTAGATGTTATTATAGCACTCCATAATATTCTATTTTGACCATTGGATCTCATGTTGGATACTTCATTCTATGGACTTTGCCAAGGTGACCCACTATCTTCTTATCTATTTACTATTTTGTGAAGGCATTAGAGAGAGCTTTCTCAAAGAAAAAAATGCAAGTCAAAGGTATTCAAGTTGAAACAAATGGTCCCTCTAAATATCATCTCCAATTTATTATTGAGACCTTTCTTTTGGGCCATCCCTCAATTAGTGAGGCCATGGAGTTTAAATCATTATTATCATGCTATAAGAAGAAAGCTAAATGGTTGGTTAATACTAAAAAATCCTTGATCTTTTTAATTAACACTGCTCTAGAATTAAAATGGATTATTATGAACAATTTAGGGTTAAAAATTTAGAAAGTTTCCATCAACATATTTGGGTATACCTTCGTCTCATAAAGGAAAGAAGAAAGAGCTTTGGGACTCAATTTTGGATAGGATGAAATCTTATTTGGCAAGTTGAAAAGGTAAGTTCCTAATAGTGATTGGAAGGCTACAACTCATAAAGACTACATTTTGATCCATCCCTATTTATATTATGTCATTTTGAAGATTGTCAACAGGTACATCATCTAAATTGATCAATTCAAATAGATTTTCTTTGAAAAGAATATGAGAAAGAGTTTAGATTCCTCTTTGTAAGTAGGATAGGGTTTGCAAAGAAAATAATATTGGAGGGAAAGCTTACAAAATTGTAGACTTGAGTTTGGCCTTAGGATCAAAACTTGGTAGGAGATATTCAAATACCAAGGAAGAAGTTGGGTGAAAAGGTTACTTCAAAAACATATATGTTCTCTAGGTGCAATGAAATTAGTCAGGAAATGAACCCAATCTTAAAGATCACCAACATTGAACTTCATATCAAATAGTTTGTAATTGATAAAGAAACATATTACATGGTCATTCAATGGGGAGAACTACACAATGTTTTTATTTGATGCTTGGTTGAAGCTTTATCCTCCTATCTTTGATTCAAAATGGTAACCATTGGCTCAAGCATGTCTAGCTTATAAAGGTCTAAAGATCAAACATTATATTAATGTGAACAACAACTCCAAATCATGGATTTCTATCAGTAACATGGTTGAAGAAGAGAAACTCAAACAAATAATAGATGAGATTCAAAATATTCTTCAAGAATTTTATTTTTTTATTTTTAGACAAAAAGATGAGTTAGTTTGGAATATATCAAAATATGGTGGATACTCAGTTAACTTAGGATAAAATAATTTAGAGCAATTGGAATTTCCTATTTTCGATGACTTCCCTTCTAAGAAGGTTTGGTCACAAAAAACTCTCCCTAAGGCCTCAACATTTCTTTGGTTAGCAATCCAAAGCAAGATTCTTATAGGAGAGAGTCTACAAAGAAGAGAATATCATGGACCTTTCAGGTGTGCCTTGTGTGAGAAGGGTCTAGAAACATTAAACCATTTACTTATTTATTATCCCTTTGTTTATACCATATGTGGTTGCTTTGTAAAAATGTGAGGATATATTGAGTAGTTCCACCAACATTGAAAGAGTTGATGAAATATTGGATTAATTATTTCAAAGCTAAAGCATTATGTATTATGTGTTGGAATTCACAATATTTTCCATAAACATTTTGAACATGTATTCACCACCATCATATGCAAAAATATAGAAAAGCGACAATAGATAGAGCATATAAACAAAAATAGAGAAAGATAATCAAAATAGAAGGAATAATGGTTGGGTGTTCGTAGGCACTCCCATGATAATATATTACAAATTGATGCAATGGATTAGTCATTAGGGGGTATTTATAGTGATACCTAATCCCCAATTAAATGCTAACCTTAAGTTACATAACCTGACATGAAGGTTAAATTATAACTTATTAAATGTATTCAATCCTTTACTTAATGTTAACGATATATATGTTTAAACTAATGTTGCTAAGGGTGAGTACATCAAAATTACTCATCATACAAATACACTCATAGACTTACATAAGTGACTCTTGTAGGTTTACAAAAATGACACTTGTAGGCTTACATAAATGATGCCCATAGGCTTACATAAAGGACACTCGTAGCCTTACATAAATTATGCCCCAAGGCTTTACACATAAGATGTTCATAGGCTTATATCAAGAATGCTCGTAGACACTTCATCACTATCAACATGGCCATTAGATCAAATTATTAATATTTCAACATCCCCTCATAATGTAAACTAAGGGACCAAGGACAAAAGACATTAAGAATGATAACATCTCCCCCACGATGGATTCTCTAATGAGAATCAAATATGTAATCTTGATATTCATCTTCATCATCATACAACTTGTTATCTGACTTTAAAAATGTTGCTTCAATCTTCTATAATCTTGCTTTGCTATTCTTTATAGAGTGTCCTTCCCTCTTACAATATGCACGACTTTGACTTCTTTTAAGACTTTGACTTGCCCTTAGGCAACTAAGTTGTAGCCTCCACTAATTTGATGTCCTTGATATGGGACTTAGTATAAGGAAGTGTCCCACAATTCTCCGTAGTAACTTCATAGTGAATAAGAAGTTTAAAGAGGTCCTCAAGGGTTATAGGTATTGAATCCTTTATAGTCATGACATTCACATGAATGATTAATCCAATCAATTGAAAAAGAAGTAAGATTTGAAATGATAAACTTTACACAATTCATTGCCTTTTATCTTGCTTAGTGTTGTAGCTATGTCAACTTTTAAGGCTTTGAAAATAGATATGTACTCTTCAACACTATAAAATTCCAAAATCATGAGTTGGAGAGCTTTGTCTCTAGCTTGTTAACTTCATTCAAACTTACTTTTTCATATAAATTCTTCAAATCATCCCATACAATGATAGGATCGCTTAGCACCTTAATGTGGAAAAGTATATCTAGTTCCACCAACATAAACAAAAGACCAAGAGCTTCCTCTTTTTTTGTGATCACATGATCATCAAGATATTCTTCTATTCCATCAACGAAAATGAACCATAGATTATTAATTTTGAGAAGTCCTATTATTTGTACCAACTAGGTGTTATAGTTTCACCCATTGAGACAAGTAACATATGCCAAGGGATCCATTTTGTACAATAGTCCCAAATAATTGGAATAGGTCCTTAAACTAATGTCATCAATGCATAGAGCTCAAAAAACTATATGATCTAAAAAATGGACTTCAAATACTTTGTATGCAAAATTTATACCCTCTGGAATATTGGCCTAATTAGTACTTAAAAATAGAAAATTAAAATTAAAACATGGAATTTTCGAACCTAAGGAACTTGTGAATTCGAAACTACCAATTAGTGCATGTTGATTAGGTATATTCTAAATTTTTATGAATATATTCTTGTAGCTTATCAAATTATTGGTAGGCTTCCCATTTATATATATAATTGAGTTTCTTAGCTTTGGCGCCAAACGAGCCAACTAGCAAAGAGGTTTAAACCTCCAACCTAAGGGCAAAGGGTTCCTTCTAGGCAAGCTAGCCAACTCTAGTAAGAGTACACAACAGATCCAAAGCACACACAAAATGGTTGACCTAAGATTTGGTCATGTGACTGTTTAGCTACAAACCATTATGCCACTACCCATTGTTTTTTAATTGGTTATATGGGATTGAAATATGCCCTACCCGTATTACAGCATCACTGCAAAGTGGTATTACAACAATGCTTAGATATTATCCTTGTATCATGCCACTACCTATCGTTAGAAGTGGTTCCATTCATAATTATAATGCATGGAAGACTTATATAGAGTGCATTTTAAAAAGGAAGTATTAGGAATAGATCCTGCAACCTCCTATTGGGAAGGCTTTTAGCAAATTTAGGACAACCATAACGACATATATTCGCTAAAAAGGAGAATGGCAAATGCCTACAAAAGTCCACTATGAGCACCAAAGGAGATCATCAATATGAAGATAGTGGGGTGTTTTGAACTTGCAACCTCCTAGTTCAAAGGCTTTTAAAGGAGCCTCTGTCATCCACTACATTAAGTCTTTGGATGAAGAGATGATCGCAATCCTTCCAATCAGAGTGATGGGTGCATAAATGAAAAAATACGTGCAAGGAATAGATTCCATCATCACACACTAGGAAGGCCTTAAAAACCATTATGCTAGCCAACTTGCTCTTAGTAGAAGATGGAACTAAAAACAATCACACCATGGGACCTTTCATCTGACGAGTAGAGGGAGACTTGGCAAAGGTTCGAAACAACTCTTGCTAAAAAGACTTTAGATGCTTCATGCTAACCATCATGCTTGAGTCATCGAACAAAACCAATATGTCGCACTTTGTAAAGGACAACCCTACTGACCAGAAAATAGTGGCACATTTGGCACTAAAGCAAATGGCGCATGTATCCGACATAAAGAAGAAGATCTGACACAATTTTGAATTCAAAATTTTTAAAAATTTCCTCCATAAAAGAAAAAGAGGATCTTTTTTTGCTCCTTTTGTCATCAAACAAAGGAATTTTTCCTACATAATCGAGTGATGTAGCTTTGATCCTTGCTTTGATATCATGTTGGAATTCATCAACTATTGTTGGAGGCAATCCCCTAGAAACTTAAACATATCTATAGAGAAGGAAATCAGGTAGTAGACAATTTAGCCTCTTTTGCAAAATGTTTGCAGACATGGTGCTCATCATGGGAAGTGTCTAGTATATAAAAAGAGGTGCTAACCTCTTGGTTATAGGATTTGAATATCCATGGAACGGTCATCTATGACAGTGGAGTTAACATAGGATTTGTTTAGATTCATGGTAACATGATAATGTCCAAAAGTTAGGTTTACCAAAATTAATTTTGATGGTACTTTCAAATGAAGTGTAGGAAAAGCTAGTGGAAGTGTTTTTTTGAAATAATGGAGGCA
The DNA here is from genome assembly GCA_028583015.1 of Wollemia nobilis. Lineage (NCBI taxonomy): Eukaryota > Viridiplantae > Streptophyta > Pinopsida > Araucariales > Araucariaceae > Wollemia > Wollemia nobilis. Next base: position 30,772,216 of record JAQPPZ010015824.1, read on the forward strand.
AAGATCTCCTTTCTTATATAGAATTATATGGAACTTCAACTAGAAGCTATGCAAAGGCTAGGGCACTTTTCACATGGATCAAAATTGCAACTGACAATTGATGGAAATATAATTCAATTGAGGGGGTTCATAAATTATCATTAATGCTATCAATAGAAATGGATGTAGGGATTGGATAAATAATAGCATTATTGTTGATAATCATCAACTATTGTTGTTAACATTCATCAACCATTGTTGAAGGCAATCCCTTGAAAATTTAATCATATCTATAGAGAAAGAAATCAAATAGCAGATAATTTAGTCAATTTAGTGTTGATCTTTGTCTGTGAAATTTAAACTTTAAAAGGCAACTAGAAGAATAAGATTTTCTCTCTTAATGAAAATGATGTCAAGAAGCTAAGTGCATAAACATACACTTTGAGGAAGATGAAGGATATTATAATCGAAAAATAAATAATGAATATCTTGGATAAAAGGGCAAGTTGAACATAATTTAATTGACCTCATAGTCAGTTTGTTGTACTCAAGAGGACATGAGGATAAAACAAAGTGAAATGAGTGCAAATTTTAGGTGCAGTCAAGCATTGCAGAAAGAGGGTTGTTCATAGCCCGCTCGATGTACTCAAGAGGATATTAGTCGCTCTTTAGTCCGTGAGAATACCTCTTCAGTCAGAAGAAACATTTTAAAACAATCTTTGGGTTCGTGGGTGGAGCTTTCTAATGAACCTTTGCCCTCTATCAAGATTTTCAAAGATGAATTTGGGTTGGATTTGATTGATCATGAAGCACAAAAAATTATCTGCAAACTCAAGGACAAAAGACCAGGCCTAGAGGAGCTCAAAGGATACATTAAACTTTGGTGGTCCAGTAAATTCCAAGTAACTCTGCTACCCAAAATTTTCTTTTTTGTTTCCTTTTTTATTTAGCAGATAGAGATAGGGTAATCTATTATAGATACAATTGGTTTTTTGGACAAAGGGGTGTCTATATACGACCTTGGACTCCCGGTTTCAACCTCCTTATAGAAGAATTTGATGGCTTCCCAGTTTGGGTGAATCTATATGCTCTCCCTATGGAGTTTTGGGGAGAGAATATATTTGCCAAAATTGGTAACGTCATTGGTGCATTCCAATATATGGATGCCCAAACAGAGAAAAAATTGTCTAGTAAAATTAATGAGTAAAGCAAGATTGGTTGTTTGGATGGATGTTTCAGTTCCTTGGCCTTAATTGATTACTATCTCCTCAAACAAAGGGGAATGGATCCAAAATATTGAATATGAAAACTTCTCCCTAAGATGTTATGGTTGACAACAATATGGCCAATGAAGAAGAGATGCTCGATCATCTGATCATGCTCTGATTCCTCCTTGATGGAGGAGAAGGCCATGCCTGCGAAAGATCAACAACCTTCAAACGTCTTAATTCACAAGGAACAAGCTCATCCTACAGTTGCACCAATTGTCCAGCAAGAATCAAGCAAGCAACAAAAGACTCCACCCCGAAAGGAGAATACGAATCAAATCATTGATAAAAGCCAAATGGTTACTTAAGACCATCCAGCCAGTTCCATTGAAAATATTAGCACGTCAGATAGTATTCTTGAAGCTAATTATGAAACAATCGATGATAGTAAGTTTTCTAAAAATGAAGATCATATAGAATGTGTTACAACTAGATATTACCTTAGGAGCTTGAAGTGCAAAAATGCATTCTTAGATCTTACCACTCTAAAGGAGAAAGAACCTATGCTACAGAAAAATAAAAATAAAAACAATCAAAAGACCCATTGGCTACAAACTCTGTAACAACCCCAATGTTTATGGACAGTTGTTTTTGTTATGATTAGGTGGTAACTACATTTTTTTCTTTTCAAAGAATATGTTTTGGAAGTGGTATACTAATTTGTCACGTTTTGGAAGTTTTGTCGATATGTAGTATTCTAAGGTTCAACCGTAGTAGTAAGTGGATGATAGTATTTTGTAAGGTTGTTGCAATATATTGTACTATCTTACTGTTGGCAATCAAATCGGCCTAGATATAGATTTTCTAAGTCTACAACGCCCTAGACCCGCTGCCAAGCATTGAATGGCCGAAGGAAAGAAATGCCCTCCGTACCAATCTCCAGTAGGGCTGGTTACGAAATATTATAAAATTGGTTTTTTGAGATAAGGGTTAAAGAGAAGATACAGAAAGAGAGGGAAATTACTGAAAGGAATGGGAAAAGAGACTGAAAGCCTGAAATACTGGGGTGATGGACACGAACCACAATACACATCCTAACACTTGAACCAACAACAATCAAAACAATAAACTTTTAACAGAGACCGACACTAAATCCTCTCAACTGCATAACCTCCAAGGGTATTCCAGCATTAATCCTTCACCAACAGCTAAATCCAAAAAACAGAATTCAAGTCGTATGACAAAATGACTAACTTAATAGAAATAACATGATAGAAGGCATATACAAAGACAGAAAATTCAAGACCGAAACCAAAATTCTGTATTTTGGAAGTAGATTTCAAGATATACAGTTGCTTTTCTAGCAGAGATTGTCCATCCTTAGTTACAGCTGAAATCCTAGTTTTTATAGAGGATTCCACCTCTTAAAACATTAATGCTCAACCACTTAGGTAGATTTGATCCGAAACCGACTTAACATCATAAATTTGACCTTGCAGATAACTCAGCATTGAATGTAAAGGCCCCATTGATCCATCATGATCGGACGGCTCAAAGCGCAACTTCGGTGTCAGTAGGGCAGTCCATGACAATTCAAGGCAGCTTTCGATGTGTTTGGATCCCGCTTGGAGCTTTGCTCCATAACTGGAGCGAAAGCATCCTCTTGCTTTGCTCAACATGAGACTTTATGTTGCTTTCTGGCCAACTTTCACTCCACAAGTGGAGCGAAGATGCTTTCGCTCCACCTTTGGAGCGAAAGCACCCTTGGCCTTACACTTAGGCGATTTGTGCCTTTTCTAGAATGTCGCTCCCTGGGTGGGGCGGCAGAGAGTGGAGCGACAAGAAGTTTTGCTCCACTGGTGGAGCGATACTAAGCTTGACCATGTCTCGACTTTCTTTTGAGTGACGCTCCCTGGGTGGAGCGACGGAGGCTTTCGCTCCACTAGTGGAACGACAACAACTTTGACCAGGCTCTGACTTCCTTGCTTTTTGACTTTCGTGGCTCTTTAAGAAGTCGTTCCACAAGTGGAGCGAAAGTCTTTGGTCAGTGCACAATTAATTCTTTGGGGGACTTTCGCTCCACATGGAGCGAAAGCGTTTTGTGCCTTAACCAAGACAACCATTTGCTTCCCGCCTCGTAATGGGAACTTTCACTCCACTTCCCTGCATTGTATTTGAAAGGGAAACATGCTTTGAAACTTGTCTAAGTTGCCAAAAACCATTTCCATTTGCGTAGAGTGGAACGAATTTGCAGGGAAAAAAACTTAAGCAGAAAACACATTCACAACATCGTCCATGCTAAAACATTTACAATTTTGCATGCGAAACGACAAGAAAAGTGTAGAAAAATAGAGAAACCACAGGATCTGAAAGAAAATAATTTTTAGCAAAAGGAGACAACTGGTGAAAACACAACAAAAATAACGTCTTAACCATTTTTCATGGAGAAAGAGAAGTTTTACAATGATTAACTCCCAAAACTGCATACAACTTAAAGTTTTACAAAATGTGGCAAGAAGGCCAACACTTCCACAACTTGATGTACAGGTTTGGAGACCTTAAAACCCATTTTTACCCTACAAAAAAAAATGTTTTTTATAGTCCCAACCCAAGTTCAATTCACGGGGACGGTGGCCCCCGATGTGCCCCCAGCTTTTCAACCTACTCAAAAAAAAAATTACCTCACAACAAATGTAATATTTTGTTATTTTGATAGAGTGGCCCCAATAGAAGCACATATAGCTTATTAAAAAAAGGCCAAGAGAGATTTTCTATCTTAATGAAAATGATGTCAAGAAGTTAAGTGCAGAAACATGCAGTTTGAGGAAGATGAACGATATATATGATCGAAAAAGAAATGAAGAATATCTTGGATAAAAGGGCAAGATAGATATGATTTAGTTGACCTCACAACAAATGTAATATTTGGTTATTTTGATAAGAGTGTCCCCAGTAGAAGCTCTTATAGATTATTAAAAAAAAAACTATTAAAATAACTGTTAGACCTTTTACTATAAAGTATATTGACTAAATGGCTACTTGATATCACAGTTTTGTGTTCTCTTAAAGCAATCTCTGCAACTATTTTGATAGATAAGTAATGTTGAACAATGGATAAATAATGTTTCTTGATTTGGCCATGGTCATTCAAACAGTTTAACATGGCAAAATAATAAGATAAGATTATTTAGTACAACATAGATAATTAAATTTGGGAATCACACCAAATCCAGACTTCACATATCCTTCACATAAGGTAGTGGTTATGTTACTCTTCTGTAGACTTGTGGTTCCCCATAGCCCCAACCAAAAAACAAGGTGTTTCAAAATCTAAACTTTGAACACATGCAAATTCAAAAAGAAAATCAAAGAGCTAAAATGTTTGAGTGATAAGAATGTTATCTTTATTTGTTGACGTCTCCTACATTACAAGCACATATCTTGCTTGTTTCTTATTCTATATGTAACTTGCTTTTTACAACAAAAACAAGAAAGAGGAGTTGAAGCCATTGTATTTCCAAGAGATGAGTGACATGGCTTCAAACTTAAACCTAATACTTGTGCCAGGTGTCAAAGAAAAGCATCGACAGCAGTTCTAAATGTTAAACAGTCCATCATAAACATGACAATTATTTCAAATGCATTCCATTAACCACAATAGACACCCAAAACTTGCAATAATGATTATCCAGAGCAGTATAGATGCTGATGTGCATCATGCATTTTGCCTCCCGTCGTCCAAACCCGGTGTACAAATTCCCCTGATAAATTGGAACAAACGGAACTCAAAATGGATCAAAATAAAACAGGAATCTTTATTATCTTTGTGTAATGAATTTCGTTGCGAGTACAACAAAGTAAGAAGATAGTAACCTTAGAGTGGACACACTTTCTTCTGGACTCAGTCAACTGTGCCCTCGCATATTTCCAAACTTGGACATTTCATTGCATACACACCCATAAGTGCATTACAATTCATTGTGAAAAACTCTTTAAGTTCCGATGAATCATACATACAAGATTATCTCGAGGATTGCAAGTCCGATAAAAACTCTTTTGGAGTATGACCATTTGGTGGTATCTCAAACTTTTTCAAGTTAAAAATCCACTAGTGCTCAATGGAAATCCCAATGTCGATGCTGACATTATAAATCAGAATCACCAATGATTTGCTTACAAGACTGAGAACAAATGAAAGGATTAAACACAGATTAAAAGATGATACGATCTTTACTTCAAGAGATACGAAGAAAATTTGGAGGCAACAGCATTATTAGCTCATGCCCAAGAAAAATCAAAGTCTATGATGGAAGAAGACTTGTATCTTTATGTACAAACCTCTAAATGCTTGGGTTAAAGGAAAATTTTTGAAATGCAAGGTGTAAACTTTGAAATGCTTACAGAGATCCTACCATCTCATAATTTTCAATTATCTAAGGATTAAAATACATATCTTTTGCAGAAAATTTAGATAGAACTTTCCACTTTTGTTACAAATCCATTTCTTCATTCCCAAAAAACAGATGTTTTATACGTTTAAAAGCATTAAGCAACTAGAATCTGTCCAGAACTAATAGTTCACTACTAATCGCAAAAACCCATTTTAATATCTACTGCAGGCAATCCTCTAGGCAATGGTGCAAGCTGCTAGAGAATCGTGTCACTCCAAAAGATTGCTAGGACAAAGTTCAACCTGGCAATGAACTTCATCCCAAATAACGGTCAATGCTGTGAAGTTTCCCATCTAAATAATGAGTGGGAAGCTTAGCTGTAGATTCTTCTGCCTACATTCTCTTCTTACCAGCAAACACCATTCATTGAACACATCCTTCTTATTTTAATCATTGTTTTATTACAAAATTCACTGCAAAATATACAACTTATATTTTTTTCCTTTGAGTGCTTGCAGATAATGCTAAAATACAACGAAACGCAGGAAGACATTTTCTGACTAACTCAAACTTGATTTCCATTGCCTTGGTAAAGGAAACCCAAAAATTTGACTGAGCAACAGCTTGCCTTTCTCCTCAATTTTATGAGGACCATATCCATGAGTCACTGCCAGTTTCAATGCTCTCCTTCCATTTTCTGCATTCTTCTTTCTAGTTCTAGAAAGTATGGTGGCATGCATCAAGCCTTCATCATGTGAATTCATCTCTTCATTACTAAAAGACTTGCATTTCTCCTCCAAAGGACCATCCCTCTCCAAATTGAGATTGCTGTTTTCTTCAGCTACTGTTCCAACTTCACCGCCTTGTGATCTGTCAGATGCTGTAACCACTGCCAGCATTTCATCCCTCTGCAAATCTTGAGGTAGATTCTTATCACTAAGTGATCCACCACTTCCCCACCATCGATTAGATATAGATGACAAGCCATTTTTTGGAAATCCTTGTTTAAATTCATCCAGGTATGTGGACATAAATACCCTGTGACCCATCTGAGAGGGATGTTGCCTAACAGCTTGAGGAATTTTAGTGCCAGAAGTTTGTAAAATGTTGCCTGCTGTGGAAACTCCTTGCTGCCATTTACCTGCATCAGTAGCAGTAATGTCACTTTTGCTTTCAGTTTGAATGCCCCTGGAATCCACAGAAGAAACCATTAGACTCAAGTCATAATTCAAATGTTGCAAATTTAACGGAACACAAAAGTTCAAACAGGTACAAAAAGAGAAGGAAAGCATAAATATCTCTCGTTTATAGAATGATGCAAATAGTTTCATATTTCAAGGCTCAAATGTATATGGAACATATCAATTAGATGGGTAGGAACACAACAGAAACAAAGCAAACAGAAAAATTACCTAGCAAGATTAATTCTCCTGATAAGAATCTAAAAAGAGATGCTCCTAGAGAAAGGAAAAATTAAAAAAAAGCATGGGTCTTGCACGTAGGTATTTATGTACTCTACAGTGGTCTTTCTTAAGACTCCCTGAACAAGAAGGCATTTTCCATACCTCTGGAATTCCAGTTCAATTTAGCATGGCACTCTTCTAGCTTATAGCAAAAGCTTCCTAGAGCAGGCTAGAAATAATAAGCTTGCCAGGCTTGGATTTTTGCACCTGTAATTTAGTGCACCAGGGGATACATCTGCATGTGACTTCATGACCTCCAAGGAAGCTTCATTTTTCCCTCCAGATGTATTAATCTCTACATGTCTCGTCTATTTGGAAGTCTTCTTAATCTTCAAAAGAATCCTGGAATGCTTAGCATCCATTTTCTCCTTTTCTGCTAGTCCCAGCTTCTTCCCCCAATACTGCTGCTTCATTAACGACTGTCGAGTATCTAACTCCTTAGGATTTTCCTGGACATGGTCATGATTCTTCCAACTGTTAACGATCAGTATTTTGATGTATCTTTATCTGGCTCCTTATTAATCCTTAGTACTGGATAGCTTTGATTCATATCAATAATTAGTACTCTAGTTGAAGCATTGACTAGAATGAGGCAAGCCAAGGCTGCTGCCTTCTTTTTGGTTAATCCTACCTTTTTAGAATGTATATGCAGCACATATATATATATATATATATATATGATTACTTCTTTTGGTTAATCCTGCCTCTTTAGATTTTTCCATGCTCAATAAGTACATTCTGGCGGATTAAAGTTCTTTCATCTTATGGCTGAAGAAGAACATGACCCGTAGTCATCTGCTGTGGCTTCAATAAGGCCTTTGCAAGCATAAATTCATACATAATAAAACACATCCATTACATCATACTAACCTAGGTACTTTCTTCCACACGGACAATAATTGAACACATGTTTCCTTTTTAACTTCAGGAAGCCCAATCACATAGATTACACAGTTACATGGCCAGAGAGCTGGCAATCATCAACGCATTGGTTCATTTTTCTCAGAAAGCCTAGACCACACTAAACCCAACACAGTTCAGGAAACTGCATTCACTAGGTTATTTAATAAGTACTATCATCACTTGTTCCTTATACTAAACCATCCACTGTGCAGTGCACTTAATATGCTGTCAGATTGTTTTTAGGAAATCCATACTAGGATCAACTATTTCTCGATTCATGGGCAATCTTAATAGCATATGAAATTCAAAAATTAACTGTGTCACTTCCTCCAATATAATTGATTGAGCTGATTATGGATGATAACACAATCTGAGAATATTCAGGATATCACAATCTATCTGGAAAAGTAGACACTGCAACAGATTAGCACTTCTTGTACAAGAGCATGATTGTCAGAAAGTTGCTTTCAGATTAGCACTTCTTGTACAAGAGCATGATTGTCAGAAAGTTGCTTTCTACAATTACCCCATAGGCACGCAATCTATTACTTTCCCGTTTGTAGTATTGTGATTAATAATTTCCACAAAAAATGGAGAATTCCTTGCCCACTTTTGCCAAACATTATGGACTTTGATGAAAATTTATCTTCAACACAACAGCGCACTTGAACTGAAGACACAGAAATAATTAATTGGCAATGATGAACAGACTCTCAAACAATTGTCAGATGCATACAGTGACTAGTATTCAAATGTCCAATGACTTGGGACCAGAGTTACAATATCCAGCAATTCTCCTATTTGGATACCTGTATCCGCGTATCAGATACTGATCCTGATACTTCTCGAATACTGTATCTAGATGTATCCAAAGATGGTAACGTATCCAGACATATCCAAATACACGCCCTTATTTCGTCCATATTTAATACATTCGGATATGGCCTAGGCACATCTAGAATTGTGTCACAACATGAGATTAAAAAAAGATTACACAATGTTTAAACAATATATTTTAAATTTTTAAGATGATGGCAATTGTCTTCTTGATTAATGAAAATATCCTATATAAAAGTTAAAACATATATTTGTGTACATAATTTTTGCGTTATATCTCTTTTCTTTTAATATATTAAAAAAAAAGTTATTTATAATGCTGTATCCAGCTGTATCCATATTAGGGGGTCTCTGTATCGGTTGTTGTATCCGTTTCCATGCAACCTAGCTCGGGACATATACATACAATCTATTCCATCATCCAACATTTGAATTTTTTAATCCCTCCTGTGCTTATCGAAAGGATTAGTACAAATTAATATTTCTCTGCAAAGTCCAATTCTCTAGAAGTGTTGGTATACAGCAAAAAGCAAAACAGTTTATTGAACATATCCACAAAATTCATTGACAACTTTAGGAGACGTTGACCAAAAGTTAGGATGATATTAGGAGCACCATGATAGAGTACCAAAAGATCAGGCTAATCTGATATGTACAAAATGATACTGATATAGCAGGCTGGAAGAATTGTCTTTAAAATTGACATGCTTTAGTTTATGGGGATACATCTTCGAATTAAAGTGGACAAAATCTAATTTATATGGGCCTTTTATGTTGCATGAAAGATATGTTGTACATAAAGCCAACACTACTGCACTTGAAAATTTGGCATGTGATAAGTGGAACATCCTGAAAGGAAATTCTAGGGCCAACAAGACTCTTAGAAAGATAAAGTGCCACAAACAAGATCAGTGAAGTAAGCAAGTACATATAATCCAGTCTGGCACGCCCAGGAGAAAACCCCTGAATAAGTTTTCATGAACAGGGTCAAAATCCTCTTTGTGACCAACACTTCTGAACAGAAGCCTAATCAGTGGAAGAACTTAAACCTATGAGCCTTCTCAACCATCAAAAAGTCTTCAGCAGCAGTATCGACATAGCTCAATTTATCTATAACAAGCTTATCGTTAGAAAGTGACATCAATGACCAGTTAATGGTCAAGTCAATACTAGCTGGCAAACAAGAATTGCTCCAAACCATGAAGATGATTATCAATGACTGTAGTAAGCGCAGTGGAACAAAGACATGACAAAAAGCAAAAAGCAACTGCCAAGCCCAGCACAAAACGGTCCTGTGCTCAAGGGTAATTTCCATCAAACTCCATATTTATTATTAAGTAATGTTTGGCAAAAGTGGTTAAGAAATTTGTCGTCTATTGCAGAGATTATTAATGACAAGACTCTTAGATGAATAAAAACATGCTTAAAAAATGGTGCACTGCACTCAAATTCAGGACAGTCGATTTGGATTACTTCATCATTACAGTCCGGATTAGTTGATGACAGCCATTCAATAGTTGACAACACTTACGGCACAACCTATCATCTGATAAATTTATCACACATCAGCTTGAATATTTTATAATATTAAAAAGATATCTCATCTAAACCACTAGACAAACGCTGCTTAAACCATACTTGAGGTTGGCCTCTATAGACCTTTATTGACAAACAGATTCTACAACGCCAACTTTGCACAGTTAAACATGCCAATGAAGCCACATCAAACTGGAACCCTCCAATGTTTAAGTACAACATTATATCCAAAAGGCAAAACACACAAGAATAGTATGAAGTTATTATTTGCATTTTATCAGATATATGTCCATACATGAATCAGCAATTTGAAGGAGAAATCAAGCAAGTGTGCTAAACCATATAATGAGTTAAGACATGGCCAAGATCAAGGATGGCATCAATTTCCATTTACACAACAATTCACTTTTCAAACATCTCTTCTTAACGCTCATAATGAGAATCATAATCGTAATATCATGGTATCCTAAATTTGTAACATTATCGATAATGTTATTTCTAGAAGGGTAACCTTGATATCGCCTGTATATCACAGGTCAAACAATCTGTGCACATGCTTAAAAATATATTTATCAAACAATCTAAAGAATAATAGTTATGATCATGAGTCCATGTTTGCTCTTCTCATCGACAAAGGCTCGTATAAACATAACCGACGATTATGTCACAAGCCCAAATCCTAATTTAGAAAAACACCAAATATGAAGAAGTGATATAGAGTACCAAGACCATGCTTGCTTTGACCTTAAATAACTTAATACTCCACTCAGCAAGTGAAAACAAGTCATCTATTGTATGCTGCCTGCATTTATCAAAAATGTTCACTGCCAAAGTTAGCCCTGCTCATCAAAAGAGCATCTAAAAGATATCATATACATACACATAGTTACAAAACTCAGCGAGTTTTTCAAAAAACTTGCCACGTCTGCACTCGAGTCATCCCTCCCAGGTTTTTTTAACCCGGCTCGGTGAGTTTTTCTGGATTCTCACTCACAAGTTGTTTTGGACTCGCGAATTTAAGTCCAAGAAAAAAACTCGGCTGCAGCAGCAAAAACACAGAAAAGCAGCATAATTTTTTTTTTGCAAATTGGCCTCATTTTTGCTGTTTCCATTTGCAGAGAGAGCAGAGAGAAGGTGAAATCAGACCCAAATTTTTCCTAGTTTTCAAGAATCTAACAGCCACCCAACTGTTACATTTGAGGTTAAAAAACAAAGTTTCAGTTGTCAATGCTTAAACCCTAGGGCTCTTTTTTTCTTTTTTTATGTTTATAATTACTTGATTATTGTTTCCATGTGCAGCCACATTGAAATAAAATGATGGGAAAAAGAGATGCGGCTTAGAAGTATGCAAGGGATGGTTCAAAGAAAGGGGAGGTTTAACTTTTTTGATGAAAAACTTTGTGGAGGCATAAACTGCCTCAAATACCACTTGGTGAAGTTAGCTGGCCATGATGTCAAGCTATGTGAAAAAGTGGAACCTAAAGTAATGAGGGAATGCAATGCCCTCCTAATAGATTATGAAGAGAAGAAAGACTTTAGCCTCCTATAGAGGGTGGCGGCAATGACTTTAGCTGTTTTCAGCGACGCCGTAGGGGATCGAGTCCATCAATGGCACACCCAGGGAGTGGGACAAGAGTCATTTTTCATGGAACGTTCCACACCATGGTCACAACTCACGCTTGAGGGTATGACTGCATGGAACCAGGAGAGGCACGAGGCCGCAAGGAAGGCTTGTGAAATATTTTGGTATTTTTCCAACATACCCTTCAATGTGGCGAGGTCTCCATATTTGCGGGGAATGGTTGATTCCCTCACAGTTTGCAGCCTAAGATTTAAGGGGCCCTCTCCTTCAGGAATCCGTGAAGAATATCCAATTTTTGGTTGAAGAGCAGCACAAGATATGGAGAAAAAGGGGTTGCACGATCATGTCCGATGGGTGGACCGATGGGAAGAATCGGACATTAATTATTTTTTTGGTTGCTTCCAAAGGAGGAATTGTGTTCCTCAATTTGACGGATGCATCAGCACAAGTTAAGAGTGTTGAACTACTTGCTAGGTTGCTAGGGGAGGTTGTGTTGGAGGTAGGGGAAAAGTTATCATGGACAACGCAGCAGCATATGTGGCAGCTGGAAGGATTTTGGAGAAGAGATTCCCCACGATTTTTTGGACACCATGTGCAGCCCATTGTCTCAATTTGCTTCTCGAAGACATTGGGAAATTACCCTAGGTGTCTAAGGTTGTAAATAAGGCCAAATGTATTACAAAATTCATCTACAACCATACGTGGGTTCTCTAGCTAATGAGGCAGTTCACTGATGGGAGGGATCTTACGCGAGTTGGAGTTACATGATTCACCACAAACTTCATTACATTGCAGAGCCTCTTTGATGCAAAGGGGGCATTGAAGAGGATGTTTGTGAGCGAGGAAAGAAATGGAAAAGACGTCACTAGATATTAATTCTCCAATGAGGACCAGAAGCTGTACAATTATGTGTTTGAGGAGCCCTTCTAGACAGCTATGAATGAGGCAATCTAAGTACAAGACTAAGTTATTTTTTTTCTTTTTACTATTATAATTTTTCTTTAGTGTAAACCAAATTTCAAATTGCTAATTGCTAACAATAACTAAAATCTCTTATTTGACTTTAAGTGTCAGAGCCTTTGGTGAGGGTTCTCTGTCTTGTTGATGGAGAAAACTCACCAATGGGATACCTATATGAGGCCATGGATAGGGCCAAAGATTGAGGGATCAAATTATGAACCCATTGATTTAGATGAGATTGATCCATCATCTGAATGGATCATAGAGCCATAGGAGGAGGAGCATGAGCCTCTCTTTTCAATGGATGATTTTGAAAGTATTGGGAGGAGTTAGTAGCAAAGGCAAAGGAAGAGTCACGGACATGGGAACAAAGAGAGAGGACTAGAGCTTCAGCATTGCTAGATGCTAGATAGATTAGTTGACTGTTGTAGTGGGCCTATTGAGGCATTTTGACACATTTTTTCCCTTTTTATATATAATCAATACAAGAATATTACGTGGTGCTAAAATTTCCTTAGCTGATGTGTGTTTGCCACTTTCATGTGTAGTTTAAGGTTGTATTGCTTACAATATTAATTTTGGATTCATATAATGTTCTTTAAATTGGTTATATGGGAATGAAACGGGCCCCACCCGTATTACATCATCACCACATAGTGGTATTACAACAAAACTTGGATATTATCTATGTATCGCTTGGCAAGATTTGAACCTTGGTTCCCTCTATAAATATTGAGGAATCTAACTGGTTGAGCTAATGCCAATTGATTGGATTCGTATAACGTTAATTAATTGTAATACGCATTTTAAAAAAAAAAATTTCAATAAAAATTTGCATTTACTTCGGGTTTTTTTGCCAAGTTTTTCTGAGTTTTTTTGCCGAGTCCAAGTCCAAGTCAAAAATTGGCCTTGCCGAGTCTGCACCAAGACCAAGTTTCTCTACTATGTACATACATATCATGGATTAAGAATTATTTTTGTATGGTGGTAACCTTGGTTTATCCCCTCTTCCAATATGCCCCCATGGCTAATTCAAGGTGCTGATAAATATTGTGGATATTTATTCTTCAATTATGGTGTAGAACTCCTTCCTTAAGTTGCAAAAGCCTCACAAATGAGTAAAATTTTCATTTCCAAAACACAAATAGTTTCAAAAATGCGAGCCTCCTGACCCCTCATAAACAGGGAAACAGCAAAGAGAAACAAACAGCCGAAAAATATAGTAATACACATAAACCAAAAAAATTAAAAAATTAGGCCTAAACATATTTCAATGCTTAATGACAAATGCTAGCCTTTAAAGAGATGAAAAAAAACATGTCACAACAACTGTTCAATGCATCGAAAAACATCCCCACAAACATCCCAAATCACGCCAAGAAATGTCCAAGAACCTGAAAAGCCTAGATGACAAGTTTCTGAAAGTTTCAAAGGAGTTTTCTAGTGTTTTGATTTCCAAAACATTTTGAAAAGGGGAAACAAGGGCACCCTAGGAGTTTCCTACATAAATGTCACCCACATTTTGATGTGACATTTTGATTCACATTAGGTTAAGGTGTGCATGCAAGGCTGTAAGTCTATGTTGCAGGAAACTTCTAGTGCCCTTGTTTGCCCATTTTGGAAAATCGGAAACTTCTCATCTTGACTTGTAACATTTCCTGTTGTTTCGAAGACACATTTCCAACATTTATTATCCTTTTGAACCAAATAAAAAATCCATAGTGTAGGATTTTAAAGGTTTCGTGGACATTGCATAAGGCCCATGTGGGACACACTTTACCCTCTTTAATAAAAGCAAAGTTACTATAAAAAGCTCTGAGTGATGAAAAAGGGAACAAAATTAATGATTAACTTGAAAATAATTATAGGTTGGGATCAATGAAGAAATAGAATATAGAACAAATGACACACACTTCGACAACAAAGAAGAATTGAAGCACATATGGGTTCGCTCACTTGGTGAAGCAAAACACAAAAGAAAAAGAGGATCTAGTTTTTTTGTGTTCTAATCTTAGTCTTGTATCTTGCAAAAGAACAATATACAAGAGGCCGAACAATGAGGATGTTAATCCTAAAAATCCTGACTCAGATTTCATGGCTGCACCTGATGTTCGGGATGATGAAAGTCCTTGTACACTTGCTGTTCAAATCACAGGAGTTGGGTCTTTTTTCAGTTTTGGTACTGATTTTTTATGACATTGAAGACTAGGAACTAATTTTACAGCGCATCCCATGTAGTTTAGTTTTGCAGGACATGTAAAGCCTAACATAAAAAGGTTGAGCTTTGACACTAACCATTGTACACTATATAAGATTTAATAATAAAATGAGTTTTCATCCATTTGTGATTTTTCTTAATTCAATTTCGTCTTCAAATTTTAAAACTATATATACATATATGGAGTTTCCTTTATCGTTTCCATGTTTCCAAAGGGTTTGAGGATTCGTGTTTCCTAAGTGTTTCCATTTCAGTAACTTTACCCATTTTCAAGATTCGTGCAGCTCAGCTGTAAGTCCTTCCTCTACCTTTAGGTGCCCCCATGGCTACCTCAAGGTCTTAGTAAAGCCCATTCAAGTTGATGCAAAACTCGTCATTCTCCACTAGTTGCCCCTGCTCAATTAGAATTTACAAAATTATAGGATTAAAAGAGCATTGAGGATGCGTTGAATATGCTTTACAGTTATGTGGAATGCGTTGGCATTGCCATAAGTTCTGGTGCTCCTATCTTTACTCCAAGATCTTGGTAAAGCCCATAGGAATGTATATTCATAAAGTATTGAAAAACAAAGCTCCTCACCACTTACCCCACATGTTGGAAGTGAATGTAATTCTAACTGTGCTCTCATTAACAGATCTATAATTTAAAAACATTCTCAAATTTCCATCTTTCTTTATCACTAGCAACATGGGGCCCCAAGATAGCGATTTCAAGGATTGAATATAATCTTCTTATTTTTAATCAGGAAGCTCTATAATTGTTTGTTTGTCTTGTTTTTCA
Source organism: Wollemia nobilis (assembly GCA_028583015.1). Lineage (NCBI taxonomy): Eukaryota > Viridiplantae > Streptophyta > Pinopsida > Araucariales > Araucariaceae > Wollemia > Wollemia nobilis. Next base: position 30,788,074 of record JAQPPZ010015824.1, read on the forward strand.
GTCTGGATGAGTCCATAGACTGCTCTAAAATTTGATAAAGTATTATACTCAATTTCTAATTTCTAATCCACACCCTTGTGCTGTTGGATTCCCACAGGTAAGTCATATGAAGAGACACTCGTTTTTCTTAACAACTTTGGGCGCCTCTGCCTTTGACACTTTTGTAATTTATTTGATGAAAACAGCAAAGCAAACATTTATTTTTCTAGCCAGATTTTTTTGACTCTTACGTATTTATGCATAGCATCCTGGGTAGACAGACATCATACTAATTAAAGCTTTCTAGCCGAAATAATATTTCATTGTATTCTCCAATTTCAATTACATCAAAATTTAATGATCAGGTAACATTTAAACAGTTAAACTGTATTTGGCATTGGGCACATTACTATCAGCTATGTTACTACTTACTAGATATGACAAATTTCATTGACGAAGTTCAAAAGTCGCTGGACATCTTCCCTGCCGAATAAATTTGATTTTGTTCATCCATTATAATTGTCACACACCTGTAAATGGCATTAGTTCAACTGGTTAAATTCCTCAACTTTCAAGGAGACCCAGGTTTAAATCTTGCCAAGTGATGCATAAATAATTGTCAAGCTGTTTTAATACCACTATGCGGTCATGATGTAATACAGGTGGAGCCTGTTTCAATCCCGTATAACCAATTAAAAAAAAGTTGTGACAGACCTGGATAATCCAACAAATTAATTGCAGATCTAAAAATTTCTCAGAGACTGCATCATGCAGGAAAATAAACCCTCCTGATTCCTCCTTTTCATTTGAGGATAAGCAGAAACAAAAATGACTTGCAGCAGAGGCATTTTAATTACTGCAGACTGTTGTTTTTTATGCAGATGGCTGTTTTTAATGCTTGCGACCTGCCATTGTCAGCTACGTTAGGGCACATGCAATGTCCTATTTTCTTCATGCATTGCCAAACATAGGGCACACATTCACCACTGGCAATCAAGGCAGTTGGAATAGAGGAGCATTGCATGGGCAACATTCAGAGCAGACGATCGTGGAAGCAAAGGATCAAATGCAACTAAAATATGGTTTCTTTATATATACAATTTCCTCCTCTTTCCATGCCTTGGTATGCTTACTAGAAGAGTTCATCGGGTACAAAAACAAGAGTTCTATTCCCTCATATACAGCCACTTGGATTCTTAATGCAGTATCTTCCACTAAATATGATAATGCAATCAAATAAAACGAAAAAAGACGATGTTTTTATATATCCAATTTCTTCCACTTTTCCACTCCTTGTCTACTAGGAGAGCTCATTGGGTGACAAAAGCGACAATTTTATCTCCTTGTATACAAACAGCTTGGACTTTTTGTGCTGTATCTTTCCCAACCCTTAAAAAGACCCACCTCATGTTTGTTGCTATCCACCCCAATAGTTGGCCCTATGCTGTTAGTGCTGACAGTGGACCTATGAGTTCAGGTGGCTTTCAGACCAATCTTACCCTAACTTCTCAAGCGATGTAAAGGTGGCTTCTATACCCACCTTGTTAGTAACATTTCTGCTTATGTTTCCTATTAATCTAAATGAGATCTTGAAAGCATCCAATGCCAACTGCACGAGCCTTCTTCCAGCCATCAAACCTGGTGCTAGCCCTCCTCAACCTAGCACCAGCACTCCACAGCCAAGAGCCAGCAAGTGCCACTGCCTGGCCTTCAGCACCTGACACCAGGTGCGACATCAACAGGTGCCAATAGGGTTATGAACCAATAGCAATTCTGTAACTATCATTCCTTCTCTTAAAACTGTTCAAAGATGAACCGCTTCACCTTCTCCAATACCTCTTCACATTCCTCTTGTATATATGTAATTTCTATGCATGTTACTTAATAGGTTGCATAGATAGACATAGGAGGCACATCTCTCCTAAAAGATTCCTGTACGCTTGATACATCTCCCCACAAAGACCATTGTACAATTCATTTACTTCATAATAGAATAAATGTCTAATACATTGTCTTTTTATTCCCGTTCTTCTGTTCACTAACACTGTAACGAGCAGAACAAACAAAACCAGATCACCTATGCTTCAAGTTCAAATTATGAGCACGGCTAAGCCTTTGGGTCAACCTGACATTACGAGTTCGCTAATGAATTTCTTCCCTTCTCTTTGGACTAAATTAATACATCTTCATCCATAGTTTTATGATGCAATTCACTATTCCCGTATTCAGTCACAACACTATTCTCTCTCCAACTCCACGAATTGCATCACATATTAAAGAAAAAATCAACTCAATCACCATTACTTCTCATCTTTGCCATCAACAAGAATAATAACAGCCATGGAGAGATAACTTGTTGCAAAAGGAACACCTCAAATATATTATAAGTTTCAGACGTGCATAGGAACCCAATCCAAAGAGTGAGGATAAATTATGGCAACTCTCCCAAGTACGAAGCACAAAGCCTTTAGTAGCACATGATATCAATAAAAGCCTATGGCAAATTCAGATCTAGACCAAGCTTAGCACTATGCCAGTGATCATTTTTACTAAGTTATATTAGATGAACTATAACAAAACCTTAGATGACTGGAGGAAGACACTCTTCAGTGGAGAAAAACAGGAAACTCAAGAGGCATCTGTGCTGACACAGAAAAAGGATACCATCCCAGATCAAGGGCCCTCCACACTGCCCAAGAAAGAACTATTCAAGATATTTCACCTTCAAGTACACGACCAAATGATGTCGATTTTCTTAGTCATTCTGATTATTCTTTCACTCTAACAAACAAATGATGTGGATTTTCTTGATTGTTTTGATTATTCTTTTGCTCTAAAAAATTGCCTGTTTCTCTTAATACCTTGTTGTCAGGGAATTAGCTCAGTTTTCCACTAAAAAAAATTTCCTGTGTCATTAAAATATGTCAGCCTACTAATATGAAGGATTTTTAGCTTCCAATTGATGCTCTTACCTCCATCCTTTGAGTTAACTTGGTTTTCCACTGTTTTTTTTTTAAATTTGCATCCTCATGCTAAATATTCAGTATTTTCTGAATTATCCAAAATGCGACCTTTTCCTCAACAAGAGAAATTATCTCATAAAATTATTCATTGTATTGCATGTGTCATCAAGCCTGAATTTAGCCCTAAATGCGTGGGTAATCTCTATGTTGGCACTATTTTTTTAAGTGGGTTTTATAAGGAGGGAATCATAAGAACTTCATTCTATGGGTTCCATTCAAACTTTTGCTATCATAGATATAATGTCATTGAGCCTCTAAAAATAGTGGACATAGGTCCCCCATTCGAATTCTTATCCATATAAGAGATCTACAGATACAGAACAACATGTGACTGATAATAATAGGGGGAATGTAGACATGAATCCCTCTTGCCACCTACACCTTCAGCAAGTGTAGAATAACTATAGCAAGTCTGTTGGGACCACAAGTTACTTAGCCAAAATCTGAACTAAGAGAAAGCGGATCAACAGGATGTGGTTCTTATAACAAAAGGTTGCTGGCTGGGATGGAGTAAGCCAAAGTCATCAACAAACCCAAGTGGTTCAGTAGAAACGATTAACCATCACCATATTCACAGTGCTAATCTAAACTTTCATCACAAATCTCTTCTCCAGTGAATGTGAATCTACATTTTTTATATATTTGTCTCTCTGTATTTACTCAAGTATGAAAAAGATGATAGATATAAGATGCCCTCCGAGTCCTCTTTCATTCCAAGGCTTAAATAATCTTAAATAAGAAAACAACAAAATCATGTTTGAGCATAATCTTTTAGACATTTTAAACCAAAACTTAAAATGGTGTTCTCCTAGCTCTTCTTGGATTTTACAAAAACAAATCTAGGCTCCAATATGTTTTTTGCATTTTCCTATTAACCCTGGCATGGTCTTTATTGGCTTTTTGTTTGCTTGAGAGGTGTTCTCCTTACATGGCTATTTCTAAGTGTTCTTGGACCATATATCTACAGTTTACATGTTTGAGTTTAGCCCTTCTGTGTTGTTTACATTGTTTTAGCATGTTGCCATTTTTTTTTTTTTTTTGAGTAATACTTCTTATACACATCCGCCGTGGGGATTGAACCCGGGTCACATCACCGATAATGCAAGTGGCGTCTTTGCCGTTAGACCACATCACCGATAATGCATGTTGTTAATTTTAATCTTCTAGGGTTCTTCTTTAATGAAGTACTTTACTATTGTAACTTGCTGGACTTTTGAGTACCATTGGCCTACTTTGGTCATCAACGAACATAACATAAAAATTTTCTTCCCTTTGTCGTCTTTGTTGAACAAACACAAGCTGAGATGAAATTTACTAAGACCAATATTAGGTAGTAATTATAAAATAATGATATCATAAATTTTGGTTCTTTTCTACATAAAAAGAAGCACATTGTAGGAATGACTCATTACCATAGCATATTTTCAATAAACAATAGTTAAAAGAATGTGTCAGTGTACCTGACACTCATGACCTAACTACAAATATCAACAAGCTTCGAAAGGTAATTGAACTTACGCAGTTTCAGGTTTGGATTCTGCTGCTTGAGCAGATGATATACCCAATGATGTAGTTCCACTGGATGGCAAACTTTTGTCATTCTCATTCGATACCTTCGTAACTTCGTCAGCCAGTTCCTTTTCTCTAATTGCTTCTCGTTTAATTTCTTCAACTGTCCTCCCTGCCAAGAACTATAACCAAGGCATATTTGAAGCAATTATGATACTTTTCTAGCATTGCTTCTTTTCTTGGAGGAACTAAGATGCCCAAAACTTGATTCATTTACAATCAAGCCTATGGCAACCAAAACATAGGAAATAGCAATTACAAAGCATATATAGATATATCATATATGACAAAGAATCCTCATAATATAAATACGCTAAAATCAAGCAGTCAAAGATCAATTCTCAAACTCACTTTCAATTCAAGAAAAAATAAAAAATAGTTTCTATTCTATGAATTGGTTGCACTACACCCATAGCTTTTAATACCATAGTATGCAGGTTAGATTAAAGAGTAATTATATACACTGCAAGTTGAAAAATAGCCAATCTACCTTGACAGCTTTTCCATCTCATATCTAGTAAGCAAACATTTAAACATTGTGAATATGGATGAAAAGTAAGTCAAACTAAACACAAAGAGGACCTTAATTAGCATGAATATGGATGAAAAGTAAGTCAAACTAAACAGTTTTGTTAGTTAAATAAATTTCAAACATTTGGGCAGCTTCCAAGTTATGTACCAGAGAGTTTTTGCAAGCGGGACAGCAGAGACAGGATGGCTTTTCTTGAGGATTGCAGTTTTAAAAAAAGGTATGTGTGTGTCTGTGTATATGGAAAACAATAAAATACAACTTCTACAAGACATTTGTCATATAAAATAATTAATAATTTAAAATTAAAATGCAATTTGTTACATGGTTGCTATCATGGTTATTCTGACTCATAGGAATTTTATGCTATATTCAAGAAACTTATGTGTGATTGATAACACTCAATGGAACAGGAAATAGGGCTTGTTCAGAATAGATATTCGGAATCCTTAACATGAAAAGCAGTGTCTGGGTGGTGATTCTATGGATTCAAAGAAATCAAAGGAAGTGACAAATGTATCAAGGTAAAAAGTTCCCTTGGAACAACAAGGTGGTCTAGGAGGTTTGTATATCTTCCTTACATAGCACCTTAATTGTCAAGTTACAAAAGTGGTTGCCATAGACTTTATGTGAATGTGAAACAAAAATGATTTGTTAGCCCTTTTGGAGCTAACAGATGGACACCTGTCTATTATATACCATGTAATCTACCACTACAGTACTTATATACACACAATAAATAATTTTAAAGTAATGGGTACACCTCTCCAATACCACTTATATTTATATCCATTCCACTTTACATCAGTAAATCTTCCCAACAGATGTCTGATTTACAATCACGATGGTTTCTACCATATATAGGCTGACAATTGTCCTTTGGCCAAGCGCCACAACTGCTCGACACCTAACTAACTATTGTGCCACTTTGTTGTGCTAACCTATGGTGCCAACGTAAGGGGCGGCACCAATACATACAAAATCTGCCCCCCTGCTAACAGATGAGGCTTCGGATAAAAGCCAACATCTCTATGTGTTTCCTCGTCTCGTATGTAATGGTCAATGCTTTGACAAAATGACTTAGAAGTTACCTAAGGAGCTATTTGATATAATTTTTTAATTACGAAAAGGTCAAAAAATGAGCAAAGCATTGCAATTGTCTTTGCGATCCCTTAGAAGAGAGAGTGAGGATGACAACATTATCGGTGAAAAGTAACACAATATCAAGATGTAACATAGGGTACAGCCATCCTCAACATAAGCATTCACTGTAAATGTCCTTAAAAAATAAAATCGGCAACAAACAACACCCTTGTATGATGCCAATGCTACTTCTAATAAGGTCAGAGTATTTGTGGGCTGTCCAAAACCGGCCCACTATAAACTTGCACAGTCTTATCATGACACTAATAAAAGCTCCAAAATACCAAATGTGTACCTCTAAAACAAGAAGACTTTAGGCAGAAAGTCAAAAGTCTCTCTAAAGTCCAAAAACAAGACTTTAGAAGACCACTAATCAATGAGAGCTTAAACAATAAAATTTAATCACTAGTATTAGAAACTCTCAAAAAGACATTGGCTCTCAGACTCCTCACATTGAAGAGAATAATGTGTATTCTTTTCCTTCTCACGCAAGAGAATTTAATGATAAGATGAACTATGTTAGCTTGGTGAAAACAATGACCTCAAAGATTGTGAATTACAACTTCTTAAATCAAGCAGCATGTTATGTGTAAAATCCACGATTTCAAATGCTTGGCCCATAGCATGGACGATCTTGTTTGGTTTGTAAGTCATATGACTAGCCGTATCTAGAAAATTTTGTAAATCTCATAGTTGCTTGGTTCAAATTCAAGTTTGAATTAGATACGACAATTCTACTAATGTCCATAGATGGCAAAGCAGGCCAAGGACTCATTGAAAAGAGTTTTTGCAATGCACTACAACAACCAAAAAGTACCATGAAAATAAGCTAAACTAGAGAAACGAATCTAGTGTTAACTAGACTTAAGTGCAATAGTTGTATGGGATAAAATTACAGCCTCAAGGGTTACCTCAAGGGTTGTATGGCTAATGTTTTTGCACAATTATTGGAGAAAAAATCAAGAGTATACTATGATCTCAAACCCTTAAAAAGAAACTCCAATCAAAGGCCATGTAATGGATGGTTTGATGGTGAATGCAAAGTGGCTTGAAAAAAGAATTGTGCAGATATAGATAATAGGGTACGTTGGATGAAAAAGTACAAAACCTCGTGTAGAAAGAAGAGAATATTCCTTAAGAAAAATCAAGAGAATCTAATTAAAAACTTGAAACAAAATCCTCAAAAAATTTAAAAGCAATTATACTCATGAAGCATGCAAATGGACAGATGAAAGAGAAGGAAATGAATGCATATGTTCATGAACTCTAAGAAAAAGAATGTGGGGGAAATAATATGAATATGATTTTCCCTATCAATAAACTAGAAGTGTTTTTTTCAAAATATGTTGTCAATATAGATATTAAGCATCTTTCAAATGGAAAAGCACATGATCCACATGGTTTGATAGCTGAGACGATTAAATGATAAGGTCCTTCTTCAATAAATAGTATAAAGGATATGTATAATCAAGCAATATGGAATGGGTTTCCTCCAAAGCGGCAAGTCAACAGGTTCATACCCATCTACAAAAATGGGGACATAAATAATGTAAAAAATTACAAATGATCATATTGAGCAAACTCATTGCCAAGCTATTTATTCCATAACAGAAAAGAAATTCCGTAAATGGGCAGAAGAAAAAAAGTAAGGGCTTCTTCTCAAGCTGGTTATTGACCTAAACACTCAACAATCTGATTACTCTTACAGCTAATGCTGATAAAAACACAAGCAAAGAATAATAATATAAGTTATCTGTGCTTTGAGGATTTTAATAAGGCTTTTTAATTAGTGCTAAGCTTAAAATTTTAGGAGAAAATGGAAAATTTAAATGGCCCAGTTGAGTGGAGACAAGTAACACTACGGTTATATTTAAAGGTTATGGCGGAGTTGGCAATACCAACTCCGCTATGATAGCAATGAAACCAAGAAGGCCACTATAGTGTAAAGCAAGGTTGCTCTGTCTCACGCTATTTTGTTTATTCATAGATGAATTAAAATAGTGGATCAGAAAAAGGGGATGGAGATGTACATATTGCAAGGTACACTTTGTTATTGTTGATTTATGTAGATGATGTTTGTTACTAGCAAAACATAAAGATAGCTTACAAAGACATCTAACAGCTTCAGACAAATTTTGCAGCCACTCTGAAATGAAAGTTAATGTAAGTAAAACGAATTGATTTCTTGAAATAAAGACATAAACATAAATTTGTGAGAAATTGAAGGTGGTTCCTTCATACAAGTACTTGGGACTTGAAATTGATTCTAGCTAAAATTGGAATGCTTATCTAGAGAAACGCATAATAGTAGCTTGAAAGTTCTTTATGCCAGGAGGGTTTAAAGCTCTTTATGCCATGCCAAATAAATATAAATAAATTCTATAATCGAATTGTAAATTAAGAAAAGCTTTTTCAAACATCGGTACCAACAGTAGTTTTATATGATTGCCCTGTATCAAAAGAAGCTCGGGAAAAGGTTGAGAGTCCAGAAACTCTCTCGGGAAAAGGTTGAGAGTCCAGAAACTCTTTTTCTAGAAGAACTAGTAGTTAAGATTCAAATTCCTTTTCTCATGATATTTGTAGAAACAGGAACATTACAAATGTTACCATAAGAAAGAGAAGCATTGTGTCAATTTTTTATATATATGATCAAAATAAAGCATATGGATAAAAGTAGATTATCATATCAAGCAATGCTTGCAGCCCAAGAGAAATGTTGGTATCAAGATGGCATGAAATGGATTAAAAAACGGGGAATTGATGAAAGTGACTCATCAAAAATTTAAGACTGCATAAAATAAATATAACAGATATTCTTTGCCAAGATCCTTGTGAGAAAATTAGATTTTATAAACACGAGATCAATCTAATGGTCACCTCCAAGAGAAAAATCACCTCTAATAAAAGATCTTAATACAAAAAAGATATGTTATCAGCCAACTTAGACTAATTTCTCATCATCTCCAAATTGAAATGGGAAAATGGAAAAATATTAATCAAGAAAAACACTTTGTCTACTTTGCAAGCAAGAAGAAGTTGTGGATGAGAAACATGTGATGTTACACTGTCCTACAAAACATCTAACATAAAAGCACTTATTGCAACATAATGACTTAAGCAGCTTATACAAGTTGTTAAGATTACCATCTAAAAGTGTGGGTGGATATTATAATGAGGTTTTCAAACACATAGAATAAACACAGGCAAGATCTTTGTGGACTAATGTAGCGACTGTATTGAAGTGACTTACAGCTGAGCTCCAAATATATATATATATATATATGTTTTCTTTTCTTTTCCATTCTATAAATGTTATTGGACCTCCCATGGATGAAATTAATAATATTTCATATGATTTTAAAGGAATTCAGTCTATAACAAACGGTCCCTTTGAATCTCATCTTCAATTTGTTGATGACACTTTTTTTAGGTCATCCTTCGATTAGTCCAGCCATGAAATTTAAATCAATACTATATTGCTATGAGAAAGCTACTTAAGAGTTGGTTAATATGACAAAATCTAGATCTTTTTTATCAATATTACTCATAATAGGAATGCACTAAGTTCTTGCGATTCCAAGGAAAACTTATCAGAAAAAAGGGTCGGCAAGAAATTAGAAGCATTTTCTTGAGGCTGAGAAAATGCCGAGAAAACGTCGAGAAAACACAGAAATAGCTTTAGAAGGTAAAATTGTCAGGTTTGCATTTTTTCCTTCTCTCCTACTCTTGAATGCAAATTTGTGAAGGCCAACCACACATTCTCCAACACATTTGGATAAGGATTTGACAAATTTAACAGCTGTTTTTGAATATTTCAATTCTTAGGGTAAGATTTCAAAGGTAAGGTGTCTGTTTTTTAAGCACTTTTAAGGGTCTTTTAGGGGTTATTTTTTCCTTTGTTTTCTTTATTTTTTATTGTTTTTAATACCTCTAAGGCCATGTTTTAGACTCTTAACACTTACCTTTTCTGTGGGAAAACAAATGGATTCTTTGGGTGGAGGCCAAGGAACCGGCAGCACAGACCCAAATCCTCCAAGTCCATGGAAGGACCCATTGTGGAAACATGACATAAAAGGGACTTTGCTTGAGTATGTTGTATTTTGTTGGATTTTGATGATCACTCATGATCATAAATTGTAATTCTACTCTTTTTATGAATCTCGTAGAAAATCGACATCCTAGCTCTCTAATTTTTGTTTTAAAGTTTTTTTCTCATGAATTAAATTATTTTTTTGATGTTTTTTCTGCCAAATTTTTGCTGAGTTGCCAAGATCTCTCCAAATTTGGTTGTCGAGTTTTTATCAAGTTACAATTTTTCCTACTATGATATTACTCTTGAGTTAGAACGGAACTATTGCAAAAATCTTAGGTTTTAAAGCTGGAAATATTTAATCAACATATCTAGGTAGTCCCTAATCTGATTAAAAAAAAGAGGAGTGCTTTGGGACTGAATTTTGGATACTAGGTGATTTGTCAATGACGAGGATTCTGCAAATTTTTGGTCTAATGTTTGGTTGAAGCCTTATTCTCTTATTTCTGATCCAAATTGGCAACCACTACTCGAGCTTTTTTGGCTTGTTTAGGTTCAAAAGTAAAAAATTATATTGATGTGAGCAAAAATTTCAAATCTTAGATTTCTATTAGCAATTTGGTTGAGGGCAAGAACCTCAAACAAGCAGCAGCACAGGAGCACCAAAAGATGCTTCAAGATTTCTATTTGCCCATTTTTCATGGAAGAATGACTTGGTTTGAAATCAATAAAAGATATCGGATACTGTGTCAAGCTAGGGTATATGGTTTTAGAGAAATCAGAGTTCGCTACTTCCAAGGATTTTCCTTGGAAGATTATTTGGTCACTCAAGGCCCTCCCTAAGGCCTCAATATTTGTAATAATCTCTAATACTATATAGGGGAATAAGACTAGTTTTTAGTAAAAGAATGAAGAAGATACAGCTAAACAAAGATAAGGTAAGCACCGTAAGATAATAAAGCAAGTACAGTAGAGAAAATATAGCAAGTTTAGGTCAGACAATAAAGCAAGTGTACCTGAGCAAAAAAAAAAATTAAATGGAAAATATAGAACATACTGCTGGAATGATAAAACATGTACAGTTGGGGGGAACAAAAGAAAGAATGGAATAAAGCACTCCCTGATCTATTTATATAAACACTTCATGAATAAGGAGTCTTTTGCTAAATTAAAAATTGGTATTCACAGTGGAAAGGAGAGAAGATTGGTTATCTTCTCAAATTGGGTGTGGCTCACTTGCAAGCTTGGGCTGTTTTATTTATTGGGTTTCTTTTGCTTTTCTTAACAGAAATTTATTTTTGGATCTGTTCTATTGTATGTCTAATCTAGGCATCTACAACCAAAAAAAAAAATTGCTTAGATTGTATGATTTGTTCCAGAATTCAGATTTCAGGTTTTGAGATTGTTAAATCAGCTTAAGCATGTTTTAGTTTCATATCTTCATTGGTTTGTAAGAACATTCCTTTGGTTGGCACCCAAAGAAATTATTATTGGTAACAGTCTGCAAAGAAGAGGATATCATGGACCTTCTAGCTGTGCTTTGTGCAAGGAGCTAGAAACATCAGATCATCTACTTCTTCTTTTTCCATTCACTTCCACCATTTAGGGTTAATTTTTCAAGAAAATGAGAATGTATTGGGATGCAATATCAACATTGAAAAAGTTGATGAAATATTGGATTAATTGTTTTAAAGCCAAAGCATTAGCATTCTATGAAGGGTTGGTCATGCCATTATTTATTGGAATTCGTGGCTTAAAAAGAATAAGAGAAATTTGAAAAACAACTATCAGAATCATATCCACGTTTGGATTCATATGTCTGCCTCTCTTGCAGAGTGTTTCCAAGCAAGGTGCACATCATGAGAAGTCTTGGATGTGGAAAAAGATGTGCTAGCCTCTGGTTACTAGATTTGAACATATATGCAGGGGTGATCTGGAACAATGGAGTGAATACAAAGAATTTGTGTCTATCCACAGTACAATGGAAATGTCTAGAAGTTGGATTCATCAAACTTAATTTTGTTGGTGCTTCCAAAAGAAACCCTGGGTAAGCTAGTGAAAGTGGCATTTTTTGGAATAATGAAAGCAAAATTCTCCTCACCCACTTAAAATCATAATGGAACTTCAACAGATAACTATACAAAGGGTAAGGGACTTCTTACAGGAATCAAGATTGCTATTGAAAAGGATGGACATATACTTCAATTAAGAAGAATTCTCAATTTATTATTAATGCTGTTAAAAATCAGATGTGGGGATTAGATCAACGATACCATTATTTATTATGTCCATCATTAATGGAGGCATATCTTGAAAAAGTCAGCATATATAGAAGGAAACAAGGTGGTAGATAATTTAGCTAATCATGGAGTGTAACTAGCCGAGGGAAATCCTTTCTCTTAATAAAAATGATACCAAGGAAATGTTCGTTCTGCTCAGGAAATGTTCCTAACTTATTCATTCAGGTTATAGATTTCCCAATTTTTTATTTTTTATCAATAAAATTAAGTGACTGGTCACTTAGGTTGAGATCAATTACCCCACTGTATAATTAGTCCTTTTCCTAGCAAATTTCCATAATTAAAAACAAATGACAATAACTAACGTTGGCCCATTTTGTTTCGGGCAGGTGGTCTATGGCAAGGAGTTTCACACTATAGACCAAGGTTCCAATCCCATGGGTGAACCTTAACATTTTATCAAATGGCATTAGCTCAACTGGTTAAATGCCTCGACGGTCATAATGTAATATATAACAAATTAAAAAGATAAAAATAGTAACTAGCAATGGCATACAATAAGCTTATCATCACCTATCATACAAAGATAATAATAATATCAAATGGCATTAGCTCAACCAGTTTAATTCCTGTACTTCTAAGGAGCAAACTCAGGTTCAAATCTTCCCAAGAGATACATGCATAATTGCCAAGCTGATGTAATACTACTTTGTGGTCATGATGTAATACGAGTGGGACAAGTTTCAATCCCATATAACCAATTAATTAATAATAATAATAATATTCCAAGGAATTATGCATCAACGGAAATAAGATGCAATCAAATTAGTGCAACCCAAGTTAAAATCCCCACATTGTGATGAGTACTCCCTTGATAATGCGCAACTTGTGATAATAAAACTCATTGGAATACCAAAAAGTTGTTTCTTGAAATGATGTAATAGAGGTAGGACCCATTTTCAATCCTACAAAATCAATTTAATATACACACACATGCACATGCACATGCACAGACACGCACATATCTTCATCCAATCAAATGGCATGAGCTCAAGTTGTTAGAAATGTAGATTTCCAAAGCTAAGAAGCAGGTTCAAGTCTTGCCAAGTGATATATGCATAATTGCCAAAGTTGTTATCGTAAAATACCACTATGTGGTTTGTTGAAATACTGTGGTATTGGGGTGGGCCCCAGTGGTGGTAAGTGTAGGCAGGCAAATTGGCATGCCTGTGTACTTAGTGAATAAGTTTTGTCATCTGTATTATTTTGTAGTTTGTACGCGAAATGTTTGACGAAATGTGCATATGTATAATAAAATCATGAAGTTGTGATGTAATATTATATGTAATAATGTGTAATGTTTAGTGAAGTATTAGTTATGTACGGACAAGTCATAAAGTGAGTCATCAAATGAAATGTAAATGTAAGTCAAATGCATGTCAAATGTAATTTAAGAAAATGATGAGGTGTCGGGTAGTTGGAGGTTGCAACTACTTTTTAGTTGTATAAATAAGACCCTTCCCTCATTCATTGGAGTAATTGTGGTTGAAGGCCGAAGTGTGTGGCTGGTGTCATTGGCAAGGAAGGAATATTTGAAGGCTGAAGTTTGTGGCTGGTGTCATTGGCAAGGAAGGAAATATTCCGTCTGTACTATGATTATAATGCAAGCGTTGTACAAGCAGGAGTGAATGCAATTCTATCCATTTCATCCTTCATCTATGTGATTGTGTATATTGTCTATGATGTCATTGTTGTAGCAAGGGAGATTTGTAGTTGTTCTTTCCAAGTTTTGTGTGCAGGATGTAAGCAGTAGTTGCAGTCATGAGGTGTTGTACGAAGAGTGTCATCAAAAGAATGTCATACAAGGAGTGTTGTCAAGGAGTTTCGTGCGAGAAGAGTTGTCGTACGAGGGAGTGCCAACGAGGAGTATCGTACAAGTCTTGCCAACGAAGGTTGCCATACAAGTGGAGTCACTGCTATTCAAGTGATTGCCGTACATGTCACTTGCCAAGTTGCCATACAAGTGGAGTGTTAAACACTTGCCATACAAGTCATTGTTGTACCAACAAGTGTTGTATAATTGGAAGACATTATTGATTGCAGTCTTGGTTGACCACAAATCTATCATATCATTTTGTTCCTCCAAAGTTGGAATACTCACCACCATGCTACAGCAAGTGATGAATTTCACATTGTAAAGCAAGGTTCCAATCCATGGATAAGCCTTGATAGTTTGTTTCCCACCATAAGTCAAGGTCTCAATCCCATGGGAGAACCTTAGCATTTTTTAATCAAATGGCATGAGCTTAAGTAGTTAAAAACATAGGCTTTCAATGCAGAGACCCAACAAAGATCATGATGTAATACACGTGGGGCCCATTTCAATCCCATATAACCAATTATTACTGTACACACACCACTTAATGCAAAGCATACTTAACATTGCCATAGTTGGAAAGTCAAAAGCAAGTTTTAAGTCTCATATCAACCCAAAGGAAAAAATGGTAACCACCTATATGCCAGCAAAGAACTTAGATCTAGTCATTAGCTTTGACGTTTTGGGATTCAGTCTGCACCCACTTGACTCACTTTTGCATCTCGTTAGGTACCATATTTTGGAATTTAATTTAGCTCCAATGCTGCAATTGCTTTTACATTTGGTCCAACCTTTAATTATAAACCATACAATGGTAATATGTGAATGCCAGTATACACAAAAAGTAATGGACAATGCCAGGGTTGCAAATTTAGTTGATGCAACAACTTCTTGTGGACAAAGGATGAAAGGTAAGGGCACAGGAAATTACACCCAGTAGAATATTCTGAAAATAAGATATAGTGTGATTTGTGAGGAGACAAAAGTAGGATGAAAATTATTATGCCAGCTGGTTAGTTTTCTCAGCTTTTTTCCAAAAGTATTTGCAATTGGAAAAATAAATACTACCTCAATTTCTATAAAACATCTTTTACCTGTGAACTTTTGGCAAATTTTTGTATAAAGCATAACTTCTTTAGAGCTAAAAAAACAAAATTTTTAGATTCTTGTCAAATATTAAAAAAATTGAGAATTTGATATTGAAATAATTGCCATCGTTTCTAAAAGTTTAAAAGCATACAGTTCGTTGCAAGCTACATTTTGGAAGTCTTGGATTTGGTCTGTCTGTTTCCATTCCATGTAAGGGGATTTCTTTGTTTCATTATCCCTCCAGTCCTTGCATGAATTTTGTTAGCCCCATGAGTGAGGACAATTCATCGTCTCAGACAAGGGTGAGGATTCTGGGCTTTATAACTTAGTAAAAGAATCGACGGTGAGTAAAAGGTGTGCTACTAGACCCACTTCAGACACAATTTGAAACATTCTGAAAGTTAGTTGTAGTGTGGGTGGTGCTTCTAAGCCCAGAATTGTATCCTGGTTTCTCCACTGGAGCCCCATCCAGGGAAAGGGAGGCAGAGAGCTGAGGTCTGCTGGGAAATTTTGAAGAGAATCATGCTAAAAAACTGCTTCTACAGATGACCAACATCTTTGAGGACTGTCACTGGCTGGGGGATGCATAGGAGAAGTCTGAGAAAATATGAACGCAGGAACTTATTTTCATACCCTCTATATATGGAAAGAAAATTAAGGCCAATAGAGGCAAGAAGGCATGGTTAGCCAAAAAGACAAAAAAAGGCCTTCTGGTTGTGGAAATTGCCAAAACAATATTGGATTCCAGTTCCTGAAGGACTGCTTGAACCTGTGTATGACTCTCCAGTGGAAGATGTGATTTTTGATGAGGATGCCCAACTGCATTGGAAAAACATCTTATGCCATTTAATATAGTCATGTTTCCTACATTAGGAGCTCAAGTTTTTAATCATTCGATCTGATGTCATTTAATATAATCTTATTTACTACTCTCTCTCTCAAAAACACAAAGTCAACCATGTTTGAACCTGTGTATGACTTTTTTGAAGAGGATGCCCAACTGCATTGGAAAAAAATCTCATGCCATTTAATATAATCTTGTTTACTACTTTAGGAGCTCAAGCTTTTAACCATTCGATCTCATGACATTTAATATAATCTTATTTACACCTCTCTCTCTCACACAAACACACACAATCTTAACTTTTATGTCATGTTGATTTATAATATTGTTCCTAGTTAGATAAATATAACCATCTGCAGGAGTCCCTGTTGGGACACCGTAGTGGTATGTCTTTGGATTCTCATCCAAGAGATCCAAGTTCAAACACTATACAAGGGACTGGGACACTTTCCAAAAAACCAATGCTTTACCCTAAAATTTTAGTCCCTATTGGGGCAACGTAGTGATATGTCTTTGGGTTCTCATACAAGAGATCAAGTTCAAATTACAGTACAAGGGATCGGGACCCTTTCAAAAACCCGTGCTTTACCCTAAAAGTTTTTCATTTTGTCCCTGTTGGGACACCATAGTGGTATGTCTTTGGATTCTCATCTAGGAGACCTAAATTCAAATCACTATACAAGTGACTGGGACCCTTTCAAAAACCCGTGCTTTACCCTAAATTTTCATCCCTGCCGAGACACTGAATTGGTATGTCTTTGGGCTTTCATCCAAGAGACCCAAGTTCAAATCACGAGGAGGATGGCCCCCGATGTGCCCCCAGTTGAGAAAAGGAACGGACCCTTTCCAAAAACTCTGTATTTACCCTAGTCTATAAAAAAAAACATATGCAGGAATGGAAATATAATGATCAGATGTTCATTTTGGTGGTCATAGGCAGTGATATTAGGTATGTGCTGCTATCAGGATTATATGGAGAACCTTTTTGCAAATATATGAATGGATGCCAGTTATAGTTCTGGCTTTACAATATGGGTTGGAGACACATATAGATACCTTCATCATTTACAAACCAGAATTTAAAAAAAAACATTATAATTCATTAAAATTATCCATAAAAAAATTCAAACAGTTATTTCAATAGTTTGATAACCACCATGATTGAGGCAAATTCCCATCACAACTCAACCATGTTCTGCATGACAATGGCTAGAGCAAGAATATAAGTGTGCTTTGTAGCAAGGATGATGGTTACAATGCAACGGGTAATTCAGGATTCCAATCTTCAGAAAAATGTGCCTACTATGTTTCTTGAGCAAAACGTGGCTACAGCATGGCAACCTCAAACATATGGCAGGGAACAATTTATAGCAGCAATATGCTTCTTTATTCTGGTGTATTTAAATATAAATGCCTTCTTATAGTGCCTATCATGTCTTAAATTATATAGCACTTAAGAGCATAGATCTGCAATAAATTTGTCCATTAGATGGTTTGTTTAAGCCAATATGACCAACAACCCTATAAAAATGGGAGTGTTCATCAAAATCAACTTACTTCACCCCCTGCCTCAATCATATAACATTTGGATGTTGAAGAAACAGAAAATGCAAGAAGTAAAGGAAAATATATATCAATCATACAAACTCATGAATGTATCTTCTACCGAGTTTTAAATCCAAAGTGTTGCTTCAGAATGTTCACCTTGCGGTATGGCCACCGTGGGATGCCATTGTCACGGCATATCTTCTTTAAAACACTACTACAAACACCTGCATCACATGATGGGAAAACTTAAATCCAATTTGTCCAAAATTGCATTTCACAAAGGGATAGCATATTCAAAAATCAAGATATGAAATATTACGCATAACATATTGGAAAAGTCGATTTTGAGTTAAGTTCAAGAAAGTGTGCAATTCAGAAATAATAGAGTATACTATTTCAGAACACAGATAAGCCAAATAACAGAATGATTTTATTGCTCAAAAAAGAGTACAATTCAAGCAATCTCTAAGGAGATGTGAGGCTATAACATTGCATTCATTACTCATCTTTTACAGTCAAGGGTGCATCCCTCTTTAAATAATATTTTGGGTGTGTTGGAAATCCACCATATTGAATATGGAAGATCACCCACATGAAAATGTGATGGTTCACCTTCCATGAATTAGGTCACCTATATGAAAATGTGGTGATTCACCTTCCTTGACTTATAAAGTGCATATTAAACGAAAATTACATACATATAACTTCTCGTTTAATGTTTGTCTTCTACTAATGTGTCAACTTGGTTAGAGATGCATTTTGGCTATGAAAATCTAAAAAAATAAAATTACAATTTTTAGTCAATATTTTGTTTTGCATTTTTTAGGGCCTTTGAAGCGTCTTTTCCATGCAGTTGTTGGTGACCGTCTGCGAAAGGTTGCCTACTGAAATTATTATTCTCCCTCTAAGCTTTCCAACACTTCTTGAATGAATCAAAGTCCTGAGCACAAGTTATGCCCCTAACAATGTAGTTAGGATTAAATAATAAATTTTCAGGCATTTTCAGGTATAAAGCCATGCCCCAAAAGGGTCACATGGCTGGATCATTCGTCCCCCATTGCATCAACTTTTGACATCAACTGTGAAAAATGTTTCTTTATCTGACTTTTTGTGAGCAATTCCCCTTGGTGACCAAGTTGTCCTACCTTGACCACTCTTTACATCTGAATGAACTACCTTCTAGACGTCTTATCCCATGTATTAACAATCCGATCCTCCTCCATTGGTGCTAAACTGTCTAGAATGAGTTCTTCAATGGCCAACTGTTCTGCTACTATGAAAGTGTCCTACCTTGACCACTCTTTACATCTGAATGGACTGCCTTCTGGACGTCTTATCCCATGTATTAACAATCCAATCCTCCTACATTGGTGCTAAACTGTCTAGATTGAGTTCTTCAATGGCCAACTGTTCTGCTACTATGAAAGTGTCCTACCTTGACCACTCTTTACATCTGAATGGACTGCCTTCTGGACGTCTTATCCCATGTATTAACAATCCGATCCTCCTCCATTGGTGCTAAACTGTCTAGATTGAGTTCTTCAATGGCCAACTGTTCTGCTACTATGAAAGTGTCCAACAGAGATGGATGATAGGGCTTAAGAAGTTCAATATTAAATATTGGATGCAAACCAAGATAAGATAGAATATTTAATTCAAAGGCATTCTCTCCCACCTTCTTGGCGATGGTGTACGTCCATAGAGAAGAGATCTAACCTTTCTATAGGGTCCTACAAGTCTCTTTTTTCTGAAGACATTACCAAACCTTATCTCCAACCTTGAATTGATGTGGGACCTGATGTTGGTCATGGTGTTGCTTGTATTTTTTATGTCTTTCCCAAGAGGTCATGCACCTATTCTTGGATATGCTGAATCTGTTTCACAAACCATGTTGCCTTTTCTGCTTCTTTCTGTCCATGAGATGAGTACTCCATGGGTTGTACAACAATGGGTGCCAAGGGTTGGAACCCAAACCAGACATGAAATTGGTTGTGTTTGGTAGAGCTATGCCGAGCTCAATTGTACCCATGTTGAATGTAGGGGAGGCTCTCATCCCATGCGTAAATGCTTGGAATTGTACATTCAAGAAAGGTGTACAATCAGTCGATTCACATCTTCTATTTGGCAATCATTTTGAGGATGAAAGGTTGTGGACGTCAACTTCATGCCCCATAAGGTGGACCAGAAAATGATCAAAATCTCATATCCTTGTCAAAGACAATGGACTTTGGCAAGCCAAAGTTGAGCCACATATGACTAGAATAGAGCTTAGCAGTCTCCTTAGCTAAAATTGATTTCTTACAAAGAAATCATGATAGCCATTTTTTTAAAACAATCAACTACTACAATAACACAATCATTACCATTCTTAGATGTAGGCAAACCTGAGAGGAAATCCATGGAGACGGATTCCCAGGGCTTGGGTGGGACTGGCAATGCTATATACAATCCCTGCTTCTTATTGGTTGGTTTGGCAACAACGTAGGGGTTACATGACTTGATGTACCTCTTGATATCATTCCTTTTTTTGGACCAATAGAAGTACTTTTGAAAAACTACCAACATTTTTTCCACCCCAAAGTGACCTACTACTTTGCTAAAGTGCACTTCCCAAATTATCTTTCAACACTCACTAGCTGGTACACAAATATGTCCCATGTGTCAGAGGAGGTTATCTTGCAAATAAATATTAGAAAACATGCTTACCCACACAAGATGGTTATCTTGCAAATAAATATTAGAAAACATGCTTACCCACACAAAGAGATTGGTATGTATCCACAAAATCAGAATCAACTTCATACAAGGTGGACCAACTAGAAGCATAGTTGAGAAAATCAGAATCGATAAGCAAAAGAGTTGGAAAAAAATCGGGACTCGGCAAATAATCAGCAAAAAAAAAGCCCGAAGAAAATGCAATTTTTCATTGAAAAAGAGTTTTTTCATGCATATCACAATGAATTAACATTATACAAATCAAATATTAATACTATAAGTGATACAAGCTTAAAACTACACGTGAAAGTGGCAAGTGTTACAAGCTTAAAGTCGTAAACTACACATGATAGTGACAAAACACATCTTAAATAAAGAAATTTTAATGCATCCAAAATTCACATATTCTTGTCCTGCTTATAATATAAAAAGGTACGATGTCGAGATGATAAAAGGATCTTGGGGGGTGTTATGCGGCATAGGGTCATGCAATGCTTTGATCCCGTGACTGCTAAGAAATATATTGAAGAGTAAAAAAATTTCACGGGAACTCCAACAGTGTCGGCTTTGATTCCTTTGTCCACCATTGACACTTGGACCTGGTTTTTGGACAAGGGTTCATGCCACCCAACGCATTATCCTTTGCATGCCCGGATTTGGTAGGCGTTGTGACTATTTGCAGTTATTTATCTTAAGATCTTCTGCTTCTTCCTTTGCTGGTTTCCTTTGCTTTGCTTTTGCTTTCATGGTTTGTCCATGAATTTAATAGAGGAAAGTGAACCAAGAAATAAAATCTCTTAGATTTTGGCGAGGGTTTTCTCTTTTGGCTCAGATTAGGGTTTTGGTCACCTCTAAAGCCCTGTCATGGCGATGGTGACGAGGAAGATCCCTCCCCCAAAACCCTCCTTCCGAGATGTTACCATGATGACTGCCTCCATACTCAAGAACGCTGACCATGGCTCATTTTCCTTGTTCTCACTACCTCCTCTGTTTGACCAATCAAAACTAGAAAATATGACCAAAGCTTTGAAGGCGAGGAGGCCACAACAGTCCCAACCAAGTAACAAAGGCTCCTTTGTTCCTAAGTTGGATGATGCTCCAGTGGTGGAGATCCCTTCGGACTATATTCAAAGCCCGATCCTCACCCTAACTGAGAGAGATCTTGCTTGCAAATTTGTGGGTATTTGGCCCAGCCCAACAACCATTCAAATATGGATCACCTCTTCTTGGGGATCTAAAATATCTAGCTATGAATTCATGATGGCAGGGAGAGGATATTTCATAGTTATTTTCTCCTCCACAGAGAAAAGAGATGCAATATTTTAAGGAGGGCCTTGGTTCCTTGGATCAAGCCCTCTCTACATGACCCCTGGTCAGTTAGTTTCGACCCACAAGTGGAAGAACCAAAAGAAGTCTCAATTTGGGTAAGACTGTCATTTTTACCCCTACATTTATGGAATAAACCGACTCTTGAGATGATAGGTAACTCTATTGGCACATTTGTAGACTGGGCTCCTCCGAAGGCCAATAATGCAACTTGTGCTAGGCTGTGTGTTCAAGTCAATCTAAAAAAAAGGCTTCCTAAAAACATAGGTATCAAAGTCTTGGACTAGATCCATACCCAACCACTGGATTATGAGCACATTCCCTTTAAATGTATTACATGTCATCAATATGGTCATTTCTCAAGGAAATGTCCCACTAAGGTACAACAAGAGACAAAGGAGGAAGATCAAGACTTCCAACCAGTAAGAAGAAAACAGCAGAGAAGATCTAAAAGGTAGAAGGAGGCCTCAACCACAACCAAAAAGACAAAATAATAATAAGTTCTTTGTTTTATCACAAAATGAGGAAGAGGAACATCCAGGGCCATCTAGAAAAGGGGAAGATCCATCAGATCCTGAATCAGAAGATGAAGTGGAGGAAACTCAGGCTACCAAAGAAAACCTTCAAGAAGAGGAGATTGAAGAAATAGAAGAGACTCAGTTAGCAGCAGCAATGATTCCAGGAGGCACCCCAACCACCAAATCTTCTACTAGAGGGAGGAAATCTAATCAAGAGGTAAGAATAGAACAAGCAAATATAGAGATTCAAAAGAAAGCACAGACAACCTTAGACTTCAGCAAGGCTAAGAAGCCACTTAAGAAATGAAGGTTCTATCGTGGAATTGAAGGGGATTGGGTAGTCCCCTGAAAAATTGTTATAAAAAAAAATACTACCTAAGTCAATTAATAGCCCAGCAAAAGCCAATGGTTATCTGCATTCAAGAAACTAAATTGACAAAGCAATCAGCAAGAATAGAATGGAAAAACATATGGAGATCCTCAGACCTAGAAGCAACAGATTCGTCAGGTGCCTTGGGGGGGCTTCTCCTTGCATGGGATCCACAAGCCCTAATATGTATTAACAAAACAAGACACTCAAATTGGATAGCAGCTTCTTTCTCCTCTCCACAGGGACAGACTTGGACCATAGTCAATTTCTATGGACCAAATAACATAGTCTTAAAAAAGAGGCTTGGAAAAGTCTTCAACACTGGATTCATCAGGAAAGACCCCCAAATTTAATCATATCAGGGGACCTAAATGTGACTTTAGCCCAATGGGAGAAAAAAGGAGGTATTCCCTCAAAAGACC
Organism: Wollemia nobilis; assembly: GCA_028583015.1. Classification (NCBI taxonomy): domain Eukaryota; kingdom Viridiplantae; phylum Streptophyta; class Pinopsida; order Araucariales; family Araucariaceae; genus Wollemia; species Wollemia nobilis. The sequence continues at coordinate 30,811,295 of JAQPPZ010015824.1, forward strand.
CTTCTAAGGACCTGGTTATGCAAATTATAACTGAGCAAAAACTTCAAGACATAATCCCCAAAAATGGAAAATTTACATGGACAAACAGAAGAGTTGGGGTTAAATTCATTGCAGAAAGATTAGATAGATTCTTGATACAAGAAGATATACTGTTCAGGTATCCACTTGTATCAAGTGGCATAATTCAAAGTTTGGTCTCAGATCATAAGCCTATCTATTTGGATACGGGCAATAGTGCTCTTGGGAAAAGGAAGATTCCTTTCAAATACAATCCAGAATGGATGGAGCATGAGGAGTTTGCACCTTTAGTAGAAAGTATCTAGAAGCAGCATGTCTGTGCAAACAGTCCCCAAGAGGTATGGAAAATAAAAATTTCCAATCTCAAGAAAGCCATTAGGGACTGGATTGCCAATAAGACTAAAGTTCAAAATAGGTCAAGCATATTGCTACAACAGATGGAGGAAGCAGAGCAAGAGATAGGTGATCAGCCTCCAACCCCTCAACAAGAAGAGAGAAGACTCCAACTGAACCGAGAAATGGATCAAGCTTTCAGAGAAGAAGAGGCACATTGGAGACTTCGATCAAGAATGATCTAGCTCAAGAAAGGAGACAGAAACACAAATTACTTTCATCTAAAAACAATGCAGCGCTACCAACAAAACACAATCAGAGAAATTCACAAAGCTGGAGAAATTTATTCTGATCAGGCAGTCATAAAGGAACTAGCAAGAGATCATTACTCGGCCCTTCTCACAAAGACAACAGTAAATCAGCAGGCTCAGGCCACTCTCCTGAACAACATCCCTCCTTTGATAAAAAATAGAGACAGAGAAGATCTCTCTTCAACGGTAACCAGAGAAGAGTTGGAAGAAGTTATACGTTCACTGCCCAAGGACAAAGCTCCAAGACCAGATGGCTTCACCAACAATTTTTATCAGCAGTTTTATGAAATTATAGGAGATGACCTGTTGGCAATGATAGAAGAGACAAGGATAAGAGGTAAGCTATCTGGGGCAATCAACTCCACTTTCTTAGCTTTAATTCCAAAAGAAAAAAATGCAGTTACTTTTGACAGATTTAGACCTATCTCTCTTTGCAATTGCTCTTATAAGATAATGACTAAAATAATAGCAAACAGAATTAAAAGGAAGATTAATGATTTGATAGAGCCAGAACAAAGGGGTTTTATTCCAGGGAAACAGATATATGACAACATTATAATGATTCATGAAGCCCTACACTCAAGTGCCAAGTCCAAAAAGAAAAGAATAGCCATTAAACTTGATATGGCTAATGCCTTTGACAGAGTAGACATTGGCTTTCTAAAACAGGTGTTAGCCAAATTTGGATTTCTAGTTCAAATGATAGACTAGATAAGAGCTTGCATAGAGGGACCTTGGATAGCCCCTCTAATCAATGGGGAACCTGCTAACTTCTTTAAAGCCACTAGAGGATTAAGGCAAGGGTGTCCTCTCTCCCTTTACCTTTATATCCTTCTAGCTGAAACTTTAGGGAGGACCCTGACCAAATTGAGAAGAAGGAAAGAAATCCTGGGAATTAGAGCAGCTACAGGATATAGAACAATCACTCATGCTCAATTTGCAGATGACACCATTTTACTAGGGGAAGCCACAAAACTAAATGTCAGGTTGATCAAAGAAGTTTTAGATTGCTTCTCTTCAGCCACAAGGGCAGAGATAAACACCCAAAAGAGCAGATTTTACACTATAAATACTTCAACAGCAGAAGATGGAGGTTTCTCTCAGATTTTGGGATTTCACAAAGGTAGTGATACCTTCAACTACCTAGGTGTTCCTATGGGCTTCCATCAAAAAAAAAAAAGGAAACTTGGAATGTAATTCTAGAAAAGATGTCAAGGAGAATACAACAGTATAGCAATGGTTGGTTGAGCTTGGCTGGAAGAATTATTTTAATCAAATCAATACTAGCAAGTCTTCCCATATATCAACTGTTGGTGTATCATGCACCCTTATATATCTTGCAAAAGTCAGATGCAATGCTAAGAACTTTCCTATGGCAAGGGGGGAGGCAATCGGATAGGAAAAAGTTCCATTTGGTCAATTGGGAGACTGTTACCAAGCCAAAGGAGCAGGGAGGCCTAGGAATCAAGAAAACAGCAATTGTTAGCAAGGCACTAAGTGCTAAGTTGCTTTGGAATCTGCTCACTCCGCCAGACTCTCCATGGAAGCAAATCCTAAAATGCAAATATTTGAACATCTCTAATGGGATCCAACTCCTAAAAAGTGTGAAAAGCATAGCAGGCTCCTCCTCAATTTGGAAACATATTGTGGAAGCTAAAGACATTATATTAAATCATACCTCTTGGCTTCTAGGGGATGGTAAACAAATTAATATATGGGACGATCTAGTCTTGGGAGGACCTCCAATCATTAAGAATTGTTCCCCAAAATTAAAAGTGGACCTGCAACAGTCATCCAAGCGGCTCTATTAGTGGTTTAGGTGTTTACACAGTCAACCAAGGGGTGTTATTACAGCAACAGGGTCAAAAGAACTCAACCATAGCTAAGGTATGGAATTACAAGGTTCCCCCCAAACTTCAAGCCTTTCTTTGGTTGGTGCTCCAAAACAAGATTCTTACTAGAGACAACCTCATCAAGAGGAATATCATGGGGCCTCATATTTGTCATAGGTGTCTCAAGAACAATGAAACAGCATCACATCTGTTCTTTCAATGTACAGAAGCAATTAAAATCTAGATTGAAATAACCCAGCAGCTAGGATCAGCAATCTCAAGAACCTTCAACTCAGAAAATTGCCTAACCAGTTGGGGCCAAATGTACAAATGGGGACTAAAGGATAAGCACCTTATAAGGCAAATTTGGTATTCAGTGCCAATATTCATCATTTGGCACATCTGGAAGGAAAGAAACAGGATAATTTTTTATGACAAAAGAACCAATTTTCGAGTGTTAACCAACAGAGTGTTAAGGGAGATAGTCTTGAACACAAAAGCTATATATCATAAACAACAAGACATCAGGAGATTAAGAAAAAGGGAGATACAACTATTATACCAAATGGAACTCCAAAATCTCCTAAATTTTGGGCCACAAGTTAGAACAATCAAACCTCCAAAGATAAAGTTCCCTGCACTTTTCTTTGATGGAGCCTCTAAATCAAACCTAGGCCGTGCAGTGGCTAGTGGTGTGATACTAGTGGCACCACACCATGAAATGCTTCAGTTCAAAATCAATTTGGGGAAAACAACCAATAATGTTGCAAAATTGATAGGCTATGAAATGGGACAAAAATTGGCTCAAGAACAAGGCATTAAACAACTCCATGTGTATGGTGATTTGAGACTTGTGATCTCTACCCTATCTAAGGGGAAGGAATTCTCATCAGTCCAACTATGAATAGTTTAGAGAAGACTAAGAGAATTAGAGCAAAAGTTTGAATATATACAATACTCCCACATTGGAAGGAGGCATAATATGGTGGTTGATCGCCTTGCAAATGAGGCCATAAACATAACCTATTTGCATCTCAGAGTAATAAGGAAAAAGCAAAGCAGACGACATGAGCGGTATAGATGATAGGATTCTGGAGCATTTGAGGATTTCAGTGCTCCTAAAGATTCTAATGCCTTTGGACAACCAAGGAACATTGCATGATTCTAGAGCTTTTGGTGTTTTAGGTTTCCTTGGTGATTATGACACCCTTTGCATCTCTGGCACCCTTTGTATACCGCCGCACTTCTTTGACTTTTTGAATTCGCTTTGTTGCATGTTCCTCCTTTTGGACAGCAAACTTGTGACCTCCAAGCTGCTTGTTGGCTAATCTTTTGTTCTTTGCAAATTTTAGTATAAATTTATAACTCATTTTCTTTTTAAAAAATATATATATAAAAAGGTACAAATTATAAAATGTGTCATGAGTCATGACAAATACAATGCCTCAAGATCTTTGAATGCCTTTGCCCTTTGCCCTAAGCAGAAGCTCTAGTCTCTCTTTGTCATTGTGCTCGTGCCTCTTCCTATGCCTTGGCTGCTAACTCCTCCACTAGGTTTTCAAAGTTTTCAAAATCATCCATGGAGAAGAGAGGCTCTTGTTGCTGCTCCTATTGTGGCTCTATGATCCATTCAGATGATGGATCAATCTCATCTAGGTCAATGGCCTCATTACTTGATCCTATAATTTTTTTATGGTGGAGGCAAAGGTTGTAATGAACAAACACAAGATCATTCAACTTTTCTTGTGTGAGTTTGTTGCGCTTCTTGGAGTGTATGTGCTCAAACATACTCCAATTGCACTCACAACCTAAAGCATTGCATGGTTGAGATAAAACTTTGATGGAAAGCGTTGTATATTGGGTGTATATGCACCAAAGTCCTCCCACCATAAATCTAGAAACAACCAAGAAAAATAAAATTTAATAATTCACATGTAAAATCGTAAATTAAGATTATTTTTTAAAACAAAATCAAAAGACAAAATAAATAATAATTCGATGAGGGTTACCTAGCCTCATAGTTGACCTTGCTCGAATGCACTGTGAGGATGGGAAAAGGATGCCTTGACATTCCTTATAAGCCTACATCTCATCCTATATCTTAGTGTGCATTTCCTCATCAGGGTACATGCAGTCAATGCATAGTCGAAGGCCCCCATCACCTCATAGTTAGCCTCAAATGTATCAACATAAAAAAAATTGGGGTTGAGGTAGTACCCCGCTGCATGAAGAGGGCTATGGAGCTTAGATGTCCATCGCTTGTCAATGATATCCCAAATGGGACCATATTTGGTGTGGGAATATCCATAAAATAAGGCAATTGCCTCTTTTGCCCTATCCATAACCTTCATATACATATGCCATTGCTAATTGTTCTCCATAAACAAGACGAAGAACCCTCACCAAAGGCTCTAACATCTGAAAAAAAAGGAAAAATAATTTAAATAAAAATATTTACAATACAAGATTCAAAAATGGAAAAATAACTTAAATTAAAAAATAAATAATTAAATTAAATTAAAAAAAACTTAGTCTTGTACCTTGATGGCCTCGTTCATGGATATCCAAAAGGGCTCCTCACACAAATAGTCATATACCTTCTTCCCCTCACTGGAAAGTCAGTATCTAGCTAACGTCTTCAAAATTCCACTCATCACTCACAAACATTTTATTCAATGTCCCCCTTGCATCAAAGAGGCTCTACAATGTCACGAAGTTTGTGGCAAACGTAATTTAAATTAAAAAAATAAATAATTAAATTAAATTAAAAAACTTAGTCTTGTACCTTGATGACCTCATTCATATCCAAAAGGGCTCCTCACACAAATAGTCATATACCTTCTTCCCCTCACCGGAAAGTCGGTATCTAGCAAAGTCTTCAAAATTCCACTCATCACTCACAAGCATCTTCTTCAATGCCCCCCTTGCATCAAAGAGGCTTTGCAATGTCACGAAGTTTGTGGAGAACGTATAACTCCAACCTGCACTAGCTCCCTCCCACTAGTAAATTGCCTCATGAGGTTGAGGACCCATGTGTGGGTGTAGATAAATTTTGTAATAGCTCTAAACTTTTGTACAACCTCTAACAACCAAGATAATTTCCCAATGTCTTCAAGTAGCAAATCGAGACAATGGGTTGCACATGGGGTCCAAAAAACGAGAATCTCTCCAAAATCTTACCAACTACTACATACATTGTTACCTTGTCCATGACAATTTGGACAACATTCTCCTGCCCAACCTCCAACACAACCTCCTCTAGCAACCCTGCAAGCATTTCGACACTCTTAACTTGTGTCAATGCATCCACTGACTTGAGGAATACAATTCCTCTTGTAGAAGCAACCAAAAAATTAATTAAGGTTCTTCCCCTCCCATCGGTCCACCCATCAAACATGATAGTGCAACCCTTCTTCCTCCACACCCTACACTAGTCTTCAAGCAAAACTTGAATGTCGTCCATGGACTCACGAAGGAGAAGGCCCCAAAGGTCATCATAAGTTGGCGGCTCAAATCCTGCGCCACAATTTGCAATGGCATCTACCATTCCCCGCCAATATGGAGACCTTGCCACATTGAAGGGAAGGTCGAAAAATAACCAAAAAATGGCAATGGCCTTCCTTGCTACCCTATGCCTCTCCTAGTTCCACGCAGTCATACCCTCAAGCATAGGTTGTGCCCCTAACACAGAACGTTCTGCAAAATAGGACTCTTTAGTCCCACTCCCTAGGTGTGCAACTAATGGACACGAACTCACACAGTGAAACCGGTTAAAGGTGTGTTGGTACCGTAGTTGAGAAAATCTGAAAAAGAAATCCCGATTCGAGCCGATTTTTCCCGATTCACAACTTGGCCAATTGAATCTACATTGGAAACACGATTTTTCAAAAAATCGGCCACGGTTGCACGAGTAGAGAAAACGGCATAAAAAGGTGGTTGTTTTTTTATTTTGGCTCATTTTGCTTCTTCCAAACTTGAGAGAGAGGTCTGCCTACCTGCTACCACACCAAACAAAACCCTAAAACGCATCCTAACAGAGGATTTTTTGGAGTTTGAAAGAATCCAACAGCCACCCAACATCTGAGGTAAGAAAAATTCTTGCAAACTGATTTTTTTCCTCTTATTCTATCCCAAGCATGTTTTTTTTCAAGTTTAAAACCAAATGCAACAGCCACCCAACTGTAGCATTTGAGCTAGAAATTTGAAAAACTAGGTCAAAGTTTGAACTTTCTTTTTCTAACAACTATCTTGTTTTTTCTTAATTATTGTTGCCTGAAATATGTATGCAAGTCCATCTTTTCAGCGGTCAATGTTTAAACTTTAAACTAGGCTTTAGGCCATTAGGGTTTGGGTTTTTTTGTTTTTTTAAATAAAGTAGTTGTTTGTTGTTATTTGCTTCCTAAAATATGTATGCAAGTCCATCTTTCCAGTTGTCAATATTTGAACTTCAAACTAGGGTTTAGGGTTTAGGTTTTTATTTTAAGTAATTGTTTGTTATTACTTGTTTCTATGTGCATCCACAAGAAAATGTCAACGAAAAGAGATCCAACATGGAAGTATGCAAAGGAAGGGGAAAATAAAGGGGAGGTCTATTGCAATTTTGTGGGTCTCTCATTCATGGAGGCATATATCGCCTCAAATTCCATTTGGCAAGGAAAGCAAGCGAAAATGTCAAGTTATGCTCACAGGTGCCAACTGACATTGAGAGAGAATGCATGGCAATCATCTCTCACAAAGTGGAGAAAAAAGAGATCAAATGAAGACAAAGCGAGGCCATGTCAACCCCCCCTTCTTGAACTCATACAACTACAGATTATCTAGGCAACACCTTTAGCCAATTTCACCAAGAGAGTTTGAGTCCATCAATTGCACACCCAAGGAGTGGGACGGAAGAGTCCTATTTTGCGGAACGTTCCGTATCAGGGGCACAACCTATGCTTGAGGGTATGGCCGCATGGAACCAGGAGAGGCACAAGGCAACGAGGAAGGCCATTGCCAATTTTTGGTGATTTTTCAACCTTTCCTTCAATGTGGCAAGATCTTCATAGTGGTGGGGAATGGTAGATGTCATCTCAAGTTGTGGCGCAGGATTTAAGCCACCAACTTATCATGACCTTAGGGGCCCTCTCTTTCGTGAGTCCATAGACGACATTTAGGTTTTGCTTGAAGACCAACATAGGGTGTGGAGGAAGAAGGGTTGCACTATCATGTCTAATGGGTGGACCGATGGGAGGGGAAGAACCTTAATTAATTTTTTGGTTGCTTCTACAAGAGGAATTGTATTCCTCAAGTCAGTGGATGCATCGGCACAAGTTAAGAGTGTCAAAATGCTTGCAAGGTTGCTAGAGGAGGTTGTGTTGGAGGTCAGGTAGGAAAATGTTGTCCAAATTGTCATGGACAATGCAACAACGTATGTAGCAGCTGGTAAGATTTTGGAGGAGAGATTTCCCACCATTTTTTGCTCCCCGTGTGCAGCCCATTGTCTCGATTTGCTACTCGAAGACATTGGGAAATTACCTTGGGTATTAGAGGTTGTACAGAAGTCTAGGACTATTACAAAATTCATCTACAACCATGCATGGGTCCTCAACCTCATGAGGCAATTTACTAGTGGGAGGGAGCTAGTGCAGGTTGGAGTTATACCCTTTGCCACAAACTTCGTGACATTGCAAAACATCTATAATGCAAGAGGGTCTTTGAAGCAGATGTTTGTGGGCGATGACTAGAATGCCAAATAAGCTGCTAGATACCGATTCTCGAATGAGGGGCAGAAGGTATATGACTATTTGTTTGTGGAGATCTTCTGGATAGCCACAAATGAGACCATCAAAGTACAAGAATAAAAAAAATTATTATTTATTTTTTAATTTGAAATATTTTTCCATTTGCAAATCTTGTATTGTAATTTTTTTTATTGTAAATTATTTTTTATTTTATTTTTTTCCATTTTTTCAAGTATTAGAGCCTTTGATGAGGGTTCTTCAACTTGTTGATTGAGAACAATCACCAACGGCATATGTTTATGAAGATATGGATAGCGCAAAAAGAGGAAATTGCCTCATTTTACGAACATGTCCACACCAAATATGGTCCCATTTGGGATATTATTGACAGGCGATGGACATCTCATCTCCATAGTCGTCTTCATGTAGTGGGGTACTACCTCAACCCCAAAAAATTTTATGTTGATTCATTCCAAGCCAACAATGAGGTGATGGGGAGCCTTCAACTATGCGTTGACTACATGTACCCTAACAAAGAAATGCGGATTAAGATACAATATGAGATGCAAGCTTACAAGAAATGTGAGAGCATCCTTTTACCATCCTTGCTCTGCATTCAATCAAGGTCAACTATGAGGCCAAGTAACCCTCATTGAATTATTATTTATTTTGTCTTTTGATTTTGTTTTGAAAAATAATCTCAATTTATGATTTTACATGTGAATTATTAAATTTCCTTTTTCTTGGTTGTTTCTAGATTTATGGTGGGAGGACTTTGGTGCATATACACCCAATCTACAACGCTTTGCCATCAAAGTTTTATCTCAACCATGCAACGCTTCAGGTTGTGAACGCAATTGGAGTATGTTTGAGCACATACACTCCAAGAAGCGCAATAGGCTTACACAAGAAAAGTTGAATGATCTTGTGTTTGTTCATTACAACCTTCGCCTCCACAATAAAAAATTACATTGAGACCATTGACCTAGACGATATTGATCCATCTAATGAATGGATCACAAAGCCATATGAGGAGCAGCAGATGATCTCTTCTCCATGGATGAATTTGAAAACTTTGAAAGCCTAGCAGAGGAGATAGCAACCAAGGCACAAGAAGATGCACGGGCACAAGAAGAGACACAAGCACAGCAACAAAGAGAGACGAGAGCTTCTGCTAGGGCAAAGGGCAAAGGCACTCAAAGACATTGAGGCACTATATTTGACATTTGTAATGACTCATGACACATTTTGTCATTTTTACCTTTTTATATTATAAGCAATAAAAGATGTGTTTTGTCACTTTCATGTCTAGTTTAAGGCTTTAAGCTTGTACTTCTTGCCATTTTCATGTGTAGTTTAAGCTTGTATCACTTACAGTATAAATATTTTATTTGCATAGTCTTAATTGATTGTGATATGCATGAAAAAATCTTTTTTTCAATGAAAATTTACATTTTCTTCGGTTTTTTATATTTTGCTGATTATCAATTTTTCCCAATTTGTTTGCCTTGCCAATTTTCTGCCGATTCCGATTTTCTCAATTATGGCTGGTACAATCTGTACAAGGTCGAGAAGGGGCGGTTAACATGGCCTTGCTTTGTATTTGTTTGAGATTATTTTTATCCTCATAGCTTGAGAGGATGGCATTGCTTCTCTCTCAACATCAGTCGGCATGTGTGGGCATGTCCTGACATTTTGCCCTCTTTGCTTTGCCAAATGGTATTTGAGGCGGTATATGCCTCCATGAATGAGAGCCCCACAAAAATTGCAATAAACCTCCCCTTTCTTATCCCCTTCCCTTGCATACTTCCATGTTGGATCTCTTTTCGACATTTTCTTGTGGCTGCACATGGAAACAAGTAACAACAAACAATTACTTTTTTTAAACCTAAACCCTACTTTAAAGTTTAAACATTGACAGCTGAAAAGATGGGCTTGCATGCATAGTTATCAAGCAGCAATACGTATGAAGCATTACTTAAAAAGAGAAAAAAAAAAGGCAGCTAAACTTTGAAAGAGTTTTTCAAATTTCTAGCCCAAATGCAACAATTGGGTGGCTGTCGCATATGGTTTGAATCTTTAAAAAATAAAAAATAAACATGCTTGAAACAGAAAAAGAGAAGAAAAAAACACTTTGCAAGAGTTTTTCTTACCTCAGATGAATCAGTTGGGAGACTATTGGTGGCTGTTAATGGTTGTTGGTGATTACCAGATTCCTTCAAATTGCAAATAATTTTCTGTTAGGATGCACTTTAGTGTTTTGTTTGGTGTGGTAGCAGGTAGGCAGAGCTCTCTCTCCAGTTTGGAACAAACAAAATGAAAAAAAAACAAGCAATTTATGCCATTTCCCCAACTTGTGCTGCCATGGCCAATTTTTTGGATAAAGAATCGCGATTCCCGATTTTTTGGCGATTTTTTCAAAAATCCGATTCCGATCCGATTGACTCGGCAAAGCCGGAACCGCAATAGGAAAAAATTGGCGATCTTGCCAATTTTCGCTACCATGACTGGGAAGTCGCACATGTGGAAAAAGATGTGATGACCTCTTGGTCACAAGATTTGAATATACATGCAGAAATTATCTGCAATAATGAAGTTTGCACAAAGGAGTTGCATCAATCAATCATAAAATGGTAACCTTTGAAAGTTGGATTTATCAAATTAAATTTTAATGGTGCTTTTAAAGAAGACCTTAGTAATGCTAGTGGAGGTAGTGTTTCTAGAATGATTAAGGAAAATTTTCTTCGCCTATTTAGAATCATATGGATCATCAATGAATACCTATGCCAAGGCTAGGGCATTTCTTATAGGGACCAAAAATGTCATCAAAAACGAATGAAGATATATTTCAATGGAGAAGGATTTACAGATTAAGAGAAACGAATGTGGAGAGATCAGCAATAGCATTATTATTGATGTTCTTTGATTATTGACAGCAAATGTAGTCTTTTGATATTTTAAGGGAGTGGGTCCCTATAGAAGCCACAAATAACAAGTGATCAAAAATTATATGAACCACTGTTGGGAATTTATGGAGTTGACTTATAAACAGACTCAAGCCCTATTTTTTTTGGTGATAAAAAGCCATATTTGTGCATGTGCTTAATGGAGATGTTTACTTGCAAAATTTAGGACGAGATTCCTCATCTTTCAAGGATGAGATCCAGGTTCAAATCTTGCCAAGTGATAAATGAATAATAGTCAAGCTGTTGTAATACCACTGTGTGGTCATTATGTAATATGGGCAGGACCTGTTTCAATCCCATATAACCAATTTAAAAAAAAAAATACATTCAAGTGAGAAAAGACAAAGGTTTAAAGTCAGATCTAGAGCCAAATATGCATTAAAAGCAACAATCGAAAAGCTTATGAAACTGCTACATTATTATTTGTGGTTTTTAAAACCATCTAATCACATACCATCTATTGCATTTCCATCAGTAAGTTCTTTACAGTACAACCAATCCTTTTAGACATTGCAGATGCCATAATTTCAGCATTACTAGATAACAAAAAAGTTGTTCAATCAAATTTCAGGAAAAAAATTAGATGTCACCCTTCGTGAGTGGCATCAATGCTGTATAACAATCCTCACCCTCACACTCACATTCATGAGGGCATTCTCATAATATTACTAAGATAGAGCGCAGTGGACAGCATTTATTTTTCTTCTTTTATTTCTCTAGTAAAGAAAACCACGATATATATGTGCTACATATTATAATGTTGTTTATTGCATTACTTATTCTGAAACAGGATTCAATTAGTCAATATTTTCAAAGTTAAGTTTCTGTGAAGGACATAGGTCCCCAGATAAAGGCAGTACCTTTTATTTTGTGTCTTTTTTGCTCACAATTTCTATGTGGCCTGTCATCCTCAAATGGTTACGAATGATAACAATCAAAAATTTTGGGTCCTTAAACCCTTCGACAGCATGTTCATATTATCTAAAGAACATAAAAATATAATTGAAGACATTCAAGGAACAGTTTAATACAATGCAATTCATAACAAAACTCATCCCCAGAATTCCTCCATGCATCACAATTAAGGATGCAGTACATGAAAAACCTTCTTCACAATAATTCTATGAACTCTGCGATACACCTTCTGGTTCTTCTGATGAAGTTAATAACAAACTTGAAAAACAAATTGTTGAAATTTAAGCCAAATCTCTCATAATGTCACATGGTGCTGTACCACATCCAGGACACAAGAAACAAAACCTCTTGGGCCACAAACCACATTTGCTATGCAGAATGTGTGCAACATTAACAAAGACATTGAAGATATTCTTCACTTTCAGTCAAAGAAGCAGACAGTTGAGACTTCAACAGACATCAAACTAAAAGATTCAAGAAACCTGGTCACTGTTGCACCTTACATCTACCACTGTACCTATTTCTAAAAATCGTAAAGCATAATGTGCCTTTCAATAATTGTTTTTTCCTCACTATTATCATATGTAAAGAAACACAAAAGAAAAGAAAGCTTCAAAAACTATTAATATGTATCATGATGAAAAATCTGAAGCGATCACTACAAAACAGCAATAACATCCTTCAATACATTTACAAGAACGTTAGCATCTTTGATAAATCCTCGAAAGATACTCTTGAGTGTAAATTGAATAAAGAACTACATAAGAACAGGCTCAGTCATCTTGAATGTATCCTACAAAACCTATTCAACAAATTCCAGACAACGCTGGGGATAACCCTTACTCAGGTTGGCTAATCAAATCTCTGCATTGTCCCAAACAATCTTGTTTCTATTCTTACTGATGATAGGTAAGAAACATGTCTTCCAGAATTTACAAATGTTGTCAAGGTCCCTCAAGAATTTACTACATGCAGGAACTGCTACATTCAAATCCTCAAATTGTCTCCTCAACCACAAACTAAACCTGCTAAAAAGAGTGTACATATTTCTAAATTTGAGTATAAAGTTTTATACCAATCTTATCATATGACATGAGCTCAACCAGTTAAATAAATTGACTTTCAAGAAAGAGACCCAGGTTCGAATCTTGCCAAGCGATACATGCATAATAGCCAGAATGCTAGTGTAATACCACTATGTGGTTTGATATGGATGGGGCCCATTTTAATCCCATATACCCAATTTAAAGGGGGAAAAAAGATTTAAACCAACCTACTTTCACTTCCTCTGTCCAAATTCATCTATCAGTCTGATTCTTACTACTTCTTGCATTTGTATTTCTTTATTTCCATCTTTAAATGCAATCAAAAAAATAAAGGGTTTCTGTTTCAGTCTTGTATCTTCTACACCTTTCTGATTTTTGAAATCAATCAGGATCCCTACTTCACACTATCCAGATGTATTCTACATCAACATTTTCAGCAATCTGCATGCTTTTTCCCTCCTTACTCCTTGCTTTTGGTGGGTAAGTTGTTTGTTTATGTTTTGCTCCTCACCACTCAGACACTAAATGGTACTTCTACAAGCCTATCGTGTCCTACTTGTGGCATCCATTTCATCCTTTCCATGTGATTGACTTCTTCTTTTGCTTAGGTTGTCTTCTATGTAGACTTTGGAGGATGTGAAACTTGTGGAGCAACTATATAACTCAACTATGATGATATCTTTCAAACAAAGTTGAGGATCCTTCTGCCCATGCTCATCAGCAAGTTCTGAATATCATACATGCCTTTCCTTCACCACAATGGAAACAATGATGGCAGCATATGTTGAAAGAAGTAGACAGCCTTGAACTTTCCGAAACTCATATTGAAAAGTCAAAACATTCTTCAGGTAAATGATAACATTCTATGTAGACTTTGGAAGACGTGAAACTTGTGAACCAACTAAATAACTCATCTATGATGATATCTTTCAAACGAAGTTAAGGATGCTTTTGCCCATGCTCATCAGCAAGTTCAGAATATTATGCACGCCCTTCCTTCATTACACTGGAAACAATGATGGCAGCGTATGTTGAAAGAAGTAGACAGCCTTTAACTCTCTGAAGATCGTATTGAAAAAACAAAACATTCTTCAGGTAAATGATATCAGTGATGCACAAAGTGAAGCCAATAATCAACATGAAGAAGGGACGCATAAAAAGCTTTTGCTGATGCGAGGATTCATAGCCAAAAGATCTTAAAGTTGTTTATAAAGAGAGTGTAGCTGCTTCAAATATTGGACCGGTAATCATGTGGACAGGAATATAGTAAAATTGAAAGAAGGAAAATGAATGGCATCTGTAAGCTCTCATGGCTCATCCATCCAAGCCTGGGGTACTTATTTCAAGGATGCAAACATGCACATTCACAACATGTCAAGATAGAAAATAAAGACATCTTTGGAATACAGGTATCCTTCACCACTTAGGAATGGTAATCACTCACAGATTGAGGCTTTATTTGAACATTTCCTTTCTTCCACTGAGTTCATTTGTGCCTTTGTATGGTTTATGATATGCTCTATGAGTAGTTGTACCCCTAAAACAAGGATGCCTTTGTATGGTTTATGAATAAGATTTTCCTTGTTTATGTTCTATGAGTAGTTGTACCCCTAAAACAAGGATGATATACCGTCATGTGTATGCGCTTGAGGGTTCAATCTTCTTTAAGTGATAAAATACTGAGAGAGAGAGAGATGAATCAATTTATGACCTCTACCTATTGAGTACTGCATCTCCTGCAATAGTGCAAATTTTGTATAAGTTAGCAATCTATATGAATAGAAGTGTTAAAGCTTATTTTGGGATTTCTTACCATTCATGGCATGATAAGGGAGATCAGGCTCTATGTAGAATTTATAACGTGGGATCCTTGTTAGTGCGTCCGCACAACCTCACAATGTTATGCAATGATGGAATTACTGATATGCTTTGTTAAAAACACAACCGTACCACGGATGATTTGCAGAGAGCCCACCCCGTTAAATACCTTGACTTTTAAGGGGAGACCCAGGTGGTTTGTTGATAACGAAGTGATGCTTTATGTGTGGTTAGTTTCAACGGTTTGGGCATTGTCTCTCTCTGCCTTGTTATAGGGTTTTTTAATTTCTGTTAATCCTATTATAATTTAATAGACAAATATTTAACGTTGAAATGAAAAATGAAACCATCAAATTGTTCGAGCCTCTGGTGTAGGTGATTCAGTAAGAAATTAATCATGTAGATACCAACAAAATTGGATGATTATAAGCCATGGGTGGCGGCCAATAATCATGTGGTTCGAATTGGTTTTGCTTAATATACTTCGGATTTTTTAAATTTGAATTTGAAAAATTAATAATATGAGGTCAAATAATTTGGAATAAAAATAAGTTTGTAGGTAATCCATACCTAGAATGTTAGCAGCTTCAGCGATGGGAACGGAAAAGAATTTGGCGACCTCGTCGAAAGTGAGGGACTCATCCCAACTGATTGTCTGGGCTGACATCCCCAGCTTTGTCATGTAACGATTGTTCACCAACTCCTGCGGCATCTTCTTATTTTTCTTTTTAAGTTGCCCGCCCAATTGTAATAAGTGCAAAACTCTCTAGACTGCTATGCCCTCCATTTCCATATCTCTAGACTGCTATGCCTTCCATTTCCATATTATCTCTGGACTGCTATGCCCTCCATTTCCATATTCGACAGCGCCAAAGTCGGCACTTTCCACAGATTAGAACAGGGATCAGGGCTTCATGTTAAAAGAAAAAAAAATATTATATACATAAAGGAATCCGTTACATTCCATTAGTTTTTACTACCAAACCTAGATCCCACTATAACTTCTACTGGAGGTGAGAGACACCACCGTCATCCTGAATCAAAACAGTACCTGATAATGTTACTAATATGCTTTGTTAAAAACACAATCATATGCGCACCACAGATTATATACGCTTCCCGTGCTGCAGATGCTTGCAGCTTAAAACAAGTTATTTACCCTGCGAAAGATAGGAACTCTAAATTCAATTTGCAAATAATTTTTTTTTGTTAGATATATGGAATTCAATTTTTTTAATTATATATATTAGATTATTTATAATTGGGGTGTTTTTTAACTTTAATATAAGTTTCTTAGTCTATTGGAGGTTTCATAGGCCATGTTTACATAATTAAATTTTTTTTTAATATAGAGGAATTGGTAATTGTCTTTTCCTTTTTGAATAATTGGTCACATGGTCAAGTCATATTGCTTTCGGTCGTAGCGTCAAATTATGGAGCTACCACTATAACCCCTGCCTCGTCTAGGTAAACACGGCCCGGAGTGAGGGAAACCCATGACCCGGAGTGAGGAAAACCCACGACCCGGAGTGAGGGAAACCCCGGGTGGCTTGGGGTTGGTACCTTTGCCATTAAAATCTTTTATTTCATTCATTTCAACGTTAAAGTATTGTTTTTTTAATATTGATTTAGGTGTGCGAGTTAATATATGCACTTCAAAATAGGAATGTGGAGTTGTGGGACTAGAAGACTACCAAGGTCTTATTTGGTATATTTGTTACACCGGTTTTGTTGCATGGTTGTGAGTTGTGGGTTAGTGGCACAACAAACGCAAAATGGAGACAAACAGTAAGGATTCAAAAATATCTAATTACAAAATTTCTCAAAATTAAGGCCACAACCTTTTATGAAATTATTCTAGCTGAAATGAGAATGTTCCCTATAGAAGCAATTGCTATGACCAAGTTGTTATGTTACTCGAAAAAAACAAAAAACATGAAAAACGACAGATGGCCCTAGGGTAGCTAACGACGAAGAGTTGCATAGGCGAAAGAATACCTGGATGAAACAAAATAAGAAATGGATGAAAAGTTGGGAAATCAACATAAATGAATGCCCAAATGCCAACAAAGACATAAAAAATTATGTGAATGAAAAGTTCAAAAGTGGAATGTGGAAAAATGCAAGCAGGAGAAGACAATATTATATTGCAAAGTTTAATCCAACGTATGATCACAAGGAAAAAACGTATATAGGTGCTCAAATCAAGTGGAAGGAAAAAATCTTCATTGCTCAGATAAGGACTAGCTCTCATAGGCTCAGATGTGAAACAGGGAGATGAACAATGCCCAAAGAATAATGAGAAGAAAATATATATACTCTATGCAACATAGGGGCAGTAGAGACAATGGAACACTTCATCTATAAATGCCCGAGTTTTTCAGATATCCATGGCAAATACAAAGAAACACTTGAGAATGGGTCCATGGCAGAGTTATTTGAAGACACTAAAATAAAAAAAGTCGGAGAATTGCTAACCCAAATCAAGAGGAGAAGGAACAACCTTCTCAAAGATATTAAAGATCATATGATATGACTTAAGTAATTGTACTTCCATAAAGTCCCATAGACCATATTTGGGTCTGACAGACATAATTAAATTCTTTCATTTCATTTTAATAATTTTTTTTAAATATTTGGGTCTGACGGACATAATTAAATTCTTTCATTTCATTTTAATAATTTTTTTTAAATTAGGATCTATATGTAATTTACTTGTAAGGACGCCACTTGTATTATTGGTGATGAAACCCGAGTTTAACCTCCATGGCGGATGTGTATAAGAAGTATTGATTTAAAAATAAAATTGAAATGGTTGCTCTTTCCCTCTTACATTAATTTTAAAAAAAAAATTGAAATGGTTGCTCTTTCCCTCTTACATTGATTTAGTGACAACGCATTGATATGGAGTTGGGCTCTTTCCCTTTTACATTAATTTAAAAAAAAAATTGAAATGGTTGCTCTTTCCCTCTTGATTTAGTGACAACGCATTGATATGAAGTTGGGCTCATATTACAGAGACCCAAGTTCAAATCATGGTAAAGGCAGACTTAAGCATATGAGATAATATTATTGGTATTTTAATTAATACATAAATAATATTAAAGTAGTTTTTTTTTTTTTTTTTTTTGAAAGGGTTGCCCTTTCCCTTTTACATCGATTTAATCACACTTATTTGGTGTTTTACATCGATTTAATCACACTTATTTGGTGTCAACCAGATTTTAACCTTGTGACATGAGCTACATCAATTACTTGTTCCATTAACATTTAATATTTTTTTTAAATAAGTTGTGTGGCTTTTATTGGGGCCACTCCCATTACAAAATTAAAATATTACATTGTACTCATTACATTTTTAAGAAGTTAATATCCAACTTTAGTTAATATCCAACTTTATCTTTCAATCAAAGATATTTTCCCTCTTCCTTAAATTGCTAAGTTTCCACAATCAACTTCTTTTATATCATGTCTTTTAAAATTTAAGTTCAGTCAAGATGAAATTCAACACAACAAATGGTTAAAATATTTGTTACCTAGCTTTTATATCTATAAATATATTGTCTGAAACAACCTCACAATTTCTTAATATTTTTTTTAGGGTTCTTATTCATTTCCCTAATATTCTAAGATAATATTTTCATTGTTATTTTTTGTTTTTATTTGCAAATTAAACCTTACTTTTTGTTAACACTATGATATTTGTTATTGTTTTCTCGTATTAATATTTCTTTGGATTTTTTTCTCTTTATTTTTGCTTCTTAGATCTTATTCTATTTTTCTATTCCGAACAATAATTCCATCTTCATTAATCTCTTCAATATTTTCACACTCCCATAGTAAGATTTATTATTTTTAGATTTGCCTTATTCTAAAGTGTAAGAAATAACCTCAAAAGCACAATCTTCTTTATGTTGCCCTGGAAACCCAAAAGTGCAAAGATGCCCTTCTATAGCAATTACCTTCTTATTTTGCCCTAAGAACCCTAATTTGTTATGGATTTCCTCCATCCTCATTTCTTTATTATACTATTCTTGAAACCTTAAAGTGCAAGGGATAACATCTTCATTACTTTCACTTTTATTACCTAGAGAGGATCCTATACTAGAGGAAAATGAAGTTGATTTACCTTAAATAAATATTACCTCTTTTACTATCTTTGTTTTAGGATTTCTCTCAACATCTTCTTTTGCACCTTTAATTCCTTTTAAACTTGCCAAATGATATTATAGATAGGATTTATTTACCTCTTCTTTCGGAGTGGAATATTTTTGATCTGATCTAAGCTTCTATTGTTGTATTATTTCCTTACTTCATCTTGAATTTTATCTCATGGCTAAAAGTTTTTATCTTTTTCTTCATAGTTTTCACTTTTGCAAACTTTTGCCATGTGTCCAATCTCATAACAATTGTGGCAAAAAAATGCAATATTTTCATAATCTACTTGTTGATTCCATTCTCTTGATTCAAATTTAATCTTAATGTATTGTGGCAAAGGTTTAAAATATCCATAACAACACATATGTGATTATATATAGCATGCTTTTGCTCCTTAGTAGTTAGTCCTTTCTTGATGAGTTTCCCTAAGGTATTTCCAATATTCTTCAAAACATCCTTATTTATAAGCTGGTATGGAAGTCCAAAAAACCTAACCCTTCCATGGTCTCAAATAAAGTGCATCTCTTCCCCTAAACCACCACACTTTAAGCTTCTTGATAGCTTCTGTCTCAACAAAAAAAAATTCATTCCATGGTCTCAAATAAAGTGCATCTCTTCCCCTAAACCATGGGCAACCAACCATTATTTTATCCCTAATTTTTGAATCGAAAAAGATGAGGAGGAAAAAACCTTTAGGAATAAAAGTTACAGAGTAATTTGAATTCAATCATCCCTTCCACTTGATCAAATTTTGAATCTCCAAAGACCCTAGTCATGATCTATGGAACTTACATATTAACCCTCTGCTTTTAAAAGCATTTGTATCATGCTCAATCATCTCATCCTTAATACTCACTTCTGATATAACATTTGCTACCTTGATAGAACTTGCCATGTATTCGTTCTTCTGCTTATCTCCAACTTGGGCCTTCATACTTCCAACTAGGGCATCCTGAATTCCCATCAGGGCTTTCAAATATAACTTTCCTTCCATACTAGTTAGTAGGGCTTGCTCTTGGCTCACACTCCCTCTCGACTCGCACTCACTCCAGGCATGCACTCCCTATCGACTCGCACTCACTCCCGACATGCACTCCCTCTTGGATTTTAATCGCTCTTGTCTCTTATTTTTATCAGCATTCCTTCACTTCAACATTTTTTGGAAATAATGTTCCACGCATTCATGGTAAGATTTTGAAGCATCGACACACCCCGGATGAACCCGTCACTCTTTCGTCATGATTGAATCTTAGCTTGCACTACATTTTAATAATTATTATTATAAATATATATATATATATATATATATATATATATATAAATTATTTTTTTTATAATTTAATGATTTTTTTGGTTACATAGGAGAGTTGGTCACAACCACACTATTTTTAGTAATTGACAAGTGCATGGTTCAAACCACAGAGGCTGCTTCCACCAAACCTATTTCGCTTCATTATTGTTGACCCAACGTGAAGGGGACCACCAATCGCTCGATATTTGTACTGTCATCGTCGGTATAGCATGCACTTAGAGGATTTAGATCAAACTACTACCTTTGAAAATAGGCTACCCTTGAGGTTTGAACCTAGGTGTCTTCTTGGTAAATGTCTAGCCATACAAGTACTTACCAATTCACCTAGCCCTCGGGTGCTCAAAATTTTGTGGTTAGTGTGATAAACCCCTACGACCAACGCATAGGGTTGAGCAGAACCCTACCAACCGTGACCCCTCGTAAGACTGAGAGCTATACTTGTCAATAGGGAAATAACACAACCATTTGGGTATCAATAGTGTGGCCACAAACGAAATGGAACCTTGTCGACCTCTACCAACACATAGGACATTCCCAGCTACACCTTGTATCTGCAGGCTGGACATAGGGGGAATGGAACCTGGGTTGGCCTCTACCAGCACCCAAGACTTTCACCAACTGCGCTACACAAGCAAATTCACTAAAAAATTTAGGTTGGTGTGAGAAACCCCTACGACCAACGCATAGGGCTGAGCAATCTCCTCCCAACCATGACCCCTCGTAAAGCCGAGAGCTATGCTTATCAATAGGGAATTTAACACACAACCTTTGTGTCCCCCTTTGCATCGTAGAGGTTCGAACCGTGGACCTCCTGTTCAATAGGGCCAAGCTCGCCTTCTCCACTTGCGCTACAAAGATGGATAATTGCAAGAATTATTTGAAAAGGAGAAAGCAAAGAGAGATTCAAGCTTAGTCGTGTGATTTTTTAATAATGTGATTCAAGCTTAGTCATATGATTTTTTAATAATGTGATTCAAGCTTAGTCATGTTATATTCTAATAATTGGACTATTGCAAGAATTGTTGGAAAAGGAGAAAGCAAAGAGAGATTATTAGTAAAATTAGTAGCAAAAAATCAACGTTATAGAAAGAATAATGATTAGGTCAAATTTGAGTTGATAACTAAGGTTTTTTTAATGCTTCCATCTAATAAGCTAATTTTAGTCTTGCAAACATTAAAATGCTTTTATTCTAAGGTATGCATGGCTTTCATTAGGGCCACTTAGTGTCAATTAAACTAGCTTGTCTTTTAATCAAAGATATTTTTCATTTTCATTTCTTTCAAAATAATATTTATTTTCCTCAACCTACTATGTTTCTCTAGTCAGTCCCTTACGTCATTTTTATTTAAAAATAAAATCTCATTTACTCAATTACTTTCAAATATTTGAATTTCAATAAGATCAATATTGTGATTAATTAAATTATCTACTCTCTAGTTTACTTCTTTATAGGTATGCTAACATTTTTAAGATATTGCCTCCAATAATAATTGATGAACATCAACAATAATGTTTTTTTATCTACCTCTAACCATAGAGTTCTTTTGAAATAAAACTTAGTTATTCTTTGCGCTTCGCAAAGGATTGTTTAGTTGATTCTTGGACCAACTTGTGCGGAATTTGAATAGCTTCAAAATAAGCAGTCATATAAATTATTTTTAGCAATATTAAGGGAGATACGACCTTGTGAATTCAATGATCTGGAATAAGGGTAGTGATGATTTTTCATGTCGCAAAAAACAAAATTGCAAATATTTGTCAGCTAGGGTTCGAATGATGGGAAGAGCAATGAAGGGCTAGGACTTCAGTGAGGTAAGGCTTTCTATTTGGACAAAAATTTTTGGCTAAGTTTTTTTCTTTATCTTAGAAATTTTGTATGCAATTTATTATAAAGTTTTTATCAAATATTATATTTGTTATAGGATATTATGATAAATTTCAATAGATTTTGTGTTTTAGTTTCCTTTCCATTGATAAATTTATAGTTAAATCCTTACAATCATATTTAGTGGTAAAGGTTAGTGAGCCCACTTTAGAGAGATCCTCGTTGCTCTAAGCTAGGGTGATTTTTGGTAAATTTAATGGGTATTGACTAGAGGCTTCAGCCTTGAGAAAATGGATTGATGGGAGTTGGAAGTATCCAAGAGTGATTCTATCATTTCTTCCCAAAGGTTTCTTCTTAGCAATTTTTTTTCAAGGAAAGAAAAAAAAATCCTAAAAGGGGGTCATTGGTTTATGGGAAGAGTAGGACTCTTCCTTACCCGTTGGTATGAAGGCTTTTCACTTGAAAATGTAAATCTATCCCTAGTACCAGTCTAGGTTAGGATGTTTGGGTTACCCATTGAATTTTGGGAAATAGATACCTTCAAGGCAATAGGCAATACTTTAGGATATTTCTTTGAGATTTCAAATACTAAGAAAGATGGATTCTTGGCTATTTATACTCAAATATTGGTCATGATTGATATAAGTAAATCTTTACCAAAATCAATCATTTTTAAGTATGGGGATAAGATGTGGACCCAAACCATAGATTATGAAAACAATATTTGAGATGTAGAATATGTCATGAGGTGGGGCATATTGAGATATCATGCCCTAAAAAGAGCCCAACAAAAACATATGTAGAAAACCGTAAGAGAAACTTACAAATGGTTATGGATGAAGATGGTTTTCAACTTCCAAAAAAGAGATCTAGAAATATGAAAGAAAATAAATAGTGGAGACGATAAGGAAGGATATTGAAATAATTACCAACTCTTTTGAGGCTTTAGCCTATGAAGAAAAAGTAGATCAAAACTTAGAGGATACAGTTTAATAATTTCAACATATTAACAAGGAACTGTCTATTCAGTATAATCATGATTTGAGGAAGAACATTCTCGATGAACATAAGGAATGTGTCTCATAAGATTTTGAAGACTCTCTTGAAGTACCATGCACCATTCAAGAGAAAAAAATTAGTAAAGAAAATGCAATTTTAGAAGTTAGTACCTCTACCATTAATAAGGAAATACCATAAAATGAGCAAGACAAGTCAAAAGCTTCTATAGTAGAGCTAGGAGAGGATAAATATGATGAAAAACAAAATTGTGAAAGAATATTGAGGAATAGAATAATAAGACCTACTCTTGATATAGGCAAGGCAAAAAGAGGAAAACCCTCAAATTATCAAGCAAGATCCAAGGAAACAAGAGCAAACATAGAGAAAGAAACACAAACTAAGTTGGTTGAACTTCTTTTTACCAAACAATAAAATAATATTGGTAATACATAGGCGGGGCCAAAATCCCCTAATGAGACATGATTATCATATCATGGAATATAAGGGGTGCTAATGCCCCCTCTAAATAGAGGCGTATCAAGGACCTATGTTTAAGTAATAAGTCTGATATTCTTTGTATCCAGGAAACTAAAATGACAAAAGAAGAAGTTTCAAAAACTATGAAAGTAGTATGGGCAAGATGTGAATGGGATGCTATGGATTTTGAAGGAGTGATAGGGAGAATTCTAACTTGTTGGAATCCTTCTAGAACCTCTTGTGTAACTATTCATAAAACTAGGTATTGGATAGCCTTTTTAATCACTTGTTGCTTTGCAAATATTCATTTCATCCTTATCAATGTCTATGGACCTACAACTTAGTTAGGTAGATTATAATTTTGGAGTGGGATTGAAGCCTTTATGAGAAGTAAAGACCAAGAGAAGTAAAGACCAAGAAACTCGATTCATGATTTTAATGCCATAACCAAGCTGGATGAAAATTTTAGGGGAAGTAGGAAATCAACCTAGAGTATGAGATATTTCTCATCTTTTATTCAAAATAATAGTCTATGAGAGGTTGAGTTTGAAGAAGACAACTATACTTGGACCAACAACAGAAGAGACCATAACTTAATAGAAAAAAAATTAGATAGATGCATTCTCTCAGATCATTGGCTAGATGAAGGAACTTGTGCTAAAATTAATACCTTAACACAATGAAGGAACTGGTTCATATCACTAGCCAGTAAGAGTTAAAATGGTGGTAGGTGAATTAAAAAATATTATATTTTAAATATGAGAAGATGTGGGAAGACCATCCTTAGTTTGTTGATATGATAGCTCAAACGTGGAATTCTTTAGGTAATGGTGGGTTGTATGCTCTTCCAAACCAAATTAAATCCATGACATCTAGATTAAAATAATGGAATAAGAACACTTTTAGAAACACTTTTTAGAAGAAAGAAGAACTAAAAGATAAAAACTTTCAAAATTACAAAAAGGCGATCATAATAATCCAAGCTTAGAGGAAAGAAAGTTGCTTAGTAAATATCATATTATCTTGAGTAAGGAAGATAAATTATGGAGATTAAAATCAATACAAACTTGGTTAAAAGAAGGACATAAAAATACAAAGTTTTTCATAAGATGGTTATAGAATAGATACCAACATCCATAATTAGTAGAATTAAATCAATTGAAGAGGTTTGGATTGACTATTAGAGTGAAATTAGAAAAGAGACAGTCTTTTTATCATAATATTCTAGGATCAGAGGAGACTAAGGTTCTTAATGATAAACTTCTTCAAGATGTTCCTTCAGTGATAACGAAGAAAACAATAGGAAACCAATGGAGTCTATTACTCTAGAAGTTCATTTAGCTCTATTCTCTTTTACTAAGGATAAATTCCCAAGTCCAAATGGGTTCTCTACAATATTTTACCAACATCACTGAGATATAGTGAAGGATTATTTATGTGTAATAGTCTAGGGTAAAACAATACATACCTTATAAAATTAATGTAACATATCTTACCCTAATTCCAAAAAAGAAGGATGTTGAATTGTTAGATTCTTTTATACCCATAATTTAGTGTAATATGACATATAAGATTATCTCCAAAGCGATGATGAATTTATTAAGGTCATTGTTAGACAAAATTATTTTAGAAGAGCAAGGAGGATTTGTGAAAGGGAGACAATTTCTGGATGAGATCATAGTAGCTCACGAAATTATACATTCAACAACTTCAAGAAAAGAGAAAGAAATGATCATAAAAATTGATATGAGTAAAGCCTATTATAGGGTTAAATGGGATTTTTTTTTTGTAGTTTTAGATAAGTTTGTATTCAGGAAGAAATGGGTTAGATGGATTAAAGCTTATGTCTCTACAATTTCTTATTCAATGTTGGTCAATGGGTTAGTAACAAAATTTTTTAAAGCCAAGATAGGCCTTAGCCAAGAAGATCCTCTATCTCTTTATTTGTTTATTATTATGGCAGAGGTTTTGAGTAGGAACTTAAAGAAGGCTTACAAATATGGGCTTATAAGTGGATTTAAGGTTAGTAATAACATTTATAACATCATCCATCAATAGTTTGTAGATTATACAACCTTTTTTGGAAGGGCAAGGATAAATGAGGTCAAATATTTGAATAAATTTTTAAAGGAATACGAAAGAGCTTCAGGGAAAAAATTTAATAGGACAAAATTTAAATTTTACTTCCTTAACACTCTAGCTAATATCAAAGCAAGAATTTGTTGGTTACTTCAAATGGAGGAGGCAAATTTACTAGCAACTTATCTAGGGATGTCTTTATTTGAGGGGAGAATGAGGATAGAATTATGGAATCCAATTATTAGTAAAGTTCATAATAAACTTCCAGCTTGGAAAGGTAGATGATTATCATTAGCAGGAAGAGTGCAGTTAATTAAGTTAGTCTTACAGGCCATTCATACATATTATATGTCATTGTATTCTATGCCAAAATCAGTTGAAATTTTTAATCTATATTATGTGATCCTTTTTATGGTCAGGTTTACATGATAAAATAAAATTTCCTTTGGTGAAATGGAGCAAGGTGTGTGATGATAAAACTAGCGTACGTCTTGGTTTAAGAGTTCTTATAGATGCAAACATAGCTCTTAGGAAAAAGTAATATGGAGATTGTACAAACAGAGTCAAATACAATGGGTAAGAATTCTTCTAAGTAAGTATGTTGAGCCCAATGATCCAAGTTTAATATTTACTGCATTCTCTCTACCAAATGGTTCTGCTATTTGGAATGGCTTAAAAAAATATATTTGATCTAATGATTCAAGGTTTAAAATGGGTGGTGGGAACTGGAGAAAAAAATTCTATTTGTATGGATACTTGGTATTAAAAAACCATTCAATCTAGATCCAATTATGAAACCTTAGATGAGATTGCTTCAAGATAATTATGGTGATAGGGTTTCAAATATTTTGTACAAGGATCGGGAAGGAAGATACAAATGGAAAGAAGATTTTTTTACAAGTATACAAGACATTGATGCTAGGAGGCAATTGAATAGAAAGATAAAAACTATGATTATTCCAAGGGGAGCCAAGGAAAAACTGATTTGGGAGTTCAATACACAATTATAAGTGAATATAATGTACAACACCAACAAAATAGTAATATCACTATAATATGGAGAGATATTTAGGATAGTCCAAGCATTCCTAAAGTTAAAATGTTTGTTTGGCTAGTAGGTCATAGAAGAATTTTATCCTTGGATAACCTTATGAAAAGGGATTTTCATGGCCCCTCTCAATGTGTTCTCTATAAAAAATAAGAGAGTATAAACCATCTCTTGGGACATTGCTTAATAATTTTGAAACTATGGCAATGGTTTCTTAACATGTTTGGTAAATGCATGGTGATGAATAGAAAAATTGAAGATTGGTTAGTATCTTAGTTTGCTTCGGTATTGTTGAGGTTTTGTAATGATGGTTGAAATATCCTTTATGTAAATAGGTTTTGGGGACCCTATCAAAAAACCCACCCTTATAATATTATTTACATGATAAAAAAAAGTCATCTCTTCTTGACTAAGATTCTAAAATTTATCTTCTTATTAAAGTACAAATATGATAACCATTGTTGATGGAATATAGTCAACCAAGTAATATTTTTATGCCATTAAGACTCTTTTGGATTTTATATTTCCCACCAAGATGTGAATTTTCCCTTGAGTTAATATGCATCCTATACCAACTTAGTCTCTTTAACAAAGTTACAAAGTCTGAAGTACTTCGTCATCTCAATAAGCCATGACCTGAATCCATCTCTAGGAGTCCTACCATCATATTTTGATGGTGTAATATTCTTGAAATATTTAGATAACTCTTCCACAATGAAATCTTTCTTATTAATTCATTATTTCTTGTGGTTTTGTTCCACCTATGTGGATTCTTGATCACTCACATGCAGTTTTAGAATGATGATTCTCATCCTTGTGATTCTCTTCCTATTTGCTAAGTTGCTCATACTCATTTTTCTTAAGAATAGCTACCCTATCCCTTATCTCATTGAACATACCCATAAGTGGATCTACTCTTTGTTTTTATCCGTTTATTGAGGCCTTTGTCACTATAGTGACCCACATCCTCTGTGCTAACTATTTTCTTAATTATAACACAAATATATATGGTTTAGCATTGATTAGCTTATTATGTCCCCAATATTTTAACTATGATCTAATATCACATGTAACAACCCCCATACTGGGGTTGGTGAAAAATAGTATATTTTTAAAATATATTTAAGTTGTTTCATCACACTAGATAGTATTTAAATTAATTTCCAAATGGAAAAATAAATTCTACTAGCATTGCAAATTTTATTAATTATTTAATATATTTGGCTTACATGTTAAAATTATTCAATAAATTGTAAATATTTCATATGCATTTCATTCCTACATCTAGCATAGATATAGTCCACCTAGCTAGCCTTTCATATTTAGTTGAAACTCCTTTTTCATGTTTCTTCATGAAGTTTAGTTGAAACTCCTTTATCAACTATAGTTATCCTAATAAGGTGAGAGAGTATTATTCTAGTTTTCCAAGGTTTTTTTAATAGCATTTTGAGAGGGTTTCCATTTCCATTTTACATTGATTTGTTAGCTTTTTATGATGACGATAGTAAAGGAAATGCAACCACAAGATGTAAAATAAGCAAGCTATGAAGTCTATATGATAATGGAACTATAATATATATGAAAATGATAAGATAAACTTCTGCAATAACTCAAAAATATGCCATTACTAAATACTCACAAAAATAGTACAATAAAGTGTAATGAAGGAGTGAACACTCCATAAACTGGTATGAAAAATGGGCTACATTGCACCCATACTACTATTCTATACTACTCACGCTCTATACTATCTAATGTTGTCTATTCACTCCCAATAAGGCCTATATATAGGAAGATAAGTTGCTTGGGCCTTACTCCACCTATGACTCTTCATCTACCTATTCTATGACTCATGTACAAGTGGACTCCTTGTACATTTACATCATTGCATATTGATACTTGTGCATTTATTACATTGTTGGAAATAACTACTTAACTTTACTCTAAAGTAAACTTCTACTCTAATTATGTATCCAAGGTGGTACATAGACATGTACCAAATAATGTAATATACTCTAACATCCCCCTGTATTACATTATTTGGGTATAGATCTTCATCTGGTTCTCGAGATTGTATTCTTCTTCTTTGTTTTTTGTGTCTTGTTCAAGCAAGTAGTTAGTGTCTTCATAAAATGCTATATTTTCTAAGAAAGCTTTGACTTCATGATAAATTGTAGGTTCTTCTAGTTCTTTGATTTGAACATGTCCATTCAACTTAGTCTTTGTGCTTTTTCATTATATTCTCTGTTTGTATCTAGATTAGTATCTTTGTTTATTTATATCCTATCATGAATTTTCTTCCTCCTTTTATGTTTTTGCATTTGTACTAGAGGAATATCTGCTTAATGATGAGTTAGTCTATCATCACAATGATATTGACTAGGATTGATAGTTTATTTTATGTTTTGAACAAATTAAAAACAATTAATGATAGATATATCATCAAACATTTTTTGTTGTAAATATAACTATTTTTTGTGTATTCCACCATGCTCTAAAAAGGACTTCATGAAGATAACCAATTAATGCTGCAAAATTTCCTTCTTTTGCCTCTTTAAGGAATAATGAGAATATTTCCTTATCACTAGTAGATAAATACTTGTATCCTTCAAAGGTATCTATTAAATTTTGAGAGTAAAATTCCACCTCATGAAATAGTTCCTCATTATTGAATGCATTTCTCACTATTTCATCCATGTTTCTTCTTGATTGACCTTGAGGTAGTAATTCCTACAGTTCCTTTGAGTTTTGGGAATAGTTTGATATCACATTTGATATAGTCTACCTTATGACTCCCTAATTTAGAGTACGTGAACTAATTTGATAAAATACTATCTAAGACTTAGGTATTGTAGGATTCCTTATGTGTCCCAAGTGATTAGAGTATTCTATAAACTTTATGAAGAGCTTAGCAACTATTAGTTCACATTTTGAGTTGATTTTGTAATATTTTGAGAATAATAATAATCAACTTCTATTTCCCCTTATTTCTCTTATTGAAATATGCACTTATCAATTTAATGGAGTTCTCTATGGTTGGATTTCTTTTATCCCTTTAATGTGACTATGAGATAAGTATAAGCAATTAGTTCCAACTATATTAAGCAATCAATAATTTTCTTCTCTATTCTTAAATTTCAATGATTCAATTTTCTAAATTCTAATTAACTAAGGTTTGATGTAACACTCCTTATAACTCCCTAATTTGGAATTTTAGAAATTGATAATATTTGCAATATAATAGTATTTTGATTTTCCAAGTAGAAACCCTTATATCTCCTATGATATTAATTGCAAATATTAAAATACTTGTATTTCAACTAAAGTGATTTGAAATACTATTTAAGGATATAAACTCCTTTGATTTGCTTTCAAATGTATTAAGGTTGATTTTTCTTGTATCTCCAACGTAAATGATAAATGAACTCAACCTTATGTTATACACCTTATCACTCCTTAATGAAAGTAAATTTAATCTAAGTGAGACTTTACCTTTATAAGGCTGAATGCATGAGATGAATGACATTGTCTCTCATTTTCTTAATGATGAACATATGACAATGATGGCAGTGAGTTGACTAGAAATCTCCTGTATGTGCCTTTAATGAACCTTTGAATCCTCTTCTAGTCCTTGGTTATGTGCATCAAATTATCACTCAACCATACCTTGAATTCACTCTCAATAATACCTTTAATTCTCCCTATGCTCATCTTCAGGTTGGCCATTTAAATAGGTCCTTTGACCCTTCTTGATGCTATGGACAAGTGGCATATATGTTACTCAGGTCTTTTATGAGTATTCTTGAGATGCTTCTGACACTTTATTCCTCCTTGAATGGTATGCAATGATGAATATTCCTTCAAAATATATCTCCAATGCTTCTAGGTGAGCGTTACTTCTACTTGTGCACTTATTTATCCTATGTTGTGTAGATGTTAGAAAGAATGTATGGGAACCTTGTTTGAATGTGCCAAGTGATACAAGATGCCTTGGTTGTAGATGCAAAGTGGTACTCCACTCTCATGCATGTAAAGCTTCCTTAACGTCTCTTATTCAATATCTATTTTTTGCTAGTGAATGCCTTCTTGTATCTTGTCTTCAACGCTTTCAAAGGTGATTCTATGAAGCTAGATTTAGTTGTGGTGGTTCTCAAGCGCTATAATGGAGGTTCTATGGTGCATTCTAATGGTGGTCAACAATGTGTTTCTTGATTGGTGATTCATCAAAGTTGGAGCTTTAGTAATGCTCCTTGTTTTCACCCTTCTCTATACTTGCAATTTGTTGTCCTTAGTGCTACGTTTTTATGTAGAGTGCAATGGATGATATTCACCTTATGTAGAACCTTCTTATGCTATAGGTTGATGTTACCTTAGGTGTTAGATTAGATGACAAATGTTGGTGTCTTTAGACACCTCAAGCCTTGGCTAATAAGAGACCTTCGTTGGCTCTCCTTCCTACTGAAAGCTAGCTCATTTATTCTACTGAGATGGCCACTTAATAGACATGTATTGCTAGCTATTGTAGTATCTTTATACACTCTAGCTATTGCACTCGATTTGCTATGTATAATCTAGTGTGATGATGTAAATAAATCTACTTTGAAACTCAAAGACTTGAGACTTCTATTGTCTCTGTTTGAATATTTTTTGCTTCTCTGATAAGGTGGTCTTATTATCCAATATTTGGACACTTTCACAGGTCGTGTGTGCTCAATAGTATCTCTAGAAACTTTCACTCTTAGCTTATTTTGTGCACTAATACTTCCTTCTCTGAAAAACTCTTAATGCACTTTAAAGAAATTTTAAGGGTAACCAATATAATGCACTAATACTGACTTTAACTTAATGAGTAGTGCAATAGTAATCTCATATTATTGCCCTTCAAAGTAACTTGTAAGATGCACTAATACTGATAACTCTTAAATGCACTATAATCTCTGCAACTATCACTTAAGAGCAATGTCTTATTTAATTTAATTATAAAATATGGAGATGACATTTTTCTTTATTTCAAAATATATCTATCTTCTATTTTTATGTGTAGGTTTAATCCTTATAAGAAACTATCTTTTGCACTTCCTTGAAGACTTTAAAATACAACCTTCTCTTTGCTATTTTTAATCTCTAATAAGGTGCCTAATGGAACTTTATAATAAACCAAATAATTAAAGTTCAACAAATGAAAATTTTGCACCAAATTTGCTTACCTTAATGATCTGTAGATAATGGATGTCTTGATGATTTGATTCACCAAATTTACTGACCTTTACTGGATGTACATGCAACTCTTCTTGGTTGTTCAAAACAACTCTCTAACTCACCAATTTGTAAATTTGTAACCCCTCTAACTTGTTGCTTGAATTTGTAGTTTGGTTTTTTCAACTCTTCTTCAATTGTATCCTAGAAATTTGAAACTTAGCAGCTATTGATGCTATCCAAGTTGTTGCTTTCTTGTTGTCCTCAAATCTAAAAATTTAGATTGCAAAGCAGTCAATATCTCCATTGAAATGTTGTCCTTGAATCTCAAAAATTTGGTAGGGAACTCCTCCAAATTGTAGTTGAGATTTTCTCTCAAGAACCCTTTAGTATTATACTATAAAAACAACAAACTCCTATATCTAAAATAACCTTCAAGCCTTCAATGGTAATCCCAAAATCTCTTAGATTTGGTGGCTTCTCTATCTCCTTTCTCCTTCAACCTCATTATAAAATTTTGGCTTCAATCTAGACCTTCTTCTCAATAATATGAAAGTATTGAGGTCTTCACTGGTCTCCTTAAAAATCTGGTAAACTTCTTGCCAAATCCTTCTCCCTTGGGCTTGTTATCAGATGGCAATAATTGTCCCAAGTTCTTTACTATCTGGAAATTCTCCTTGGTAGTAAATTTCTCCAATGTGTTCTTCTAGGAACTCCTTCAATGGCCTTCTTCAAATCTCCTTCAATGAGGCTCATCAAGCCTTCTCCTTGAGACCTCTTCTCTAGGATCTTCACTCTCACAACTTCTCTAGTCTTCCCAATGAGATCTTCCTCTTAGATATTTGAAATCTACTTTTGCTAGTCCTTCTCTATCTCTTCCAAAAATAGAAGTTCTTCGATGGGACCTTCAATGGGTCTCTTCAACTTCTTCAGGGTGAAGTATTCAATATGCAATCCATAATCTTTTATAGATATCACCAACCTCCAATATTCTCCTAGATTCTCTCTATAATCTCTTCTCCCTCGAATATGCAATAAGGCTCCTGTGGCATTTTCTTCTTTTGCACTCTTGCAAGTTTGCAATCTCTAGCAATGGGACCTTTTCTATAGACCTCCAAAGCTTTGATATTTTATTTTTTGCTTCTAGTATTGGATTGATTATAGATAAGATATTATTCCTAGATCTCTATAGGAAGCTTTCCAACTTTCTTTGAATCTCCTTTTCCTGCAACAAAGTATTAAGACTGTAATGGAAGAAACACTAAATCTAGAGATAATCTATCTTCACTAGTTGATTTGTCAAATCTAGTGGGATCAATACTTAGTTCTAGTCTTCACGATTTTGTTTGCAACCCTATGGAAAGACTCTAGCCAAATACAAGCTCAAAATTTTTGGAAATAATATTGCTACTCTCCTCTCAATATCTATTGTGGCTCTCTCACTAGATCCTATCGATCTACCGTGGATCTGATACCACTGTTAGCTTTTGATGATGATGGTAGTAAAGGAAATGCAACCACAATATGTAAAATAAGTAAGCTATGAAGTCTATATGATAATGGAACTATAATATGCAAGAAAAATATCTAAAAAACTTCTACAATAACTCAAAAATATTCTATTAATGAAACTCATGAAAATAGTGCAATGAAGTATAATGGAGGATATGAACACTCCATAAATTGATATGAAAAATGGGCTAACATTGTACCTATACTACTATTATATACTACTCACACTATATACTATCTAACAATGTCTATTCACTCATAATAAGGCTTATATATAGGATGATAAGTTTATTGGGCCTTACTACACCTATGACTCTTCATCTACCTTTCCTATAACTCGCGTATAAATGGACTCCTTGTATATTTACATCATTGTACATTGGCACTTGTGCATTTATTACATTGCTAGAAATAACTACTTAACTTTACTCTAAAGTAAACTCCTACTCTAGTTATGTACCCAAGGTGGTACACAGACATGTACCAAATAATGTAACACACTCTAAAATGATTTAGTCGTATTGAGCTATTTGGTGTCATCGATATTTGAACCTTGGTGTGGGTTAATTTTCCAAGTTATCATATTTATGAATATACCCATTTAGATTCTTCAACTATCCCTTTTATCTAGTTGAGGTTTTATGTCTAGTTTAACATTTTGTTTACATGAACGAGACTTGATTGTCACTTATGGTTTGTAGCAAGTAATTATTAGGTTACTTATTACTTTATATTTTATGGATTGATATTAGCCATGCACACTTGGTTAAATCCAAGTGATTTTTCTCTACATGGATTTTTTTTGTTTCACTTATCTCAGCAAAATGATAGAGACTATTTTCATCACCTTCCTCCTATATTATAATACATTAGACTTGGTAACTTTATCAATCAACAAGATTCTAATTAACTTAATATGATGGTGACTTATTTCCATTCTTCACATGTTTTCTAATCTTAGAATATTTTATCTGTACAAATTAGATTTCATCTATGTTTAAAAATAAAATTTATAACATTTCCTTTTATCAATGAATAAAATCATATTCTCCATTCATAAGAAACTGGACATCATTATTGTTGAGGAATATTACATTATTTGGTACATGCTAATGTATCCCCATGGTACCTTCATGGTAAAATTATAAATATGTAATAGATTAGGGTCAAGTATATAGTTTAGAAGTGTGATTTATATTCCCCCTTTTATTTAAGTGTAAATGTAGAGGAAATGCACAAGTGTCATGTAAGAGTGAAATGTGCAAGAAATACACAAGTTTCATGTAAATTAGAGTGAAAGTGTAGACTGAGAGAATGTGCACAAGTGTCATGTATGTAAGAGTGCAAATATGTAATATGAGGATGTGCACAAGTGTCTTATATTAGGAGTGCATGTAGAAGTGTAAGAGTCATGTAGATGTGTGCAAGTATCTTAGAGTCAAGTGTCCATGAAGAGTCTTGTATGCAAGTGGCAAGATGATAAGCCAAGAGTCATAAGACTTTTCATATGGAGAGCAATAGTCAAGTACTTAAAGAGTCACATTACTATGGCTATATTATGGATACAATACTCCATGAGAAATTAATCCAAGAAGGATAAACAAGAGTGTAATCTATTTAAGAGATCCAATTTAAAATAAAGCTTGTATATAGATTTGAGCAATTAATATTGTAAGTTTTCTTCATGCATAGTTCATGAATGACATAGGTCATTTACATTCATATTTGATTATATATAAATAAATATTATTTTTAGTATTATATAGGCCTTGATATACATATTAATTTGCTTATATATTATTCTACTCATTATATGATTATTTTACCCTTTAATATTATGGCTATTTTATATTGGGACCTGTGATATTTTATGGTAGTAAGGCTTAAAAATCCAACAATGGTATCAAAGCTACCACCTAAATCTATCCATTTTGATAGAGTTCATTAAGCCACCATTATTAATTAACTTTTTCCACTTTTGATAAAGTTAATTTAGAGTCTGTCCACTTTGAAGGTAGTGTAGACTTGGACTCTAATTTTTAAAGGTATTATTGAGTAGAATATTCAGAGGACAAGGATTTAGACACCCTAATTTAGATTCTAGGGTCTTTCCACTTGGTTGAAGGAAAACCAATGAATACTAGGACTCAACTATATTGAATAAAAGGGTCAACTTAGAAGAAAAGTTGGATATATTGATAGAGGAAGCCAACTCAAAATAAAAGTTGGATATTAAATATTGAGAAAGAACCAACTTAGGAGAAAGTTGATCATTTAGGGGCATTTAGAGTCACCCTACCATTGATATTGTGTTCTCTATAAATAAGGAGAATCATATTGGGTTCTTAGGTGTGACCTAAGACATTACAAAAAGTTGTAGAATATTTTAGATAGATAGAGGAGCAACATTACTATAAAGGTTGAGAAGCTTCCTATAGAGATAGAGAAGAATTTTAGCTTCTAGATATTGAGAAGCAATAATTTTTTTTAAGTACATAGCTTTAAATAGTGAAGGATTAGGTCAAGACTAAATTGATCTTCACATATTTGAGGTAGTAGTAAGCAAAGAGTAGAGAAGAGGTAAGCATCTTCCTATGATACATTAAAGAACTAGGCTAACTGAATATATCTTTATATCATTTTAGTCTTGGCCACGAATCACTTTTTGAAGTAGGTTCTTCAAGGTATACACTTATTACAATAGTAAAGTAGAGAATTCTCAATAAGATAAGAGGCCATAATATCAACGTCACCATAAGAAGCTATCTAAGAGTATACCTGTTTAGGTGCTAGTATTCATAGAATAGAAGAATAATTTTTTTTAGCTTAGTAAACATACCTATTCTTCAAGAAATAATAGAAGATATATAAGCTATAATTTAATCTCTACAAGAAGATAAAGAAAAAAGAGCTAAAGAAGGTAGAGAACATAGATCTAAAGGTAGAACATAGAGAAACATGAAAAGAAAAATATGTTTGGTCATCTCTAGAGAAGAGATATCTATTTTTCATTAAGAAAAAAATATACTTAGCCATTAGAAGGTGAAATTTGCCTAGCCATTTGGCAACCATTAGAAAGGACAAGTTGCCTAGCCATTCAAACACCATCAAAATGTGCAAGATTTATTGGCCATTTAGCCACCATCAGAAGAATCAAGTTTCCTAGTTATTCATCACCATTAAAATACTAGGAATACATTTGACCTCTAGTGCAAAAAATATCAAGAGATGTTTGGTATATTCCAAAAAAGAGAAGACCATGAATACATTTGGTCTCTAGTGAAGAAAAACCAAGAGATATTTGGCCTCCTCCAACAAAGAGAAGACCAAGAAGACATTTGATCTCTAGTGAAGAAAATACTAGGAGATGTTTAGCCTCCTCCAACAAAGAGAAGACTAGGAGACATCTAGCCTCTAGCAAAGAGAAGACCAAGAGATATTTGACCTCTAGCAAAGAGAAGACTGGGAGATGTTCAACCTCTAGCAAAGAGAAGACTAGGAGATATTTGGCCTCCAACAAAGCCCAACGAAGAGAAGTTTGGGAGATGTTTAACCTCCAATGAAGAGAAAGACATTCAAAGCTCTCACAACAAGTAATAATCTACTTTCATCAAGATAAAGGTATTCAAGACCCTTACAACAAGTAATGATTGGCCTTCAAGGAGAGATAAACATTTGAGACGAGTAGTGGAAAGAGCATTCAAGGAGAGACAAGCATTTGAGGTGAGTAGTGGAAAGAACATCCAAGGAAAGACAAGCATTCAAGGTGAGGTAGTGGAAAGAGCATTTGAGGTAGGACAGTGGAAAGAGTGAGCAACATTCAAGGTGAATGAACCTATAATTATTTGAATCCTTGGAATGATTAGAGTGAATATTAAGGGGTAAATGAAAAGAGCATTTGCTAATTATTTTAATCCTTGGAATGATTAGAGTGAATGTTAAGAGGTGAATGAACATATAGTTGTAGGTGATAATGGTTGGTTTGTTAAGTATCATGCAATTGGTTTTATGGTATATTGCTTAGTGAGATCCAATGTTGTTACACTATATCCTGTCCACTTCTTGATCCCTTTCTCTAACCCTTACTCTTTTCTAACCCTCTCCCTTCAAAATACAACCAATTAAAGGAGTTGGTCTTGTTTGAAGGTTGCAATAGAGAGCAATCACATTTCATCCAATTCTATACTTTGGCTAATGTCCAAGGAACAACACATATTCACAAGTATGGTGGATTTTAATCCAATAGCATAGTAGTTCTTGGCACGTCTAATGGGATGAATTGATAAAATTCATCTCACTTTTTCAAAGAATTCAAGATTAGATGGATAGTCTTGATCTCATTTGTAGAGAATGTATGTTCATATAGTGACTCCCTTGAAGATCAGACCTAGAATTATCTAGGAATAGGTTGAACCCCGTCCTTATGGTCAAATAATTTTACCTAGACTGGTATGATACCAGTTCCCTTAATGTCCCAATTCTTCATGAAATACCAAAAAAATTCTAAAGTTCCTTCCTAGTTATGATAGCAATGGAAAAACAACTTACAAGCATTATCAAGATGTAGCTTTCTTTAGCTACTATGTATAATATTATCTTTGAATATGTAATGATTAGGGTACTCATCCAACCCTTCAAGGGTAAAGTATTATTATGGTATAGATCATTAGAAGATAGCAACATTGGTACTTGGGCTAAATTAGTTGATCTTATTACTAAATGTGATGATCCTAGAGAGCCATTCTTGTTGCTTACGCATTTCTCATCCATATAAATATTCCCCCATGAGAGTCTATTTGACTTTAACATATGATTTAAAAGAACTTGGAAGAGGATTCCTCAATAATTTCATCCCTCTCATGCCCAAGCTTACCTCTATTATATTCAGGCTTTTCATCCCTATCTAAACTTTTTTATCTAATAAACTAAGGAAAGAAGATTTTCATAGGTTTTCAAGAAGCCATACTAGCTAAAAATATGCTCATAATAGCAAAACATATTCCTCCTAAAAAAATTATATACCCACCCAACCCTTCCCAAAGTATGTCTTGCACACCATATTGTGAAGAGTCTAGGTTGTGTTCATTACTAGTTACCATAGTTGTTAGCATTCCCACTATATAGGAGGGTTAGTTTTGAATAGAATGAGAATTGAAGGTAATGATATAGAAATTGAATGAAGATGTTAGAAAAATGGACAAGCTTCTTTCTCAATCTAATATTGATAAATATATTGGTGTAAAGCATACCATAGAAGGTGTTGCATAACTTTTATTATTAAACATGAACCATTCACCAATATGCAAAAATATCAAATCATTCATCCACAATATATTATCCACAATAACAATCCACAAATGAGAGAGATAGATAATACCCTTAAGGTAGGGCAACACCAATAATAATCCTTAAGGAAGGAATAACTCCACAAGATCTCCCAAGATGAGAGGCCACTTCGTGGGCACGACGATTACATAAGATTCTTCTTCAATGATATGAATATCCTTACAATGATAAATATATCTTCTTTATATATCCATAGTCTTATTCTACTTTGGAGAGCCTACTACTAATATTATATTATATTAAAATATAATATAATATTATAATACAATCAACCTTGGGTTATGTGTGGCCCATGCCCCTTATACAATATAATAATATATCCCCAAATATCTATTCCCAGGTACCCTACCATGAAATATAATATAATATTATAATACAATCAACCTTGGGTTATGTGTGGCCCATGCCAACCCTTATACAATATAATAATATATCCCCAAATATCTATTCCTAGGTACCCTACCAGAAGGGGAGGCAAAGCAATGCCTTACAAATTATTTACAAGTAGTTGGAATTCTGACTACGTGTAAATCTTCATTGTGTATAGAGATTTGTGTAGAACAAAGAATATTGCATCCTATGTATCTACATAAGCCTAATTGATGGAATATGTGGTGGATTTCACTTCATCATTAGAGAAATCATCCTCAAGAAAAATAGTTTCCATTGACAATCAACAAGAAGTGATGTATGACTCTGAGCATATTTGGAATTCAACTACACAAGGTGTGAGGAATGTAATTGTTGGGGTCTGAATTGACATCAAGGAAATCTTGAACTATGACTATGAATCTATGACTTTATGGGAGGCGCACACCCGCTAATCATAGCTCAAACCCCAACATTGGATGGATCAAAGATTGCTTCAATCCAACCTCTAGAGTAGGCTGGTATACCTTGTCAACTAATTGTGTGTTGACTCAATTAAGCTCAGTTTAAAGTGTAAGGTTAAGGATAGAAATGGAGTAAGGGTTAGAAACAATTGAATGAATAATGGTCGGATAAAGCTAACAACATTGACAACTATCAAGAATCCTCTAATTAATCACATTTCTAGTATGCCACACTTAAGACTAACAACATTCAAAACCAATAACCTTCACCATTAAAGAATAATAAAACACCTAGAGAACTATTTCAAACATCTAAAATGTTAATAATCCAAATAGCAGAATTAGATCAACCTTCAGACTAATAGAAAAATAAGCTCTCTACAACATTTTTTTAAGCATGAAGTATTCCAATTTACCCCAAGTTAGCAATCCAATATCAACAAAATTGACTAACCATAACAATAGTAGCAAAAATGAATTCATAAAATAAACTCACAAAATATGAAGATACAGGCTTGAGGCAAACATCCAAGTAATGCTCCTTCTATTTATTTCTCAGAAAATTTACAATAATATGATAGGAAAACACTCCATAGCCGACCCTTCAAATTGAGGGTTCAACCTCTTTATATAGATTTTACAATGAAAGTAGAAAGAATAGGAACATTACAAGGATTTTCATGCTAGATCAATAGGATGTTGAGGTGGTGGCCTCTTATTTGCTTACAAGAAGAAAGAAAGGAGTTGTGCTCCATGAAACTCTGCAACTTTGAGCTCTACAAGTTTCTCGGTCCTTCTCATAATGGCGGCTGCACTGGTTGCAGGTTGATCTGGTCCATCCCCTGTTCTTGATCAGGCTTTTCATCCGTAGATTTATAACTAAAAACTCAGGTAGATCTTGATTTTGGTGATGTTTGGTATTCCTTGGTTCTTTTTGCTCACACTCTTCAAATTCCACTTCATCTAGTTCCATTCTCTTCCATTTTGGAATCCGCTCCTTTGAATATTGCTTGGTCAGGTTTGATCGTGTTGACCGCAAAATGAGAGCCCTAAATCCCATCTTTTTTTTACCATGGATTGAGAGCTTGATAGTGCCTCACATACTTTAAATTTTAGTTGTCTTTTATCTTCAAAAATCTCCACTGTTGGTTGTCTCCTTTTTTTAAAACCCACTCTTCCAAATTTTGTTGTGCTAGTTTTGACTAGTTTGACCATATCTTGCAGACTTTGCCTTTTCTTTTGTAGTGTTTTGTTCCAATTCACTTCTACAATTTTTGCTAGGCACCGTTTGATGGTGTTGACCACAAAATATTGATATTACATTGGTTCTCCGTGGAATTCAACACTAGATTACCTCTTTCTTATCTAAAGTTTGCTCCTCCAGTTTCTGCTAAGCGTTGTTTGACTATGTTGACCGTAGATTTTCCACTCTGACAAATTTTAACATTGCTTTTGATTTTCTTTTGAACACTTAGCTACTTTTACAAAAAAAATTGTGTTTGGCCTTCCAATATGGAAACTAACCTCAAACTAAAGTTATCCTTTTGAATTATGCTCCTTCAATTTCCTTTGGACACCGTTTGACTAATTTGATCGTGGATTTTGTACCTTAGCAAAATTTAACACTACTTTTGAGGTTTTTCTCAACACAACCAAATTTTACAAAACTGGCTAAGTATGTGGCCTTTTTGGGCCTACATTCTCGAACCTCCTAGGGAGCATTGCTAGAAAGGCTTACAAACTCAGATCCTTATTCTTTGGGCACCAAAGTCAAAAAATAAAATAAGGGAGATTATACCATGGCCAAGGAATGAACGATAACAATTCACCATCAAACTCCTCTTGAGCTGGTAAAATTTGTTCCAATTGGTTGCAGAAAATGCCTCAAGGAACAACTTCCCTATGAACCTTACTCTTTTAAGCCTTTGTGGAGTCACCTAAAAAGTAAATTTTCATATGGAGGCCATGCTAGAGGCAGTAATCAATCTTCTCTAGAAGTGCTTGCAGATATGCTCCTTTATAGGCTTGGCAAAAAAAAAATTATTTCTACAAAAAATTGCCTCACAGTTTTTACCTTTCCTGGCAAGCTTATGCTCTTCTTGTTACCCTCTGACACTATCAGACTATAAAATATTTACAAAAAATACCTCTATAGCTATTCCACTAGCTATAGTCATTTGAAAATTTTAAGTTATTTTGCAACAAAATTCTTGGCACTCTCATGCCTTTACAGTTGGTCTTGCTCCTGATTGTCTTGGACATTTGCAATGTTCTCTGCTTTATCTTTTTCTACATTCCCTTTCTCATATTTCTCTTCTTGATATGTTTCTTCTTCGACTTTCTCTTTGTCTTTAGCATCCTCTTCTTGTTCCTCTTACTAATCTTCTTCATCTGCATCTTCCTATTCTCTATCCTTCTGCTCCTCATCTTCCTGTTCTCTATCCTCTTGCTCCTCATGTTCCTGTTCTTCATCTTCCTTTTACTTAGTCTCCTTTTGCTCTGAATCTTCTTTCAAGATCTGAGTGGCCTGATTCAAAGTGCTCATGGCCTTGTTCTAGGATGCTTGGGAGGGGTTTTTTATCTCCAACAATTGTCGATGAATGTAACGCAATTCAGCTATCTTATCATATGAGATCAAAGTTCCCCAGTCCACTAGATCTCCCATAAAATATTTCAATCTGGTTAACTCTTTAATTAACTGTGTTACTTTATCCTAGTTAATTGGCTCTTGCCATGCATCCACCTTTGACTCATCTTGCATCATTTTATTTATGCTACTCTGGAGATCTTTGGATAACATCAGATGGTTTTCATCCCAAAGTCCTTTGAAGCCATATTGCATCATTTCCTCATTCATATCTACAATCTTCTAGAGCTTATCATCAATTTTGTTGATCAAAAACCATCCCTTTTGGAGCAATCCGCTCTTCTTGAGGACAATCCTGGTTGTGATTCTTGAGGTGTTCCATTCTCTATTGGGAATCGGCTTGGCCAACTCATTAAACCTAGCTTCAGATAGATTGAGGAGTCTGCTGGCTTGAGGGGCTATTGGTTGTATTTGCTTGGTGATATTTTCTAGATCCTCCCTGGTTTTTTGGAGCACATGACTGGCCTCATCCATGTAATCAAGGATGGGTTGGATCTTAGAGCATTTCTCCAGGATGTCTAATAGAATCTCTTTTCTGACTTGTTTCACTTTATCCTTGGAGAATCCTGCAGCCCTAGTACTCTCAACCTGGAGCTGCTGTTGTAAAGCATGTATCTGCTTCACATATCCCTGATTTTGCTCCTATAGCTGCTGAACTTACTCTTTGAAGTTGGCCATCTTCTCAAATCTATTTTACCATTTTTTAGCCTCATTCTCCAAATATTTCATTTCTTTCTTTTGGTCCTTAATGGTGGCTTCAAGCCTGGCAACCTTTTCTTCCATTTTGGCATATTGCTTCCTATATATGTCAATCTTGACAAACATGGTTTCTAGCCCAGCCTTGGCTGTGATAAATTCATCTTCCATGACCAATTGAGAGATGTCTTCAATATTTTCTTCTAACTGATAATCTTCCACTGTCATATCTTCTTCTGGTTTATCAACTAAGGGGATCATCTTGAATTTTATCCTCTATCTGGACATAGGGTCAACCATTACTGATTTTCTCACCCTGGTAGCTCCCTTAGATGACTGAGCCAATTTCTTGCTCTAGAAGCTTTGTGCTCTCAGTGAAGTACTCTTGATATTTTGCAAGGATGCTACTATGGGATGATCCATGGGAGTGGATGGAGTGATATTTATAGGGAAAAAAGGGACCACCATGGATGGGAGGGGAGTGGTGGTGATGATGATGGATTTTGTATCCACAATGAGAGGTGGGAGCTAAAATAATACTGGTAGCTACAAGTGATGGGGGAGTTAATGGTAGTGATATTCCAACCATTGATATGGGGAATGATGATGTGGGAGGTGAGTGAGTGGAAGTTGGAGGTGACGATGATACTAGGATTTGTGGTGAATGAGGGGGAGATGATGATTTTGGGCTTTCAACTATATGAGATGGAGATGGACTCTAGTGAGAATATGGGGGTGAATGAGGTGGTGAGGGTTGTGGAGAACTGTGCGGAGGAGATGATATCTTTTCTCCTTTTTGTACCTTATAAGGGAAGGGATATTTCTATGGGGAATAAGAAGGAGAAGTAGGGGGAGAGAGATTAGAAAATATACCTGAGCTTACTAAAGTAGACTATTTGAAAATGTCATCGGTGCTTTTTTGCCCTTCTTGCTGGCTCTTCTACTCCCCTATTGTAATAAGACTTTGTGCCACTACTTCTACTTCATCCCCCTTTTGTTTCTTGGAAGGTACCATGTCTATCTCCCATACTACACCTTCTACCTTCCTCTTGAATATTATAGTTTGCTCTTGTTGTTGTTGAGGAAGTGATACTGTGACCCCTATCATGGGCATCTTCCCTAGTTTTGAAACTGTATCATCGATAGAGGTTAGGTCTATAATCTTATATTTCTTTTTCTTTTCAACTTTTGTAGGAGTCTTTGATTCAGTAGCTTTACGTTCAGATATTCTCCTCTTTGGGGT
This sequence comes from Wollemia nobilis, assembly GCA_028583015.1. Taxonomy (NCBI): domain Eukaryota; kingdom Viridiplantae; phylum Streptophyta; class Pinopsida; order Araucariales; family Araucariaceae; genus Wollemia; species Wollemia nobilis. The sequence continues at coordinate 30,855,629 of JAQPPZ010015824.1, forward strand.
GACCTCTGCAGTACCAGTTTCCTTTGGAGTTGATGAAGCTATTCCAAAGTCCTATTTAAGGGAGGCATACGAGGATGTTGATACCTATTTTTCTTGGAGGTTTCAGAATTTTTGCTTTTCACTTTACCTTTTCTAGTCGTGCTTGTCTCCATTTTACCCAAACTCAATGCTAGGCTCTTCTTTCCCTTAGCCTTCCAAGTTGCAAAGTGTTCATCATACATTTTTTCAAACTCAACATCGATTGGCTTAGGGTACTTACTCTTCATTGCATTTCTTTCAACCCTCATCTACCACCATTCCAAAATTTTGGCTTGTGACCATTTATAAGTTTCCTCCATCTCCTTGATTCTGGCATCACCAAGCTGATGAGAACTTTTGGTTGGGTCATAGTCTTGCACATGCTCATAGTAATCTCTCTAAGGTGGAAGCATTTCCATGGCATTCACATTCCATTAGAGGGGAGATTGTTCTCTATTGTTTCTATGTTTTTCTATCTGTGAGAACTTTGATTTTATGAATTTAGTTGCTTTATCTCCATGTAGCTCTTTAATCCTTTCTACAAACAAATCATCTGGGTCATATCCCCACCTTTGAGGGAGTTGGCAAAGACCTAATATTTCAAGGGTTGTATTAATTTACTCATATTATCCCCTCCTCCAAATAGTGATATCACCTTCCTTAAAAGAGTAATCAACTATCACTTTTATCTTATTTCCAGAGCCAAACTTATAGTTTATATAGTCCACCTGCCTACAATATTCTAGTGTGAATATGTGGTGGGTGACATAATGGGGTAACAAGAATGGCTTCTCTATGAAACCATATAGTCTGATGACTATACCCTCCATTAAGATGTACCAATATCCTTCTTTAGCCCCTTTGACCCTTATCTTCTTTTCTATTTCCAAGGCTAGTCTAGGGTAACTACCGTACATAATTTGTAAAGCCGGTCCAAGAAATTCCATGTTGAAAGTGTAGTAAGACTCTACCCTACTCAAAACCCTAGTCCAATAGTAGACCAACAATGGATGTCCTTATGCATCTTTGTCAACCACTGATATCCAAGGGTTATCATTCCTAGTGGCACTAAGGAACATCCAAATTAAATTGGAGCAATATCTGAATGATGGGTTCTCCTCATCTCTCTTCATGGCCAACAACTGCTCATGCATTCTCTTGGCAAGGAATGTAGGCCAATTGAAGTAAATTGAGGCATTATCTCTATACCCTAGAGGTGTCATATACATCTTGGTATTGGAGATGCAATATGCAGTGGCCAATTGCTAGTCCCTCACATCCAGATTAGACTCTAGGCCAACTACCACAACTAACATGGAGAATAACTTAGGATATACAAATTCCTCAGTGGGAATTGGAGTTGTTGGTAGGGTTTCCTTGGACTTTATGGTTTTAAATTGATTGTATACCCAAGCCCTAAAATGGCTTCCATTTTGACTATGGTTCTTCAGGGTATAATACTTAGCTTGTTGCTCTGGGCTGAATTCTTTGGGAGTCACAGGGGATCGTTGTCCCATTGCAAATAAGTCTCGACAAGCTTGCTCAGTTATGTGAAATAAGACCTTGCCATGGGACGTCCTTACTGACCTAGTTGAAGGGTCATAAAACTTGGCTATGGTAGAAATTAACTCTAGGTAAGGATGGACTGCATCACAAATGTAATAAGAGAGCAGAGAGTACATAGCACCAATACCTTGATCTGGAAGAGGCTCACCCTTGAAGAACTTGACTTCATACCCCCTCCTAAGGCGATCTCTAGTTAAGTACATCATTTTTGTGTCCATGACCCCTACCTTCTTGTCAGTGTAATTCGGCTTTTCAACATTGCTTGATTGCCCAGTTTGCCTTACCATAGTGGATGCCATTTCAGATTTTGAGTGACCCTTTTTGCAGATAGTTATCTTTAGAATATGCAAAAATTTCACTCAATAACACTTTGATTCTTTAGCTAAACTTGTTCAAAATGATTACCTTTTGAATTTCCTCATTTAAATAGATCTTCAGGCACCCCTCCACCATTAATGAAAATGAATGAGTAGTTATTTCCCATGAATTCAAATGAGTGAATCAAATGATTGTAAAGCATGGCTCATCAGTGAAATCCACGTCATTGATTGGATGAAATTCATAGCATATGGTGGTAAACTATCCATTGGCACACTCTTCAAGGTGCATTTACTCCTTCCTTTCCTTTAATGCTCAGCAGATTTTAACACTATGCTTCGGTATCCCCAATTCCACTCATTAAGAGTTGCATGTTCCTTTCGGGTGTTTCCCTCAAAATTATGCTAGTTGCATTTCCATGATGGTAAATTTGACCAAGTTGACCATAGATTTTGAAACTGCATCTATTTTAGGAACTACCGATGAGTTCACTATCTTTTGAAAATTTCATTGGACTCAAAATTTTGCTCCTTCAATTTTTTCTAAGACCTGTTTGATCACGTTGATCATATATTCTGCATTTTGATGGATTTTAACATTGCAAAACCTTTTAGTATGAAAACTAACCTTAAGCTAAAGTTGCCCCCCTAAATTTTGCTCCTTCAATTTCTACTAGGCACTATTTGACACGTTTGATCTCGAATTTTGAAACTACTTTTATATTAGGTACCACCAGGAGTCCTATTCTCTTTGGAAAATTATGCTAGGCTCAAAATTCCATTGGATGGATTTCCGTGATAGCAACTTTGACCAAGTTGACCATGGAAATTTTTATTGCATTACCTCCTCATAGAATATAACACAACTTCAAATGAAAGTAGAAAATAACACTTTTCTCCTTTTTTTTGTTTTTTTGGAATACAACAAAGAAAATATAATACAAAATATGTACATATATTACAAAAGAAGGGATTCTCTATCTAAAATATAGTTTGAGATGATACCCATTGACCGAAATGGGTTGTATGTTCCCTTCCTCATATTGAAGTTGAAAGGCATTGTTCTTCTTTACTTCAACAATCTTGAATGGTCCTTCCCAGAAAGAATCAAATTTTTGATGGTTGCCTGGTTTAGCCTTTTCTACATTCCACCTTAACACTGAATCTCCTTCATTAAACTTCCTAAATTTTGATTTCTTATCAAACCACTCTTTTGTATTCATGGAGTATTTTTAGAAATTCTCATATGCCTGAGTCCTCTATTCTTCCAACTATAGAAGGTGCATCAACCTGGCCTCTAGTGGATTTTGATCTAGCTCTTGATCTTGGCTAGCCCATTTTAAAGCTGGTATCTCAATATGAGTAGGTAGAACAACTTCCTTACCATAAACTAATGCATAAGGGGATGTCTTAATGGACCTCTTGATAGTGATCCTATCTACCCACAAAACTTGGTCTAGTAACATATGCCAACTCCTTTTGTTCTCTTCTAGTGCCCTTTTCAGAATTCTAAGCAGGTTTTTATTGGTGGATTCCACCAATCCATTCCCTTGAGGGTAACAGTTATTAGAATTATTTATATTTATGCCATACTTGCTTGCAAATTCAATATATTTTGCACCTATGAAATTTGGGCCATTGTCACTTACTAGTGCCTCTAGAATTCCAAACCTTGTGATCATATTTTCCATAAATTCAATCACTACTTCTTGGTCTAACTTCTTGGTTGGGATAGCCTCAACCCATATAGTGAAGTAATCAGTGGTAGTAAGAATGAATTTATGACCTACTGATGAATTTGGGTTAATGAATCCAACAAAATCAAGCCCCCATTGCTGAAAAGGCTCCTCCACTTGAATTGGTTTGAGTGGAAATGTTGCATTCTTGGTCCTTCCCACATACCTCTAGCACTTATCACATGACCTAGTTGCTTTGAAAGCATCTGCAAAGATAGTGGGCTAGTAGTATCCTACCCTTATTATTTTCATAGCAGTTACTCTTCCTAAAAAGTGACCTCCTGACAGGCCTCCATGAAATTCTTCAATGACCTTTTGCTTTTCATTATCTCCTAGACATCTTAGAAGTACTCCATCTAGGTTCTTCTTGTATAATCCTTCAAGAAGCAATACATACTTCAAAGCTTGTAGTCTGAATCTTCTCCTCTATGAAGGATTGAGGCCTTGGGGACATACTCCTATTTGGAAGTAGGTTATCAATTGGTCTACCCAATCTGATCCTTTCAACAAACTATCACTATGCTCTTCCGTTGCTTCTTGATAAGCTACTATCTATTCTGAGTCTGCTTTAGCTACAAGTTCTTGGCATAGTGCTCTCCCTCTGACCAACTTGGTGGGATGGATCTCTACATCGTACTCCTATATTTTAGTAATCCAACCAGCTCTTTTATCACCCAATTCTCCTTGAAGGATAAAGTTTCTTACATCTAGGTGTACCACATAGACAAGAGTCTTGCTTTGGACCAAGTACTACCTGAACTTTTTTAAGGATTTCATCATGATAAATACTTGCCTCTCAATAAAATTATACTTGGTCTGATACTCATGCAAAGTTTGGCTCTAGAAGAAGATGGGGTGTTCCTCTTCATTCTCATCCTTTTGTGTGAGCACTGATGCATAGCTTTCCTTAGCTCCATAGGCATATAAAATAAAGTCTTTGCTGAAATCAGGATTTATCAATACCGATGCAGTTGCAATTGCTTGCTTTATAGCCTCAAAGGCTTGATTTATTTTCTCAGACCACTTGAACTCCATGTTCTTCTTGAGTAATTGTGAGATGGGTCTGACTACTTGAGCAAAATATGAGATGAAATTCCTCACAAATTTAGTTTACCCAAAGAAGAACTGCAAGCCTTTCTTATTTGTAGGAAGAGAAAGGGCCATAATTGACTTTATTCTATCAGGATCTATTGCCATCCCTTCTTTGGAGACTACATGTCCCAATAACTTGCCTTCATGGACAACAAAGAATGATTTCTTTGGGTTGAGGGAGATGTCAAACTCTCTACATTTCTGGAAAACTTTCTCCAGATGCTCAAGATGTGATTCCTTTCTATGAGAAAACATAGTCATATCATCAAGATAAATCAAAATTATTTTGTTGATCAAGCTCACCAAAAGCATAGTCCATGGCCCTTTGGAATGTAGCTCCTACATTGGATAGGCCAAATGGTATTCTTTGATAAGAAAATGTGCCCCACTTAGTGGTGAAGGCTATTTTGAACTGGTCTTCATCCTTGACCCAGATCTGATTATATCCAGAGAAGCCATCCAGCAAGGAGTACCTTTTCACCCCTACTACCATCTACAAAATCTGATCAATCTGGGGAAGTGGATAATGATCTTTTAGTGATGCTCTATTCAAGTTCCTAAAATCCATGCATAATCGGATGTCTCCATTCTTTTTCCTTACTAGAACTAAATTAGCAACCCATGTGGAATGCTTGATCGGATAAATGATCTTCCCTTTAAGAAGCTTAAGCAATTCCTACCTCATTATGGATTCAATTTTAGGATTCACAGGCCTTTGTCTCTATCTGAAAGGTTTTGCATCAGGCTCTAGCTCAATGGTATGTTGAATGATCTTCTTATCATAAACCTTGAGGTCCTCATATGACCAAGAAATAATGTCTGGGTATTTAAAGCAAAGTGCCTTGACTCCCTCAACTTCTTCTGGAGAACACCTTACTCCAACATTGATCTTATTTTTCTCTTCTATTTCAATCTCACTACAGATTTTATCATCTACTTTCATAGTCCTTGACTTCTTCCCATCCTCATTGTCAAACAAACTCTCCAATGTGATCAGGCCTTTAGGAATGTGATTATTCTTCAACTAAATGATATCTTGCTGATCTATTTCCTGAGAAAGCTCTTCCTACACATTAGCTAAACAAGCTTCTCTGACTAGAAAGTCAATTATCTGATCATCATTCTCAAAAACCTACTAGAATATTTATCTATCTAGACACTGCAGGTCTAAAGACTAATTTGACTCTTTTATTTGTAGTTGACCCAAGGTCTGAGGAAGGATTGAAATTAGAGCCCTTAACTACCAAAGCATCAACTAATATATTCTACTTTCTAGGGATAGAGTGGATATTTAGAGCATCAAACGATTCCATCAAATCCCATACTCTATTTCTATATGTCTTCAGAGGTAGTGGTGTTTATTGTTGCATCTCTCTATAACTTGGTTGACCACCAACTCTGAGTCGCCATAAATGTCTAACATCTTGATTCCCATATTTTATTCTTGCATCAATCCCAAACATAGAGCTTCATATTCAACAACATTGTTTGTACAAGCCCAAGTTAGTCTAAAAGAAAAACTCTTCACACCTTCTGAAGGGAATTTCAACACTACACTAGCTCCGACTCCATTTTTGCACCTTGCTCCATCAAAATGCATTGTCCAAATTTTTGACTACTTGAGTGACTAGTTAGATATGGTAGGGATATTCTTCTCTACCTCTGAGGAAATACTATAAGTACCCAACCCTATTTATGATAGGCTATAATCATCCTTGAAAGGCAACTCATCTTCAATTTCTAAATCTTCCAGGACTTCTACTAACTCTGGCTCTTCCATTACTGAATGATTGTACAAATCCTCTTCAATTTTTTCAATATGGAAAGATACAGGTTTCTCTAGGGTTATTCTTATTCTCTTGCCTTTATAGGGAACTATCATAGCAGAGTAGTCTAAATACATATATCCTCCCATATTGGTAGTAAATTCTCTTGAAAGGCATATGCCAAAATAAGGTTCAAGATCAACTACCATAATTTCTTGAACAATGGTAACCTTCAGGGCTCTATGCAACCTCATTAATACATCCTTTATAACTCCCATAGTCTTAACTTGGGTACCATCGAGTTGCAAGACCCCTTGACATGACCTTGTGTACTCCATGCCCATCTCATCATAGACTACTTTTGGCATAATAGTCATTGAAGCCCCTGAATCTATCATACAATTGTGAACTATCCATCCTTCCATCCTAAGAGAGATATAGAATGGAGGAGGTTTATTCTTCAGGGTGGTGGGAGACATCTTTTCTTTATCTTGTGCCAAATTGAACACTATGGTGATTTATTTTCCTTGGGACTTTTTATGCAGAGAAGCTTTCAACAAATCTATTTGGCTAGGGAGAAAAAGTGTATCATACAAGCTTGCTCTAGATGGAACTCTTTTCAATTCATCCATAATATTATACTCAGACTAAACTAGTGGAGGCCTTTCATACATTTTTTTGGTTTCCCATACTTTCTTCTATACTATTGAGTAGCCTCTATTATTTGAACCTTTGTAATGGAAGGGAAACTCAGCTTTTCTTGGGCTTCCCTTTTAGCACTTTCTTGTTCTTTACTCTTTTCCCTTTCACCTTCTCTTGGAGCATTTGATTCCCTTTCTTGTCTTCTAGGCACTGCATCACTTTTATCAGTAGCTTGTAGAATGGGGAACTTGTCATTGCCCTATGGTGGTGGCTCTCTTTTCTTCTGAGAAGGCACCTGGAAACCACCCATTTTCTATGGGTCTACTTGCAAAGACTTCCTTCCAGACCTAGTCATGACAGAGACCTTCTCTTCCTCCAAAAAATCTTGTCCAACCATAACTTGATCATGTTGCCACAACATATTAACTCTCCCTTTTGATTTCTTTCTACCTTTTCCATAGCTTGTTGCACATGATTTTGGTACATCATACAGGTCTCAGAGTCATGTGGATCATTGCAAACTAAGCACCAAACATTGACCAAACTAGTTTTAGGTGCAAATTCTTGCTCTACTTGATTTGCATTGACTCTGGGTCCTGCACTACCACTTGTACTAGGCTTCTGATATTTATTAATATAGGGGAATATTCTTGGTTGAAACCTCTCCATATCCCTCTTTTCCATTGCATTGACCTTGTTGTTGATTATTTTTAGGGTGTTCTAGATATCCAATAATACAGAGAATTCTTGGGGATTTTGAGATGGGAGAGGAGGAAAAGGAATAATAGGGGTTATTTTAGGAGGAAATGGTGGAGTTGCTTGTGGAGCTGGTGGAGGATCCATATATGAAGGAGTGGCTACCTTGGGTGGGAATTGAGGAATCTCAGAGCAATAAGGTATTACCATCTTTGGTAGAAGTCTTCCTACAATAATTAATATATTTTCTACTTGGACAGCTACTTGATAAACCTGTGGGAAGGTGTTTATACTAGATTATTAAGTTTGTAGCCCTAGGTATGACCCAAGGGATTTGATGTAATACATATATATGCTAAGGATATATTAGTCTAGCATTAAGGGGAATCCTCTTCCATGTCTTGCTAAACCTCAAGTTAAAATCAGAGACTAGCTCATGTTGATATTTTTGCATAGCTATAAATTGATTTAGTAGGGAAAAGGGGTCAGATGACTCATTGAATTCCTCTACAAAAGGGTCTGCTAACTCATCCCATGAAGTGATGGTTTGGTCTCCTAAGGTTCTAAACTAGTGCAAGATATTTCCTCTAAAAGAAAGGGCTAGAAGCCTAACTATAACATCTTGATTCTTGATATTGTGAATAGCTGCTAAGTTCAATATGTCTTGGCAATGCTCATATGCAGTATTTCCTATACCATCAAATGTGGGTATGGATTTTATAACAACTTGAGGGATATCATGCATATTAGTAAGCCCAAGAGGACCAAAAGTATTTCAATTGGGATAATTTTATGGAGGTTGGTTCTGATTGGCATTTTGATTGACATTCTAATTTTGAGCCATTGTAGGTGGTGTTTTTAATGGAGCTGGTCTGGGAGGTACCGTAGGGGATACTTCAATCGAGACCTCTTCCAACTATGAGTCTGAGAATAAACTTCTTATGATATTGGACCCTCTTAAGGGTAGCTCATAAAATATGATAGGGTCTTGACTATTTTTAATAGATGACCTAGTATTCATGAAAAATATGATCTACTAGGGTGGCTTTTCTAGTTTCTTGCACTCAGGGAGTTGCCAAATAAATTTACTTTCTCCACTGAATGAGATCAAGACAATTCACTAAATATTTTTTTCTCTGGGTATTATCAATAAAGAAATGGGTAGGGGGAAAGATAATGTGTCTTTAGGGTCCCATAGGGTGTGCCAAAACTATTGGGGTCTGAATTGACATCAAGGAAATCTTGAACTATGACTATGAATCTATGACTTTCTGGGAGGCACACACTCGCTAATCATAGCTCAAACCCCGACATTGGATGGATCAAATATTACTTCAATCCAACCTCTAGAGTAGGTTGGTATACCTTGTCAACTAATTGGTGTTGACTCAATTAATAGCTCAATTTAAGGTGTAAGTTTAGGGATAGAAATAGGGTAAGGGTTAGAAAAAATTGAATGAATAATGGTCGGATAAAGCTAACAACATTGACAAATATCAAGAATCCTCTGATAAATCACATTTCTAGTATGCCACACTTAAGACTAACAACATTCAAAACTAATAATCTTCACCATTAAAGAATAATAAAACACCTAGAGAACTATTTCAAACATCTAAAATGTTAATAATCCAAATAGCAGAATTAGATCAACCTTTAGACTAATAGAAAAATAAGCTCTCTACAACATTTGTTTAAGCATGAAGCATTCCAATTTACCCTAAGTTAGCAATCCAATATCAATAGAATTGACTAACCATAACAGCAGTAGCATAAATGAATTCATAGAATAAACTCACAAAAGATGAAGATACAGGCTTGAGGCAAACATCCAAGTAATGCTCCTTCTATTTATTTCTCAAAAAATTTACAATAATATGATAGGCAAACACTCCAGAGCCAACCCTTCAAATTGAGGGTTCAACCTCTTTATATAGATTTTACAATTAAAGTAGAAAGAATAGGAACATTACAAGGATTTTCATGCCAGATCAGCAGGGTGTTGAGGTGGTAGCCTCTTATTTGCTTATAAGAAGAAAGAAAGGAGCTGAGCTCCATGAAACTCTACAACTCTGAGCTCTACAAGTTGCTCGGCCCTCCTCATAATCTGGTGGCTGCATTGGTTGTAGGTTGATCTAGTCCATCCCCTATTCTTGATCAGGCTTTTCATTCATAGATCTATAACTAAAAACTCAGATAGATCTTGATTATGGTGATGCTTGGTCTTCCATAGTTCTTTTCGTTCATACTCTTCAAATTCTACTTTAGCTAGCTACATTCTCTTCCATTTCAGAATCTACTCCTTCAAATTATGCTTGGTTAGGTTTGACGTAAAACCCCTTTAAATCTCTCCTTCAATTTCTATTGGGTCAGGTTTGACTAATTTGACCATGGAATGAGATCCTGGCAGTGCCTCACATCCTTTAAATTCTGGCTATCTTTTATCTTCAAAAATCCCCACTGTTGGTTGTCTCCTTTTTTAAAATCTATTCTTCCAAATTCCACTATGCTAGTTTTGACCAGTTTGACCACGGATTTGAATATTGCATATTTCTTAGAGCGGGTTTTGTAATATCTGGTGGACTTTGCCTTATCTTTCGCATTATTTTATCCCAATCTGCTCTTACAATTTTTGGTGGGCATCATTTGACCATGTTGATCATAGAATTTTGATATTACAATGGTTCTCGATGGACTTTAACACTGGATCACCTCTTTCTTATCCAGAATCCACTACTCCAATTTTTGCTACGCGTTGTTTGACTGTGTTGACCATGGATTTCACACTCTGAAATATTTTAACATTGCTTTTGATTTTCTTTTGAACACTTAGCCAATTTTACAAAATTTGCTATGTGTTTGGCCTTCCAACGTGGAAACTAACCTCAAACTGAAGTCATCCTTCTGAATTCCACTCCTCCAATTTTATATGGGCACCGTTTGACCAATTTGATCACGAATTTTGCACCTTAGCGGAATTTAACACTACTTTTAAGGTTTTTCTCAACACTTAGCCAAATTTTACAAAATTGGCTAAGTATGTGGTATTTTTGGGCCTATAGTAATGCAGTCTCATGCCTTGCTATCAGCTTCAATGAATAAGTCACTAAGTTAGCATAGGATTGAACTATATAAGAAGTTGTATTTTCTTGTAATGACTCTAAAATAGAAGGTAGAAGCAACAATTCAATTTCAATAATTATTTAAAGTCTTTGTGCCCACACAAGAAGTACTAGGAGAAATTGAATATATCCCTATAGGATATATCCTTGATATAAGGAAAGACCTATTAGTAGCTAAAGAAGTGAACCTGGTAGAATTGTCTCTTGAAGAATCAAAGAAAAATGGTAACCCAGTAACAAGGGGAACATATCTAGGAATGCAAAAGAATCAGCCCCCTCCATTTTATCTATCTCTTTCCCTAGAAAAATGCATACTATAGAATTGTGTATTAGATATAGAACCTGAGGACATGACTATGCCTTTAGAAATCTACAAAAGCATGGGATTGACCCTTGGTCCAATGGAATCCAAGTGGTTTCAATTCAAAGGGAGACATGTAAAAACAATTGATATCTTAAAAAAATTATGTTGATACATGGATGCCCAAAATATAGTGATTGTTGATATGCCTCCCATGTTTGGCATGTGTTTGTCTAAAACTTCCTTGAGATAAATGAGAGGATGCTTGAATCAGGACCAAAGTCACATGATTATTCCCTATAGAAAAAAAATAATCACACCCCTTCTACATCAAAGAATATGGAGAAGTAAAAACAACCTTTCCAAGGAAAGGTTCCTAGGATGTAAAGTTAGAAATAAGTGACTATTCACAAAGAGAACCATATACAATATGGTAAAAACCATGGTATTATGATCATGGGCCACCTATATGTTTTTGAAAGAATAGTCAGATTTAGCAATTAGCTATGTTTCTTCCCAAAATATGGATGATCATGAGCCTCAACAATTATGGTCATTTGATCAAAATGAATCTATGAAAAGAGGGCATAAATCAAGAAGAGAAAATCAAATGAAAATTAAATTGATGATAGATATACTTAGAGAAAATCTACATAAGACATTGGAAAAATTGATATTTAGTAAGATGGAGTTTAGTCCAAGATAATTATCTATGGCCACTACACATGTTCGAAACTAAGAATTCCTTGAAGATAGAGCAAAGTCAGGTTAGTCTATGAAAATGCCTAAAAACGCATGTGAGTCCTTGAGAGAATATCAAGAAGAGAGGTTCAAGTTTGGTATCATATGGTTAAGATATTGTAGATTCAAAGGATATATTGTAAGTAATCACTTCTTCCAGGTGTGGGAAAACACACCATATTTTTGTGTAAATAATGGACAAGTAAATAATGGACAAGTAAATAAAAGCTTACTATAGCTTGTATAAATAAGGCAATCAACCAATAGGTGAATAGTATTCAAATTTGATCACATTGGTAAAGCACATCATAGTATTGAGAAAAGAAGAAGATACATAAGCTTGGTAAAATATTAAAAAATCAAATTCAAGGCATCAGGATGCTTTGCCCTTAAAAAATGATCATTTTTGGTATTTTCTTTGCCCACAGTATAGCTCACACATTAAAATATCATGATCACCACCCCAACCCCCTCTCCATATCTCCAACTTCCTTTCACATGATTTAATCCACCATTTTTACTTCCATCATCATTTCCTCTGACTTTGTAGCCCAATGGAAAAGACAAGAGAAGTTGATAGATGGCAAAAATAATACTTGGAACCATGATATGGCATGAGCAAAGATGATAAAATGATGCAACATATGCACCACAAGATACTCTGTCCTATGCATGATGTAAGCAAAATGTAAGAAAAATAAGCCAATTCAGCATGTTGAATATTTACACCATTGGGTCGGGAAGTTGCTTGTGCAATGAACCCCCTTAATTGGTGGATGATAGTATTAGACTATCTTAAAAGAGACCACCCAATATAGGATTAAAAAATGGTGTGAAATATTGTTTGCATAAATCTATGTTACTTATGTTATGTTTGGATTTTTTTTGGTTTAGTAGCATGAGCATCATAGATTTACTAGAAGCATTAATTAGAGAATGTTATTAATACTTCTAAGAGTATCAAGTTAATTAATCAATTTCTTTAATACTTGGGTAAGATATTAATTAATTTGGAAAGATTAAAGGGAAAATCAATTAATACCAAAAGGTGCTAATCTAGGTTTAAATCAAATAAAGAAACAACCTTGCTTAATGATCATTTAAGCAAATAAATTTAAGCCTTTATGGAGCACACCATCTCAGTAGTGACCAGGGTGGCAATATTCTTTGGTTAATGCCTTCTTGGACATTTCAAGGGTGGCCACCTCCTTGCATGGTCATCTCACTTTCCCTCTTGGTGGTTTTAAGCCTAAATGGAGGAAGGTGCAGGGTTCGAATGAAAAGGAGAAGATATTAGAGGCTACAAAAGAGGAATATCGAGAGGAGTATAATGTTTGATGAAGAGGATAAGCAAGTGCATGTTTAGACTAGGTGCTATCTCCTTTATGGTTAGCTTTGTTGATGTTTGCTTTGATTGTAATTTTTATTTTATCCATTTTGTTGCTTTGGCTTGGTTTCTCTTCTGTCAAAATGTGGTTTTTGATCATTTTATTTTGTGTCTCCTCACCTAAAGTTCAGACATTTCTCCTTCTTCTCTATGCTTTCTAGTGTGTGCCATCACCCTCAGATCATGAATCCCTTCTATGCATTTTTTGGAACCTATGTATCTAGTTGGAAGATGTGTTTAGGATGGGTGTTTTATTTGGTTGGGTTGTTAGATTGACATCTGCCCTTTGATGTTTGAGTTAATTCCTGATAAGATTTTCTTCTGTTCCTTGGACTAGGTGCAATATTGTTGAATTCCTTCATGATGTATTTTTACTACCTTCTTAAGGCACTCCTATGGCTTGCGTTCTTGAATGTTGAGGTTTTGTTTGGTAGAGCCTTAATATTTGTATGTTAATCTAGCGTTTTGATTTGATATATTGAGCACTTTGATTCTTTATTATTAATTGAGCGCTTCAATTTAGTTATCAAGCAACTTCAATGTTGTATGATAAGCACTATGATTTACAAATTTTATTTAAGTGTTTTGATTCTTTATGGTATAGTCAAGCGTTTGATTACTATGGTTTTATTGAAGTGTTTGTTAAATTTATATGCACTCTAATTATGTTAAGTTAATAAAGTACCTTTTATTATAGTACTTTGATTATGTTTAAGATAATAAAGTACCTTTGATTATTGTACTTTGATTATAGTTGATCTAATAAAGTATTGTGTTGGTTTGAAAGAGATATTAATATTATAATGAATTCCTGAGATCTTGGGTAGATTAAGGATTCATTATAAGAGAGAAGTATGGGATTCTCTTGTATGGAATGTTATGTATTGAATATTGAAAAAGATATTATTATTATAATGAATTCCTAAGATCTTGGGTAGATTAAGGATTCATTATAAAAGAGAAGCATGGAATTTTTCCTGTATGGAATGTTTGAATAATATAGTTTCCATAATGTTGTTGTTACCATATATGTTATATGCATGAATGTAGTGCATATTATAAAAGAGATAAGCATGTTTTTATATGCATTGCATGTTAGAGTTGTTCTTGATCCCTCCATATCTCTCATAATGGTGGTTGAAAACCCTACCATGGAAGGAGCAGGAGTGTTTGATGGCTTAAATATTTTGTTATTCAAGCAATATATTTTTGAAAAAGAAGTATTGCTATGTAAAAAAATGTTTTGATCAAGGGTTGGTTAACCCGTTTTATTATATAAAATAAAATATTTTATGGTTATTAAAGATGCTTTGTAGTTCCTTACTCTTTAATCTATCTCTTTGATTTGAAAGTATGAGACAACATCTTATGCTGTTATGGAATGTTTGGAATATCTTTAATAAGATGTAGGTCATTTAAGTTTATGGCATGTATCTTGAAGAAATGTATATATAGGCTATGGTTAAGAGAAATTCTTGTTATGTTTTTTTTTGGAAGGTAAAAAATAAAAAAAATTATTGACTATTCAGGTTGAAGGGTTCCGTCCCTGTTACATTGGGCATAGTCAGTGCCAATAGTACAAAATTGACATAGTTTAAAAATTACAGTCTGGGAGCCCATCACCCTCCAGACTAGACAAACCGTAAACAAAAATAGTAAAAACAGAACCAAACTGAAGCCATAACAACCAAAGGCAGTCCAACTGCCTGTTGTCACCTTCCCACTTCTATTGGGATTCTGCTTGACCTTCCTCTTTGGCAACATATTTCTGATCAGAGGCAACACCTTCCTCCTTTCTCATGGCAACAACTAGTCTTTGTTTGGTTGCCCCATTTAGTCCTCTCGCGTTCTAGGATAGGACTTTCATTTGGAAAATTTGGAGGGGTTTTTTCCCATTTTGCCTTGCTGCATGGGGGGTTTGGGTTTTCTGCTTTCTTTCTTGATGATGTTTCCAATTTACTAGAACAAGTTTTTTCTACGTGCCATTGGCTATGTCCTTGATAGTGTCACGACTTCTCTGTACTATGCTGGAAGGCATACCTTTCTTTCTATCACCTCCTACATCAATTTGGGAATTTTTGAAGCTTCGGGTTTGTTTTGGGCTCCAATGATTTGGGGATTCTTGGGCAGACTCCTCACTGTCGGACTCAACATTTATTGTTTTGGTTGAGGAGGTGGGGGATTCATTCCCAGAATATGGGGGTGATGAGGATGGGGGGTGGAGGGCCGAGGTGGTCTGGGAGGTGGGCTTCGGTGGACGGTGTTGTTAGAGGAGGGAGGGGACGGGCGCGAAGGGGGAGGGAGGAAGGAATTTTCTTGGGGAGAGCTAGCACTAGGGTATGGTTGGGGGACTAGGTTTGGACCAGGGAAAACCTTGATAGGGAGCTCTCCTTCCTCAATCATCTCAATGGAACCAGAATCATTGAGTAAATTAAATTTGTTAGAGATAGAGAACAAACTACTTGCATTTTGTGTATCTTTGATTGACGATGGTCAAAACTGTTGTTTATTCTTGAGGTTTAGGCTCTATCCTATACCGATGTTAGTATTCTATCTGTCAGGTTGGTCTGGACGAATCGTGGTCTGGATTTTAGACTTTGCATTTTTGCGTTTTGAACACTAGGGTGGGATATGCCCTTGATTTTGGCACCTTGAGCAGAAAGTGGGTTTATTCTCAAAATCTAGTAGTTGTCTTCATCTAAAATCTCCATAGATTAGGTTTAGGTGATCTGGAAGTTGGGATTCTAGATTCACATTGATGCAAATGCGTGCTTGGGTGAGGTGGGTCCTAGTGCGGGTAGCTAGGTCTATGGCAACTAATTCCCCAAATGCATGGGCTAATCATTAGAGCACATCCTCATAGAATAAGTGGGCAGGGATATTTGGGAGCCAGACCCAGATGGAAGCATAGTTAATGCTTTGGGTCTCTAGGTCGAACTCTGGTTCCCATCTTCTGAGAAAAAGGCTTCACCTTCCGAAAAACCAAGGACCCCTAACAAAATACATTCTGCATCTTCCCGCGTGTTGAGTTGGATCATAAAAACTCCCTAGACATTGCGGATAACTCCAAGACTTCCTAGGGTTTTTCATATGGCTACCACCCAATGTCAGATTGAGTCCATATCCAAGAACCCCCCTATGAATTTCCCTACTAGGGAGAAGGAATCTTGGGTGACATACCCATATATGAGTTGTTTAGGGCATAAAACATCGTATCCCTGGGTTACAAAGTTACTCGGAGTGGTTGAAGTCTATCTAGGTTTACTCTGGAGGAGTTATGCATAGGAGGTTTGGCCGCATTTTTCCCCACTGTCACCTGGCTTGTCGGGGGGGTCTTTCCCCTTGACGATCCTCCTTTCGATACTTCCTCTCCCGACAAGCGGAATGACTACTTTGTCGTTCGCCTCCACATGAGGGTTGGGTACATTGCCCGATTGCACGTAACTTCTCAACCGATTGATAGCTCTATTCTACTTTTCACCTATTGCTGAGGCACTGCTCGATAGTTCACTCGCCATCACTCCCCCTCATTGTCAGATTTAGGACCTCTAGTTACCAATTCTTGTTATGTTTTAATTGTAAGATGAAATATTATTTTTCATATTTAGAAAGATAAAATCTCATACTCTCATTGTCGCTTTAAATTATAAGGAAAATTTATTTTGGGGGGGCTATCTTTCTAAGTGGAATTAATAAAATTTGTTTGTTGGGGGGATGCTTTGGTGTTGATTCTTTGAACCAATTGTGTTTTTTTGCCTTGCTTTTTATGGTGATTGCTAAATTGAGTTCTATAATTTTTTTTGAGTTACTCACACCCCATAATTATCACACATGGTGACCACGTATGCAGCACCATATTCAACAAAAAGGATTAATTCATCTACTAGAAGAAACTCAACCAGTATTTACAAAATAATATGAGCTTTTTGTACATCATGGCAAAATGCTTGAAGCTACAATAGTAATAAGTATGCATGTTAATGAGAGTCTTTGGTTCCATTTGAATGCTTGTACAACACCATTTGAGATGTGGGAAAAATTGAATACATTGTTTGACAAAGTAGATCAAATTAGGATTATGCAGCTTGATGCACAACTCACTTTCTTGAGTCTTGATGATTATCCCACTATTATAGACTATCTCACTCAGTTCAAAATGCTTATTAATTAGTTGAAGGGAAGTGGAAAGAATAATATAAAAATGAGTGTGTTTTCTTGATTCTAATAAAGTTGCAGGGTTTATTTCATATCTTTGCTAACACTTTTCTTTCCACCATGGATGTCTTTAACACAACCTACAAAATACATAGTTTAGAAGAGTCTTATGATAAACTTACCCGAGAAGAATCAAAGCTTCCCTCCTTGACTCCTCCTCTAATGCAATAGGAGCATCCAATTTTAATTCTAAATGGAAGGGAAAGTCTAAACCCAAGCCTAAATCCACTTCATTCCCTTCACAAAATTCTCTTAAGCCAAAATCGTCCAATAAAAATAAGCCTAAGTCATCTTCCAAAGGTCAAAATAAGTCAAATGACTCTTGTTCTCATTGTGGAAAGAATGGTCCCTTGGAGTCTAGGTGTTGGGAAAAGTTAGAAATCCTCAATGAAGCCTTCAAGAAATATAATTTATCTCTTCCCACTTCATCTTCTAAGGATAAGGGTAAAGCTTTGAATGCATTTGGTAGATCACATGACACTCTTTTAGTAGATTGGGTATTGAATTTAGAAGCCACACATAACATGACTTCTTCCAAGGAGTTTCTTGCTTCTCTTTGATCTAGTTCTACCTCCTACATTGAGGTTAGAGATTCTTCCTATATTTTTGTACATGGAAAAGGGTACATATAGTTAGATGGTGGGAAAATTGAGAACATGCTTTGTGTACCTAAAATTTCCACTTACTTTCTGTTTACCAAATTTTCCATTCTAGGGAACGTACGAATGTATTTTTCACACATAGGGTGTTGAGATTAGACACTTATTAGAGCTATTGTCTATAGTTGTACAGGGAGTTACAAATCATAGTTCTTGTCTCTACTATTTATAGGGTTTTGATTCTTCATTTGTTGGTATTTGTTTAGTTGCTCATGTAGATTCTTAGAGTAAGTAATGGCATGAGAGATTTGATCATCTCAATTATAGGTTCTTGAAGGATTTGAGCACACATAATATGGTGAATGGTTTGCATAAGGTTTCTGGCCTTGATTGAGTTTTTCGAAGTCATTCACTTGGAAAACAATATCAAGATCCTTTTCCTAAAGATAAATTCAAGAAAGCCTCTTCACCTCTTGACTTGGTGTGTAATGATTTGATGGTCTTCCCCACTTCTTTCAAAGGAGCTAAGTATGCATTGACTTCATTAATGATTTATATAATAGAACTTGGGTGTATCTTCTCAAGTTCAAAAGTGATGTTTTTACCACTTTCAAAGTCTTTAAGGCTTTGGTAGAGAATCATTCTTCTAGGTACATAAATAAGGTTCATACGAACAATAGGGAGAATAATTTAGCAGGGAGTTTTCTAATTTTTTGATACTATATGTTATTTTGCACCAACACCTAGTTCCCCATACACCACAACAAAATGGTATTGTAGAATGAAATAATAAGGAACTCAAGGAGTTGGCCAACTGCATGATGCACTATCAGGATTTGCCTCCTAAGTATTGGGTTGAAGTAGTCAATTATGCAAACTATGTTTAGAATCATACACATCATAGAGCACTTGAGCATATGAATATTGACGAGGCTTGGATAGGGATCAAGCTTGATGTTTATCATTTCATTTTTTTTGGGATTCATGCATGGAATTTTATGCCTAAGTAGAAAAGAAATACTTCATATAGAAAGAGCAAGACACTTGTTTTTTTTGGATATTATGAAGATATGAGGGCTTATCAATTATTAGATCCCGATACACATGATGTTCTTTTTCAAAATCATGTTCAGTTTGATGAGCACTATACTTCACCTAAGTCCATCCTTTATAATTTGTCTCCTTCTTTATCATCCTCATACATTATCCATCTCAAAGAACAATATTTTTATGGGGACCATATTGAGGATGTGGACATTGATGATCGAATTGCAAAGGTTCTTGCATAGGCTACCACCATACCTCTATGGGCATGTACTACACTTGAGGAAGCAAATTATTTTATAGATAGTATTCCATATTCATGATATGCTTCTACTTTCAACATAGATCTTCTTTGTTAGGCTAATTTTGTTGATCCCTAGTGGTCTGATGAGGCCCATGGCATTCGAGATTGGGATGATGCCATGGAATATGAGTATTATCCATTTATGAAGAATCACACTTGGGATTTGGTACCTTTGCCTAAGGGAAGAAATTTGGTACAATGCAACTGGGTGTACCAAACCAAATCTATAGTTGATGGGTCCATTAAAAAGTATAAGGCTCCTCTTGTGGCAAAGGATTTTTTATAGGTCGAGAGGATTGATTACTTAGAGACTTTTACCTCTATCACCAAAATTTATTTAGTTCACCTTGTACTTTCTATTGTTGCATCACAGGGATGGTCAAATTTCCAAACGGAGTGAAAAGTGCCTTCTTGTAGGGAGATTTGCAAGAAGAGATCTACATATAATAGCCAATAGATTTTGTTTAGGACTCTTCTTTGGTGTGCAGATTACATAGATTACTCTATTGCCTCAAACAAACCCCTCAAGCCATGTATGAGAGGATACCTCATTTCTTCTATCTTCTAAATTTGTTAGATGCCATTATGATCATACAGTTTACACTATAAGAGAAGGAGAGGGTATTATCATTCTTGTTTTGTATATTGATGATTTATTTATCATGGGTACTTCCACTCCATGCATTCAAGAAATGCAACACTCTCTTTTAGAGTGATTTGAGATGATAGATCTAGGACTTCTATATTTTTTTCTTGGGTTTTAGATTTCTCAATCAGATACAAGGATTTCCATATGCTAGTAGAAGTACACATTGGATTTGCTTGAGATATTTGGAATGGCTAATTGTAAGCCATATCCAACACCTTTTTAGTTAGGTGTGGTTTTGACTTCCACATGTACTACTCCTAGAGTGGCTACTACTATCTACAAATAGTTGGTTGGGAGTTTGATTTACTTAACTCATACCCATCCTAACATTTCATTTGTAGTTGGGTTGGTGTCCCATTTTACACATGATCCACATGATAGTCATTGGTAGACTACCAAGTGGATTTTGTGATATCTTCGAGGGACTACACATTTTGGTCTTCACTTTTCTAGAGGATATTTGTAGTTAGTTGGGTATACTGATTCAGATTGGGCAGGTTGTGTTGATACTCATTGGTCTACTTTAGGCTATGTATTTTACCTTGGTACATCACCTATTGCTTGGGCATGCAAAAAATAAATAACTATTACACTTTCTTCTATAGAGGTAAAGAACAGGGTAGAATTTTTAACTAGTTAGGAGATTCTTTGGATTTGGCAATTTTTGGCAAAGCTTGGTTTCCCACAGGATTAGTCTAGTACTACACTTTGGTGTGACAACCAAAGTACTATACATATTTCTCACAATATTGTTGAGCACCAACGGACCAAGCACATTGAGATTCATATGCACTTCATTTGATAGCTTATCTAGGATGGAGTCATTAGCTTGGACTACATTTCTACTTAGTAGTAGATTGCAAACATCTTCACTAAACCCTTTCCATCTCCTCATTTCCATGTGTTGTGAGAGATGCTTGGGGTGAAGGAAGTTGTCCTTGGGGGGTGTGGATGAGGTCACCTTACTTCTTCATACTTCTCTTCTAGATGGATGTTTTTTTCCATGTGGTTTTTCATTCCCTCTAGTTTGAGATTTATTGATATATTGTACATGAGTACCTGATCATGCCTTGTTGTCGGGACTCATACTTGTGGATATGCCACTTAGTTTTTCCACCTCCTAGTTTCACTTGAGGGAGGGTGTTAGAGTAGGTTATTTATTAGGTGTTGACTATTCCTAGAGAGTTATCCATTAGGTATTTATGGAGGGTTGAGATATTTTCTCTCCATACCAGTTATAGATCTGTAGACTATATTGCACCTCCCTATTGTACGATGGATATTGATCCTTATCACTTTGTTATGACCCTACAAATATGGTGGATCTTCCTTGCATATTTAAGCAAGGCCTCTCCATTTTAATTAATATGCTTTTAACATTAATATATTATCAAATTTCTATTCTTCCAGTATTTGCTTCCATTGTGTTCTTATTTATTTCATTCTCTTATGTTTGGTTAATGTGGTGTGATTCAATTCCTTAGATTATTATGGCTTGGATCAATGTTTACTTCTCGTCATCGCTCATTTTAAAAAATACACACATGATTTATTTTTTGAAATCATACATTTCTAGGTCCTTGAGTAGAGTGATAGACCTTTAGGTGTTGACCATTGATAGGAATTGAAAACTCACTACCATCCAAGGTCTTCAATTTATATGTGTGTTACCAAACTATATGAACAATCTAATAAGGGCCTAGCCATTTAGGTTCTAACTTTCCTTTCTTTCCAAGGTCATCATTCTTTGGATCCAAATAAAGTACTATGTCTCCCTCCTTGAAAGGTCTTCCTCTTACTTTGTTGTCAAAGTTCTACATAACATTTTAAACTTGCTCACTTATTCTCAAAAGTGCATCTCTCCTATCCTCTTGAAGTTGAACTATTTTATCTAATCTCCTATGAAGGTTATCTAGTTTTTCATGATCCATAAAAAGCAAGGATAGAACATGAATTTCTATTTGAGGAGACAATAAGAAACTTTCTCCATAAGCATGCTCATAAGAAGATTTTCCTATAATTTTTTAACAAAAATTTTGTCAATCCAAAGAGCAAATTTTAACTTATAATTTCGGCTCCTTTTATTATTTTCCAATATTGTCTTGGTTTTGGTAATTAGAATCTTATTTGAGGATTCTACCAAACTTTTGTCATGAGGATAGTAGTTAGTATAATGAGAGAGCTCAATACCATACTTTGCACAAAACTGAATCATTTCAAAATAAGTAAAATAAGTGCCATTGTTAACCACTATTTTCTTTGGAGTCCCAAACATTATCAGAATATTTTCTTCAATAAATTTTATGACTACCTATGTTGTTGATTTCTTTAGAGGATTTGCTTCTACCAATTTAGTAAAGTAATTTATGGTAATTTGTATCCATTTATATCCTATAGAAGATTTTGGGTTGATCTCTCTGAAAGGTCCAATCTCGACTTAGTAAATGGAGTATCAACTACTGTTAGCTTCAAGGTCATGGCCAATAGGATTTTCATCCCAACAAAGATTTGATAATTATGACAACTTATTACAAACTAGTAAACATATTTGAATAAGGAAGGCTAGTAGTAACCAACTCTCATAATTTTGTGTGTTGTAGATTTTAGTGCAAAATGGTCTCTACAAAAACCAAAATGATATTCTTCTAAAAGTTGAGACATTTCTCTTTTGAAGACACATAGTAGTAGTACACCATCTAGGTGTTTCCAATACAACCTACCATAATAATAGTGGTATCTCTAAGCTAGATGCTTTATTGATCTCTTTTTGATCTCAGACATATTATTTGGAAAAGATAGATTATAGAGGTAAAAGGTAATGTCATCATACCATTTGCAGTCTAAATTATTGGCCATCCTAGCCTCATGCTCTTCATCAAGTATTACATTAGTATTCATAATCTCTCCTTCTTTGTTTTCCATATACTTAGCTAACCCCTATCCTATCATGATCTAAATGACTTTGAATTCAACATCATACTATTCAAGCTAAGTGAATACATCTTTAATAACACTATGAGGGATATAGGCCATAACCTTGTTAGAGCCAAAAATACTTTTAAAATGATCTAGTACTTTGATAAGAGTGTAAGATTAATTTTATATCAATGTGTACTTTAACTAAGTACCCTTCAAACTAGCACTCATGAAGGCAATTGGTATTTCATTTTTTCCTCATTCTTTTGAGATGATACTAAAATAATAGTATGTTTAGAAACAAATGAAAATACATTGAATTCTCTAGAATAATTAGGACAAGTCAACACAGGGCTTGATTGATTGCCTCTTTGATTCTTTGGAAAGCTTTGGTGTTCTCTTCAATCCACTTTATCTATCCCTATTTCTTGATAATATCATCGATGGGCTTAGCATTTTTAGCAAAATCAAGAACAAATATTCTAACAAAATTGATCTTGCAAAGAATGAATGTACCTCTTTTAGATTCTTAGGGAGAGGAATTTTGGAGATTGCTTCTAATATT
The DNA here is from genome assembly GCA_028583015.1 of Wollemia nobilis. NCBI lineage: Eukaryota > Viridiplantae > Streptophyta > Pinopsida > Araucariales > Araucariaceae > Wollemia > Wollemia nobilis. Next base: position 30,879,305 of record JAQPPZ010015824.1, read on the forward strand.
TAGGGATCAATCTTTATACCTTATTTAGAAATAACATGTCCAAGTAACTTGCCTTGTGTGGCTCTGAATACACATTTCTTAGGGTTCAAGGATATACCAAATTCTTTGCATCTATCAAATACCATTTTCAAATGCATGAAGTGATATTCATGGTACTTGGAAAATATTGTGATGTCATTAAGATAGACTACCATGATTTCAAACATAAATCCTTTGAAAGCAAAATCTATAGCCCTTTGAAAAGTTACCCTAGCATTCATTAATCCAAATGGAATTTTAAGATATTCAAAGGTACCCCAAAGTGTAGTGAAAGTCGTTTTACACCTATCTTCTGGATTGACTAAAATCTGGTTATAACTTGAGAAACCATCCAACAAGGACATTTTGGATGTTCTGACTACCACTTGAAGTAGTTTCTCCATGTTGGGGAGTGGGTAATCGTATTTAAGGGAGATATTATTTAAATTCTTAAAATTAACACATAGTCTAATATCACCATTTTTCATTCTAGCTAGGACTAAATTAGCAATCTAGGAAGAGAATATTACCTTATTATTTTTGTATCTAGTAATTTTTGTTCCTCTTTCTACATGATTGGATGCACGGTAGGATTAAATTTACTTTATTTTTATCTAAAATATTTTGCTTCTTATTGAAGAGGAATAATGTGAGTCATAATATCAATATTAAATGTCCTTAAGTCATTGTAGCACCATCTCTACACTAGAGAGCTTCTTCTTGCTAAATTATAAACTCTAAATTCTAAAGTATGTTATGCTTTATATGGAACTTGAGCTCTCACTACATACCTCTCTTCATAATAATCATACATTCATACCTTCTAACTAGGTGCTTTTTCAACGAATCTAGGAGTTATGTAATTATATGCTCATACGTCTCTTTCAAGATGTGGGGGCTTTGATAATAGCTTTGGTTGAATCTTTGATGTTCATTACATTTTAGGATTAAATATGGGTTGTCAAAATTAACTTAGGTAACACATGGATTGATTCTTAATGAAAATATTATCTTTGTACTTAGTTAACACTAACCATCTCCACCATTTGCTTTTATTAAAAATTAAATCAAGGCCAGTGAATATCTTCTTATCAGACAGTATGCACCATATATTTTTTCTACTTCAATTCCTTAAGAGCAAGTTGAATTTTCTTTAATGATGCAGATCACAAATTTTTGTTACTAGTAGTTCTCTAGTTGAGATTGTTACTATGACACATGAAACACTATGGGTTATGAATGTTTTCCTTAGGATAAATGCAGTCTGTAGATGTAATCTAGTGATTTTGTGATAATGCATGGACTACCTAGATTAGTCACCATAGATGAGAAGTTTGAATTTTGGGCATATCTTGTTATGTGTCTAAACTACACATCTTCATTGATGTTCCTTTCTAGATAAATGTATATTGTTAATTTGGTCAGGATGGATACTGAGATGTGCAAACCATTTTGACTTCCTTGCCACATGGGCTTCTATTGTTGGGTGGACCTTTTAGAATTATCTTAATCATTAATGCCTTATTCCCTTTTTCCATGTGGAATTCTATAGGTCATTGATATTTCTTGGTATGATTAATGCAGACTGTTGATCTCTTCTCCCATGCATTTTTCTTGATAAGGATTTTTGTTGGCTTTCCTAGATGGGAACACATGGGGTATTACAGATCATTGATTTCATCATATGGTGCATGCTTAAAATGAACTCTTGATAAATTTTCTAGATCAATTACATGTGGGTTGTTGTGTACCATTGATTCTTTTAATAGATATGACCATGTGGTGATAGATCAATTCTTGGTGCCAATGACTTTTTATTTTTTTGTAATGATAAAAAACTGGGGTTGAAGGGCCTCAACTCTTTACAAAGAGCTCAAAAGATGTACAGGCAAAAACAAGAGAAGGTCAAACAAATTCAAGATAGCCTTATCTTAGTAAAATAAATAAACCTAGGATAAACCTATTGATAGAGAAGCTAAACTAATATCCTTCTCGCTATCCTTCTATTTGATAAGGTTTATGCAGTGCTCAATGCTTTACATAACTGATAAAGAAATCATTGACAACAATATAATTTAGTGTGCTCAAATCCTTCATCACATCATCCCAATAATTATTATATTTTACTCTGCCCTCTTTAACTACTAGCTTCATTATCAATTCTTAAAATCTCTTTCAATTCTATGAGGGCATATGATTAGACCTTGAAATTATTAGATCTAATTGCCATATTCACCATTTTATCAGCAATTTTGTTTCCCTCTCTATAAATATGTTTAATTTGAATTTCTTCTAGGTTTCCCAAAATAGTCCTCACATATGTAATTATTTGGAAAATGTTAGAATTATTTAGCTCTCCTTTTTGAAGGGTAGTTATAATATTCTTGGAATTCCCCTAGAGAACAATTCTCCTAAAATCCAAATTCACTGTAATTCGAAGGCCCGTAAGCATCGCCCTTGCTTTAGCTTGGTGATTTGTGGTAATTACTAGATCCTCAGCATATGTAGCCAATACCTAACCTTTGTCATTCCTGATGACGCCCCCATCACCAGCATGACCTGGGTTGCCTTTTGCAACCTTATCAATGTTAATTTTTACCCAATATTTATGAGGAAGTTCCCATCTAGTGTCTAGTCTCACCTTATTTATTTTTTTCATATTTAAGATATATTTTTCTCTAGAGAGGATCATTGCAAGATTTTCTTGGTCAACAATGTTTTTAATACAATCCTCCAAGAGGGCTATTTTTATCCTAGCATAAACCCTAATTATTCCTCTAGTTTTATTGTTTAACACTTATCTGTTTCTTTTCAATCAAATCCCTCAATAAATATGTGGAATGCATTTTTGCCAAAAAGTAATACATCACAAGTGCCATTGTTCCCAAATACTGATTAGATAATCTGGAATGACCCAAGAAACATTAGCTTCTCTCAATAACATATTTAAAATATCACAAAAATTATCACAAGTTCCAAACAGGTGGTCCAAGCACTTATCCTCTTTGTTACATAACACACAAACAGTTGGAACCACAATCCCTCTTTTGAACATATTGTCTTTTGTGAGGATCTTATTGAGAATGACAGTACAAAAGACAGAGCAACCTTAGGAATGAGGTTTAGCTTCCAAATTCTTTTAAGCTCGGGTTTCTATGAGGTTACTTTACCCAAGACTCTATATCCATCCTTCACCAAGTATTGGCCTTGTTGGTTTCTTCCCCAAATTATTTGATCCTCCTTTGAACCTCTTCCTAAATAATAACTCCTTAAAAGGTTTTGCAGATCTTTACCCCTAAGGCCTTGCATATTTTCTTGCAGGATTTTCCACTCCTAAAAATCACCCACCCTATGAATGTAACCATTAATTTTCTTATCATAGGTTCTAGTTAAATGTTCTTTAATATATTTGAAATTTGTGTAGTTTTCTAAAGGATCTTCTTGAATTCAAGGGTCTTTCCAAAAGCCTATTTTGTCCCCCTTGCCTACTCTCCATTTTAGACCTTGCCATAGAACTATCCTTCTATTGGTAATATTTTACCAAAAAATAGACCCACATGGAGGAAGTAAACCCATGTGGAGGAAATAGACCCATGTGGAGGAAAATGAATAATAATAATAATAAACCCTAGTTTTATAGAAAATTAAAATTCCAATGCTCCAATTGAGAGATGAAAGAAAAATGTTAGAGTAAAGTACAGGTTTTTGTGAGGGTCCTAGTCCCCTCATACCAGGGTTTGAACTTGGGTCTCCTATATGAAAATCCAAGAACTTACCACTATAGTATTCCTCTTGGGACAAAACAACAAAAATGCATGCTAGTGATTTTTTCATCATGCAATGCAGGCCATTGATTTTCCTGGTTTGGGTAATCTGGACTATTCATTCTGCTTGGTGAAGGTGCATTAAAATGAGGCCTTTGATGCTTTTTATGGGAATTGTAGACCATAATTGATAATAACATGAGAATGAATTTGGACCATAGATTATAATGTCATGAGAATGAAAATGGACCATGGATTATAGTGGAATCTAAATGTTCTATAAACAAAGATGCACTTTGACAAGTCAAAGGAGGGATTTATTTGGGGTAATCATTAATGGATTTAATTGACTTATGATGCATGGACTGACGCTGACCATGGATGATATGGAAAAAAAATCGACTTATAGATATGGAGATGAATAACACATCCCACTTACAAAGAGGAAACCAAAATTTTCCTTGCATCCTTTCCAAAGAGAATCTCTTTAAATTTTATCAATATTTGATGTTATACTTGCTGGAAATATTGAAAGTGGCATCATATAAATAGGAATGGATTGTAATGTAGTATGTATGAGTTATAACCTTCCTACCATGTTTAAGAACTTAATTTCCAACCTACCAAACAAGATTTCATTCTATCCATTCAAGAGATCTAAAGCTCATTTTCATTTCCTTTATAATACAAAGGAATACTCAAGTAGGTTAATATAATTTCTTTAATTTTAAACCTTAAAATATTCACAATAATTCATTGTAAAAATAGGGTACTTTTAATGAAAAAATCTAGGGTTTTGTAGTACTAACCAATTGTCCACTAGCCTTCTCATAGAATGATAGTATTGATTTAAAATCCATGGCCTCATCGATTGAGAGATGACCCCAAAAAAAGTGTCATCAATAAATTGTTGATGAGATTCAAAGAGATCATTTTTTGCAACTTGAATACCTTTGATTTTCCTTCCATTTTTGCCTTGGAGAAATCTCTCCTTAATGCATCCACAAGAATAATGAATAGATAAGGAGATAGTGGATCATCTTGGCAAAGTCCACAAGATGACTTAAAGCAATCAAGAGGAGAATCATTGATAAAAATAGAATATTTTGCAATGCTATAACAATATTTAATCAATTTATACCAACTATAATCAAAACCAAACCTTTTGAGAATATCATGTACATGAAAACTCTAGGAAACCCTATCATATGTTTTGTTCATATCTAATTTTGTAAGCATACTTAAATTTTATCATGGAATGAAGAGAATGTATGGCCTCCTGTGTAATATTTATATCATCAAGAATTCTTTACCATGAAAAAAACCACATTGTTCCTCTGAGATAAAAAAATCTAGAATACCTTTCAAATTATTTGGCATAATTTTAAAATAATATTATAAATCATATTATAAAGGCTTATTGGATGAAAATTATCAAAATGTTTTGTCTTGTATTTCTTGGGCACTAATGTAATAAAACTGACATATCATTTATTATACCCTTCCTTTTCCAAACCTGTTCAACTACAACTAATATATCACTCTTCAATAAATCCTAAATTTTTTGAAAGAAAATTGTAGGAAATCCATTAGGGCTAGGTGCCTTGTTAGGATGGAAAGAGAAAATTGCTTCATGTAGCTCCTTCATAGATATCTTAATCAAATTTTTATTTTGTCCTTGTGTGATAATTGATGTAATATTTTGCACAAGCTTATCCTATGGCTCCTTATCTTGCCTAGTATCTAACAAAATATTTTTGAAATAATTAATTGCTTCCTTTCTTATATCTTCTTCTTCCTCAGTATTTATTCCATCTAGAGTTAAATATTTTCGATGTAATGAAAATAAAATTTTGTTTTTGCCATAACAAGTTTTTTTTTTTTTGTATTTCTATCTCCTTTCCTAAGCCATTTCTCCTTAGATTTTTGGAACCAATGTGATTCCTTTTTCAATGCATTATGTTAATTGAAAAGTATTTTTTTTCCTCTCATATAAGAATCATAATCCATTCCATTGGTTTCTACAAGAAATGGTAGAGCATTTATAAAAGTGAGGCTTTACAAACAATATGAGATATATCAAAAGATACAATACTTTGGACTGTATGGCTAGAAAGGAATAGAAGAATATTTAAATAAAAGGAAAGTAGTTTAGAGGTAATGAAAAGGAAGATATGTTTAGCCATAAAGGAGTCTAAACCAACCCTATCAACTCACACAGTCCCTAATCCAGTAGCAAAGAGCCTTCATAGATGGAGTTAAGTCATTAAATGAAATTGTGATGTTAGGTACAAGAGAAAAAAAAATAAGACAAAGAATATAAAGTGGAAACCACCAAATGTGAAGTGGGTTAAATTGAAATTTTATGGAGCATCCAAAGGAAATCTAGGACTTTAACAAGGAGGAATACTTAGAAATAATAGGGGAGAGATTTTGTCTTATTATAATTTTAATAGTCGATTTAAGACAAGTAATGAAATTGAAGCTTGGGTGGATTTAGAAGGGTTAAAAATATGCAAACACATAAATGGACTAGAGTATGTATGGAAGGTGATTCTCTCATAGTAATAAATGAAATTTTGAGAAAAGCAAAGGTTCCATGGAACATACAAGAGATAATTATGAAAATTCAAGATCTTGCTAAAGAGTTTGAAGAAATCAGGTTTACACATAATTTAAGGGAAGGTAACAAATGTGAAGATAGGCTATCCAATAGAGGGATTTTGATTGAGGATCATGAAGTTAAATTCTCCTTTCCATGGTTAGAGGAAGTAGTAAGTTTAGCTAAAGTTGACAAGAAAATGTTGATTGCCTGAATCAAATAATGATTAAGATTTACTTTAATATTTTCCATTGGTAATATCTACTTTATTTTATATCAATAATGTGTTTTCATATAAATTGTTTATTATAATTTTTGTGGTTGCACTTGTATTTCAAGAAGGAAACTAGCAATCCAAATTTCATAAAGTGGACTATGATAGTGCAAAGTTTTGGAAATATTATTATACTAAGATGCAATGCATAGATAGTAGAGGTGAAGTTTTGGTATTGTGAAGGTTGCTATAGAAAATGTCAAGAAGGATGCTAAATTCTAGAATATTTGTATTCATACAGAAAATTAAAAATATTTGGAAAATAAAAATTAAAAATTCAGACATTTGATGTAAAATGATGTAGGTTTCTAGCTATAGCATCTCAATTGATATGAGAAGTGTATATATTTGTAAAATATCAAGCTTTAAAGAAGAGTTGTAATTTGTCAAGGGTGGGAGACGTGAGTACAACCCCTTATTATTCAACAAAAAAAATATGTTATTTTTTATCTAATTTCCACATCCATGTATGTTGATAACATTATTAATAATTTGTAAATATTTCTTAGTTGAAGTATATTTCCATTATTTTTAATGGAAATTTTGATCCCTACAAGAAGTGCCTTGACCTTTTCATAGTTGTTAGTTGAAGTTCCATATGATTCTAGGTAAGTAAGGAGAGCATTTTATTTGTTATTTTGAAACATATAACCTCACTAGCTTTTTCCAAATTTCTTTTGGAAGCACCATCAAAATTAATTTTTATAAACCCAACTTTTGGATATTTCCATTTTACTATAGATTGAAGTAATTCATCTATGTTCATATTTATAAGTGTGAGTGCCAGTGTAACCCAGAGTGAGTGCAAACAAAAGTGAGTGCAAGCCAGGAGTGAGTGCAGTCAAAAGTGAGTGTGAGTGTGAAACCAAAAATAAGTGCAAGAACGAGTTGAGAGTGAGTGCAACCAAAAGTAAGTGTGAGCATGAGTGTGAGCTGGGAGTGAGTGTAGCCAAAAGTTAGTGTGAGTGCGGGTCGAAAGTGAGTGCAATCACAAGTCAAGAGTGAGGAGGAAGTGTGAGCATGGAAGCAAAAGAAGAAAGAAAAGTGTGATCAAGAAATAAGTGTCACTTAGTCTAGATCTTAGGATAATTTAAAGGATTCATTTGAAGAAAATCTTTTTTATTTATTTTTTTAAGCGAAAAACCCCTTGTAGGGCCGCCTTGGTCTAAGAGACCATGAAAAGGGGGTTCTACACCATCAAAGTCACCCGAGAGTCGCACCTGACCCTGCTCGCACCAATATTATCAATTGGATTTTGGATACCCAATTCAACTTTTTGGTAGGGTGGAGATTTGAAACTGGGACCTCTCTTGGAGAATTACCCTCTCCTCTCCAACACACCTACAACACCTGGGTATTTGAAGAAAATTTTGGTAACATGGAAAGAAAATTATTTGTGAAAGCTCTTACTGAAATTATGAATGACCAAGTTGGAAGTATGGATGCCCTAGCTAGCAATAAGAGGAAGAGCGAATCTATGGCAAACCTAGTCCAGGTAGCAAATTCTACACCAAAAGTGATTATCAAGGATGATATGATTGAGCATGATATAATGGTTCTTAAAACCAAAGGGTTAATATGTAAGTTTCATGGACATTGGCCAAGTTTTTTTGAGAGTTTCAAAATTGGATCAAGTGGAAGTGAGGATTGAATTCAAATCACTCCATGACTTTTCTTCCAAAAGGATTTTTCCTCAATATTTTCTCTAGTTCACAAATAATGGATAAAATAATGGATGGAGGCTCGTGGTTTAGGGGCAAAGATGCATATATTTAAGACCTTGGATTGAGAATTTTTTGGTGGACACAAAAACTATTAAAAGGCTTCTGATGTGGATTAGGCTTTTTGGACTTCCTTATCAACTCATAAATAAGGAGGTTTTGAAGAATATTGGTAATACTCTAGGTGAATTCATCCAGGGGGTACCAACTACTAAGGATATAAGGCATTTTGTATACACTCAAATATGTGTTGCTATGGATATTTATAAACCTTAACCACAATCGATTAGGATTTAAAATGAATCAAGAGAATGAGATCAACCAGTGGATTATTAAAACGTTATATTTTGATGTTGCAAATATCATAAAATTTGGCACATGGCAAGAGACTGCAAAGTGAAAATGGAGGAAGAGATGGAATTTTATGGGTATGAGGGTAGCTTCAATTTGAAACAAGGAGACCATATCATAGAAGAAGCTAGATAAAATCAAGGATTTTCCACTCCTAAGAAAGTGGTTAGAAAAATCCCTCTACATCATTAGATGATAAATGTCATTATAGTTCACTCGAATCAACCATTAGAAGAAAAAAATGATATGGGGGATGAGGAATTACAATGCACAAGTTCAAATATAGGATTTGAAGATTCAAAGGAAGAGGGGGCGGCCAATTTTAAAACGAAGGAAGATGAGAAGATGAATTTTTAAGCAAATGAGGTGAAAGAGATTAAGCTTAATCCAGGTAAATCATATTTATCATCCTCAAGTAGCTTAAAATATTCTCCTTACAATAAAAATGAAATTAGTACAGAGTGTATTCCTTGCACTTTAGGATTTCAAGAGTAGTATAGTAAAGAAAATCTTATGGAGGATATCCAAGGAAATTTATGATTTTTAGGTCAACATAAAAAGTGATGACTATGGAGGATAACCTATTTAGTTTAGAGTTTTTAGGGCAACATAAAGAAGAAAATGTTAATGAGGCTATTCCTTGCACTTTTGACTCTTTAAGGCAACAAAAATATTTAGAAGATATGTCTCATTTTGAATAATATGAAAAAATAGAAGAGATTGATGAAGATGAGAGTGTTGACAGGAATGGAAGAAAAAGAGGAAGGTCATCAAAGCAGGAACAAAGAGAAAAAAAACTCAAAAGGATATTTATTTGGGAATCCAAATAAAAATATCATAGGTGTTAACAATAAGTGTGGCTAAGCCCACTAGTAAAAGTAAAAAGTGCTAATGATGAAAATGATATCATGGAATATTAGGGGTATGAATAAAACCACTAAAAAAAGAGTTTTAAGGAATTAATACGTTGGTATAACCATGAGTTTATTTTAATACAAGAAATAAAATTAAGCAGTGTAACGTAAAGATGCTTTTAAGAAGAATTGGAAGATAGGTGATTGTTTAGTAGTTTCTTCTACAAAGAGCTTTAGGTGGTATTGCAATATGGAACAAATGCAAATGGGATGGACAACTATTAGAAGCAAAAATTAATTAGGTTATTGGATTATTTTGCAGGAAAGAGGAAAACAACAAATTTCGGGTTATAAATGTATATGCTCCAACTATAGCTACTCCTCATAAAAAATGTTGGAAGGACCTTAGCATATTTTGTAAAATATAATGATGATTCATTGTGATATATGGATTCTTAGGGGTGATTTTAATATTGTTCTATCTCCTTTGGAAAAGAAGGTTGGCATTCCAAGATGGTCTAAATCAATGCAAGATTTTGCTTCATTTGTGAATTCAAATAACCTTTGGGATGTTAGTCCCTCAAGCTTTCAATATACATGGAATAATAGATGCATTGGGAAAAATCATATAGCAGAAAGACTAGATAGATTCTTGTTATCCAATAAATGGTTGTAAACAAAGTATACAATCTCTTCACATATTTTATTGCGAGCAGGATTAGATCATAAACCCATTCTTTTGACTTGTGAGTTACCCAATAATGGTCATACAAACCCATTTCACTTCAAATCTATGTGGCTCCAAGACCCTATTTTTTTGTAGATGGTTATGTTATGGTGGGATGAATCAAAATTTTAAGGATCATGTATGTACAAGTTTATTTAAAATTTGAAATATTTAAAGGAGCAAATGAAGATATGGAATGCCAACGCTTTTGGTAACATTTTTAAAGAAAAGAAAGATATTGAATCCAAGCTCAAAAATTTAGAAGAGATAGTAGAAATTAATGTAATTGATCAGGATTCTTATGTGAAATAAAAACAATTACTTCCTGATTATCATAATGCATTGAAAAATGAGTCATATTGGTTCCAAAAATCTAGAGAGAAATGGCTCAAGAAAGGAGATAGAAATACAAAAAAATCATGCTACAGTAAAAATAAATTTTTTTGTTTGTCATATCAAAAATATTATAACTCTAGATGGAATAAATATTGAGGACGAAGAATATATAAAGAAGGAAGCAATTAATTATTTCAAAAATATTTTATCATATTCTAGGCAAGATAAGGAGGCACAAGAAAAAATTCTGCAAAATATTCCATCAATTATCACTCAGGGATAAAATGAAATCTTGATGAAGAAGATATTTATGGAGGAGCTTCATGAAGCAGTTTTCTCTTTCCATCCTAACAAGGCACTTGGTCTTGATGGATTTCCTTCATTTTTTTTTTCAAAAAAATTAGGATTTATTGAATAGTGATATGTTAGATGCAGTTGAAGAGGTCCAAACAAGGAAAGCTATAATAAGTGAGATCAAGGCTACTTTTATTACCTTGGTTCACAGGAAAGGCAACACAAAATATTTTGATAATTTTCATCCAATAAACCTTTGCAATATGATTTATAAGATAATTTCAAAAATTATGGCAAACAGGGTGAAGGGCATTCTAGGGTGTCTTATCTCAGAGGAATAAGGTGGCTTTGTTCATGGTAAACAAATTCTTGATGGTATAATTATTGCACAAGAGGCCATACATTCTCTTCATTCCATGAAAAAATAGGTATGGTATGCTTTTGAAATTAGATATTCTTGAAACAAATCTAATTGATTGGATAGAGCTAGTGCATCCAACATGCTAACTTTGGAATGCATCCTTTTCATCTCTTTGGCAATGCTAAATTCAAATTCAATAAATCTACTCTCATTGTGTGTAGTAAATATTTTGTATTGTTTTATGGTTGTTGCATAACCTTGACTAGTGAGAGAGGGATATTTGAGATGTTGTTCTACCTCTTTTTGGAGTCTGATCACTTCTCTTGTCTATGAATTTATTGTTCCTTTAAATTCTTCCTTTTAGTTTTGGACCTATTTCCTTTATCTGCTTGATTATCCTTATTTATTTATGCCTTTACTTGGGCTTTCTCTACAACATTCTTCTCAACAATTTCCTTTTTCTTTTACTTCTCTTGCTATGTGGCTATCGACCCTTATCCTTCAAGTGTAATGATAGTATCCCTATTCTAAATTTTGTCATGCCCTTATTTTCCTAAGTTTTTTTTTGAGTTGTGGTATGCTCCTCAAGTAATTTCCTCTTACCTCTAGTTCTAACCCCTCATTGGTTAGCACATATAACATCATCTTCAAATGTAGACTCTTCATCTACCTCAATGATGCTAAATTTGGAAAAGATTGCATTGTTGGGGTTCAACAAGATAGGGATTGGCTATTATGGTTGAGGCTATTGATATGTAGGCTAACTTATTATAGGTACCATTTGGCCTAGAATGGTGACCTATTGGGTCTAGCATTATTGATCATATTGATTCATATGAGAATATCTAATGGCTATAACATAGTCTATAGGGTTGTGACTTGAATTACATGGAAAAAACATAGGATGTTGACTTCTAAATTGATGTTCACCATATTATTCTAAAGTTGGTTAGCCATTGTCTCTTTTCAGTGTTTGATCTGAATTAATATAGTTTTCAACACTCGAAGTACTTCTCTCATCCCAATATTATCAATTAAGTTGTTTTTTAAGGAGCAAGAAGGGATGATAATTATGGCTAAAAAGTAATACTTGATGATGAATTATGACCAGGTGTTAGGATTAAATAATAAAATATGAGCACTAAATAAATACGAAAAATATAACGTAAAAAATAAACCAATACAAGAGACATAGATTTACATGGTTCACCCAATGTGGGCTATGTCCACGAAGAAAATAACCAAGCCTCTTTATTTTATCTAAAACAACTGAAGGGATACAACCTACAATAGATCCGTTGTAACTACCTCTTTGCTTTATCATCATCAATTACAATTACACACATCGTGCATTACCATACATTACAGTCATCATACATTGTCCTATTATAAAAGTGCATTGTAATTTAGGATAAAAATGCCAACCTAAAATCCATCGTTCAATTTGTGACCTAATAATAAATAGTCCAAATTTACATAAAGAAAAACACATTTATTTTTGGCTTCAGGGACGTTGTCCCCAAACCCATGCCAAGACCCCCCTTGGACCCCATTGGCGAACACAAGTAGGGGTTACATTTACCCCCCTACACCCCCCTTCGTGGAGTGGTCCAAGTGCGGCTAAAAAAAAGACCTACAAATTAGAGAGAGAAAGAATCAGGCTCCATAATCAACAATCTCCCACTTGGAGACTGATCACAGTAACTCCATCGCTAATGCACCTATTGGACTACGCTTCAAATTTGGAATACAAATTTTCTCACCTTTAGTTTCATGCTTGAAGACCAACTAAAACTGAACAAGAACTCAATTTCTCCTTGGTTACTGCCTTTGTTAATATGTCTGCATGATTATGGCTAGTGTGTATCTTTTCTAGCTTCAATTGTCCATCTTCCAAAACTAATCGTATGAAATGGTACTTGGTCTATATATGTTTAGTCTTGGAATGGAAGGTTGAGTTCTTTGCAAGATGAATGGAACTATGACTATCACTATATAATATGCTATTCTCATGCTTCTTTCTCAAATTTTCCATAAACCTCTCTAACCAAATCATCTCTTTACAAGCCTCTGTAACAACATACTCTGCTTTCGTTGTTGAAAGTGCAACAACCTTTGGTAACTTATTGCAGTTCCACCTATAGTAAGGACATACCCTATGGTACTCCTGCTATCTATATCATCTACTATGTTTGCATTAGCATATCCCTATACAATAGTGTTAGAACCTCCAAAATATAATGCCTGAGTGATAGTACCTCTCAAATACTTGAGAATCCACTTCATTATATTCCAATGCTATTTTCCTAGATTGTTCATAAAACTTATCACAATTCCCACTACATGTGCTATATTTGGCCTTGTGTACACAATCGCATACATCAAACTACCAACTATCGATGAATAAGGAACCTTGAACATGTAGTCTATCTCCTCTTGTGTCTTAGGATACATATCTTTGGTCAGTTAGAAATGATTTTCCAAAGGTGTACTAACAGGTTGTGCATCCTGCATATTAAATATTTTCAACACCTTCTCAATGTACTCACCCTGAGACAATAGTAATTTATGATTTTTCTTGTCCCTTGTTATTCTCATACGAATGATTTTCTTTGCAGCACCCAAATCCTTCATTGAAAATGAACTTGCTAATTTATTTTGAGAAAATTTATATCTTGCATGTTAGACCCTACAACAAGCATGACATCTACATACAATAACAAAATAATATAGTTATCATTATCTAATATCTTAAAATAAACACAATGGCTAGAATAGCATCTACTATATTCTTGTTTAGTCATAAACTTGTCAAATTTCAAATACCATTGCCTTGGAGCTTGCTTCAGGCCATATAAGATTTTTTTCAATCTGCATACTAATTCCTCCTTCCTTTTGACCTCATACCCCTATGGCTATTGAAAATTAATCTCTACCTCCAAATCCCCATGGAGAAAAGTTATTTTTATATCTAATTGTTTAAGGTGTAAATATTCTACAACCACTAGACTTAAAATAGTTCTAATTGAAGCTATTTTAAAAATAGAAGAAAAAATTTCATCATAATCTATACCTTTCTTCTATGTAAAACCATTTACAACAAGTCTAGCCTTATATCTCTTTTTACCTCCATATTCTTCCTTCACCTTGTAAACCCATTTATTCTACAATGCTCTTTTTCCTACAAGAAACCGAACCAAATCCCAAATATGGTTATGTACCAAAGAGTCGATCACCTCTTCCATGCCTTGATCCCACTTCTTTCTAGTTTTTATTTGCATTGCTTCTTCATATGTTTCTGGTTCACTAGAATAAATCAATAATACATAATACAATGAAGGAGAGTAACAATCAGGGGGTCTACTTAACCTGGTAGATCTAACAACACTTGCAAGAGTTTGGGGTGCTTGCTGCTTCTGTTGTCGATTTTATAGCACCTTTGGAGTTTTATTTTTTGTGATTTCATCAAGCACTGTGTATTCCGTGTTTACCTTTTCTATTTTCTTGTTCTACAACTAATATTTATACATGAATTTCTCATTGAATACCACATCTCTACTCCTAATGGTTTTGTAATTTTCATAATTCCAAAAGTGATAACCAAAATTATTAAGTCCATATTCAATGAAAGTACACTTCTTAGACTTTGCCTTAAGTTTTGTTCTATTTTCTTTATCAATATGAACAAATAATTCACAACCAAAAATCTTCAAAAATGAGTAGTTAACGGGTTTACCTATCCATGCCTCTTTTGGAATACCACCATCCAAGGAACTTGAAGGTCCTTTATTTATTAAGTAAATAACAGTATCCACAACATCTACCCAAAAATGTAAGGGCAATATTGCATGTAATCTTATACACATAGCACGTTCTATGATTGTCCTATTCATCCTCTTTGACACACCATTTTCTTGTGGTGTTCTTGGAATCATATTCACTCTACGAATCCCATGGTATAAACAGTAACTATCAAACTCCTTACTATAGTATTCACCTTCATTATTTGATTTGAGACACTTCAAATTATTTCTTATCTCATTCTCAACCAAATATTTCCATTTTTTAAAAGTATTAAAGACATCAATTTTTTTTCGAATACAATAAACCCAACTTTTTCTAGTTGCATCATCAATAAAAGTAATATAATAATGAGAGCCACCAAAATATGATACCTGAGTTGATCCCCATATGTCTGTATTCATAAGCTCTAACTTTTCACTCTTCTTTTCCTTCTCAACTTTGAGAAATCCGACTCTTTTCTATTTTCCATAAACATAGTGTTCACAAAAGTCCAAATCAACTTGCTTCAAACCTGGCAACAAATTTATTGAGTGGAGAATCTGCATCCCCTTCTCACTCATGTGCCCAAGCCTATGATGCCATAAATTTGTGTTCGCTCTTGCAAAAGCTAAAGCAATAGAAAGATCAATATTACCAGTACATACATACAACATACCTTCTTTCTTTTTTCTAATATTAGTGATTATTTAGCAACCTTCCATGAATATTTTAAGAATGTAACTGTACAACCTTTGCTATCCAATTGCCTTGTTGAAATTAGATTTATTATAAAATAAAGAATATGCCTTACCTCTTTCAATAACCATTGGTTTTCGTTTGGTAATTTTAGCTGTATCTTACCCATTCCAATAGTTTTGCATGGTTGATCATCACCCAAATAAACCTGTCCAAAATCACCTTGAACATAGTCTATAAAATATTTTCTATGGGGTGTGGCATGATATGAAGCCCTTGATTCTAGCAGCCAAGAATCATTAATATTATCTAATGAAAGGATTAAAGCATCTTGTAACACATCACCTACTACATTTACTTCCTAATTATTATCCTGTTTTTCATCTCTTTTTTCTTTTTGATATCAACAGTCTTTTTTTAGGTGTCCTTTCTTCTCATAATGCCAACATTCCAACTGTTTCCATTTGGATTTGGATCTAACTTTCTTTGAATTCCCATGATTCCCTAGGATTTTTCCTCTCTCCCTTTATCTCCCCCTATTCTCCATAATAAAAGAATAACCTAATGTCTCACCTATGTTTTTTTGTCTCATTTCCTTGCTAAGGATAACACCAATAACATCACCAAACTTTAAATTATTTGAA
Organism: Wollemia nobilis; assembly: GCA_028583015.1. Taxonomy (NCBI): domain Eukaryota; kingdom Viridiplantae; phylum Streptophyta; class Pinopsida; order Araucariales; family Araucariaceae; genus Wollemia; species Wollemia nobilis. The sequence continues at coordinate 30,895,730 of JAQPPZ010015824.1, forward strand.
CCAGAGATATAATTACTCACAACCATTACCAACACATTCCAGCTTTTTGGCAATGAGCACAATATCAAAATAGCCCTAACCTAATCATCAAAGTTTAATCCTATAGAACTTAAATGATTGGTAACTATGTTAAACTCATTTAAATGATCAATAACAGACCCACCTTCTGACATTTGCATATTAAATAAATGCTTCATAAGAAATACCTTTTTTGAAGTTGAGGGTTTTTCATATGGTTTAGCCAACACATTCATTAAATCCTTCGTTGTCTTTTCCTTTGAAATATTGAAGGTCACCGACGCTGCCAAGCATAGTTATATTGTTCCTAATGCCTTTCTATCAAGAACCTCTCATTCTTCGTCTGACAACTTCGTCGGCTTATTTGCTATTTCATATAATGGTAGGTAAAGATCCTTTTGATATAGATAGTCCTCCATTCGCATCTTCCATAACTTGTAATTGTGGCCATTAAACTTCTCAACCCTAAACCTATCTTCTTTTGCCATTTCTCCCACTCAAACCAGGAAACCCTCCTTTTAAGTGTGTTTTTCAAACCCTAGGATCTGATACCAATTATTAGGATTAAATAATAAAACACGAGAAATAAATAAATATGGAAAATGTAACAAAAAAAATAAAGCAACACAAGAGACACAGATTTACGTGGTTCATCCAATGTGGGCGACGTCCATGGATAAAATAACTAGGCCTTTTATTTCATATAGAAAAGCAAAGAGATACAACCTATAGCATATCCGCTATAACTTCCTCTTCACTCTATCACCATCAATTAAAATTATGCACACTATGCATTACCATATATTACAACCACCATACATTGTCCTCTTATAAAAGCATGTTACAATTTAGGGTAAAAATACCCACCTAAAATTTGTCGTTTTATATGTGATCTAATAATAAAGGGTCAATATTTATATATATATATATATATATATATATATGGTTTCGGGGGTGCTGTCCTCGAACCCCCTCCAGGATCCCCCTAGCAGATACAAGTAAGGGGCATTGCCCCCCTACACCCCCCCATTCATGGAGTGGATCCAAGTGTGACTGAAAATAAGACCTCCAAATTAGAGAGAGAATGAATGAGGCTCCACAACCAACACCAGGATGCATGACAATATATGGAGAGGGTGATGGGTTGACAAAGGTAGTTGTATGAGAATTTGGAATGAGTGATATAGAAGACATAGAGCCAAAATTTAATGGATTTTGGGTAACATAGGTGGTTTCAGGCATATGTAGGGTAGGAAAAAATCCCTATTATAACATAACATCTTCTATGCAAGTTGTTTCTTCAAAAGCTACAACTAGTGTACTATGGCTAGCATTAAAAACCATCAAAGCTAAGTCAGATCATAAACACTTGATATAATAAGTCAATGCTTATTCTTCACTAGGCCTAACATTTTATGAAATCACTTTTATGGTCCTCATGAATCTAGTGTTAAAATGACATATATTTTCTTGGGGATGACTTAATATTATATTCATTTGGAACAAACTAGAGTAACCATTGACCATACTAGCAAATCTATGTATGAATGATTCTTTATTTGACACCCGATTAGTAAAAATATTACTATTCAAACATCTAAACTAAAATGCAACTTTATCACACAAGGAATAGATCAATGAGCATACCATAATATCTTCCTCGTGAATGTGATGAATTGAATTGAGCATAGAAAACTCCTTGAGGTGATCTAATGTCATCTTATTTCCACTTCTATGAAAGGTACATAAATATTTCATAGTGGTATGTGGGATAGGAGAATAGGCTCCTAGGTTCAATGGTCCTTGATAGGTCTAGTTAGGAAGTTGGTTTTATGTCTAGGTGGAGGTAATGTATTATTTTGTGGAGGAGGATGTTTACCATATTGTTGTTATGGAAGTGGATAAGGATATACCATGTAACCTTAAGTTAGGTATAGATGATACTAATGGAATTGGCATGGAGGATAATAATATAGAGGATAATGAAGATTTGGTACTTGAAAAGGAGGAGGAAAATAAATTTGATAAGCCCATTGCTAGTTTGGAGGAGGATTTATTTTCATAAATAGGGGAGGGAAAGCTTTGTTGAGGAATATATAGGCAAGGAAATTGACATAGTTGTATATTTAATGAATACGTTTTTTCATTTTGTGTTATTTTTAGTTCATACACAAGGTGTTTTATGAAATGTGCATATGTATGATAAATTTATAAAGTTGTGATGTAATATTATATGTGAATGTGTAATGTTTACCTAAGTATGAATTATGTACAAAGAATTCATAAAGTGAGTAATCAAATGAAATGTAAATGCAAGTCAAATGCATTTGAAATTTAATTTAATAAAATGATGAGCTGTTGGGTAGTTAAAGGTTGAAACTACTTTTTATTTGTAGAAATAAGACCATTCCCTCATTCATTAGAGTGGTTTTGGTGGTTGACCAGAGTATATGGTTAGTGTTGTTAGGCATGGTACGTGAGTATCAAGGTTGGTAGGAAAGGTTGGCATGGTATTGAGGGTTTGTATCAAATGTGGCTATTGTACATTGGCATTGCATATAGTGGAAGTTGGTTGTTCTAGGAAGATTGAGTGTTGTTATAGGTAAATTGGATGTTGTTCCAAGAAGATCAAGTGTTGTTATAGGTAAATTGAATATTGTTATAAACAAATTGAATGTTGTTGTACCAATTCTGAACTACTAAGACAAGTAGTTTGATATAAGTTGTGCATAGTGTATGCATTGTAAATGTAAATTATTCACATTGTATATTTATTCATTTAAGTAGAAATGGAATTGTGTTGTAACATGCTATATTCCATTTCAACATTTGGCATTATTTTTTTTTAAGTTCAAACCAACATTGCATGAAACATGGAGATATGGATGATGGATAATTATTACATGAAAATAGAGGTGGAGATGTGGAAAAGTATGTTGTGTTCTATTTATACATCTTGGAATTATTACTTGTATGAACTTAGATAAATCCTCATGAAATGGAGTTATCATAAGCAAATTACATGGGAAGGTAATAGTTGTTGAGAAAAGGGTAAGTCATCTTATTCGTAGATTGAGCTAGCTAAAGCACATTACAATGCAGATGAATGTGTAGACTTGTTTGTTCATCCTAATGAAGGGTTATACAATAGGATACATATGATAGGAATGCAAAAGGGATAAGAGGGTGTGTATGGTAGAATGACAAAATATCATACAAATAAGCTGAAGGGCCATATAAGAAGGGTACAACAAAATTTTCTAGAAGGCAATTGTAAACCTATGGAGAAATAATGCAAAAACAAGTGAACTCATATTGATTGAATTGACATATATATACAATAGCAAAATAGTTGGTTGGGTAACCAACCAACTTCTTTGTTGGAACCTCCTTAACCGACTAGGAGAAGCACATGCTTAATTAACATTAATGTAATAGCCCGCCCATGAATAATATTGCCCTATAACAAGCTATATGATGTGCGCTAACATCCCCCCTTATTACATTAATGGCAAATGTAGAGAGCTTTATGAAATACTTCGAACTTGACTCGTCCAAGTGCTTTGGTGAAAATATCTACAACTTGCTCTTCAGTAGGGATGTATTGGAGTTGTATATGATGCTTTGGAACTTCATCGCGAATAAAGTGACAATGAGTGTCAATGTGTTTGGTGCGATCATGAAAAATGGGATTCTTGACAAGGTTCAAAACACCTTGATTGTCGCAAAATAAATGCAGTGGAAGATTTCTTGGAAGACCCATATTTGTGAGAATGCGACGTAGCCATATTATCTCGTAGACTGCTCCACTAGCTGCGCGATATTCTGCCTCTGTAGATGAAATAGCAACTACCTGCTACTTTTTGCTATGCCAAGAGATAGGACCAGATCCAAGATGAAAGATATATCCGAAAGTTGATTTTCGATCATCAACGGATCCAACATAGTCGAAGTCCGTGTATCCTTGTAGATAAAACTTGTTATTCTTTTTGTATTCCAAGCCAAAATCTGTTGTACCATGGACATAATGTAGAACTCTTTTTGCTTCTTTCCAATGACTGACCTTAGGTTCCTGCATGAACCGTGAAAGATATCCCACAACAAAACTGAGATCAGGCCTGGTATTGGTTAGGTATATAAGACTCCCGATCAATTGATGATAGAGAGTGCTATCTACCTGCGGAGATTGATCATATCTAGATAACTTAAGTCCTACTTCCATTGGAGTAGCTTTTGACTTACAGTCAGTCATACAATATTTATCAATCAAAGTCTTGGCATATTTCTTTTGTGTAACTTTGATATGATGTTTCTTTTGAGTTACTTCTAAACCAAGATAGTAGTGCAGAAGCCCCAGATCTGTCATTTCAAAAGATGTCTTTAGATCATTTTTCACTGTATCAATCATACTATCTAAACTACCTATTATGATCAAATCATCTACATATAGCACCAGAATCACTATATCAAAACCATTGTTCTTTATATAGAGATTCGCATCTGACGAACTTCGTTGGAATCCATGTTGCAATAAGTGACTATCAATTTTGATGTACCAAGCTCGAGGAGCTTGTTTTAGCCCATACAAGGATTTGATCAACTTACAAACTTTCTGTTCTTGCCCTTTAACAACAAATCCTTTAGGTTGGGTCATGTATACTTCTTCTTGTAGATCACCATTAAGAAAAGCACTTTTTACATCCATTTGATGCAACTTCCACCCAAACTGAGCTGCCATGGCACACAAAACTCGAATGGTAGTCATTTTTGTAGTAGGGGCAAAAGTCTCTTCATAATATATGCCTTCTTTTTTAGCATAGCCCTTTGCAACAAGATGGGCTTTATGCTTATCAATAGTACCATCTACCTTATACTTTACTTTGAACACCCACTTGCAGCCTATGGGCTTCTTTCCTGAAGGTAGATTTACTAGCTTCCATGTATGATTTTTCATGAGAGATGTATGTTCTGCTTCCATAGCAGCCTTCCACTGAGGCTCACTAAGTGCATCCTGAACTGTATTAGGTTCATTTTCATCCAATGCTGTCATATAAACCCTTTCATCTTCCATATCTATTTCCTTGTCTTCTTCTGCATCTATAGATAGATCATCGAATTGTTGGCAAAGTTCATCAACCTCTGAAGTTGATGCCTCTGCTCTCTTCTGTTGTGTCATACTACGAGTACATGGTCGATCTAGAGTTAGATCTGGAAGTGATGTCAATTTGGAATCTCTCAATGTACTAGTATACCATTTTGGAATTTTGTTTTGAGGAGGTGGAGTCTCTTTCTTAGGCTCATCTTCCTCAAGGTATACAACTGTAGAAGTGTTATTTGAAGTGAAAGCTTCATCAAATACTACATCTCTACTTATATGTGTCTTCTTGGTCATAGGATCTATCAATCGATATCCCTTGGAATGCTCATCATAACCAAGAAAGATACATTGTAGGGTCTTCTCATCTAACTTTTTCCTTTTCTGTTTGGGTATATGCATGAAGGCCTTACAACCAAAAACCCTTAGATGAGAAATGGAAGGTTTCTTACCATTCCATGCTTCTTGTGGAGTTTTACCCTGTAGAGCTCTTGTGGGTGCTCTATTCATGAGGTATGATGTTGTGTTTACTACTTTTGCCCAATACTGATCCTCAAGATGTGCTCCCTTTAGCATACATCGAACCATTTCCATAATGGAACGATTTCTCCTCTCTGAAACTCCATTATTTTGAGGTGTATAGGCAGTAGTCAGTTGTCTCTTAATCCCATGTTCTTTCAAAAATGATGAAAATTCTTTGGAAGTATATTCCCCCCCTCGATCTGAGCGGAGGGATTTGATGAAACATCTAGACTCTTTCTCAACAAGTTTCTTGAATTGTTGAAAGTATGAAAATACCTCTGATTTCAATTGGAGGAAGAAAACCCACATCTTGCGGGAGTAATCATCAACGAACAATTGAAAGTACTTCTTTCCACCATAACTGGTGGGCATAGGACCGCATAGATCGGTGTGTACCAACTCCAAAGGTTTCGTAGCTTTGGAAGAGCTAGATTCAAAAGGTACCCGGTGTTGCTTCCCTGCTAAGAAATCCGAGCAAACTGGTAAGATGGAGGAGAGATGAGGAAGTCCTCTCACCATCTCATATTTTCTCAATTCGAGCAAATATCCTGAACTGAGATGCCCATATCTTCTATGCCAGAGAGAAGTGACCTCCTTTGTAGTTGCTTCTAGAGCAACATGAGGTGTTGAAAGAGCATCAAGAATGAACAAGCCATGCTTGTAGGAACCAATTGTGACATGTTTACCTTTGTGGGTTATAAAACATCTCTTCTTGCCTTGCACAACTCGAATACAACATCCATTTTTCTATCCAACATCTGAGGAACAGACAATATATTATTGGCCAATCCGGGGACATAGAGGACCTTCTCTATCTGACATCGACCATCTAGAAGAGTGACAGAAATATTCCCTTCACCCTTTACTTGGTAGACTTGATCATCAACAATGGTGACTGGCTTTCCCTCTTTCTCCTCAAATGTGTCAAACCATGATTTGTCTCCAGTCATGTGCTTACTAGCTCTCGAATCGATATACCATACAACATCTATCTAGGAAGATGAAGTATGGGTCATGAGCACCTTGTGTGCTCTTTCAGAGTCAGAATCTGAATCGGATCCAGAGGAATCTGGGTCTGAGTTGGAGTTAGCATAAGCAACATGTCCCTTAGGTTGCTTATGTTTCTTTTTGTATTGTTGTTTCTCTTTCCCTTTCTTCTTATGAGATTGATCATTTTGTTGCTTGTTTTTGAACCAACACCTGTTGGTGTCATGGTTATTCATATCACAAATCTTGCAATATTTATCCTTTTGCTGATTTTGTTTCCCTTTTCCTTTGGAAGAAGGACCCCCTTTTTGAGACTGTCCTTGTTGCTTACCCCTTTGTTGGGTGGAAAGGGCATTATCTGGCATCTCATATTTCTGAACCTGATTGGCCTCCTTAGTCTGAAGCAAATTTACCAACTCCACAAAAGATACCTGTCTACCAAAAATGTTGAGGGAAGTGATCAAAATACTATAGGAATCTGGTAATGCTCGCAAGATGACAGAGTTCATGATATCATCATCCACTGGTTTTCCCATAGCATTTAGTTTGGATTTCAGTTTCGCCACTCTGCAAAGGAAGAGATCAACTGTCTCCCCAGAATTCATACTGAGGGTATGTAGTTGAGTTTGAAGGTTGAGAATAGTGGACTGATTCTTTCCTTCATACACAATATTCAAAGCAGCCCAAGCTTCAGGACTGGTTTTGGCATCACAGATATGAGGTTGGACCTCATATGTAGTAGCAAGCAGGAGAAACATGAGACCTTTCTTGTCCTTCTTATCCCAAGCTTCTTGATCGGTTCCTACTGTTTGAGGGTGTTTTGTAGTGCCATTCACTACATCCCATAAATATTCCACCTGAAGAATGGCTTTCATCTTTGTCTTCCATGGAACAAAGTTAGGACCTTTTAGTAACTGGGAATCTGAGAGATATTTGTGAATAGTGGCCATTGTGAAAAACTCCTTATTTCCCCCTTTTGTTTTAGAATTTTGCAAGAAATGTACTTGGATCCCCCCTTGTTTTGGAAAAATAAACAATAGGGGAAAGAGAAAAAAAATGGCCCTGTTTCAAATAGGCACAAAGCAACTTATCCCTCCAAAGAGCCCGACCGTCTCCTTGGAAATCAAATTTTTTATTTTTATTTTTTGTTTGGTAGCAAATTTGAAAACAATTTTGTGTTAATTGTTGGCAGCAACTTTGAAAACAATTTTGTGTTAATTGTTGGCAGCAACTTTGAAAACAACTTTTGTGCAGCAATTTTGAAAATAATTTTTTCAGCAACTTTGAAAAATCAAAATTTGGAGCAATTTTTTATGTTTTGGCTTGTTATTGTTGACAACTTTGTCAACAAAACAAAAGAAATGCTTTTGTGATGGTCGGTGGGGTTGGAACCCCCGACCTCATCCGTCGTGGGAAGCGAAACAAACCACTTCGGCTACACAACCGTCGTGATATTGGAAGGCACAACATGCCTGTTAACAACGCTGTAAAAGCACTGAAAAACAAAAAAAAAAATTTTCTTTGTCTATGGTCGGTGGGGTTGGAACCCCCGACCTCCCCCACTGGAGAAAGGAGCCAAACCACCTCGGCTACATAGCTCACGGGGAAAATAAGGCACGATGTGCCTCTTGTCTGCACCTCGAACCCTACGAGATTAGTGAACACAACAAACAAAAAAATGCGTCTTCGAGAGATTGGAACCCTGCACCTTCTGCGGCAACAATCTTAGGATCAAGCAAGGGTACCATATGGGCTGGCACTTGCCATGGAAAGGTAGGAGAACACAGTCACCAATGTACACACTGTTGCCTGCGTACAAAGAAAAAAAAATAAAAAAAACTCCTTTATCCCACATGCATGAGGGAAAAGAAATTGGTTTGTTTTTATATCATCTACGACATTATGTGTTTCGATTGCCTTCGAGCAATCAAGCCTTGCCCTCCTTTTGCCATCGAGCCAACCCCAGGGTGCTACGTGTAGCCATCGAGCCAACCCTAGCGTGCCACGTGTCACCCATATCCTTGTTAGTGTTTGAGTCACCCGTGTCCTTCCACATGTCACCCGTGTCCTTGTCAGCATCTGAGTCACTTGCATCCTGCCATGTGTCACCCGTGTCCCTGTCAGCATCTACGAGGTCTCGTATTGCATGCCTGTACTTGGTCTCGGTCTATGAGCCTGGTTTTGGGTCTTCCTCGATATTTGTGCCCCACCTCCTTGGTTTTGGGTCTGCTCGATCCGTACCCACCTCCTCGGTCTCACCGCCTAGTTCTAGTCTCACCCGCCTAGCTCTGGTACCATGTAAACCTGTGGAGAAATAACGCAAAACAAGTGAACTCATATTGATTGAATTGACATATATATACAATAGCAAAATAGTTGGTTGGGTAACCAACCAACTTCTTTGTTGGAACCTCCTTAACCGACTAGGAGAAGCGAATGCTTAATTAACATTAATGTAATAGCCCGCCCATGAATAATATTGCCCTATAACAAGCTATATGATGTGCGCTAACAACAATGAGGAATTGTATAACAAAGAATGTTTGGCAATAGAGTAATTGCAAGTTGATGTTTCCAATGGTGAGTAGGAAAGAAGTTTGATATCAATGCAAATACAACATGGTGTATCTGATAGTGTATGGGATGAGGGTCTAACACTATAACAACTATAGTTTAGGTTTTCTAGATGATAAGAAGGATGGGAATCTAACATCATAGCAACTATAGAATGACATATTTTATGGTGTGTAGGATGGGAGTCTAGTAAAAGAGCAATTATGGTGTGGTGCACCTAGTAATGTGCATGAAGGAGATATATACAAACAACCACTACAAATGTCAAGTCAACCTATCAAAGCAAAGATGAATTTTGGTATATCATGTAAGTTTCCAATGTTTTATGGAGGGGAAAGAAAAGACTAGTTCAAGCATTAGAAAATCTACCATATGATGTGGAAATTAAATGGGAATAATAATGACATAGATTGGAGGAGGTTTTTCCCTATGGTATTTATGGAATTTTAATGGATTAGTACATGATATTTATAAAGGACAAGTACCAAAATTGGTAAGAGTTACACGATGCATTCATGAAGGAATTTTGGTTGTTCCATAATGATGATGCAGTCATTGCTAAAATGTATAGAATGGAACAAGGTGAGAATGAGTTTTCTCATTCATAAAATTAGAGGTTGAGGGGTTGTTTACCCATCTAGAGGAAGATACATCAAATGCATTGAAGAATATGTGGTTCATGGAGGAACTTCTTCCTACATATCAGAAGATAAAGGTGGTTCCTCTAATATCATATCAATAGACCTTGGAGTGAGCTTTGAACCTAGAAAGTAATGTAAAAATATAATTAAAGTGTTAGGGCTATGTTAATGCAGATGAGAATATCCCTAAAAATAAATGTGAATTTGATAGTGAGAATGATGATTTAAAAAATGAGTAGTTCATCATTCAAGTGTTGGGGTCAATATGTCAATGAAGGATGTGACTCTAAAAAGAAGAACAATGACTCTAAGAATGAGTGTGGATTAAATAACACAAGATAATTTTTATAAGAATATGCAATGCAAAGGGAGATTATACCAAGGGGGATACTACTAGTGATGCAGTCTATGACAACCACCCAAGAATAAGAATATGTAGAATTGAGCATGATACTAATGGTAGACCCATTACATAATATTTGTGATGTCATTTGTGGGGGCACTTTGCATGTGAATGTCAAACTAATATAAGTCAAGATGAACCGATAATGCATACAGATTTTGAAGCACCAAAGAAGAGTCATAGCCCTAGTCAAGGAGAGGAGGTAAACTTGATGAACCTAATTATAATTGAGGGTGTGAACATGATTGCAATCAAAGAGGTAGAAATCCAATGGATAATTGAATCTACGTAGAAATAAGTTATAGAATAGTTGATGTAAACAAAAAAGTAAGTGATGTAAACAATGGAGTGAATGCTATAAATGATGAAGAGAGAGAGAGTGTTTAGCATCTACCTTTCTAGAGTAGGGCCATTCAAAAGTTGTAAGTCCATGTGACAAGTTATCAAGGCCATGTGACAAGGAGTTGATGATGCCATACAAGGAAGTTTTATTTGAGGAAGTGTCATATGATTTGTGGTATGATGGCACACTATTGTACAAGTTGTGGTATGATGACACATTTTTGTACATGTTGTGGTGTGGTGGCACACTATAAAAAAAAATGAGGAATGATAATGCATTATTGATAAGTAATATTGATATATATTATCATACAAGTGTTGTCATAATATGTTGCCATACAAGTGTTGATATATTACTTCCATATAAATTCTTATTGTAAAAGCACTTGTCATACAAATATTTTTGATGCAAATTCTTACCATACAAGTGTTTCTCATAAAAACACTTATTGTACAAGTGCTTGTCATACAAATGCTTGTTATACAAGTGCTTTTTGTATAAGTATTTTGCGTATAAATGCTTATCGTACAAGCAAAGTGTCATACATGTGGATTATTGTATAAGCAAAGTTTCATACAAGGAAATTTTCATCATTGTTAGATTTTGTATAGAGGTTTCCATATATTGAAGAGTTTAGACCATCAAGACTCAAGTTGGGTTGTCTAGTTGGTGTTAGCAATATGGAGGTGGACCATTTAGGCCAATAAATTAGCCATCTAAGACCAAGGGATGTCTATCAAAGGCTAAGATAAGGTTGTAAGATGCCAAGAAGTGGTCATAAAAAATAAGAGAGAAGTAATCTAAATCCAAGGAAAAATGGCTTAAGTGGATCAAGTAAAGGCTACCAAAATGCAGATGAGGAGAAAAATTAGTTTAGAAAATGAAGGACACCCCTTGACCCTGAAACAAGAATCATATCCCCTTGACCCTTAACACAAGTGGAAATGGGCATTGCCCATCATGTTGGTCATAATGATCAATTTGATGACACGACTAATTATAGAAAGCAGAGTGAGCAATTAGAGAACTATGTGTTGGGGTTAGCAATTTGAAGTGATACCAATTGTAGAAGATGTCTAAAATAGAAGAAAGTAGAAGAAGCATGACAAGATATTCTAGTACATGTTCGATGCTTCTATACCTAGTGTTCAATTTATGTGTCATCAAGGACATCGACAAGTCTAGAAAGGATATATGTATGTAGGAAAATTGATATGTTTGCATAAGTAGTGAATAAGTTTTATTATTTTGTGTTATTTTTAGTTCATACACAAATTTTTTGATGAAATGTGCATACATATAATAAAGTTAAAAAGTTGTGATGTAATATTATATGTGAAAATGTGTAATGTTTAGTGAAGTATTAGTTATGTATAAACAAGTCATAAAGTAAATCATCAAATAAAATGTAAATTTAAGTCAAATGCATGTGAAATGCAATTTAAGAAAATTAAGAGGTGTTAGATAATTGTAGGTTGCCACTACTTTTTAGTTGTATAAATAAGACCTTTACTTTATTCATTGGAGTGGTTGTGGTGGTTGGTCAAAGGGTATAGTTGGTCAAATTATATGGTTGGTGTTGTTAGGAATGGTACATGAGTATCAAGATTGGTAGGAAAGGTTGGAATGGTATTGAGGATTTATATCGAATGTCATTTCTATATGTTGGCATTGCACATAGAAGAAGTTGACTATTCTAGACAAATTGAGTGCTACTACAAGTAGATTGGATTTTGTTTCAAGTAGATTAAGTATTACAGGTAGATTCAATATTGTTCTAGGTAGATTGAATGCTATTCTAGCAAGTCTAAACTACTATGCTAGGTAGTAAAATAGATGTTGTATGCATTATAAATTTGAATTATTTACATTATATATTTATTCATTTAAGTAGAAATATAATTATGTTGTAGTATTTTATATTCTATTTCAAAAGAATTTGTATATTTGGAGGTGGGCCTTCTATGTTTTGTTGTACCCTAACTAAATGAAGACAATGTTTTTCCTTGGGTGTTTATCTATTTTTTCTACATCTCTAATTGCCTAGTTGATACTTGGAAAATTTGAGCAAAGCCTTGGCCTTAATTAGGAAAGATCTATCCTGAAGATCCTATGTTTGGATCTACATATTGACTTGGTGGGAGGTTGGATGTGTTAGATAAACTGGAACTAGGTAGACTTTGAGTTGAAGCAGTGACAGTAGGAGGTGTATTTTGGGTACTAGATGTAGGGGGTTGTTTTGTGTTATAGACATGGTGATAACTCCCAAAATTTGGATTATTTGTGACATTATTCATATAAAAGGTCATCCTATAGAAATATTTAATATGGGTCAATATAGGATTTCTATTTAACCAAGTTTTATTAGCTAGGGTATATGAATATATATATATATTTAAATAAAGGGTAAACATTTATTGATAAAAAGATAAGATTACAGAGTATAGCGAAGCCCCCAACCAGGGTTCAAAGAAACAAAACAAGATAAAACCACCAGACATGATCAAACCTAAATAATATAACAAGAACAAACCACATTAAGTCTAATCATATTTGTGGATCAACTCCTAGAGGCACTGAGAGTCCCTAGATAAGAGAATCTTCCATTTATCCATAATCTAAGGACCTGAAAGTTTAGAAACCCTTTTGACAAAATAATCAACAACCCCATTCCATTCCCTTGGAATGTGCACAAAGGAGATGAATTTCAACTCTTCACTAATTCTAAGAATATGAACGACAATAGAGACCAATTGCCAATTAAAATCCTCCAACTTTTTGTTGTTTAAAATATTAATCAAAATTTGAGAGTCAAACTCGTAGATGCTCCTATGTCAGCCAAGAGAAAACCCCTCAGCAAGACCTCGAGAATTGCAAGAGCTTCCATAAAATTGGAGTGAACACCTTTATAAATGGAAAAGAAAAATCTGACCACACCAGCAGAGTCTCTCCCAACATCGCCAATTCTAGCATGCTCAGGATTTTCCGTAGATGACCCATCAATATTAATTTTAAAAACTCCTCCAAGGGGTGACCTCCACCTACCATATCTCCTTTCTTGCTAAGTTGAGAAGCCCTGCTAGGATGATAAGAGTCCATTCCAACCCTAAAGAGACCAAGGGCCTATCGTACCTTCTCCTCCCTAAAGTCCAAAAGAGGGTTCACATCGCATTTGCTATGGATAGTTTCTTGAACCATACCCTAATACTTTTCTAGATCTGTTGAACAACCAAATGACTACCTTGAAATATGCGACGATTTCATTCAATCCAAATCTACAAAATTATGCAAGAAGGGGCCAAATTACAAGCCACCTAAAGGAAGGGGGAATTGGTTGGAGGTCTACCCAGACTACTCCAAAAATACACCAAGGAGAGCACATGAAAATAAGGAAGGTTCCAGGCACTCCACCAATGGCGCCATATGTCTTTGGCAAGGGAGCATTGAAAAAATAAATGAGAAGATACATCCTCATTATTACCACAAAGGACACAAATAGAGGGACCCTAAAATCCCCTCTTCCTTAAGTTCTCCCAAGTGAGGCATTTATTTTGAGCTACCATCTAGAGAAAGAAGTTACATTTAGGCCATGAAAATTTGTTCCACACCTATTTCTACCATGTGATAGGTAGGCTACCAAAATTTTGCATATCAAAAACTTGGTAGTCATAGGATACAGAGCAGGTTCCCTTGGGATCAAGGTTCCAATACAAACTGTTTTTATCCCTCAATGAAGAACAGAGCCTCCCCATAATAATACAAGCAAGCACATATTTGTCCTCAGTAAATCTCCCCTGGGGACATTCCTGCAAATATTTTCACTTGTACATCTCCAAATTACCAAAATACTAGATTGTTTTAAAATCCTCCACACAAGACCAACCCACTTCCAAAAAAAAAATGCTTAGGGAATGTAGATTGGGATATTGAGTCAAGATAGGAGGGTGGCCATCCCAAGAATCCTCCTAGAAAATAGCATCTGATCCTCGATTGCAAATCTAGAACAAACCCTACTTAATTAAATTAGCCCCTCTTTTTAGAGTGTCCCAGATAACCAAACCTTTCCCAACCAAGATGAATCTAGGGATCTTAGCCTCAAAAATACCTCTCAAGTACTTACAAGATAATATTTTAGCCCAAATTTAATCTTGAGAAGTACACCATATCCAATAAAGTTTCATAGCTAGAGCCTGCCTAGAAAGAGCCATCTATCACAACCCAAGGCCTCCCTCTTGAACCAAAATATAAATAGAATCCCACCTAACCAAACTCCATTTAGATTGAGCAATTTTTCCAAACCACAAAAACTATCTTGACAAAGCATCCATGTCCTTGATGAAACGAGAGGGAGTTGTTTGCACAAAACATCTATAGATGGATAAAGCTTGAACAATAAATTTTAAAAGCAACACTCTACATGCAAAGGAGAGCCATTTGATGGTCCAGTGATTCACATTTCTTCTAAACTTATCCAACATAGTCTGCTAAAAATATCTAGGCAGAGGATGAGACGAAATCGAAATACCAAGATAAATGAAGGGGGGAGTCCTGATCTGAAATATTAGAATTCGAGCAATCTTGGCTTGAATAAAAGGAGGGGTATTGAAGAAGAAAATAGAAGACTTCTCATTAAACAACTATCCATAAGCACCAAGATATATGTCAAGATATCATCTAATATTGCCAGCTTCCCTAATAGTGGCAACTCCATGCAAAGCAGTGTCATCAACAAATTGAAGGTGGGAAAGAGGTGATAAACTACTATCCCACTTCCAAACTTGAATGAAACCATGCCTAACCTAAGACTTGAGAAATATTCCCAACCCTTCCACCATAATGATAAAAAAATAAAGAGATAGAGGATCTCCTTGCCTCAATCCCATCGAGGCCTCAAACAACTTCGACGACTCATTATTAACAAGAACAAAGAACGAAGAAGAAGAAACATAACAAATTACCCATCTAATCCAATCCTCCTCAAATCCAAAAGCAGTAAGAAATTTATGAAGAAAGGACCATTTGACCCTATCATAGGCTTTGGCCATGTCCAACTTAATGAACATAGATTTATCCTTAGAAGTTTCCATCGAGTGAATAGCTTCCATAGCAATAACAACCCCATCCAATATTTTTTGACCAACAAAAAACCCACCTTGCTCCTTAGAGATGATTTTGCTCAACCATATCTTTAGCCTCTCGGTAATAATGTTTGTAATGGTCTTATACACAAAATTGTAGAGAGAAATAGGCCTGAATAAATCCAAGGAATTCACACCCTTTTTTTTGATAATAAGCACCACAAAGGTACTATTTAGGGCCCTTAGCATTTTTTTGTTATTTTGGGACTCATAGACCACCTCCAGAAGATCAAATTTTATTAACTCCCAAAAATTTTGATAAAACTCAATCGGTAATCCATCTGGACCCGAGGCTTTCCATTTTTCATCTTGAAGATAAAATTTTTCAAATCCTCAAGGGAAATTGGGCCCATCAAATGCTCATTCATTTCTCTAGAAACAATCAAGCGAATACAGTTGAGAATAATATTTTTAGCCTCTTCATATAAGAGGGAGACCTCCTTAAAGAGAGGTAAAATACCTCCTAGTCTCTTCTGAAATATCCTTGAAAGAAGAGATAAGGGCACCTTGAGAATTCACAAGAGAGGAAATTAGGTTACCATTTCGACGAACCTTAATTGAGTGAAAAAAGAAGGCCATGTTCCTATTCCCTTCTTGAATCCAATCCACTCGAGTTTTTGTTTCCAAAAACATTCTTCCCTCAAATCCCATTCAACAAGGTCTTTCGCAGCCTCAGATTTCTCAATGAGAAGCTCCTCCATGAGTCCATGATCTTTGATATTCCTTGAATCTTCTTCCACCTTCCTAAGAGCTGTAAACTTATCCAAGGAAAGATTTACAAAATTTAGACTATTCCATCTCTTCAATTTATGCTTAATGAATTGCAGTTGCTTCATAAAGGAATACATAGCGATGCCATGAGAAGGTTTTCCATTGGTCCACCAGCCTCACATGAAATCATGAATCTTAGGATCCCGAAGCCACATAAGTTGAAAATTAAAATAAGGATTCTTCTTTAGCCCAAAATCAAGAGTAGAGAGTTTGATAGGCCAATGATCAGA
Organism: Wollemia nobilis; assembly: GCA_028583015.1. Lineage (NCBI taxonomy): Eukaryota > Viridiplantae > Streptophyta > Pinopsida > Araucariales > Araucariaceae > Wollemia > Wollemia nobilis. The sequence goes on from JAQPPZ010015824.1 coordinate 30,912,452, forward strand.
TCCTCTACCCTCCAGAATCATAGAACTGGCACTTATGTTACTACCAATCCAAAAACTGGAGATCAAAAACCTATCCAATCTCTCTAATATGGAATATTCCCCACATATTCTATTGTGCCAGGTAAATATCCCATTATTTGTCTTGATGTCAACGAAGTTTAGGGCCCAGATACGAGCACTAAAAATAGAAGAAAAAAGCTCAAGATGATCAACCCCACCGTATTTCTCCTCTAGACAAGTGATAGAGTTGAAATCTCCAAGAAAAATCTATGGGTACACGATAGCGAGACTTCTCACAAAGCCAATGTGCTCCCACAAATTACTTTACCATTATAATAAACAAGAACATACACATTTGTAAGTAGTATGGTTTCACCAGGTTCATTATCATGTCTGATCATCGAAATAGACCATATGCTCGAAATCCAAGTAAGAGAAGAGATCTTAACCAAATCCCATAAACAAGCAATACCGCCAACATATCCAAATGCACCGATACACTGGCATTGATCCCTTCTCCACAAATTGAGAGCAATATTTAACATGCTATAAGTATCCAATTTAGTCTCCTAAATAAATGCCACTTTCGAAGAATGAACACGAACCAAATCACGAATAAATTTTTATATGGGGATGTTTTTCAACCCCCTTACATTCCATGAAAGGATAATAATTTCTATGGATTAGAAAAATGGGAGTCCAATGTTATCACCAAGCCTGACTCCACCAAAGTCTCCCCCATAAGCTTAATTTTCCTGGTCTTTCTTTTGACCCACCTTCATATTCTTATCCGAAGCACCTTTTTTACTTTTTTTTTCTATAATATCAATACCATAGGATTTTTACAGTCCAAGGATGACTGCATCAGTATCTGAGTAGGAGAGGGCATAACTAAATCTATGCCACTTTCTAAAATAGTCTCCTCTCCAAGGCTAGAGCCATCCATACCACTTGTACTCAAAACCAAAGCCCTCTGATCTTCATTTAAACCCCCTATATTTTATTCCTTAGGTTCCATATTAAGAAGAGACTTTTGATTTGGCCCTATTATATCTGCATTAGGTAGCGATATTTCAGGTGTCTCCATGCACTGATCAAGATCATCTAGTGTCTCAAAACGGTTGAGCAGAGCATTTGGCTGGCTATCCTTAAGGTATATTTTTGCTCTTCTTCCCTTGTTTCAAGGTTTTACAGGAATAAAGCATTCCTTATCCTGATTCCCTTCCTTTATTGGGGCTTTTCCTTTATCTAGATTTTATGCAGATCAAGAGGGCCAAGGATTTGAAGCCATGATCAGGATAAACTTAGGGCATTTTATTTGGATGTGGCCATATTCATGACATATTTGATAATGAAATGAAAGAGCTTCATAGTCAAGTTGTTGAACCCATGTAGTCAATCCAAACTACATTTTAGTAGAATTTGGAATAGGATTGTTTAAATCAATTTTGACACATATACGGGTGATAGAGATTACCTTTTTATCCATCGTATGTTGTGAAGGTCCAATCGGATTCCCAAGAAGAAGAAGGGTAATCATATGCAAGATGTTATTTCTCCATAATTCCAACAAGAGCCATGACAGCCAAACCCACACTGGAAACCATGACAACCACTTCTTTGATGGGTTGAAACCCACATGCCAGGGTTTAAGAAAGAGTCCGGCTTGGTTATAAAAATAGAGACCCCCTTCAAATACATTTTTATGATCTGTAAGACAAGATAAAACCACCATAAAATAGCTATTCACACTTAACATCACCTCACGTTACCTTTAGAGTTCCAAGTCTTCCTAACACAAGCCTCCACAAAGGGAAGAAAAATTTGGATGTCCATAAATTTTCAAATAAGTGCATACTTGGTTAAATACTCCATATATTCCACCATCGAGTCTGGTTGAACCACTAGAACTAGCTTGGCTTCATATCGTTCCAAACATCCATTGTTCTTTAACAAGTGATTCCCAGCATGCAATGGGAAATCTTGTTCCTTCCAATCATTTTTAGATGAAAAAACATCACTAGCATGCACACTCTATGACGGGCCCAACGCCATCACAATATTCCTCCAATTGTTTAGACCTCCTCCAAAAACTTCTACCATATTATTTGGGTTTTTTTTTCTCTGGCTCTTCTAGGGTTTCTTCTGAATTAGAGTAGATGAATATTTTATTTGATAGCCTAGGAAGCTAATTTCTTGGGATGCAATATTTTATTGACAAGATTAGCCATTGGATTTTTCCCTTTGAATAAATGATATTAGACATTGGAATCTCTTCAATCTCATCATCTTGATATACCCAAGTGACAATTTGCTCCTTCATTTTTCCTATTGCATTCATTTTATGGTATGGAACTATTTCTATAGATTGATGCTCTTTTCTCAATTTGTGTACCCTTGAGCATGTATTCATAAGCATATGTATATGTACCCATTCAAGAAATTGCAATAAATTCTATTTTAGTTGTTGCACCCCCAAATCCAAGTCTCAACAAGGTTAGAAGATGTTTACAATAAGGGCCCTAGGATCCTATTTATAGTAAACATTTACTCCTGAGTAAATTGGGGTGAAAAACAATTACTCTTAGTAAAAGTAAATATTTGGGGGCAACTTTAGAAAATGTTACACCTCTAAATGTTATATACCTATAATTATACATCAAAAAATCTTAGAAGGATCCAAAAATACTTAGTGCACCATGAAACACCAAAAACATTGCTTTCCATAATATTTTTCTCATGATCTATGTCAGTTTTTACTTTTGCTCTGTTTGAGGGATTCACTTGCATTTGTGAGTGATTTGCTCATATACACAAGAAATTTGCTTGTATTTTACAAGAAAATTGGCACCCTTTGATGAGAAACTCAACACCTTTGTTGATAAGATCAACACCCTTATTGAATGAATTGATAATTTGAGTCAGCCATCCCATTTTGTGAGTAAATCACTACTTTGTGCGAATTGGTCCATTTTGAAGGCAGCCAAAAATTGTCTCATTTGTAATTTTTGCTAATTTACAATGTTATTCCTAGGTCGGCTAATTCTTGAGAATTAAAAAGTAGTATCTAAGATACTACATTTATGGTGACTTCATGGGGTGCCAAGCTCGATTAGTCAGATATCCTAGATATTGCCTTTATCCTTGATAATAGAGTCTTTAAACATGAAATCCTTGTTGTAAAATAGTAAAATTATGGGTTGCATTTATTTATATTTGGAGGTAACAAGTTCATAATTACTTGTCAATTAGTGCTTAAGGGTGCACCTTGGTCATCTACATTTTGGTCTTTGATACCAACTCTTCATACTAATCCTACAAAGGGTTATTTCCTTGATCATCTTTAATTTATTTTCCACAATTGGATTTCCAATTCAATGGTCTCCTTTGAAGTTCCATACAATATTATCTATGGATACCTTCACTTTGGTTTTCTTCATGATCCCTTATTTAGTAGTTCTCATGTCTCCTTTGTTAATTATTCAATTATCATTCCAAGGGCATCATACACAACTTTCATTTTTGGGGTTTTCTTTGCATGTAGGATATGTTCTTTAACTATGTGAGTGGCATATTCTTATCTCAACTATTTAACTACTTCATCTATTTATTTTTATAGGAAGTACTTTAGTGTACTTTTCCTTAGATGTCAGCTCCTCTTCCACTTGTTTTATTGTATTTGAAGAGTAAGGTCTCATATGTATTAGGATATGTGGGATATGATTAAATACACATGGTTCCAAAGGAACTCATCTTCTCTCATGCTTGAGATCTTGAATTTCATATTATGCAATGAAAGCGCCTTGATGACCAGTAGCTCTCCTCTTCCTTTCATCAACTAGAATTAGTGGATCATGAGTGTACTAGATGTTAAATATATTTTTATTGACCTTGTATTAATTAACATACTTTCTTATATCTTGCATAATGCTTGATGCTTACTCTCTATATTTCTTCTCAAAGGCTCCTTTTCCACCAAGTTAAAGAATAGTTGATGGATGTCAATGCTGAGATTTTTCTTCATAGTGTAAATTACCTTCAAAATATTTTACACTAAATGGGAAGAGCATAATTGTACCTATGGGAACCAATGGACCAATGAATATGTGGATTCTATTTTGAAGCAACAATATGGGTGATGGTGTGAAACTAAATGGTGATGAATGATGAGAGTGATTGAAATTATGACACATGGGGTGACACTATGATACTTGCAATGTAGGGGACTAAAGGATGGGTGAAAGGTGGATGGAATAGTGGGTGACTATATGCAAAATAATAGGGTAAATTGTAATTAAGATAACATATGAAACATTCATATATTTCAAATAGATAAATTTATTAGTAACCTGAAGAATATGACTATGATTATTTGAGGATGTGATGGGCACAACAAAAGAAATCAGGTGGATTTCAAGAAATGGAAGTGGAAGAAATAAGAGGGAAAGAGAAAATAGATATGTAAGTGGAAGAAATAAGGATGAAATTGAAGTGAATACGGTTCTAATAAATATGGTAGAATATATGTATACTTCTATGTTAGTAGCTTTCATTTCTACCACTTATTTCCTTGTGAATTTTTAAAGCCTTTCTCTTCAGGGTTATCCATCGGTCCTTTTTATCCTTTTATCTTTTTATCTCGATTTATAAAAGGTCTTGTGTATTGGGAAATATCTAAGACTAAATTATTCACAAGGTTTATCTTAGATTATACCTTATCCATTATATTATGAGGTTATAAGGAAGAAAACTCCTACTAACCCTAAGATAAATTAGATCTTGGACCCTGCCTTACTCTCATTGTATTAATAGCTTGACATTTTATCTTATCAACTTTTGGGGATAAACTATTGATATTAGAAATATCTTCAACCGCTCTTAGAGAAAACATATATAAAGATATAGGGACTTGAGTATCTTTTGCAAAAACATGTCACAGGTGAGATGATATTTTCTCTTTATTTTCCTTTTTTTGGGGAGACCCGCCCTGTCAAGACGGAAGTTGCGGGTTCGATCCACTAGTAACATGCTATTACTGATTAATAGGTGGACTTTGTCCCTATTGGGATTGTAGTTCAATTGGTTAGAGTACCGCCCTGTCAAGACGGAAGTTGCGGGTTCGAGCCCCGTCAGTCCCGGTCCGATGAGTTGATCAATTCTTCATTCGATTTCCAGAGAATTGGAAAAAAGTAAATTTGGGTAGACTGAGATGGAAAAACTAGAGATTTAGTAAATTTATTAGAAATTTAATGTATTTATCCATATCTACAGAATCCACCAAGTCTAGAATTCATTGGTGAATTCTGTTACCATTATAATAAGAACATCTTTATCCGTAATAAATCCTCTTCTCTTCTTGAAGAGCCTAATTTTTTTTGCTAAAAACCTATTTGCTTCATTGAATCTCTGATTCTTACGAACAAAGATTTGTAATAAGATAGATCTATTTTAAGGTCACAGAAGAGGTCTCTTTGAGATCATTCCAAATGATCTCTAGTATATACTCATCTTCAATTCTTCCCCAGAAATGAAATATGGGTACTATTTCATTCAGACTTACTAGTACCTCTTTTTCATGACCAAAATACCATCGGATTCATGGAATCTCTATGAGATTCCATTATCACACCAAGATTGAATGATCCTTGAACTGACTATCTAAATAGTTCTTTCTTCTCATTCCAGGGTCATGGGCAATCCCCTGGAGAAATTGTAGCTATTCATTATCCCCTTTTCTCAATGAGAGTTACATAACAAGGTTAATCAGGAGGATTAAATTGATAATCCTTATTCGTCTCATTGTTTTTAGGACGAATGACAGTTATTAGCTATTACAAATTCTTCTTACTATTGGCTAGTTGCGCCCCTATAAGTTGTAACTCAAGGTTGCGATATCTATATACTGGATTTGCTCCATCCAATATAACCTATTTCATACTGGGCTCCTCCCGATCCTCTTTCATGAAAAGATTATTTGTGCGTTCATCGGGATCATATATATATATATGTATATATAGGTCTTGTTCGTCTCTTGTACGATGGACGTGGTACAATTCGCAGAACACTCCTTATGGAGTAATTTCTTTGTAGAATTATTGATAACTGCAGGCAATTTGCCTGCATATTTGCCAACTTCTTCGTAGATAATCCAATTTTTTAAATTATGGATTAATGGATCCATTAGGGATAGGGATCCTATTTATGTCCCTTTTTTTGGGGAGGAAGGAATTTATAGAAATAAACTATCTCTCTAAGAAAAATATAATCCATTTCATTGGATCAAGAAAATAGTTTTTTATCCTTCTGATGCCAATGTTGTAGCTCAAGATTTTACAACACCTATATAAACATAGTAAGTTGGATACCATTAATGGTGCATATGGAGGGCCTTTGCCAAAGGGGTTTCCCCAATTTAGATCCTCATGGGGATATTTTGGAAGATGGTATGTTTCTTTACCAAAATAATCAAAACCTTGAGTAGGTGTCATGATCTGGGAAGTCAAAAATCCTTATCTTTTATCATTCCTTCTTGGTCTACCTGTTGATGCCTAATATCTTTTTTCAATGAGTTTACACATGTTTTTGATGTTTAATATCTTATAATTAATACCTTATTTTACTTTTGAATTTATGGGAAGTATAGGTGGGAATTTCCATTTTGATAACTATGATACACTCTATATTTGTCCTCATTCCATGATCAAATTTGATGACAATATTTAGTTTGGATAGCCAACTTTATGCAACTAGACAATACAACATCAGTCAATAATGGTGGTTTCTTTTGTTGTTGTCCCCATACTAATTGAATGCCATCATTTAGAGCATCAAATTTATGGGGTATATTTTTTTACTGTAATCGTACTTCCTAGGATTATAGGAAAATGCCTTTTTGAATCATGGCTTCTCTATTACTTAATGTAGTCTAATTGTATGAAATGATAGGAATCATGTGTGAATCATTATTTATTTATTAAGTAGAACATATTTCTAGAATTTCATCTCCAAATAGGAATACATATTCAGTAAAGGATAACCATAAGGTTTCTCTAGACCTTGCAAGCTTAGTTTTCTCTAAGAAAAAATTGGATGTTTTATGTTCTAGCTTAGCTTATTTTCACATTTCATCCTCATCTTGTTGGAGTATATTACATTATTTGGTACATGGTAATGTACCCCCATAGTACCTTCATGGTACATTTGTAAATAGTAGATTAGAGTTGAGTCATAGTTTAGAGTGTGAGTTATATTTCCCCTTTTATGTAAGTGTGAATATGCAGGAAATGCAGAAGTGTCATGTGAGTTAGAGTGCAAGTGTGAGTTGATTCTATGTGCATAAGTGTATTGTATGTATGATAATAAATATGTAATGTAAATATGTGCACAAGTGTATTAGATTAGAGTATCCAAGTTATAGAAGTGTAAGAGTCATGTAGAGGTGTGCATATGTTATAGTGTCAAATAGTCAAGCCAAGAGTCATGAGACTTGGCATATGAAGAGCTATAGTCAAGTATCCAAAGAGTTACACTACTATGGATATATTATGGAGGAAATACTCCATAACGAGAATCATCAAATACAAGGAGAACAAGCATTATCATATTTGTAAGAGAAAGTGAAGCAATAAAGCTTGTATACATTTTGAGCAATTAATATTGTAAGTTATATTTCATGCATATTACATGAATGATTTAGGTTATTTACATTCATATTTTTGCATATTATTGAATGCTATTTGATTTATTACAAGCCTTATTTTACATGTTAATTTTCTCATATTATTCTACTCATATCAATATCTTGACCTTATTTTATTATGGTTATTTATATTTTAATCCTATGAGATATAACCTATGATATTTGTGGTAGTATTAAGGCTTAAAAATTCATTAGTGGTATCAAAGCTACGACTGAACTCTATCCAAATTGATAGAGTTCATTTTAGCTACTATTACCAATTGAATTTTATCCAGTTTGATAAAGTTGATTAAGAGGATGTCTACTTTGAAGGCAGTGAGACTCAAACTCTATTTTAAGATCATATTGAGTAGAAAGGCTAGGGTCATTCCACTAGGTTGAAGGAAAACCAATGAAGAATATGACTCAACTATATTGAAGGAGAACAAAATAAAAAAAAGTTGGTCATTCAGGAAAGAGATATCCTGATATTGATATTAGATTCTCTAGTAAGGAGGAGAATCATATTGGGTTCTTAGGTTCAACCTAAGATATTATTGATTTAAAAAAAAATAGTCGCAACAAAGATTAAGCTACAAAAGTGTGAGAATATTTGTATACAAGATAGAGAAGAGTGTTAGATTCAAAGTGTATATAAAAGAAAATAGCATCTGAAAGAAAGAAGAAGATAGCATCTAAAATAAAGAAGAAGATAATAATAAATATAACAACATATTGAGAAGCATTCAGAGCTTCCTAAGAGTAAAGATAAAAAGTAAAACATAAGAAAGAAGATAGATATATCGGTTTTGAAGAAATATAAAGAAGTACCTAGCTTACTTTATATTGCTTCAAGCATTGGATTAGTATCTATATTGATCAAAGTTGTAAGTCAGTATAGAGGAAAAGAGAAAGGCTCTTATAAAGTAAATAAAGATACCTGTCTAGAAATAAATAGAGGCTCATACAAATAATAGAAAAATAAATAGGCTCATATGAAATAGAGAGGCTTGTCTATGAAGAAAAGTTAGAGATAAGAGACCCATGATAGAGGAACAAGGCCCATACTAAAAGAAAGAAAGAAAGAAGTGTAGAGAGGCTATTTGGCCAACTCTAGAAAGAAAAAAGAAAGAAATAGGTCATTCGATCAATCCAAAGGGAGCAATACAACAAAGCAACAACATAAAGGAAAAGTATGTGGCATTCAAAGAGTAAAGCGGATGGAATTAGGCAGAAAAGGCATCCCATTTGCTGGGGCCTGGGAGGTGACAAGTGTACAGTACAACAACCTAGTGTTAGTAAGTTCTAGGTGTTGTTTGGTTTTTGTTTTATCCTGAATAGTCAAGCGACAAGTATAGGACTGTGGACTCTAAGTATGGCTTAATGTGAGTCTTAGAAAGATCCATTTTATATTTTGATTATACGGGCTTGATGCTAGAACAAGCCCATTTTGACTTTGTAAAAGGTTTGTGGACCTTATAACCACCTCTACCTTATACCAAAAAAAAAAAAAAGAGTAAAGCGGATAAGAGTTGTTGTTATATACAAGTTCCATATGCCATATAGGATTGAGAGCTATTAGTGTTATGAGAGCTCAGTGGAATACGAAGCTAAAACATTGTAGAAGACCAACTTAAAGACCTGAAATAGCACAAATATTAGTATTATAGCATATTAAGAAGAAATATAAGTCTAGCAATAAACCATAGTGTTTTTCAAAGCATAAATTCATAATAGAGGGAAAAGTATTATCTAAAGCACTAACAAATAAGAAGTAGTAATCATAGAAGTTGAGTCATTCGATACACAAAAATAGCAATTATGAAATTTCAGAGTAAAAACTAATAGCTTCAATGAAGCAATGAAGGAATAGTGAAGCAAATCGAACATTGGAAGTTGAGCACCAAGTTGGAAGATGAAGAGAAGTAACACCAATAGTAAATTATCTAGTGCCAAAGCCTAAGATGACTAATACCAGTAGCAAATATTCTAAGTGTCAAAGTGAAAGCCTAAGAGGATTAACGACTAAGAACCAACCTAAGAGTAGTAATTCCTAATTGCCAACATGAAATCCAAAGAGGGGTAAGGTCTATAGTGAATAGTGAAAGTGCTAACCAAAGAGGAGTAACATAAGGCCTGAACAACTTAACTGAGCAAGGAAAATTGTAACATCTGAAACAAAGTGAAATTTTTGGATTCTCATGCATTCTTACAAATGGAAGAAGTCAATCAACACCTAAGTGTTTGAAAGGAGGACCATCTAAGCATTGAAAATCACATGAGTGGAGTAGCTAGAATAGAAATGTGCATAGTCAAAATATGAGCAATAACATTTTCATAAGGTTGGTAATATTTGTAGGGTTTATAAATTAATTTGAAGTTTATTTAGTTAGGAAAAATAAGGTTTAGTTAAGTTTTTTTTAAGTATTTAAGTTTGCAGTGATAAGTTTGATTAATTAAAGTTTTTAAGGTTTGGTGTGATAAGTTGTTTATTTTATAAGCTTGGAGTAATAAGGATTTTTTTTGTTTTTTAAGTTTTTCAATAGTTTGGAGTGATAAGGAATTCAACTAGTTTGTTTAATTTTTTAAAGTTTGAAGTTTTTTGAAGAATATTTAATTTGGTTTTATTTTTGAGAAAATTGAAAATTGAATTTTTTTTGAATTTTTTGTAAATTTAAATATTTGGGAGATAAAAGGTTTTCAACATCAAAAATATTTGCAAAATTTATTTTTAGTTTCTAAATGAGACATAAGGTTTACTACTCCATAAGAATTAAATTGAATTATTGAAACCTAGGAGTTATAAGGTCTTCTACTCCAAAGGAATCAAATTGAATCTAGAAGATATAAGTTTTTCTACATCAAAGGATTTTTTGAATGAGTTCTACTATGTCTAATAACATTATTTTTCCTTTTTAAGTCACAAATTCTAAAAGGACCAAATTTTGCATCATGGAAAAAAAATGAAATCTATCTTAGTGGTAGAAAAACTTTGGGATATAGTCAGTGGAACAAAAATATAATCTACTGAAGATGTAAGAGAAATACAACGATTCGAAGAAGGTGATGCCAAAGCTCTTATGTTAATCACATTTGGATTATTTGATGAAATACAACCTTATTTAAGTAGAGCAATTTTTTTTATAGAAGCATGGAGTACTCTATGCAAAATATTTGAAAGGAAAACAAAGCTACTATTCTCAATATTCAATCTTAGTTATACTCCTTAAAAGTTAATAGTGGTGAAAGTATTAAATTATTTTTTTGAAAGGTAGTAGATATAAAAGCAAAGCTATTAAATTTAGGAGATAAAGTAGAAGATAAATTTCTTGTTCAAGTAATATTAAGAGCACTTCTAGAAAGCTACAAATATTTAGTCACATATTTGCAAGTTTTAAGCAAGGAAACTATATTTTTAGTCAATATTCTCAGTCAAAGATGAAATGACTAACAATTCCTTGGTATCAAAAGATAATACACAAGGTAATCTTGCTTCAATTTCAAAATACAAATCTAAATGGAATCCAAGATACTATCAAATATGTAAGAAAATGGTCATAACACAAATTTCTATAAATACAATAAAAAATCAATATCAAGTAAATTAGATGAATATGAATCAAAGTGGTTAAATAAACAAGTCCGTACAACAAAGGAAATATCAATCTCAATATCAATACAACTATCAAAAACAATAATAATTTTAGTTTCAACACTTTCAACATCAATATCATTCTCAATATCAGTATGGTCATCAACAACAACCATAGTTACAATATAGAGAGGGAAATAAAAAAGGAAATTTAGCTCAAGAAATTCATGAAATTCAAGAATTAGAAGAAACTACTAAAGAAAATGAATTCAAAGCTCTCTCAACAAAATTGATAATCAATAAAAATATATTTTTCTCAAAGAGTTCTGAAGATACTAATTTTGCAGTTGATGTAGAACATCAGGATACAGGAAGGCAACATGATAAGACCAAGATAGAAAAGAATAGAATAAAGAAGTAGAAGATCAAGAAAATCTGAAGAAATTAAAAATATAACAAAGCAAGCACAGGTTCCAAGATCACTTGAATATTGAAGATAAATATGAAGACCTTGATTGAAGACTAAAGTCTTCAATAACCAAATAATGTAATATAGGGGGGTGTTGGAGTATATTACATTATTTGGTACATGCTAATGTATCCCCATGGTACCTTTGTGGTACATTTGTAAATAGTATATTAGGGTTGAGTCATAGTTTAGAGTGTGAGTAATATTTCCTCTTTTATATAAGTGTGAATGTGCAAGAAATGAACAAATGTCATGTAAATTTGTAATGTGCAGGAAATGCACAAGTGTCATGTGAGTTAGAGTGCAAGTGTAAGTTGAGTCTATGTGCACAAGTGTCTTGTATGTATGAGAACAAATATGTAATGTAAATATGTGCACAAGTATCTTAGATTAGAGTGTGCAAGTTATAGAAGTGCAAGAGTCATGTATATGTGTGCATATGTTATATAATCAAGTGTTCATCAAGTATGCAAGTATCAAGTAGTCAAACCAAGAGTCGTGAGACTTGGCATATGAAGGGCTATAACCAAGTATCCAAAGAGTCACACTATTATGGCTATATTATGGAGGCAGTACTCCATAACATAGATCATCGAATACAAGGAGAACAAGCATTTCATATTTATACGAGAAAGTAAAGCAATAAAGCTTGTATACATTTTGAGCAATTAATATTGTAAGTTATATTTCATGCATAGTACATGAATGATTAAGGCTATTTACATTCATATTTATGCATATTATTGAATGTTATTTGATTTATTATAAGCCTTGCTTTACATATTAATTTTCTCATATTGTTCTTTTCATATCATTACTTGATCTTAATATATTGTGGCTATTATATTTCGATCTTGTGAGATATAACTTGAGATATTTATGGTAGTATTAAGGCTTAAAAATCCATCACATCTTCTAGTATCAATTCCTCATATTCTTGTTGTATGATCTCCTTAGTTTTTTTTATACAATTATCTCTCCCTAAAGGGAAATCAAAGGTGTCATATCCTAGGAGAGAAAGTGTTTCACCACCCCTTGGTGATTTATAAGGGTCGCATATGACAATATTGTAGATAGGATAATGACTTTTAGCAACCTTAGGTATTGCAATAAATTGAATCTCACATGAAATATAAGGAACATGGTACTCTTCTAAACTTTTCTCATCAAGAAAGTCAAATGCTTTCATGAAAGGTGATCCATTTAACAATTCCTCAAACATTGTAGTTTCTCCTTATTCTTCATAATCTATCTCAATTCCTCTTTATAATGGCCATGTATGCTCAAATTCATCATTTGATGAAGGTACTGATACTTGATGATCTAATTGTATATTTTATCTTGTTATTCCCATAGGTAGGACATCCTCAAAGAATAAATCAAACCCCTTGTATTTTGGCTTGATTCTTACTTCCATATGTAGACACCAAAACCTAGCCACTTGTACTTCATCCATGCTTTCCCACCATTTCCACCATCAAAATCTAACCACTTGTCCTCCATCCTAGCTTTCCCGCCATTTTAACCTATTATTTATATATATTTATAGTATATATATATAATTAAATAATAATATTTTATATATTATATTATAAATATATATTTAATAAATATATATTTATATAAATAAATTAATCCCAGCCATTCGATTTCACTTGATCTCATCCGTTCATTCACATTAATCCATGCCACACCCTAAATTTAATATCCACCCTTAGATATGCTTTAATCTCAGCCACACGATTAGTGTCGTTGAAACCCTAGCATGCCCTAGGTTGGATTATAAATAGGAGCCATTTTGATGGCTCAACCCCTAAGTCTTTCCCTATTTTTTTGAATATCCTGAGTCCCCTAAGGTTTCCTAAGATTTTGAAGTGCCTTAGAGTTTCAACCCAACCTTTGTGCCATAACCCCACTCCATCCATCATATTACATGTTCCCTCGCTTGTCGTCACTGCCATCACATCCCTCGCCTTCATCTGGTCTGTTTCTATAGATCTGATCTAACCTCTCGAGCACCCTACTGCTCTCCACCATAGTCTCAAGCACCCTGTTACTCTCCACCACAATATTGAATGCCCTACTACTCTCCACCATAGTCTCGAGCACCCTACTACTCTCTACCGTATTCTCAAGCATCCTACTATGCTTCCCAAGTGCCCTACTACATTTCAAAGCCCTATTCTGATGACAAGTGAGATCCTTGGGTGTCACTAGGGCACACCCTCACCATTTTTAGAGACAAAAAATGAAACACCAAATATAAATAACTTAAAATAAATAAACCAAATAACACAAGAAATTGCACAATGGAATAAATTTGATATTATTAATATCGGTGGATCTGAGTACCAATCAAATGTGACCCCAAATAGGAGTTTTATATAGATATTGCACAACAAATGAGATTTATATTAAACGAGGGAGCCTAAAAACTCCGTTGTTACAATAGTGGATTTAGAAATCCTCTTTGATACAAATTTTATAAAGATTTCTAGGGTTCTTTGAAACCTTAGCTACAATAAATGGTGGTGTCTTCAGTTACGTCTTTGCTCCCAATAGGTGTGAGTGGGCTTCTACGTACCTGATGCTGGGTCACTCCAGCTTAATAAGCTATCCAATGCTTTTGATATACTATCCAATATGCACACAAAGAAACACCAAAGAGTTAGTAATAATAATGAGGTCTCCACTGTGTGAACCCTCAGAAATCACAACTAAAAGCCTAGCCATAATAGTATGAAATGTGAATATAATTAAACAATATGAAATTTAACAAAATAATATTGATTTACCTTATTCCTTATTTGTTGTTTGTTGATAATTGGATCTGTTGTAGGTCGATGGTGAGGGTATGCCCTAGTGACACCCGAGGATCTCGCTTGTCATTAGAATAGGCCTTTGAAATGTAGTAGGGCACTCGAGAAGCATAGTAGGGCACTTGAGAATATGGTAGAGAGAAGCAGGATGCTCAAGATTGTGGTGGAGAGTAGCAAGCCACTTGGGACTATGGCAGAGAGTAGCAGGGCACTTGAGACTATGGTGAAGAGCAGTAGGGTGCTCGAGAGGTCATATCAGATCTACAAAACTAGACCAAATGAAGGTGAGGGATGTGATGGTGACAACGGTGAGTGAGGGAATAGGGAATATGATGGATGGAGTGGGGTTAGGGAACAAAAGCTAGATTGGAAATCTAAGGCACTTTGAAATCTCTAGAACCCTTAGGGGACTAAGGATATTCAAAAAATTAGGGAAAGACTTAGGGGTTGAGCCATCAAAATGACTCCTATTTCTAATCCAACCTAGGGCATGCTAGGGTTTCAATGACACTAATTGTGTGGATGAGATTAAAGCATATCTAAGGGTGGATATTAAATTTAGGGTGTGGAATGGATTAATGTGAATGGAATGCTAAGATTAAGTGAAATCAGATGGTTAGGATTAATTTATTTATATAAATATATATTTATTAAATATATATAAAATATAATATATAAAATATTATTATTTAAATATATATATATATATATATATTATAAATATATATAAATAATAGGTAAAAATGGTAGGAAAGCTAGGATGGAGGACAAGTGGCTAGATTTTGGTGGCTACAAATACCCCTTTTTGTAACATGTTGCGTGAAACACAATATGGTGTAAAAATACAAGACAACTGATCAGGCTAGGCACATAAGCAACTTCTCTCTCGTTGGAATGTGAAGACGAAATTGAAGGTAAAAGAATAAAGAATTTTGGAGTTATTGTATAGCTTACCCCCTCAATTGGCGAATGAGTTGTGAATGAATCTCACAAGCCAATTGAAAAAGAATGGATGGAAGAAATGTTGTGCAAAGAAGGAAATGGAAATAATGGAATGTGCGATCGTTTTTAACCCCAATGGTTGAAGGGTGATTTGTGGAATGGAAAATATGAATGCGTCTATTTTTGTCCCAATAGATGAAGGGTTTTAGACAAAATGATAATGATGATTACATATATTTTTACCCCAATAGATGAAGGGTTTTGTACCCGATGTAGATGTCATGATCATGTAATATGTATCCTGTTGTGGAAAAATTAGAATCAAATTTAGTTGCCCTAACTTGGCGGGTGATTCCATGATGAATACATTTTACTGTATGGCCTCATTGATATGCAATATGAAGATGCAAAAATAAAAAAGGAGTCAACTTCGGAGGGCCTGCTAGTGACTGTAGGATAATTCCTTTCAAATGGAACCAATCACCCTAGCTAGAGCTAGTCACTATGATGATTGTCAAGGAAATTGGGAATGATGTGATGTAATTTTATCCATATTTTAAGCCCCATGAACTAGGCCATCAATGATAGTTTTTTAGCAAGATTCATCTTGTCAAAGGTTCACTTGAAATGTGAGGAACCAAATTTTATTGTGATTTCAAACTAGGAGATATGGAATGATGATTTTGACCAAGTTTTCTTATGGTAATTCATTCATATTACCGAATTGCATGGACGTAAATCACTGCAATCACCATTTATATAGAACAAACCACTATATACAAGATTCACTTCATAATTAGGTACATGTGGAAATAAATGGATGATGGATGATAAGCATGGTAAATTTGTAATTTTTAGGAGGAAGTGTGATGATTTTGTGAAAGATAGAGCTGATTGGCAAACATTGAAAACATATTGGTCAATTTTACGTCTATTTGAACACAAAATTCAATTTATTTGGCCAAATCAACTCATATTTTTACAAACATTGGATGGATGATTGGAATTATGATGCAAATGATGAATATGGTTGTTTTGTAAAAATTTAGACTAGTTTGATATGTTTTGTAAGTGGAATTATGATTTTTATGGCTTGTGGTCGCAAACACAAATTATGCATCCAAACTGATTTCTAATTTCACAAAACTTGATTTTATGATGGAATTGATGTATGGGTGAAATTTGGAGGAGGTAAGCTACCAATTTGATCGATTTTACCTTTTCTTGATTTATGTGTCAAACGTCTGCATGCACTTTTGAGGTGCAAAAAATACCCTTGTGTACTTCAGATTTCTTGCAAGCATCCATGAGCACTTAAGCATATCTAAAATGCCCCAAGGTGCTTCAATGCACCTACATTTTCTATAAATAGCTACATGTTGGAAAATGGATCTCATTTGTGCGTTTGCAAGTTTGAGAAGCTGTGTCTAAGGAGTGGAGTGAAGTGCGATAGTGGAAATTTGGCGCGAAAGCTATGGCGGTGGATGGAAAGAGTGTTGTGGCTGGAGTAGATGCAATATTTACCAAGGTAATGCTCTTTGAAGACTTTTGTGTTGTGCAATTTTTTTTTTTTTTCCTTTTTTTTTTAATGAAATGTGTTTATTACTGTAGTTGCAGATTTTGGAGCTACGACATCGATTTTCTCCTCTTGTTCTTGAGATGAGGAAATTATTGCCAAAGGTAGAGTGGAATGTGCTGAAGGTGGTGGGGATAGAGGGTGCAGCCTGACTAGATGTGGTGAGGACGGATGAGTGGTATCTTTCAGATTTGGCTAAAATATGGGATGCAGATAGGGGGACCTTCCAGCTGTCGATCGGGGAGGTGACGATTACCCTTGAGGATGTGTATCACATTCTCAAGGTGTCAGTGGAGGGGCTGAAGGTGGATGTGGGCTAAGATAAGAAGGTGCAAATGAGCAATATGTTGGGGATAGGTGGGAGGAGGTGAAGGTGGAGTGTGGGGGAATTCCATACTTGACCATGTATGTGTCCAAGAAGTTGAAACCCCTCCCAACCTTGGTGATGTTCATGTTGGTAAACATAGTGATCCCCAATAGTACTGGTTGTAGGTTCCCATGGCACCTATTAGGATTTATGAATGATTTGCTCACTACATCTTAGCAGTATGCATGGACTCCTGCTTTGTTGGCACATGTATATCAGGAGTTGTATGAGGTGACACAACAAGAGAAGGACTTGGGATACAACTTTATTATCTAGTGTTGGGGATGGGAGCACTTCAGTGTGGCACAATTGGAGGGTCTACCTTGTAGTGAGTGGGATGGGGATCAACCCTATTCTAGGAGATGGGCAGTGGCGAAGGAGGTACAACTGATTCATTCGGTGAGATAGAGCTAGTGATACTGGGATATGTGGGTTGGGCTAACATCTATTCAAGTTATGTGGAGGTCTTGGTGGGGGACCACATGGACTAGGCATAGAGAGCAATTACAATAGGTGAGGCAGACGAGGTGGATAGTTGGTAAGAGATGGAGAGATGTGGAGTACTTCCAATTCTTATAGGTGTTGCGATAGTTTATTTTGTAGAAGGGAGTACCTATTGAGCTGGTGTTGTATATGAGGTATTGAGAGGAGGTGGGGCTTACATGTGTGGAGCCATGGAAGGAGGTGATTGAGGATGATGAGGAGCTAGAGGTCCCTGATGTGGATGATACGAGGAGGACCCCTGAGTATGCTACGTGGTTTGGTGTCGAACCAGTATGGGTACCAAAGGTGGTGGCTAATGGTGAGGATGAAGTTGAGGAGTTTGATGAGACACTAAAGTGACAAAGATACCTCCAAGCTAGAATTTAGAGGAAGAAGTTGAGAGATGCATGGCAGTAGACTCCTATGGCTAGTGAAGGGGAGGATGAGGAGGAGGATGATGATATGGGGAATACATCGAATGTGGCAAGGCTATGAGCCAAGATGGAATAGTTGCGAGTGAACTGAGAGGCTTTGGTATAGTCTCATGATGAGGCTATAGTACAGCTACAAGTGGAGCTTGGTGTGTGAGATACGACTATAGCTTAGATGTAGATAGAGTAGAATATAGGAGTTAGTGGGGATGATCGAGAGATGATCATGAGGCTCCAGGTAGAGCTTGTCAACATGGGCTAGAATTACAGTGACTTTGGGTGAGCGACACATATGTGCACTCCTTGGAGGATTTATGTATGGCTAACTGTATCATGTTTCCAGATATTCCATATTTCTCTACGATGTGGTTGGTTAGGCCAATTGATTCTAGACAGAGTTCTAGGTCTAGGGGTCCATTAGTGCTTAGATGCACTTTTTGTATATGAGCCTTGGTGCTTTAGTGTATGTAGCATTTGGGAACTCATTATACATGTGATATAATACATATATAGACATGAATTTTACCTTTTTTGCTATATGTGTTTGTGAATGCTTTGTGTGAAATGCTTTTATGGAATGCATATTTTCTATTTATGATGAATGTATATGCTATGTTATGGATGATTAATGTAATGTGGCATGTATGGATGATTAATGCAAGGCAAAGTGCTAATGCTCATTTATGGCTTAGATTTTTTTTTTGGCCATGTTTAGCATTGTTGTTTAATCAGGGGCACCAAACTTTGTGGCATGTGGCGAATGAATCATTAAGAAGACATGGATTTTGACATGGAAAAATATATGGATGTTGATATGGAAGAAGATATAGATGTTGATATGAAAGAAGATATGGATGTTGATATGGAAAACTTGACTATTTCACAAAGACTCAAACATGCTAGTGTATCAAACAAACTCACTAACACTGCCTAATCCCTCTAGGACCAAATATATGTGCAGTGGATTCATTTACCGAATCAAGAGCATGGTAATTACTCAAGGAAATCAAGAACCAATGTGTGTGCAAGTGAGTTCATTAATTCATCTTGAGTAAATTGGGTAAACTTGTTATGGATGAAACCAAAAAGCTAGCTTATTCATATGAGTGGTCAGAGATATCTTTAAAAGAGGTATATCACCACGCATGAGTGTACTCCACTGTCAGTAAAGCGTCTATATATCTGGTGGAGGCTAACTCCATAGTCCATGATTTTGTATTTTTGATCTCTTGAATTTTGGGGATGACTACCTAACCATTTGACTGGAAATATAATATGATTCTTACAACCTAATGATCAGTGGTGTGTGATGTAAAATATTTAGAGAGTTTTTTAGGGATTTTACCCTACTCTTTCTTTTATTTTTGGAATTGCGATAGTGGTAAAAACCATTATTTTTATGGATTATGTTGCATTATGGGACTATCAATGATGACTCTTTTCACTTCGAGGTTCATACTAAGTATGGTATTATCCCTCTTTGACACAAGATGTTTTTTAAGATGTGAGATTGTGCTTGGTTCAAGAATGTTTTGGAGTCAATTTCCAAAACTTAAGATTTTGTTAGTGTGTATGTGCAATGGATCTAAAAGGAACTCAACATGTATTTTGGAGTTTACTTAAAACACTAGAAGTGGATGAGTGACCAAAAACACCTAGGACTTTTATGGACATGTGCTTTTTGCAAATGACAATTTGGCTTGATGGAATGAAATGGGTGAATTTTTTGGATGATATTGTGAGGGTGCCCCTAATTAAGGCAACATGACTTTGTTTGGACCAATTCAAAACCTTGAAATTAATAAATTATCCCTAATATGAAATGTGAAATGTGGATGGAATCTATGAAATGCAATTTGTGAAATGGAATGTGTGTAATGCAAATGTGTGAAAATGACATGTGTGAAATGCAATGCTATGAAATGAAATGTGTGCAAATGAAATATGTGAAATGAAATACAATGTTTTTATGTATTAGCCATGTATATATACATATATGTAAATCACAGTAAGCATGGAACGCTTTCAAGTGTATGATGTTCATTGGCTCGAGTTTTTCTACTCCCCCTATCTTGGTAAGCTTATGAGCAAAGGGATTAGGTACCTTTGGAAGCTTTTTTAAATTGAAATGTGACCAAAGGGATTCGACCCTTTGGGGATTTTTGAAATTGAGATGTGAACAAAAGAATTAGGACCTTTGGGGCTTTTTGGGATTGAGTTGTGACCAAAGGGATTAAGACCTTTGGGGATTTTTGAAATTGGTATGTAACCAAAGAGATTAAGTACCTTTGGGGATTTTTGGAATTGAGATGTGACCAAAGGGATTAGGACCTTTGGGGATTTTTGAAATTGGTATGTGACCAAAGGGATTAGGACCTTTGGGGTTTTTTGAAATTGATATATGACCAAAGGGATTAGGACCTTTGGTAATTTTGAAATTGGTATGTGACCAAAGGGATTAAGACCTTTGGAGTATTTTGAAATTAACATGTGACCAAAGGGATTAGAACCTTTGGGGCTTTTTGAAATTGATATGTGACCAAAGGGATTAAGTACCTTTGGAGCTTTTTGAAATTGATATGTGACCAAAGGGATTAAGAACCTTTGGAGCCTTTTGAAATTGAGATGTGACCAAAGGGATTAAGTAACTTTGAAGCTTTTGGAAATTGAGATGTGACCAAAGGGATTAAGTACCTTTGGAGCTTTTGGAAATTGAGATGTGACCAAAGGGATTAAGTACCTTTGGAGATTTTTGAAATTGACATGTGACCAAAGGGATTAGGACCTTTGGGGATTTTTGAAATTGGTATGTGACCAAAGGGATTAAGAACCTTTGGGCCTTTTTGAAATTGATATGTGACCAAAGGGATTAAGTACCTTCAGAGACTTTTGTTTTGTTTTTTTTTTTAGAGGAAGGTGCAATACCTTAAGCATCCTCAATTTTCTTGATGGTTGATGATGTGAATTACTGGGAGGATGTGATATCTTGAGAATGCCGAGTATGCTTAATGATTGAGTTGGTACCATTGTCTTAATCATATGGGTTGGATTGACCATTTGTGGAAAAGACTTTTAGATCAATAAGATATTGGAAAATATATTTAAATACACGATAATTGTTGATGTCATGGCCCACTTGTTGATAATAAAGACAGTACAAGTGCTTCTTATAATTATTTCCATGTGGCTTGTTAAGATCACTTGATTTGATTTCTATAAGGACAATCTTTTGTGCTTCATAAAGCTTTTTAAAAATGGTTGAATAAGATTCTAAAAGCACTGTGTAGTCTCGAAGTAGCAATGAAGTAGCAATGAAATTGCTCTCTAATTTTGATTGGTATGAAATCAATATCTTACCACGTTCGACTAATAGATTTATAGATGTGATGGCCTCTCTTGGATCATTGATTCCAAAAGACTCATTTGGATAGGTACAAACCCTTATCATTTCAACAGTCTCTAAATTTGCAATTACCCGTGCTGAGTCTAAGGATGAAGGAGATGTTTGCTTTATCTAGTTAGATTCATATGAGCCTTGGTCGAGCCAAATAGTAGCCTTCCTCAAGTTTGGAACACTCCCATTTGACATGTCTTGAACTTCCAAATGCACTTTCAAGCAAAAGGCAGCCCGTTTTGTTCTTTTGTGGGATGTGTTGTATAAACATGGTTATGATGGAATTCTCCTTCATTATCTTAAGGCTAGTGAGGCTCAAAGAGCCATAGATGAAGCTCATGATGGTACTTGTGGTGGTCATTTTAGTGGAATGGCCATTGCAAAGCATATTTTACACATGGGTTATTATTGGCCCACAATGGAACATGATTGTTGCACCTATGTCAAACATTGCAAAAAGTGCCAATAATATGCTAATTTAACTAATGTACCATCGTAATATTTAAAACCTATTCAAATCATTTGGCTCTTTCATAATGGGGTCTAGATCTAATTGGTAAAATTATACCTCCTTCTTTGGGATAGCATACATTCATTATCATAGCCACTGAATACTTCACAAAGTGGATTGAGGCAATTCCTCTAACTAGAATGACATGACCTAGAATTGTGAAGTTTATACTTCACCATATTATTTGTCATTTCAGTATACCCTCAAAAATAATTTCAGACAATGGAAAGTATTTCAATAACAAGGATTTTCAAGCACTTTGCAAGAAATACAAAATTTAACATAGTTTCTCAACTCCTTATTACCCATAAGAAAATGGACAAGTTGAAGCTTCCAATAAGACCTTAGTTGTTATTCTTAAGAAACTTATCAAAGAAATCATATAGATTGGCACACACAAATTCCCTTAGAATTATGGGTTTATAGAACAAGCATCCACATGCCTACAAGGGTAACACCATTTTCATTGGTCTATGGAGCCGAAGCAATCATACCTCTTGAGCTCGATATCCCTTGTGATTTTATTTACAATAATTCATAGATGATGACACCGCTAGACAAGCACGTCTTAACCAACTTACACTTCTTGATGAAAGGTGAGTCAATGCTTTAGAGAACTTACGAGTATATCAAGACCGCCTAAAGCATGCTTACAACACCAAAGTCCATCTACGTGAATTCCAAATAGGAGATCTTGTCCTTAAAGAAAACCAGAAAAATACCAATGCATTACCGCATCTTTGTGATAAATTCATGGCTAATTGGTTGGGTCCATGCATTATTACACAAAGAGTGGGTAATGGTGCTTATAGGCTTGCTAGTCTAGAGGGAGAGGAAGAACCCGAACAACTTAATTTTAGACACTTGAGAGCATTTTATGCATGATTTGATTACTATATATGTATATATATACATAGCTAATACACAAAAACATTTGCATACACTTCATTAATGAAATTAAATTTTACTTGCATCCACACTTTACAAAACATTACATCCACCAACATTTCATACTGCATTTCACAAAATTGTATGTCATACATTACATTCACATTCACATTTCACAATTCATATTAGGGATCATTTATCCAGTTCAGGGTCTGCATTGGTCCAATAAAGTCATGTTGCCTTAATCAAGGGCACCCTCACAAAGTCATCCACACAATTCCATTAAGTCATATTACCATTCACACAAACCACACTTCCATAATACATAGGTGTTTTCGGTCATTTAGCAACTCACAGTGTTTTAAGCAACCTCCAAAATACATGTTGAGTTCTTTTTAGGACCATTACACATATACACTAAGAAAATATTGAGTTTTGAGAATTGAATCCAAAATATTCTTGAACCAACCACAATTTCACATTTTAAAAATATATTGTGTCAAAGAGGGATAACACCATACTTGGTATGAACCTCGAAGTGAAAAGCGTTATCCTTGCTAGTACCATCATGCAACATAGTCCACAAAAATAGTGGTTTTCACCACTATCACAATTCCAAAAATAAAATAAAGAGTAGGGCAAAATCCCTAATAAAAACTCTAAATATTTTACATCACACACCACTGATCATTGGGTTATAAGAATTGTACTACATTTCCAGTCAAACTGTTAGGTAGTCATCCCCAAAATTCAAGAGATCAAAAACACAAATTATGGACTATGGAGTTAGCCTCCACCAAAGCTATAGATGCTTGATTGGTAGTGGAGTACACTCATGCATGGTGAAAAATCTCTTTTAAAGAGATATTTGACCGCTCATACATATAAGCTAGCTTTTTGGTTTCATCCATAACAATTTTACCCAATTTACTTAAGATGAGTTAATAAACTCACTTACACACACATTGGTTCTTGATTACCTCGAGTTATTACCATGCTCTTGATTTGGTAAATGAATCCACTGCACACACATTTGATCCTAGAGGGATTAGACAGTGTTAGTGAGTGTGTTTGATACACTATGATGTTTGAGTCTAAGCAAAACAATAAATTTTTCCATATCAACATCCATATCTTCTTCTATATCAACATCCATATATTATTCCATATCAACATCCATATCTTCTTCCATGTCAACATCCATGTCTTCTTAATGAGTATTTCACCACATGCCACCAATTTCGGTGCCCCTAATTAAATAAAAATGCTAAACATGGCCAAAATAATATCTAAACCATAAATGATCATTAATATTTCACCTTGCATTAATCATCCATACATGTCACCTTCCATTAATCATCCATAACATAGCATATGCATTCATCATAAATAGAAAATATGCATTCCATAAAAGCATTCCACACAAAGCATTCACAAACACATATAACACAAAAGGTAAAAGCCATGTATATATATGTATAAATATCACATATACAATGAGTTCCCAAAGGCTACATACACTAGAGCACCAAGGCTCATATACAAAAAGTGCATCTAAGCACTTGCTAATGTCTATGAATGGATCCTTGTGACCTACTAAGAGCCCTAGACCTAGAAATATGCCTATACTCACTGGCCTAATCGACTGTATTGTAGATAAATATGGAGGATATGGCATCATGATATAGTTAGCCATACATAAATCCTCCAAGAAGTGCACATATACCTCACTCACATGAAGTCACCGCAAGTCCAACCCATGTCGATGTTCCTTACCTATAAGCTCTACCTGGATCCTCGTGATCATCTCTCAATCATCCCCACTAGCTCCTCCTATATCTTGCTCCACCTGAATCTGAGCTATAGTCATATCCCGTGCACTAAGCTCTGCTTGTAGCTGTGCTATAGCCTCATCATGAGACTGCAAAAGCCTCTCGCTCTACTCATAATTGTTCCATCTCAACCTATAGCCTCTCCACCTTTGATATCTCCCCCATATCATCATCCTCCTTATCATCCTCCCCTTTTCCAGCCACAACAGTTTGTTGCCCTACACCTCTCAACTTCTTCCTCTGACTGCTAGCTCGAAGATGTCTCAGTTACTTCAGAGTCTCATCAAACTCCTCAACATCATACTCACCATCAACCACCACCTTAGGCACCCACACTAATTGGGCACCAAACCATGTAGCATACTCGGGGGTCATCCCTACATCATCCACATTAGGAACCTCTAGCTCCTCGTCATCCTCAATCACCTCCCTCCATGGCTTCACACATGGAAGCCCCACCTTCTCTTGGCACCTCCTATACGTCACCAAATATTTAATTACTCCCTATTACAAACTAAACTATCACAACAATCATGAGAATTGGAAGTACTCCACCTCTCTTCACCTCCTACCAACTATCCACCTCATCTGCCTCACCTATCACAATTGATCCCTATACCTATTCCACATGGTACCTTGCCAAGACCTCCATATAAATTGAATAGATGTTAGTCCAACCCACATATTTTGGTACCACTAGCTCGATCTCATCGGATGACTCGATTTTACCTCCTTCACCATTGCCCATCTCCTAGCATAGGGCTGCTCCCCATCCCACTCACTATAAGGTAGACTCTCTTATTGTGCCACATTGAAGTGATCCCATCCCCAAAATTAGAGAAGAAAGCTACATCCCAAGCCCTTCCTCTTACTTTATGTCACCTCATACAAATCTCGATACATCTATGCCAACAAAGCAAAAGCCCATGCATATTGCTAAGGTGTAGTGAGCAAATCATTTACCAATCCTAATAGGTTCCATGGGAACCTATAGCTAGTACTATTGGGGATCACTATGTTCACCAACACAAACATCACCAAGGCCGAGAGGGGTTTCAAATTCTTTGCCACATACATGGTCAAGTATGGAATTCCCCCACACTCCACCTTCATCTCCTCCCACCTATCCCAAACATCCTGATCATCTGTGCATTCTTATCATAGCCCACCTCCACCTTCAGCCCCTCCACTGGCACCTTGAGAATGTGATACACATCCTCAAGGGTAATCATCACCTCCTAAGTTAGAAACTAGAATATCCCGCTACCCTCATCGCATATTTTAGCCAAAGCTGAAAGATACCCCTCATCCACCCTCACCACATCCATTCGGGCTGCACCCTATATCCCCACTGTCTTCAACACATTCCACTCTACCTTTGAAAATAATTTCCTCATCCTAGGAATAAGAGGAGAAAATCGATGTCATGGCTCCAAAATCTACAATTGTAGCAATAAACACATTTCATGAGCATTAACAAAAAAAAGCAAAAACAACAAAAATTTTATACAACACAAAAAGTCTTCAAAAAGCATTACCTTGGTAAATATTGCCTTTGCTCTATCCGTAGCACTCATTACCTCCACCACCATAGCTTCTATGCCAAATTTCCACTATCTCACTTCACTCCTCACTTCACTCCACTCCTTAGACGTAGCTTCTCAAACTTGCAAACGCATAAATGAGCTCCATATTCTAACCTGTATGCTATTTATAGAAATTGCAAGTGCATTTAAGCACCTTGGGGCATTTTATATATTCTTAAGTACTTATGGATGTTTGGAGTAATGCTGAAGCATGCAAAGGTATTTTATACACCTCAAAAGTGCATGCAAGTGTTTGATACATAAATCAAGAAAAGGTAAATTTGATCAAATATATATTACCTCCTTCAAATCTCACCAAATTTCACCCACACATTAATTCCATCATAAAATCAAGTTTTGTGAAAACAGAAATTAGTTTGGACACATAATTTTTGTTTACGACCCAAGTCGTAAAAAGCACAATTTCACTTACAAAATGTATCAAATTGGTCTAAATTTTTTCAAAATAACCATATTCATTAT
Source organism: Wollemia nobilis (assembly GCA_028583015.1). Lineage (NCBI taxonomy): Eukaryota > Viridiplantae > Streptophyta > Pinopsida > Araucariales > Araucariaceae > Wollemia > Wollemia nobilis. The sequence goes on from JAQPPZ010015824.1 coordinate 30,939,503, forward strand.
ATGCATCATAATTCCCATCATCCCACCAATTTCTATGAAAATCTAAATTTATTTGGCCAAATAAATTGAATTTTGTGTCCAAAAAGGCATTAAATTGACCAATATGTTATTCAATGTTCGCCAATTAGCTCTATCTTTCACAAAATCATCACACTTCCTCATCAAAATTTCAAATTTTCCCAACCTCAGCATCCATCATCTATTTATTTACACATGTGCCCAATTTTCAAGTGAATCTTGTATATAGTGGTTTGTTTTATATACTTGGCGATTGCAGTGATTTGCATCCATGCAATTTAGTAAGATGAATGAATTACCATAAGAACACTTGGTCATCATCATAATTCCATATCTCCTAGTTCGAAAGCACAATCAAATTTGGTTCCTCACATTTCAAGTGAACCTTTGACAAGATGAATATTGCTAAAAACTATCATTGATGGCCTAGTTCATGGGGTTTAAAACATGGACAAAATTACATCACATCATTCCCAATTTTCTTGACAATCATCATAGCAATTGGCTCTAGCTAGGGTGATTGGTTCTATTTAAAATAAATTATCCTACAATCACTAGGAGGCCCTTTGAATTTGACTTCTTTTTATTTTTGCATTTTCATATTGCATATCAATGAGGCCATACGACAAAATGTATTCAACATCATAGAATCACCCCCCAATTTGGGGCAGCTAAATTTGATTATGTTTTTTCCACAACGGGATATATCTTACATGATCATGACATCTACATCGAGCACAAAAACCTTCATCTGTTGGGGTAAAAATAGATATAAATATCATCATCATTTCACCCAAAACCCTTCATCTATTGGGGCAAAACAAACGCATTCATATTTCCCATTCCATAAATCATCCTTCAATTTATGGGGTTAAAAATGGTCGCACATTCCATCATTCCAATTTCCTTCAATGCACAACATTTCTTCCATCCATTCTTTTTCAATTGGCTCATGTTATTCATTCATAACTCATTCGCCAATTGAGGGGGTAAGCTACACAATAACTCTGAAATTCTTTATTCTTTTGTCTTCAATTTTTATCTTCACATTCCAACAAGAGAGAAAAGTTTCTTTTGTGCCTAGCTTGATCAGGTGTCTCGTATTTTTGCACCATATTGTGTTTCACGTAACATGGTACAAAAAGAGGTATCTGTAGACACCAAAATCTAGCCACTTGTCGTCCATCCTAGCTTTCCCACCATTTTTACCTATTATTTATATATATTTATAATATATATATTTAAATAATAATATTTTATATATTATATTATATATATATTTATATAAATAAATTAATCCCATCCATTCAATTTCTCTTAATATCATTCGTTCATTCACATTAATCCATGCCACACACTAAATTTAATATCCACCCTTAGATATGCTTTAATATCAGCCACATGATTAGTGTCATTGAAACCCTAGCATGCCCTAGGTTGGATTATAAATAGGATCCATTTTTATGGCTCAACCCTTGAGTCTTTCCTTGATTTTTTAAATATCCTAAGTCCCCTAATATTTCCCAAGCTTTCAAAGTAACTTAGAGTTCCAACCTAGCCTTTGTGCCCTAACCCCACTCCATCCGTCATATTCCTTATTCCCTCACTCATTGCCACCACCACCACATCCCTCAAATGCATCTATTCTACTTCTACAAATATAATTTGGCCTCTTGAGTGCTCGGTTACTCTCCACCACAGTCCCGAGGACCCTGCTGCTCTTCACCATAGTCCCGAGTTCCCTGTTGCTCTCCATCACAATCCCAAGTGCTCTACTTCTCTCTACCACATTCCTGAGTGCTCTACTACACTTCCTGAGCACCTTACTACATTTTAGAGCCCTATTATAATGACAAGTGAGATCCTCTGGTGTCGCTAGGGAACACCCTCACCATTTTTAGAGATAAAAATGAAACACCATATATAAATAACTTAAAATGAATAAACCAAATAACAAAATAAATTACACAATGGAATAGATTTGATATTATTATTGTCTATGGATCTTAGTACAATCAAATGTGATCCCAAATAGAGTTTCTACACAATTTATTCTGATACAATAAATACAATATTGCTAGGGTTCTCCAAAACCCTAGCTAAAAATGCTTGTGGTGTTTGTAAAGCTTGTTATTGCTCCTAAAAAATTTGAGTGGGCTTTAGGCATCCGTTGAGTCGGGCCATTCTAAATTAAATAGCTATCCAATGCTAATGAATCTCCAAATATGCACATAGAATATGAAAGAAGAGAGTTAGTAATAACTGAGAGGGCTCCATTGCGTGAGACCCTCAAAAATTAATAAAACCCTAAATATCATGTAACACTACTATAAGAAAATAAGGAAATATTGAAATTAACAAAACAAAGAATGATTTACCTTGTGAACTCGTTGTCTTTTGTCTATGATGTAAGTGTTTGTGCCATGAATTTGGAAGTGATTGAATCCCTTGAGTTCCTAAGCTCTAAGTCGTTGAAGCTTCTTGAAGGTCCAAATTCTTGAGTTTATTAGGTTTTCTAAGACCTTTTGCCTCCATCATCACTCGTCATAACCCATGCAACCATTGCCATCCATTTACCATAGCCAAAACTGCTTCTATAGACCATTTCCTCAACTACTAAACACCTTCGAGCACTTTCTATCATAGTTGAGCACCTTTGGATGCTTCCCCTTCACTGCCAAGTGCCTCTGGGCACCTCCCTACCAGTATTGAGCACCCATAGGTGTTTTCTACAACCATTGAGTGCCCATGGACGTCTCAGAACTTAGTTATATAGACTAGGGTATCCACACACTAGTTTCTTGCAACACCTATAACACAAACATAAGACAACGAGTTCATAAGGTAAATCATTATTTGTTTTGTTAATTTCAATATTTTCTTATTTTCTTGTAGTAGTGTTACATGATATTTAGGGTTTTATTAATTTTTGAGGGTCTCACGCAGTGGAGCCCTCTCAGTTATTACTAACTCTCTTATTTCATCTTCTATGTGCATATTTGGAGATTCATTAGCATTGGATAACTTTTAAAGCTGGAGTAGCCTGACTTAACAGATATCTAAAGCACACTTAACTTTGTTGGGAGTAAGAACGATCTTTAAAAACACCATAAGCATTGTAATATAGGGTTTCACCCTAGATTTATTGTATTTATTGTATCAAAATAAACTGTGTAAAATCCCTATTTGGGGTCACATTTGATTGTACTCAGATCCACCGACATTAATAATATCAGATCTATTCCATTGTGCAATTTTTTATGTTATTTGATTTATTCATTTTAAGTTATTTATATTTTGTGTTTCTTTTTTGTATCTACACCATCATAGATTCTTATTTCAAGGGAAAACTAAACACTTCATATCCTTATATAGACTCTAATTCTATACTTGAGTAAGTATTAATTGATCCATGTTCTTACTCATCCTTTACTTACTTTTCCATGTTCTCTTATTTTTATTTCTCTTATTATATTGTGATAGGTTCTTCATTATTTAAGTGCAAAAGCAACTTTCTCCTTCTAAGGATTATTGTATCCTTTTTAGTTTTAGCTTGGTTATTAGTGGACTGCTCTTCAAAAGCTTTCCTATTATCACTAGTTCCAACCCTTTGTTAATATATGGCATCATATTTGAACACTAGCTTCTCATCTATTTCTATATCACTAAATTTTGCTAGGATTGCATTATTGATATTAGGTAGGGTTGACACTGATGGCAGTCCATGTGAAGGAAAATAGGCTATATTCAATGATCAAATATCCATGCAAGGTTAAATACTTTCACCATATATCAAGCAAGAACTCAAATTAAACAATAAAATTCTCACATGATTATAGATAATATTTCATACAAGAATACAACTCACATATTAATTTGAGGCACACTCTTGTTGAGATATATTATATTATTTGGTATATGCTAATATACCCCATGGTACCTTCATGGTATATTTATAAATGTGTAATATATTAGGTTTGAGTCAATAGTTTAGAGTGTGATTTATATTTTCCATTTCATGTAAGTGTCATGTAAGAGTGCAATGTGCAAGAAATGCACAAGTGTCATGTATGAGAGAATGTGCACAAGTGTCTTATATGTAAGAGTGCAAATGTGTAATGTGAGTATGTGCACAAGTATCCTAGATTATAATTGCATGTAGAAGTGCAACAGTCATGTGTGCAAGTGTATTATAGTCAAGTGTTCATCTAGTATGCAAGTGGCAAGTTGATAAACCAAGAGTCATAAGACTTGGTATATGGAGAGCAATAGTCAAGTACTTCAAGAGTCATATTATTATGGCTATATAATGGAGATAATGCTCCATAAGAAAGTAATGGAAATACAAGTGATATATTATATGATTGTAAGAGGAAGAGGAGTAATAAAGATTGTATACATATTTTGAGCAATTAATATTATAAGTTTTCTTCATAATGATTCAAGCTATTTACATTCATATTTTATATATAAATAAATGCTATTTGATTTATTATATAATCCCTGGTATACATATTAATTTTCTCATATATTAATCTACTCATTATATGATTATTTTGATATTTAATATTGTGGCTATTTTATATTGGGACTTGTGTGATAACTTGTGATATTCTGTGGTAGAAAGGCTTAAAAATCCACAACTCTACATTCAAGTGGATGATAAAAATATACAATACTTTACAATACTAAATGATACAATGCAATTCAAATACAATGCAATCTCACTTGCCATCTCTACATATGATGTTTCATCTTCTACTTTCTCTTCATCTCCTCTCAAACTCACAGGAGACATGATTCTTCATATTTCTCAAAGGATAAATATTTTATTAACCTTCTAATAATGACAAAACCCTAATGAGTATATGAAACCAAATATTAACAAGATATTTACAAGGTATTTACAAGGTACCAAATAATGTAATATTCTCTAACACCTCCCTATAGTACATTATTTGGTATAAATATCAATCTTTGGCTTTGTCTTTGGCTAGCTTTGGTTCTCCTAGCTCTAGCTATTGCTTTTCTAGTTCTGAATTTCTTATTTTATCTTGGACTTTATATTTGTTTCAATCATTGAACTATCATATCTCTTATTTCCTGCACGTTCAAATGTCATTTCCTTTGCATGCCTAACCACTATAGGTCATATTTGATACAGAATATTATTTACGGATGAATCATTTCTTATGCTTAACAAAATATTTTTCCTTTTATAAAAACACTTCAACATTTCTACTATCCTATTCCATTCTATCACATTTATCCATCCATAATTCATATTTATTATGTTGTTTTTATTTTCTTCATTATGGAAATTTTTTTGGAAGTGATTACTTTCATTAAAAAAAACATAATAATGAATATCCCACCATTTTTCCAATGTGTGTTCATATTTTCTAAAATGACGACAACTATTACTTGTCACAAATTTGGTTTTTTTTGTTCTTTGTCATGAAATTAGTCGTTGTCATAAGATTGGTATTAGTATTCCTTATCATAAAATCATTGTCATTTCCTTGTCCTGTAAACCCAAGGCCTTTATATTTTGGTCTTATTTTTGGTACCAAAGGTTCTTTCATTATTTGTCCATATTTTTCCAAATCCATTCCATTATATCCTACTTAATAGTTTTGAACCAATCCCTTTTGTGTGTTTTTCAAAAATACCAAACTCATCATCACACTATTTTATAATACCATTTGAATGTCATAAATCATCATAATAATATTCATAACTTATACTAATAGATTCATTATGACTCAAGCCAACATAACTATCAATATTTGAATATTCATCAACACAACTTAAACTATCACTATCTATATACCTCAAACTATCATCAACACATCTAGAGTTGTCCCTATTTCCATCAATAATTTTTATAATATCATCAATATTTGAACTATCATTGATACTAACAGTATGGGCTTCATTTTTATAAATACGTTATGCATATTTAATACAAACATTTTTTGTACAAATATTCTCATGAACAATGCTTAAATCACTAGTGTCACATGCTTTATCTATTTTCTATACTAGGTTTCTAGTGTCACACTATACATATACCATCTTGGGTTTCAAATCACACCCCATATCCATCCTCTAAAATATTTCATTTACATCTTTCATTGTGAGCATATTTTAAATTTCTTTATTATTTCTTTTTATTTTTGACACTATTTTTATAGACATTTCCTTCATAATCTCTTTTTGGAGTAGATTCACTACCTTTTGGTGCCATATAATTTTGATTCAGTTCTTCTTTCTTACTTGATTTTAATATTTATTTTACCACAATAACTTTGTATGCTAATTCATATTCTTCCTCATGATTAGATTATAATTTTTGTGCCTCTTGAACCATATGTCCTTTTTTATTTTACCATTTTGAATATTGTTTTTGTGTTTGTATATATTGTGGTTGATTTGATTGATATTGCCTTTGTTGATTTCTTTGGAAAGGTCTACATTCTTGATTTCATTGATTTAATGAATTAAATCTATAAAATTTGGTAATATGTCCTTTTCTGCATATATGACAATATATTTTTCTCCATTATTTTTGACTTTGTGATAAGGATGAGATCAAAGGATTTTTTGTGTTACTTTGTAATTTCCTTGTTGATATAAGAGCATTGGTTGATAACTCATATCTTAATTGATTTTCTACTTCATATTGTTGGATAATATTAATTAGTTCCTCAAATGACACCTTTCTGTTTGATACTTGGAGAGATGTTACTTATGTTTTAGAATGAATTTAAACACAAATAAATAATGTAGGTAAAAATTCTTTATTTTAGGGGATAGGAAATAATTATTGGGAAGAGTATACAATAGGGCATTCCTACTAGAAAGGACTATTCAAGCTTTCAAATATACATAAGCTTCAATAACTTGATAACATGGATTTTCTAGGCTTCTAAGATGTTCACAAACAAGATAATCACATGTGGCATACAAATTAGAAAAAATAGACCCAACACTCATTACATGTATTTTAAGGTAAATAATATATGCTTAGAACGTTATCAAAACAAAATTGGACATTATATTGAATAAATAAGCATAGACCGGAAAAATAAAGGATAGATAATACAGGTTAAAAATAATATTCATAACACAAAAGGAGGCTTAAACTTGGAAAATGAACTTACATAGGGCTTGTCATCGGATGGCGATGGTCGTCCCTCTTTTAAAAACACTTCATACTACTTCACCCATAAATATTCCCACTTTGATACCACATGAAGGAAAATGGGCTTATATTCAATGATCAAATCTCCATGCAAGGTTAAATACTTTCACCATATATTAGGCAAAAATTCAAATTAAATAATAAAATTATTTCACATGATTACAAAAAATATTTTATACAAGAATGCAACTCACATATGTATACCATGACTCAAATTAATAAACACTCTATATTCAAGTGGATGATACAAATCTACAATGCATTACAATACTAAATGATGCAATGCAATTCAATACATTGCAATCTCACTTGCAATCCCTACATATAGCCTTTACATAAAGTCTCTTGATATTTCATCTTCTACTATCTCTTCATATTCTCTCAAACTCATGGGAGATATGATTATTCATATTTATCATAGAAGAAATATTTTCTTAACATTCTAATAATGAAAAAAAACCAAAAAATGATAAGAAACCAAATATTGACAATATATCTACAAGGTACCAAATTATGTAATATTCTCTAACAACATGGTCACATTAACTATGGGGAGCACTTGAACTATGGTGATGGGGGGACCGGGATACACACACCCGCAAATCCAAAAAATTTCATCTATTAATCTGAAATCCTCTACATAAACAGCCCGCAGGCTTACAAATGACCAGCGCTCGGCTTGGTCTTCACAATCACACTTCTGCATTCGGCACCATATCTTCCTCCCCATCATGGATTCTTCATGGGGGCATATTTCCTTGCTTTTCTTACAAAGCTTGACCAATCCAGGTGTAGCTGCCTCACTGTCGGCGATCTGCTAACACGCTTCGGGATCTTAACTCTCTCTCTCTCAGAACCCTACCACAGATCCTGGCGCAAACTGCCTCACGGCCGGCGATCTGTTTACGCACTCAGAATCACTAGCTCTGATACCACTTGGTGGTGGATCGGAGAACGCGCTGAGAGTGCGAGTTAGAGTAAACCAAGCCGAGCGCTGGTTTTTGGTAAAGCCTACGGGCTGTTTATGTAAAGGATTTCAAATTAATCAAAGAAATTTTTTGGAACTGTGAGTTTGCGTTTTCCCTTCCCCCATCATATGGGGAACACTCTTCTCTCCTTTTTGGCATCATGTTTCCAAGTGAAAGCTATACAAGAAGTTTTAAACCTTTTTGACAAGGCAGTAGGTTATAAAATAAACTACAAGAGCAAAAGATCTATTTTTGGAATACCCTGACTAATAGACAAAAGAAAAATATCAATATCTTGGGTTGTGAGGTGGTTTTTTTTTGACAATGTGCCTTGGGATACCCTTGTTCAAAGGAAGGATGGTTAATTGTCTTTGGGATCCTATTGTTGACAGGGTGTAGAGAAAGCTAGCTACATGGAAAGGTTCACTCCTTAGTTAAGTTGAGAAGGCATTACTTGTTAAAACTACCCTCAAAAGTATTCCCACTTACTTCATGTCCATATTTAGATTGCCTACCCAAATTTTGTTGAAAATTGGGTGTATCTAGAAGTTCTTCTTATGGATAAGTACAAAATATAGAAAGAAATTTTACCTTATCTCCTAGGATCAGGTCTGTAGGAGGAAAGATAGTGGGGGTTTGGATCTCAGGAACCTCCATCTTATGAATAAAGTTATGGTGGCTAAGCAATATAGGAAGCTAGTGAAATAAGAGGATGTAGGTTGGGTTTGTATTGTTTCTGCTAAATATTTAAATTAAAGATATTACTTTCTTACTGGCCCACTACCTTCTTCAAGATCTGCTTTTTGGAAAATTTTGGTAAAGTCTAGCTTTGCTTGTATTAATGGCTACAGGTGGAACCTAGGAAATGGTAAGAGAATTAAATTTTGGAGTGATCCCTAGCTCTTGGATTGACCTCTATCCCATGATCAAAATTTAGCATGTGTGGAACATGTTACCAAGCATATTGGTAGAGCTAAAATTGTTAACTTTATTGAGAAAAGAAATGGCAAACATGTTTAGAAATTGTTGACTACCACTAACCTCTGTTTAGCTAAAATATTGGCTTGGGACTCTGTTTGATAGTAAAATTAAACTTTAGGTAATAAAATATAGGGGTGAGGAGGATGTCCTATTCTAGAAGACGGAGAATGATGGTTCCTTTTCTATCATATCAGCTTATGCTATGCTTGATGTCAATTCCCCTTCATGGCTTCCTCCATTTAAAGTCTAATTCAAGGGTCTCGCTCCGAAAATCAATTTTATATTTTGGTTAACCATACAAAATAAGATTTTGACCTTAGAAAATCTAAGAAGGAAAGGGATGATCACACCAAATAGATGCTACATGTGTGGGTCCTATGATGAATTCTTGAATCATCTGTTCTTCTAGTTCCATTTCTATTATGAGGTCTTTCATGCTTTGATAAGTATTTTGGATGTCTCTTGGGTTGCTCCAAACCTCCTGTATAATATGTGTAGTCAAAAATTCCTTCCCTTTTTATCCCCTGGACTAAAACTATTATGGTGTTTTGTTTTACCTCATCTTTTTTGGAGCATTTTATGGGAGAGAAATAACAGAGCTTTCAAGAATATTCAGAGGGATATTGCTACTGTCTACTCTAAGACGATATCGAGTGTAGTTGATAACATGTATTATCTCCCATTGGAGATGATTTGTGGAAGGTTAGATGAGGTACCTTTGGAATTGAAACTAGGCTTTGCTCCCATACCTAGGCCGATTGGGGCCTCAAGTTCTAAACTTAGATCAAATGTTAGATGGTGTCCTCCTCTTACTGGTTGGTATAAAATTAACTTTTATGGGGCATAAAAAGGTAATACCGATTTAGTTGGTGCTAGGGGAGTGATAAGGAATGAGAGGAAGGAGTTTGTGTTGGATTTTGTTGAGTCTCTAAACATCTAGACTTCTCATTATGCAGATAGAGCTCTTTATCAAGGCATGGTTTTGGTTAAGTCTTAGAAATTTATAAACATGGTTATCGAAGAGGATTCACTAAACTTAATTAATGTGATCAAAGGCTCTCAAGTCCTAAGCTGGAATATTTCAAACCTGATTTTAGAAGCCAAGCAAATTTTGTAGTCCAGGGAGGATGTCCAAATCCAATATATTTTTAAAGAAGGTAATAAGGCGATAGATTTAATGGCTAACCTAGGTCTATCTCAAAGTGGCATTTATGTTTGGAGGAGTAATTTTCGTAATGATCTTTTGCAATTGGATGAGTGGGCCTAAGTTCTTCTTATTATCAATATTGTGCTTGGGATTTGGTCATTTGGGTCTTCCTTGGTAGGATCAACTTGATTTTATTTTGTGGCTCTAGTCAGTCTGGGTGTCAAGTTCAATTTTGCTATTAGTCAAATGTTTTTTAAATTCAAAACTAGTGATCTTTGCACCAATTTGACTAATCAGTTTGGAAAATGGCTAGCATTGTTAATCGAGGGTGGTGGGTTGATTATTATGTAATATAGATTGGCTATGTATTGGATGATGAGATTGGCCTTATGGTACATATGTTTTATCTATCAACAAGATAGCACAAGACCCTTCATGCTTGGAAGATAATGTCCTTGGTGGTACTATAGTATTGGTTCAAGATGTCAGGTGAGGTTCCAGCTTTATTGGTTATCGCTAGTTAAATGATATTTTTAGGGGATGTTATGGATGTTGGAATTCTTTAGAAACTCTCAAAATTTCCATAATTCTAGCATGTGTAGTTGGTTAGTAGCTTTGATCCTTGGTATTGGACTAAGATCTGTTTTGTTCTTTTCTTTGTAAAAGGTTCAAGGACTCTTTCAAAATTCCTTCTTGTATCTTATCAAAAACAAATGATGACATCCTATCAAGATTGATATTGTTGATTGAACTTAATAGTATAAGAAGACCTAATAGATCCAATGCACTCTATGGGATTATTCTTATCATTATGATAAAAAAGCCATGTTGGCTCCATCTTCATATTGGTGTTAACTATATGATTATGAATATGATTTTCTTCTTGATCAATACCTTGTTGAGGCACCTAATATTTTTCAAGTATGGTTTTTTTTGGGGCTACCAATTATGTGATTGTTACCACTATTGCTTTGTATTATTGTTCTAATTTATTAATGTCTTTCTCACCTCCATTATTTCATTTTTTGTAAAAACATTATTGGATTCATTGCTTGGGTTGGATGGAGTAGGTAGAGACGAAAGTTGTAGTTGAAAGGCTATAATAGATGGCAAGTTTTGGCTAGGATGAGTAATGACGCATGGAAATATAGAAGGATGAGTGGAAGTTTTTATTTGGAATCAAGAATTGGTAAAATATTGGGAATGGAAATAGGTATAGGTATATTATAGAAAAGCTGGGTTGCATAGGCCATTGGTGGAGTAGAGGGTCTATTTGCTACTCAAATAAGAACCTTATTTGCTCTAGAAACTTCTTCAAATATTGTAGCTAGTGTATGATGATCAACATTACAAACCATAAAATTTAATTCATATTGCAAACCCTTGATGTAATATAGTAATGGTTGTTCTCCATTTGGATTCATATTTTATGGGATTAATTTCAATATTTTGAAGAATATAGTATTAAAATCATGTATATCTTCCTGAGGATGTCTTTGGATTGCACATAATTAAAATAAAATGGAGTAACTATTTTCTATGTTACCAAATCTGTGTATAAATTGTTCCACTATTGATGCCCAGCCAATAACTGAATTATCTGGTAATACCCTTATACCACAAGGTAGATTTATCATGAAGAGAGTAGATTAGCAAGCATGCCATTATACCATCTTATTGGATGCAATGAATTGACTTGAGCATAGACAATTTAATGAGGTGGTCTAGTATCATAATGTCACCATTCCCATAAAAGGTGGGTAGTGCTTTTATAGCTTCCAAGAAAATAGGAGAATAGGCCACCAAATTTAGTGGACATTGGTAGGTCCAATTAGGAAATTAGCTTTGTGACCTAGGAGATGCTCTTAGATTGTCTTGTTGAGGAGGAGGTTGATCACACTATTGTATATGAGTGAGTACATTGCGTAGCCTTGAGGTAGATATGGAGGGTATGGAGGACATGGATATGAAGGATAATAAGGTAGAGGGTATTGAAGAAGTAGACTTTGGTAAACCCATTTTTTTGTTGGAGAATAAGAGGTTGTACTTGGTCACCCACCCTTGATAAGTCACAACTCTCTCCTTTAGAGCTTAAGAGTTTACAAATAGATTCAATTCTCATCTCAATTGATATGCTATAGCTAGATACCTACATCAAATTTCATAAAATGTTTGAATTCTTGATTTTCATTTTTGGGTCTTATTCAATTTTTTGTGTGAATACAAATATTTCATAATTCAACGTCCTTCTTAATATTTTTCTATAGAAACCTTCACAATACAAAAAATCCACCTCTACTATCTATGCATTGCATCTTAGTAGAGTAAAATTTTAAAAACATCGAACTATCATAGTTCGCTTTACCAGATTTGGATTGCTAGTTTCCTTCCTGAGTACAACCATAAAAATTGTGACAAATAATTTATATGAAAACATATTAATGTTATAAAATAAAGCAAATATTACCAATGAAAAACATTAAAATAAATCTTAATCATTATTTGATTTAGGTAGTCAACATTTTCTTTTCAGCTTTACCTAAACTTACTACTTCCTCTAACCATGGAAAAAATAATTTAACTTCACGATCCTCAATTAAAACCCATCTATCGGCCAACCTATTTGCACATTTGTTTCCTTTTGTTAATATATGTGTAAATCTAATTTATTCAAACTCTATATCAAGGTCTTCAATTTCCATAATTGTCTCTTGTATGTTCCATGGAGCCTTTGCTTTTCTCAAAATTGCATTTATTACTATGTGTGAATCACCTTCCATCAGGTAAACCCATTTTTGGTTTGAAGGCCGTCAAATATTTTATTGTAGGTTTAGTAGACATTATTGTTGACCTTGGGAAATCTATGGATGTTGAGGTATTTTAGGACTTTGATATCTTGACACATTTTGTACTATTTGAGGATTATCCCATCATTGAACTACCATAATGCTACCATGACAATTTTTTGAAGCAAATGCCTCACTTCATTTTATTGAAGTTCCTAATAGAAATCATCATTCTAGATCCTCCAATGTATGTACCTCCATAGACAAAATTCCACGGTGAAAATCTAAAAAATCAAGGCCAAAATTTTAAATTTTAAAATTTTCTAATATTTACCTATTTCAAGCACTTCATTATCATGGGTAAAATATGTTTACAATGAGGGTCGCGCATTCCTATTTATAGTAAAATTTTACCCTTAAGTTACTTAGGACGAGAGCAATTACTCCTTGTAAAAGTAAATGTTTGGGGGTAACTTTAGCAAAATGTTGCACCTCCAAAGATTATATGCCTCTAGTTATACATCTAATAGGCTTAGAAGGCTCCATTAATTCTTAGTGCACCACAAAAATTTCCAAAAAGTTATTTTCTAAAATATTTTCCTCGTGGTCTATGTCAATTTTTACTTTTTCCCTATTTGAACTATTTGACTGTATTTGTAAGTGATTTGCTTGCATTTTATGAGTAAATCAGTACTCTTTGTTGAGCAAATCAACACCTTTGTTGAGAAAATTGGCACCCTTGTTGAGGGAATTGGAACTTTGAGCCAATTGATCCATTTTGAAATCAAATCACTCCCTTGAGCCAATAGCTCTATTTTACAAGTCAATTGCTCCTTAGATCCAATTGATCCATTTTGAAGACTTAATAAAATTTTGTCAATTTTACAGTTTTCATTGATTTGCAATGTTATTCTTGGATTTGTAAAATATATTTTCTATGGCTAATAACTTAGAATTAGAAGGTAGTATCTGAGATGCTAAAATACTTACATGGACAAATTTCCATGGTTAAAATTAAAAAAAAAATATGAAGTTGAGCTTGTGGAGGAATTCACCTACAAATTGGAGTGATTCACTTGCAATTTCAAGTGATTCATTGGTATTCTAAGGTGATTTGCTAACAATATTTAAACTTTGAAAACTTTTGTGAAACAAGGGATCCAAATGAATTACTTAAAGCAAATTGCTTCAAAACTGGAGCAAATCACTCTCTATGGAGAAATTAAGAAGAAATTTGTCTTTCTTAGTGAATGGATTTGTATATTCTAAGAAAAACACTCTCTAGATTCAACTTGAAAGAGAAATAATCATTTTGGAGCAAATCGCTTGATGATTTGATCTTTGAAAAATATCTCAAAATTTTTCCCAAATGCTTCCTGCCAATGGGAGATGCAAATTGGGACTAGATCTAAATTTTGGTATAGTTTTGGTGCTATTTAAATTACTTTCTTTGCAAACATCTTAAAATTTTGAAGTTCTTGTTAGAGTCACCATTCATAAAGCACCTACAAAAATTGAACACCAATAACAAAAATAATGTGAATATCAAGGTTAGATTATGATTGGGCTTGATAAATCAAGCCCTAGCCTTGATAAATCACTCAGATATGATTTATGCAAATATTACAAATTTAGAGAAAATCACTTGTAAAATAGAGTAAATCACTTCCTAGAATGGATTGAGGATGTTTTAGACAATTGGTTCAGATGAAGCAAATCACTTTAAAATCAAAGCAAATTATTCCATAAAAAATCAGAGCAAATCGCTCCCTGTGCAAAAACTTGGAAAAAATCCTTCAATTCTAATACAATCAGTCCAACGATGATGAAAATAAATCTGGCACAAATATTAAAGAGTTTAACCAAATCTTAGGCAAAATGGTAAATAAGGGATAAATAATGAGAATTTTTCCCACCAGGCATGCTAAAATCTATGTTGAATATTGCATAGTGAGGGATCTCAGTGATTGTTTCTTTATTGGGTGAATGGTTTATCCCATTGAGCATGCCATACATTATGTTGAACCATGGAATTATCTTTTATTTTAATGATGTGCTCCAATTCTAGCTTCAAAAAAGTTGGAAGGAAGGATCAATGAATCCTTCCAATATCTGAATTGAGGTCAATTCTCCGCTATCCCCATTGAGTTCTCTTATGCTAACCTACACTAATTTCATAGAAGAAAATTGCAAAAAATAAAATGCATATTAATTTTAAGGGTGCAAGGGATTCAAATAAAACACATTCATAACCATAGCAAATAAGTGTGCAATTAATCAACACATGAGAATCCAAATAACATCAATGATTCCTATTCATTAAGTATGAAATTGCTAAGTGAATGACAAGATGAGTAAAAGGGAAATGCCTCAATCACTATACACTTAGCAATCTAGGAGGGTATTATCATTAGCATTCCATCAATGATAATACCCAGATAATGGCCTTATGACTTGGTCTAATATAAGGCAAGGCTTAACTTGTATAATGGAGAGATTGGATAGGTTTTTGCTCTCTGAAAACTTCTTAATCCATGTTCACATTCCTAAAGTGAAGGCTCTTAATAATGCTGGTTCGGATCATTGGCTAGTCATGGTGGAAATGTGGAAAACCAATGTGAGTTTCTCTCCTTTTTATTTTCAATTAATGTGGCTTAGAGACATTTCATTTAGACCTCATGTGCAACAATGGTGGAAGGAAGGTAAACCTAGGCATGGGACTAAGATGTTTTGTTTTTCCAAAAGACTATAATACATTAAATCCAAAATAAATACTTGGAACTGGAAAGATTTTGGGGATGTTCATAAAAAAAACATGAAGTTATTGCTCATATTGAAAATTTGAATAAGAAAATCCATTTAGATGGCCTCACAGAGAAGAGAAGTGCAGATGAAATTAAACTCACAACTTAGTTAGAGGAATGGGAAAAAAAAAAAGAAATATTATGGAAGCAAAAATCTAGAATTCAATGGCTCAAAGAAGGAGATGGAAACACAAATTTCTTCCACAAATCTCTTCTAGATCGAAGATCTCACAACTTTATTTCTTCCCTAAAATGAGATTTTGGAGATGTTGTTTATACTTGGGATGGCATGAACTCAATTGTTGTTGATTACTTTTCCAATATTTTTGTTGCTACTCCTCTTGACTCGACTTCTCAAAAAAATGTTCTTCAAGCAATCCCTTCTCTTATCACTTATGAGGAGAACTCTATTTTGACTGCTCCTATTACTATCAATGAGCTTCATCGGGTAGTTTTTAAAATGCAAAAAGGGAAAACCCCGAGTCCCGATGGTTTTCCCATTGAGTTCTACCAAGACTTCTGGGATATCCTTCTTGTTGATTTATTAGAGGTGGTGGAAGAAGCCAGGAAAGCCAAAGAAATTTTGAAGGTTATCAATAAAAATTATATTAATCTTGTTCCAAAATCTCAAGAGGTTGATCATATTTCAGCTTTTAGACCTATTGCTTTATGTAATGTTCTTCTCAAAATCATTACTAAAATCATGGCAGAAAGGTTGGAGCCTCTTTTGCATAAGATTATTTCCCCAAAGCAATGGGTTTATGTGGAAGGGCGTAAAATAGTAGATGAGATAGTTATTTCTCAAGAAGCCATCCATTCCATGGATATGCAAAAATCTCCTTCCATGTTCATTCGGTTAGACTTATCTAAAGCTTATGACAGAGTGGATTGACACTTCCTTATCAAAGTTTTGAGGCAATTTGGTTTCTTTAAGGATTGGATGGATTGTATTATGGGATGTATCTCTTCAGTTTTCTACTTAGTTCTTATCAATGGCAGGCCTTCTTAGTCATTCCCAGCTTCCAGAGGTATTAGGCAAGGTGACCCGCTATCCCCTTATTTATTCATCATTCTTGTTGAATGCTTGGGTAGGACTATAACCAAAAAGAGGGAAACCAAAACCCTTGAGGGAGTTACCATTGCTCATGGAGCTAGACCTATTTATCATATTAAATTTGTGAATGACTCTAATATTTTAGGTAAAGCTACAGTTAAGGAAGCTTCTAATATTAAGCAAATCATTAGCTATTTTTTTAAGGCTACTAGGCGGTTGATAAATGAAGACAAATTTAAAGTTATTTTCTTTCACTACTCTGCTAGACAAGAATCCATGGTCTTGGATAAATTAAGATATAATAAGACCTCCCTTACAATCTCTTATTTAGGTATTCCCATAAATATTCAAAGGCGAAAAAATAAATATTGGAATTGGTTGTTAGACAAAGTCAAGAAGAAAATTGGAAAGTGGACCAACAGGTGGCTTTCTTCTAGGGGTAGAATCACCTTGGTAAAATCACTCCTTCAAGCTATTACTATTTATATATCTTTCATGTTAAATATTCCAAAGGCTGTTCTTCGAGAACTGGATCAAATCAGTCATCGTTTCCTTTGGAATGGTACTAAGGAGAAAAGAAAATGGGCCTTGGTAAAATGGGACACTTAATGTCTTCCTAAGAATAAATGGGGGTTAGGATTCCTATATTCTATTAATAACAATAAAACTTTAGCTGCTAAATTATATTGGAGGATGTTGCATACCCCAATGCTCTTTAGACCAATAATATTCATGCTAAATATGCTGAGGACAAAAGTCCTGAAGACCTTTTTCGCTATCAAATTCCTACCAAAGGTTCTCCCATTTTAGCAGTTCTTAATACTGGTGAGTATTTGATAAAGAAAAACTTATTTTGGATTATTCATAATGGTCAACGGGTAAATTTTTGGACAGATTCTTGGGATGGTCATAAGCCTTTGAGAACTTAATTTCCCGATTGGAGGCCTTGGATGGAGGAGCTTCATCGAGCTAACTGGATAAAGGTGGATAATTAATGTCGGTACCATAATGGTAATTCAAAGGTTGGTAGATATTGGATCCCTATTTAGGACTGGCCTATTCAAATCCCAAAAAGGCAAAGACAAGATATCCAAGGCATCCTTCATATGAGATCTCTCTCTTGGTCCCATGAAAAATAATGTTTTGGATGGAACAACACTACTAAGGGTGAGTATTCAGTTGCTCAAGGTTATTTGGCCTTATGCCATAATAATCCCAACTATTCTTCTGACATATTTTCTCAATTGTGGGCTCAAAAGATCTGGCCTAAGGTGAGGTTCTTTAATTGGATTTTATTGCATCATAGGGTGCTTACTGGTGAGCAACTTATGAAGCATGGTTTTCATGGCCCTTTTAGATGTGAGATGTATGAAGAGAATGTAGAAACTCTCAACCATATTTTTATTGAGTGTACTTTAGCCTCTGAGCTATGGAGGAGAATGGAAAATTTACTTGTCTTACAGTGGTCCAATTTTTTTACTTTTGAACAACTTTGGAGGGATTGACCTAATCAAGAGGGTGTTGATCATTTTATTAGGCAGTTAGTTTGGATGGGTTCTACCATTCTTATTTTGAATATTTGGATTGAAAGGAACAGATGAATTTTTAATCAAGATAGGAAGGATATTCACTATATTTGGCAAAATACCATGGCCAACTTAGTTGAATCAGTCCATCAACTTCTTAATCACCCCCAAAACTCCCACCAAAGATGGGATCAAGTGATGCAAATATTGAAGATTAAATATTATAAGGGCAACCAACTTAAATGGAATGTGAGTATTAGTAAGATGGATAGGACAAGAAATTGACAACCCCCTCCTAAGGATTTTGGAAAAGTCAATACTAATGGAGCCTCGAGAGGGAACCCTAGAAAATCCAGTGTGGGAGATATTGGTAGACTTTCAGATGGCTCCCTGGTTTTTACTTTTGCTGAGAATTTGGGTATTCTTTCCAATAACCTTGCTGAGGGGTATGGTATCCTTAGAGGCCTTCAGGAGGCTACTAAGTTTGGATGGGAAAAGGTGTTAGTTGATTCTGACTCTCAACTTATGATTAATATTTTGAAGACTCCTTCCAATAATCATAAGGTTGATTGGAGAATAAAAAAAATTATTGAGAAGATTCAATTAATCCAGATGGGATTTTTGAAATTTAATTACAATCATTTGGTCAAAGATCAAAACAAGAGTCTTGATGCTTTAGCTAATTGGGCTTTGGACAAAGGTGATCTTACTTGTTATGGCCACCCTCCTAGATGGTGGGCTTCGCAAATTAGGGAAGCTCTTCTTTCTATCATTTCTTTGGATGGCTCCAGTTCTGAAGGTACCTAGTTTCTTCTTGTTTTTTTTTTGCTTCTCTTTGGTTCATTCAGGTTTTTTAGTTCCCTAGCTCACTATTTTCTTTCTTTTGTTTCCTTTGTTGTTTCTTGCCTTAATAGTCTTCTGGTCTAGATAGATCATTGTTATGTTTAATTTTTTTTTTTTAGTTTTTTAAGGTGTGTGTGTTATTTTGTTTTGTTTTCTTTTTGTGTTCATTGTGTTGTTTTTTGTTGTTCTTGTATTTTTGTTGTTTTGTGTTTTTTATGTTTATTGTTATTGTTCTTGTGTTTTTGTCGTTCTTGTTCTTGTGTTTCTCTTTGTTTGTGTTAATTCTTATTTTTTTGTGTGTGTTTTCTATGTTTTTTGTTTTTGTTTATTGTGTTTTGTTGGTTGTTTTTTTATTTTTATTTTTTTAATATTTTAGGTTTTGGTTGTGTTTATTTTTCATGCTTTTTTTGGGTTATGTCTTTGTAGTGTTATGTTGTTTTTGTTTTGTTTGTGTTTTGTTATGTGGTTCTTGTGTTTTTCTATGTGGTTCGTGTTGTGGTTTCTTTTATATTATTGTGTGTGTGTTTGGTTGTGCTTTTATTTTTGACACACTCAAGGAGCATGTTTTTTATTTTATTTTATTATTTTTGTTGTTATTTACTTATTTTTAAATTGGTTATGTCAAAGATGGTAGGGCAGGTCCGAGTCCTGGGAATTTTTGATGGAATGGATACCCTTGCCTCCTTGGGTCTTACTCGAAAGTGGCATCCCTTTTGGGATGCTTTACATAAATAAAAAAAGAAAAGGTCCCTCTAAAGCTAAAAACCATGGTATGGGTGCTCCCTTGCTTCCTGAGACTCGAGTTATATCCTCTAAACTCATCTTGGAGAAGGGTTATCTTGGTCCTAAAATAAGAAGCTATAAAATGAGATCTGTTGAGGTGGTTATATTGCATAAAGTTGGGAGGCCACCAAAAAAACCTTGAGGAAAATGGAGATAGAATCAGAGAAGGTTTTTGGCTCTTAATATTTGATGTTACCAATTGTTGAAAAGGATCTTGGGATTAAGCAATTATATAGAGACTTTTTTTTCCTTCCCAACCCTATGTTGGGGGAAAGAGTCCTAACCCCAAACCCTATAATTCTTGAGATTGTAGGTTTTTTCAGACCAAATCCTATTATGGGGATTTTTGTTATTTCTTTTTAGAGGCTTCTCTTTGTTGCAGTGTGTTTGGTTATTTTGGTGCCTTTTGAATTCTTTCAAAATTTGAACTATCATTTTGGGTGGCAAAGTGGTTTATTCAAAAGTTGATTTTACTTTCCTTGAGATAGCTTGAGTGAGAAGGTTGGGTTACTTTTTAATTTGTAATTCTCTCATATCATCTCTAAAAGACAAATTATATCTTTTAAGAATTTTGCTTCAACATGGTTTCTCTATGTCTTTTTTATGAAGTGGACTTGGTTTATTTTATTCTTCTCCCTTTGTGGGGAGTTGTTGTATAGCTATTTGGCTTGTGGTCTTTTCCTCTTTAGGATATTGGGGGCTCTTTGATCTCTGAGGTCTTATTCTATTCATTACAATATTTGGGTTCTACCCTAGGACTATAGTTTCTTTCTTTTTATATAGGGTTCGAGGACCCTATCAAAACCCTTTTTTGAATCCAATCAAAATAATAATAATGGAGCCTACAAGTCTTATTTATAGTATAATTTTACCCCTGAGTTACATGGGGTGAGAAACTATTACTCTGAGTAAAAGTAAATATTTGGGGTCATCTCTAACAAAATGATGCACCTCCAAATATTACATGCCTCTAAATTTACCTTTGATAGGATTAGAAGGCCTCCAGAATGAATTAGTGTGCCACTACATGCCAATATGTTGCTTTCAAAAGATTTTTCTTGAGATCCATGCCTCCATTTTCACCCCTCCACTAGTTGTAAAGTAATTCACTCTAGGAAACAAGTGAATTGATAGAATTTATTAGTGAATCACTAGTCAAACTTGATTGCTTTGCTCACATGATACAATTGGACTACTTTGCAAGCAAATCACTCCTGAACCAATTGAAACTTCTAGACTTCATAAAAATTTGAAGGGTTTTGGAAGGCATTGTTTACTTGATTTTATTGTTGTGTACCCTTCCAAAATGATAAATTATAAGGTAGTATTTGTAGGTGGTCAAAAAATATAGATCTCTTGATGGGGTCACAACATGCTCAATACTCTTTTTTAGTTTTCTTATAGCAAATGGGTTTGGCTAAATCATAATATTACAAAAAAAATTCACATAGCATGAGAAAAAATAAGACAAAAATACTCATGTATTAGATGCATTTTTTATTTTATTTTGTGGCCATAGTCTATCACTTGTAGCACAATGGTGGTATTCCACCTTTGGAGGAACAATTTAGATTGATATATTCAATATTCAAGTGTGTAATTATGAGGTTACATGGCATGCATCATATCCTTACCTCTAACTATGTTGTTCACTACTTTAGATGACCCAATCTATGAATATGATGGCCTGCCCTTTTCTAGTTGAATTTCCTTCAATGCAGAAAACCTAGGATCTTCATTGTATGACATAAGAACTCATTGTATGGACTAGCAACTTCATAGTTCAACCTAGAAACTTCACTGTATGGCTTGGCAATTGCCTTGTATAGCTTAGCACTAGGTTCGATGACCTATCAATCACCTAGACAACCCTATATGATAGAACTTGGAAAGAATACAAATAACAAACTGAATCTAATATACTACAATAATCATTAGTAACAATACATAAAAAGAACACACAATGGAAATTACAAATGATGAATGAGTATAAATAGATCTTGCTTTAATGATAACTTGTATGGTGAAATACGTAAGGCATTCTATTACATACACAATATTCGATCTTATATAATTAAAATGTTTGTGTTTATGTGTCTACTCTCCATGTCTACAATGTACTCCTGGCATATATAGAGTCTACCCAATCTATGTGCCAATATGATACTGGATCAAAATAATGAGGGGGTCTATTTAATGTATGGTATTAGTAGTTACAAGTAACTACCACCCCAACACCTAATATCATAACTAGGTGATAACTACCCTTGCACAACTGCATTTGCACATAACTCAACTCATTATTATAAGTATCATTTCAGTATACAACTTTATTTTAGTTATAAAACTTATTATATGTGTTTATGACATCCATGCACATTTTATTTTTGACTTTTCTCTTGATAATGTGGCAAGTTAGAACTAGTGCCTACATATTCCCTCCCATCTAGATTTTTCAACATCCTCATCAACAGTTGTTGCTATTTTTTTAGACTTTGGCTTTGTTGAGGTTGAGACAACAAAACAGGTACTCCAAGCTCCTAAATCTATAGCTTCAAGGCTTCTATTTCTCCTTCAACTGCTTTGCATAGGCTTGGTAACAAGTCCTTCGGAAGTCATAATGATGTAATTTCTACTCAAATTCATCCATACTAGCCTTTAAATCTACATCCCTTCTTGCTGATTTAGCTTCCTTGTGTTTGTTGCTAGTTGCTCATCACACTAAGCATCAATTGATTTGAGTGAGTGATCTTCTACATATTCAAAGAGTTTGCTCACTCACTGCACACTTTTACTTCA
The DNA here is from genome assembly GCA_028583015.1 of Wollemia nobilis. Lineage (NCBI taxonomy): Eukaryota > Viridiplantae > Streptophyta > Pinopsida > Araucariales > Araucariaceae > Wollemia > Wollemia nobilis. Next base: position 30,962,419 of record JAQPPZ010015824.1, read on the forward strand.
ACGAACCAGTAAATTGATCTTGTTTTTGCACTCGATTCATGTTCTCCATCTTTGTTATTAACTCAACTAGTTCTACTTCAGCATCCTATTGCACTTTTTAAAGTAATCCTTAACCATTTGCACTTGGTTAGACAACTCTTCCTCCTTTAGCTTTAGGCTATAAACCATCTACTAAAATGTCTCTAATATTATTAATCACCACTAAATAATATATACCAAAAGGTTTAACCTAGCATATGACTTTACTAACTCAGGTGCAAGCTTCACATACTTGACACCTAAAAGTTTAGAATATGGTGCCATATTTTCTTTGTCAATGTATACTTGTTATGGATGTCAGTAGAGTACTTGAGTTATTTCTAGAAAATTATTGATTTCTATCATAAAATTGATATTACTACTACCAGATACTAGCTCCCATGGATGTATTTGATAATTTTTTACAAAAACTTCATATGCTCATCATCACGAGCCCAATGCACCAATTTGCTCAATTCACTCTCCATTCTCAACTTCCATAGTTGTTAGTCCCTAACACATCAAACTCTAAATTCACTATGAACTCTATCAAAAAATCCAATCACCTTATCAAATAACATGTCAACCTATTTAATTATATTTTCTCCAAGAACTTATAGTCTCCTTAAATAAATGATAAAATGCTCACTTGTTTCCTCTGCTAGTTTCATGTTTGTGTCATCTTTGGTGGTAGTCTCCTCCACATCTTCCCCACCATGATCTATCAAGTTGATCATTTGTTTAATTATCTTCCTTTCTTAAATATTATCTCCTATGTCACTATTCTTCTCTTTTATTTCCACCTTCTCCTTACCCTTCTCAAGTTCTTCCTCAAATAGTTGGCCTCTATAGCTCTTCTACCACAAACTATATTCTAATGCAGTTTGTTTTTCATTCTCTTATCTCCTCTAGAACTATTGAATTTGGTTTTATATCCTTTGTAATTGTAGATATACACTCCATCTATGGTCTCTCTTCTAATGAGGATAATCCACATCAGTCCACAAAATTTGCACATTGTCTTAGCAATGTGTTATAACTCTTTTATGTAGCAACATTATCCACCTACACCTAGACATCGCCAACAAAATATCCTCCTAGTGATCCATCCAAAGGTGGTGATGCTTCCACTACATATACTATATTATTAACTCCTTATCTACCTTTACAACTACTATCATATCATGCATAGATTGTTGTATAGTTTCACAATAAAACTATCGCATCATATTTTCTGCACACTACACATATTATGTAATAGGTTCTCACATCTTTGGCTACCCATGAAATCCTTACTCGAGGTAACTTTGGTACATGTAGTGCCTCTTGCACATCTTGAATTCTTAATTATGCTATATTTTCTCCCTGTGATACATCCTAAGATATTCAATGCTCTTGAATTTGCTAACCTGCCACCACCTTCTAAACACTACCATCATTTATCTTCTTTGTTATGGTATTTTATGGGGGTTCTTGAATTATTGGTTGCTATTGTTGTTATTACCATTGATGTTAGGGATGCTATTTTATTTTTTATCCCATTTTTTGACACTGTTACTCTAACTTTCTTCATATTTTTTCCTTTCTAACCAACTCCTTGATATTTAGTCATTACTCAAATCCATCTGATTCCTCACATCCTTCAACTACAACATATATTTTATCATCTGGTGCTTCCTATACCTTCATCTTATTTGAGGCACTTTTCTTATTCTTTCTTGGAGTACTATCCTTCCTCAATGGTACCTTATGTACAAATTTGAAATTTTTTGGTACACACTTCAAAAAAATGTGAGTGTTCAATCCTAGAAACTGAAGCATCTCCTACAACACTAAAGCAATGACATGGAAAGCAATTGAAATATTTTTTGTGTACCACTTTAAAAAAATATGAATTTAGTATAACAAGAATGTATCCTAATAATACAACTCTTTGGCCATTACTCCTTCCTTATATAGTATGAGTCAAGTGGGCATCTCCAAGGCTCTTTGATCACTAGATAATCTAGACATGATCACAATCATTAACATTATAGCTCATCATAATTCAAATATTGTATTTTCAATTTATGGCTCTAATGCTTCTTCAACCTAGCCATCTCATATAGATATATTCACAACTTTATTCATGAAATTCTTCAACTAGTAAAGCTTCACTCCTTCCTTATTCACTAGTCTACTCATATTCAACAATCCAAAAAATTTCAAAAATTGATTGGAGAAAATAACACATGAAACCCATATTGCCAATCACTATTTTACTCTAATTATTTTTAGCATAATAAGTCTATAGTAATTCTAATAGATATGACATGATTTTTTTTTATTAAATCTTGTTATTAAAACTTCATACGGATACCTCTTCTACAGTTCCATCTATTCGATTTGCTCAAAAATACATGGCATTATCTTCAATACTTTGGTAGTCACTCTTCAATTTTGAATTTCATAAAATTCTAGAAAATATTGGTATATGACTTCCTACTATACAACCTACATATAGATGGGATAGTCTTGGATAGCCTACTACTAGATAATTCAGTCTCCATCAGTCCAACTTTATATACCTTAACTTGGATGGTCTAGTTGCAGATTATATGGTCTTGGATATCTCTATCCTTAACAACTTGACTGTAGGTGGATTTATCTATGTAAGCTTCCTTTGGTCATATGGTGGTATTTATAGTTCCTTAGAAGACCTGTATGCTTGCTTTTGACTATGATTTGTCTCTTTTTTGTTAGTCTGCACAACCTATATGGTCCATATGACTTGAGAAAAATGTGTAGTAGTCTTCACTCTTTCTCCTTTGCACAATATAAACACTTTATCTTCTTCTATTCTCCTTTTAAGATAGTCTCTCACTGCAGCCTTTGTACCTACAAAATAAAATTATTTGTTGCCAACACTAGAAAGATATTCTCTACAAAAACCCTCTTCGGTGCTTCTTCCTGGTAAATTTGAATTTCTTCACTTTGGTCATTCACTTTTGTAATTCAAACTTCTTCCTTAGGATATTATTCTTCCACTCCATAACTCTAGTTTGCTACTTTCTCTTGCAACATCCACCCCTCGCTCCCTATAGCTTCTCTCTGGTGTTGTGTTTGGATGCTTCATGGCCAACTTCTAAGGCCTATTTATAAGGTGGAGATAATAGGGGGAAAAATAGCCTATATGTGGCAACTACCTTCCAAATATCACTTTTTCATATTTAACTATCTTAGTTAGTTGTTTTATTTTTAGTAAGTATTATCCTCTCCACCTTATGCATAATACCTAGGCATCTAGATTGTTTTTATGACTACTTATTGATGCATCCATCCTTTTCTCTCAATAGTTACCCTATCCATATAACCTTAAATGCTATCCTAGACAACCTAGCCTTAAAAAACCTATCCTGAGTATCTTTAATTAAGGTTTGATACTCTACTTTGTATAGCCTAAGTGGCATGACTGCTTATCACTCCTTGACTACCTTCTCTATCACTATATTCTTTGTAATGATATTTTAAGTTCAAGTTCAATTCCTTTTTTTTATTTTCAATTAATATTTCCATAGCTCTTCTTTTGGATAGCTTAGCATTCCTTCCCTTTTATTTTTACTAGATAGCCCTAGTATTATTGTTGGTCAAACCTATTATTTGGGATGGTTCATCTTGGGATGGTTTAATTGCACTTATTATTTCATTCATTCTTCATGGATGGTCTTCAAAATTTTTTGATATCATAACCCTTGGTTCAAATGGTTTGAGGATCATTAAAGATATAATCTCCCAGATGGCTAGGGGGTGGTCTTGACAAGCCAAAATACTAGTTTTACAATGTAGGGTTAGATCTCAAATAGACATGGGATGGTCTTGATAGCCCATCCTACTAGTTTTATGTCCTAGGGAAAATATAAGAGAAATTTATTTCTCTAAAATAGAAAGGAAAGAAGCCAGATAATCTCTATTGGCTAGGCAAATATAGATGATCCAAGGGACCTAAAGACCCTCCTAGACTACTTGAATTACCTAATTTGTAAGCATACTTTTGGTCATCTAGTAGCCTTTGCAGAATACTTCAACTTACCAAGAAACAATTCAAATTTAGTGGTGGATCATCACTTCTCCAACTCATCTACCAAAATTTTATTTAGAGTTACTTTCTATTGTTCCTCCCTCACTCTTCTTTCAATTTCTAAATTTGAGCACTCACTATTCCAATCTTCTTCATAACTTCTTGAACTCGTTAAGGATACACTACTTGATAAGAATATTTCTTCTAGATTTGTTCCATTTTGAGGAAAACTTCTTCTACCCAATGGTTGACTATCCTATTGCATTCTTAGAAATTCTCATGCACATTATCTCCTTAACTTCGTAATTCAAGTATTTAGTTCATTTTTCTCATGTAAATGTTGTGTTTCTTTTCTCATTCTTTGTTGTGCATGACAAATTATTACAAGCAAATTCATCCCTTCATACTCACTACCCTTACTCTGAGGCTCTTTTTTTGGTGGTTCTCATTGCCTAACGTACACTTCCATCATTCACTATATGTCTTCCGCAGTCAATGATATCAATATTTTCTATTCTTCCACATTTAAAAATCTAACATATGCATCCAAATTTGTTTATGCTTTGTAGAATAAATCTACAATTCTTCTTGTTTAGTTATATATTGTGTATTTTCTTCACTAATTATATTCTCTTCTTCATACATCCAAGCTAGTTTCTCTACAAGTTCATTCTCTAAATCACACTTCCTACTACACCATCTTATTCAGTTTAACTCGACCCCCCAACTTCTCAAACCAAGATTACCTCAAAATATTCTAAATATTGATTTAGTGCCACTGTCAACCTTCTTATACTCATTCCTTATCCACTTGGTTTAAAAATTACCATATTTAATTATGCTTTCATCTTATATGGTTTCAAATTTGAACCAAGAATTTTTTTGGGTACAATGTCCTATCCAATTTCTTCAATATCATTGCACCATTACTCATCATCTCATATACTTAGAACATTTAAATCCATAAAGTCTTCAGGTTCCCTAGCTTGATCTCTCTCTTTCCATTATAATTCAATACTAAGTCACCTAACTTCAAATCCATCTTCCTTAGGTGCTTATCATGCCATAATTTCCAATCACATTGGGTAATCCTTATTGCCCACTAAACCATCACTTTTAATTCATCCAACTTGATAAGTGTTGTTAGCATCTCCTCTAGGCTCTTCTGGTCACCTTGAGGGTTTTGTACTACCACTTTCAAACTTGGTACCAAAAACTTTGTTGGCACAACTATTTTCTAACCATACATAAACTAGAATAGAGTATGGTTCATCGTTGGCTTAAACGTAGTCGTATATGCCCATAAAACTATTGATAATATATTCTCCCAATCAAAATATTCAATTCCATATGTTTTAAAAATTATTGAACTGAGACCTTATTTGTTACTTTTTCCTACCCATTTGCTCTGGGGTAATACAAAATAGACAATGAATGCACAATCTTAAATTATGTAGTGAATGATTTCATTGACAAAGTATTCTCCACAATCACTTGTCAACTAAAGAGGTACATAAAATCTTGTAATCACTTGCTCATACTAGAATCATGTAGTGATATTTATGGAATTATTAGAAAATACCCTTACCTTGACCCACTTTCTCAAATATTTAGAAGCTATCACAATATATCTACATCTTCATCTACTAGTTCTCAATGACCCCACAATAACAAGATCCCATATTTTAAACAAATCTTATGGTTGTGATCGGTGCAATATCATGAAGTCCCTCTTCAATAGCCTCTGAACTCTTTGGCATGTATAACATGTAGTCACAAAATCCTTTGCATCATGATAGAGATTGGGCCACCACATCCTTGCTATAAGCACCTTTATCATAGTCGCATCTTGCCCCATACGTCTTCCTGCCAGTCCTTTGTGAGCTTCCTTCAACATTGAATTCACTTCTTCATTCATCACACATATCCATAATACTCCATTAAGGCTAATCTTGTATAGTAAACCAGTTAGATTGAAATGGTGTTGATTTTATGATGATCTTCTTCTTATTGGATGTCGTTAACTACTACAACTTCCTTGTTGCCAAGTATTCATTGATGTACTTGTACCATGATGATAGTACAATTATTGAGAACAAATGAGAATCCAAAAATTTATCTAACACTCCCTCTACAGGCTCTCATAAGTGAGTCCATAATTGATCCACTATCACGAGTTTTTCCTAGGTCTGACTACCACTCAAAACATAAATTCTTGGAACATGACAAGCCATATACTAACTCATCCATGAGTACTCATCTTGACTAAATACAATAATGTCTAATGATCTACATAGAAATTAAAGAGATTGATAAGTAGGTAATGTCTAAACTTCTATACCACATACACCATTCCTAAGGCTTCCTTCTTTGTAGTATTTTAATTTATCTCTGGATAACAAGAAACTAGAAAAATATATGAGTTGATCCATCCTAAATTTATCCTCTTGGACCAACCCATACCCAATTGTAAAATTGGACACATCAACATGGACATGAAATTCCTTCTCCCAATCTAGAAATACTAGAATGGGTGCGTAGTCCAAATTTGTCCTTAAACTACTCAAAAGCATTTTAATGCTCCTCCATCTATTAAAAAATAATATTCTTGTATGTCAACACATCTAGAGGGTGTGGCACTTGTGTAAATATTTTTATGAAGTTTTGATAAAACCTGCCATGTCCCAAAAAGAACTTCAACAAACTCATGTCATATGGCTTCTCCATGCTCATCATAACTCATGTTTTGTTAGTATCAATCTTAAACCCTATTTACACACAAATGTCTAAGCAACTTTCCATATCGTACCAATAATTTACACTTTTAGGTTCAAGGACAACCTTACATTCATACACAATATCATGCATTCCTCCAATGTCTTCAAATGCTCATTCTTTCTCTCATACAATGACCAATCATCCAGGAATACTTTGAATTTGGTTGTGGATATTTGTTCAACTATATAAAATTATCTCCATATTTAATGGATGTGCTAGATTTTCATCAATGAATACATCACCAACACTATACTCTACAATATTCCATAGAAAATTTTACTTCTCATCAACCTCAGCTACAAATTTCACATTCTAGTTACATTTGCCAATATCATATACACTTCATGCCATTTTATCTCGATCTTATTTTGTATTAATACACATATAGTTTTTTGGAAGACTTCGTAATACTCCATTTTCTAATGGAGAAGTCTATCATCAAAGTGCTCCTATCCTCTATGTATTTTTCTAACTCTAGTACACCTTCATTTGGTTCACGTTTGTTTTTGTCCTCCAATTATGAACTCTTAGACTCATTGAATGATCCAAATTATTCACTAACAAACTAATTCTTCAAGTTAATCATATACTTATGTTGGCCTTCTTGAATGTCATCTAATCCTTATCGCAGTTATGGTTTACCTTTGCTATGAATAGCCATCCACGTCCCAAAAATGCATCATAATATGGTTTCTACATAACAATTACCTCAAAATACATCATGAATATTTGATCAGAAATCTTCACTTTTTGTGTGATTAGTGTACCTCTCATATTTATCCCATATTGATCTATGACATACAGTATAATGTTGAAAAACTATAGAACCCATCAATGAATATCTGAGTCAACTTGTGATTCAACAACTCGATATGAATTAGTGTTGGTTTCTTCCCAACATCTATAATTAAGACTATCAAGTCAATGTATAGATCCTTCTGTCGTGGTTCCTCAACTTTTCATGTTTGCACTATTTATCCTATAATTTCATGTAACTCCATTACTACGTCAAGTAAACTGGATACTTTCACTTTGATATGTATTTAGTGCTTGTGTAGCCAATTGGTTTGTTACTACATCCTCCTATTTCATCATGATGGGTTTCTTCGATTTCTTCTCGTGGAGTAGTCTCTTCTTATTGTTCTTCAATTCTTTAATTTGAACATGTGCTTCCTATCATCTCTCATTTTCTCTAGTTGGGTTTAAGTAACATTTTTTAGCTTTCTTTGTCTATGCTTGTATTATTTCTAGCACATATTTTTCCTTGTGTTGGTCCTATTATGGTTCCTCGGTCTTAATAATATTAACATTTAGGGAGTTGCTCATACTTGCTTTTTAAGAAAATTACCTCCTTGTGATTGCTCGGTCCACCCATTGACACATCAATGAATTGTTTTTACCACCTCCTCCTACTAAGGCATTTTGATAATTACGTGTGAATTATCCTCACTCTTGACATCTCTAACACTGAATTATTTACCTTCCATTAAAATCATACTATAATCAACCCTCTTCTCTTGCGGATCAATTTCCTTGTTGTGGTTGCCTTATTCCTTGGCAATTATTCCTATATTCGCCACTTGTTACTCCTTGTCCATTATTTGAAGTAACTAGTTTTTCTTCCTTACTCTCATGCACCATCAATATCTTGTGTCTTGTACTTTTGATATTAAATGGACAATCGATAACAACATGCTCCACAACTTTACAAATGTTACAAAATGCTTTCTTTCGATATTTGACATTGGTGTGCCCTTTTGATTTACAATTAGAGTATTTCTTCTTCTAATTTTTCTTCTCTACCTTCACACCATTGATCATGCATTCTAGGTCCTTTATCATTGCCAATATTGTCATGCTCAAGTTATCTCAATCATTGTTTGAATCATCATATCAATTGTGGATTGCACTTTCTCCACTTGTCGTAGTTGTCTTCATTTCAATTTCTAAATTTAATGCTTTATCAAATGCTTCTTGATAGGTAGTTTGTGGAACTACCTTTATTTTCTTCTCATAGCATGATAGTAATCCATCCAAACCATTATTTTTGCAGTCCATTTGTTGGATTTGCTTCCATTTTATCAATTATTTCTTTCAAACAATAATTATATGACTTGAAGTTCTCATCTTTCCTTTGCTTCATTGAATAAATTTTACCAATAATCTCCATGTCATCACAAAACAAAACAAATTCTTTACTGAATTTAGTCTTCAACTCATTCCAAGGGTTTTCCTCATTTAAAGTGTTAATCTATTACTATTTCCTATAAAGTGGCTGAAAACAATCATAGCAATGATCCTTCATCATATATGCCATGACTCTCCATATTATTTCACGTATTTTGATATGGTATTCTAGGTCTTCCTTCCCATGACCCATAAATATTGGGTACTTATGCTTGTCCGTAGCTACAATAATTTTAGACATTAGTGGTTTTTTATCCTTACTTTATGATCCTTTGTTTGAAAATAATATTTGGCTACTACCTTGCATTCATACACTTTGTGATATCCTTTGTGAATACACAAGCATTAGATCTAGTATTTTTATTTGTGTTTGAATCTTGTTCTCTACACATTTAGGCACTCTCCTTTGCACTTTTGTTGATGTCACCATTTGCTCTACCTCGTCTTTTGCATGCTCCATATTTTTGCCTTATTCATAACTTGCACATACATTCTTGTCATCCCAAACCATATTTTCTTGCTACACCTCTAGTTGCACTTCTTCTTCCATTTTTAAAAACAATATTTGCTACCTATCATATTTATCATATGAAGTATCCTCCAATTGATGATTATAAACTTGATTTACCTCTAATACTTGTATATCTTCACCAACAAAATATGTTAGTATTCTTTCTTTGTATAATATTTTTCCAATAACATGAAAATTTTCATTGTGCTCAATACTCCCATATTCTTCTAGTGCTTTTTGTGCATTTCTTTAACTTTTGTGTATTGGTTGATCTTCCACATCCATGTCTCCCACATCCTTGGTTTGAGTTATTTTCATCCACCTATCCAAGCTTTACCCAATTTTGGTTCGAATTTAAAACAACAACAATACCAAATATAGCATGGTTGTGGTATTTATCCTTGGAGGAACAATTTTGATTGACAAATTTAATATTCAAGTGTGTAATAATGAGGTTACACAACCTGCATCATATCATTATTTTTTACTACCTTTTTCACTGCTTTATATGACCCAATCTATAAATAATATGACTAGACCTTTTCCATAGACTTGCCTTCAGTCTAGATGACCTAGGGTCTTCACTATATGGCCTAGGAACTCATTATACAACCTGGAAACTTCACTTTATAACTTGGAAACTTCATTATATGGCTTAATAACTACCTTGTATGACTTAGTACTATGTTGGACATCGTGTCAATCACCAAAATGGCCTTGTATGATAGAACTTGGAAAGAATACAAATAACATATTGAATCTAATCTATTGCAACAATCATCAATAACAATACATGCAAAGAACACACAATGGCAATAACAGATGATGAATGAGTATGAATAGATCTTGCATTAATGATAACTTATATTTTGAATTATGTAAGGAATTATATTACATATATAGTATATGATCCTATGCAATGTGATGTTTGTGTGAATGTACTTCCTATGGTATGTATAAAATCTACCCAATATATGTGTCAATATAGTACATGATCAAATGAATGAGAGGATTTATTTGATCTATGGGATTGGTAGTCACATGCAACTACCATCCCAACACCTCATATCCTAATTGGGTGATAACTACTCTTGCATGACTACATTCACACATATCTCAACTCATTATTACATGCATTATTTCAACATGCAACTTTATTCAAATTACAAAACTTATTATAAGTGTTTATGACATCCATGCATATTTTATTTTTGACTTTTCTTTTGCTGAGGTAGCAATTTAGAACTAGAACTTACATCGTTTGCTTTATTTTCCCAATCTTCACCCTCTAAAAGTAAATAAAATTACTGATCTAATACCATTTATAATGAAACAATTTATAAAATTAATAAAAAGTGATCCATAAAATTCCATAATTCATTATATAAAAAAATAGCAAGACAGATCCATATTATGAACAATGATAAATAAATAATTGGTGAAGAGATCAATTTTCAAGTCTAAATCATAAATGCCAGTTTACATCACTCATAGTCTCATATCTTGCTTAGAGAGGGCAAAGTCTCATAAAGCATTTAAATGGCAATTAAAGAAGAAATATATGGATTGATGATAGGCAAGATCTCTTCTTATTTATAGATATTTAAACTACTAACCCTAACCCTCATTTCAAGGGTCAACTTAAGCCTAATATATGTGCTCTAGCCAATCAAATAAAGGAAAGTGGACATGACTATTCGGGGTTATAAAAATCTCTTCAATGGGACTGATAACTTACTTTAATTCTAGACTTTCCATCTAAATATATTCAGTCTCTTTTTTCCAAGTTTATTGATAAGTGTAGCCCTAGTATGATACCATAGTGGTTTATTAACAATATGGTGCTTGTGCCAACAAGAATCATCTTAAAAAGTTAAATTTATCATGTAATCCCAAGCTCCATTATAAACTAGGTACAACAAGATATCTCTAAACTCTCAAATTTCTAAATTATAGAACCTTTTGAGATACTCTTTATTCAAAGTAGGTTTCTAAGTCCCTTTCATGAAGACGTCTACTTAGAATAATTCTATTACACAAGGAATGTATATTGGTGAAAATTTTGTATGCTAATTCCATTCCCAATAATTAGTCAATAAGATTGTTTACTATCAATCTTAAAATGTCCATGCTTTTTGGCTTACAAATATTATACAAATTACAAAGACGATTTCTTATTTTCTCTTCAATTTTGGGCCAATAATAAAACAATTCAATATCTATAATCTTAAAGGCATTTGAAATAAAACATCATGTAGCTAAGGAGAGCTTAAAGAGTTGATTAATTTTTTCTAACAAAAGATAGAAACCTCCCTTTTGATTCTTCTACCTTGATCATGAATCTATGCCAAGATCACTCCATATATAAGATAAACAAATATAGTTAGGAATTAAGTATTGTTTATTTAAAAATAATTAAACAATAATTATTTTATATTACATTACATGATTTATATCTTTATATAATTAAGGTCAAATTTAGTGATTAGAAGTGTGAGTTAATAGTTTAAATGATGTGATTAACTATTGGGATTTGTAATTATAATTTATTAATTAAAAAAAAATCAAATCCTATATATATATATATATATATATATATATATATATATATATATATATATATATATATATATATATATATATATATATATATATATAATTGTGAATACACATACGCAAAGTGATGTTAGCATATTAAAGTGATTGTTTGAAATAAATAGAATATATATTTTAGGATAAGATTAGGGGTGTCAATGAGTATTGAAAATATATTTTTTGCAAACAGTGAGATAACCTCTCCTTTAGAGTTTTGGAGATAAAAAATAATGATTCTCATGATGAAACACTAGATAAAAAAGAAGAAAATCCATTTATGAAAGCCTTAATTAGAAGTAAGGATATTCTTATTGGGAACAATAAAAAAAGTGTATATATTTTAATCTCTATCTACATAGATATTTCACAAAAAAGGATAAGATGATATATGTTTTTTATTATAGAAAATCATAGGGGTTTTTGAAAGGGCCCCAAAATTTATATATAAGACTAACAGAAGATAAGTAATTAAGCTCAAAAGACTAGAACGAACAACAAACACACTCCTCAAGAGTTACAAAAACTACTACAACAAAGATAACCAAAGAACAACAACAAATACAAGCTTGTCTCTATTTTTTTGAAAAAATTTAATCAGCTTTCAAATCTCAAAACGTTTGTTTTATAGATTCGATTTTTACGTGTGATACACCATTGGAGAATTCACTTGTAATATTTCATCAATTTTTGAGCATATTTGGTCCCTCAAATATAGATTGTCATGCTCTACTACACATTCTACACTTTGTTGTAACTGCTACATTTTTAAAAGAATGGGTGTTGAAAGGTCCCAATGACTATAAATATAGGATTCTTACTCTCCTTTTTAAAATCATATTTTTATGAGGAAAAACTCTAACTTCACATTGCATAGACCAACCTAGCACACCAACTCTCCACCACTACAATTCAACCAAGCATACCCAAAAGACATTGGAATCAATAAAATATTCGGGAGGGTTGAAACAAAGGAGAAAAATAAAATACAAAGGTTATCAAACATCAACAACTGCTAAGATTTCCTTCCAAATTAGTGACCTTTAAAAGAGCTTCTAGAAAGGTATTTTTCCAAACCTTGCTTCCCTTCAAAAGAACTCCCATATTTACCATTACATCAGCAACAAAGTTACCTTCCCTATAGGTGTGTTGAACAACAAAATTATCCAAACTAGATAGGATAGAAACTGCATCTTGGATAATATTTTCAATGTTCTAGCTTGGATTTTTTTGGTTTTGTAAGCTATTAATGATGTTAATTGAATCTCCTTCAACCACCAAATTGTTAAACTTCAACTTCTTAGCTAATATCAACCCTGCAATCATCGTTCTTGCCTCTACCATATGATTAGAACTTATCCCATAGTTCTCTGCATAGCAAGTAATCACCAAACCTTGGCTATTCCTCAGCACTCCCCCAGGCTTACCTGGATTACCCTTAGCTACTCCATTAAAATTTATTTTTACCCATATAGGGGTTGGAGGTTTCTAGTTTATCTTCTCTTTGATTATCTAAGATAAAACCTGAATCTTTTTTAAGACCCCATTCCTCAGCAAATGTTGCTTCCCACCCGTTCTTAGGGATTTTGCTTTTTAGATTCACTAAAGCATTCTATAACTACAACTTTAATATTGTTAATAATGAAACTAGAATTACTAGACTTATTTTGGAAGACCCTATAATTCCTTTCCCTCCAAATATGCCAAAGAAAATGAGGAAGCACAAAATTCCAAATCTTCCTCAGGTGAGAACTATGAAAAGGATTACTCCAACACTCCCAAAGATTCACCAAAGAGTCCACCTGAACCCACTAAATTTTAAGAAGATTTAACATTCCATACCACACTTCAAGATTCAAAGGGTAATTGCTAGTATTTAATCCACCTTTAGGTGGATGGCAGACTTGGATGGCAGGCTTGGACGGTAGGCTATGACGGCAGGTGGCGAAGGTAAGTGAGAGAGTTTGATTAAAGTTTTTCCTTCTCTCCCCTTACTTCTCTCCCTTTAATTTTCTCTCCTAATTCTAGCTAGTTGTTATTTCGAGACTATATAAATTATAATTCAACTATTATGCAGTTAATCAAATGTTTTAATTTCACATTTTGGTATCAGAGCTTAGCGAGGGTGAGGACTGAGAGGTATCCAAATTGCCAAGAGGACCCATAGGAATGCATCTCAAGGATGAGGAGTGACCCGCAGAGTAGACCATAGGCATGCATCTCAATAATAAGGAGCGACCCGTAGAGTAGACCACATGCATGCATATTGAGGATGAGGAGCGGCCCGCAAAGTAGACCATAGGCATGTATCTCGAGGATGAGGAGTGGCCCATAGAGCAGAGCCCATGCATGGATCTCGAGGTAAACATGAATCCCAAGGCAGACACGGATAGTAGAGCTGACATGGCACCAAGGACCAAGGACACATGGCGAATGGACAAGGATCGAACACGTGGCAAATGAACAAGGACCAAACACATGGCAGACAGATAAGGATCAGACATGAGGATCGAGGACACGGATGGACAAGGACTGAACATGGGGTGACAAGCCACTGACCCAAAGGTGGACACCTGGCAGAGTTCTATTGGAGTTGACATGGTTGGCAAAGTTCACGATTGGAGCTGACGTGGCAAGGTATAATTGGATGTTTCTATGGCAAAATGTGGATTTTTCGATTGCCCAAAGGCAATCAAAACATACTGTGCACATTGTGAGTTTTAAACCATATTTTACTTTCCTTCGCATGAATGTGGGATATCAATCCCAATATTTTTTTTTAATAAAAGGTGACGCGGGTCATCTTTAAGTAGAAGGCATCACTACTAGCCTTCACGTCGGGCATTGTAGCCTAAACGACTCGAGGAGCCAGTCTAAAGGCCTTTGCACCTGCTCGGTCACAGGATCAAATCCTCGCGGGTTCAAAATGCATTGATTTTTTTTTATTATGCAAAAGTTAAAAATTATTTTTTAATATAGTTAATAATTTAATTAGTATATTGATTAAAAAAATTAGTTATTTTTTTAATTAATATTTAATTTTATTATTAATTAATATTATAAATTATTTCTTATTATTTTGCACCATTTAAAATAAGGAGGCAAAAGGACATTTCCTAAGAGGAAATTATTGTAATAGCCTAAGAGGTAATTTGTTTTGTAAGTGATTTGCACAATTTCCTAAGAGGCAATCTGTGTAACAAGTGTTGATTTTATGTCTGCGGAAGCCTTTCGGAATGCCCGTTTAACACTTAAAAAAAAATTGGACTCCCCTTGGAACCCCGTTCAGGGGCCTAAATTTGATTGTTGATTGGAGGTCTGTGTTGAGAAGGGGATAATTTTTGCATCTAAGGGGAATATTTTTGCAATCATTCATGATAAGGTCAACCGGATGCTATCATGCCCTTTGTTCTCTTTTAGTAAGAGAAAACCCTGAATCCTTTGATGAAAAAGTTCGAACGTATGGACTGAATACTGTATTCCATCATCTACAAAATTCTGTAATAGCCCATCAAAGAGCACCAGATGTAGGATATGACACTGATTCAGAAGAAAATTCCTTTGGTAGCAAATTTTGAAGAGTCAAAATCTATAGAAGTTGCACCATATGAGCTAGATAATACTCATCAAAGTAACAATGACTCAGTTGAAATACTGGAGCCAGAACCGTATTCACCTGAAATAATTCTTATTAGTGACGATGAAGATTCAGTTGATGACAACTTTGTCTATCCAGTGATAGGAGAACCTTAGCAGGTAGAACAAGCTATAAACGAGAGAGTAGATCAAGTTAGATTTGATTTAAATCTGTAACTTTTTTCTTTTGAAAAGTAGAGTGCTTTGATTGTAATTGAGAAATAAAAGTGTGTTTCTAGTTTATTTCCAATAGCTATGGCATCCAATAATAATCTACCCATTCCATAATTTAATGGGTTCGATTATGAGTATTGGTCCATCAAGATGAGGACCTTACTCATAGGCAAGGGACTATGGGACATAGTAGAAGAAGGTTACACAGAACCTATAGATTGGAATACGTTGAGTGCAACTGATAAGAAGACAAAGAAAGAAGCAAAAAATATCAATTCCTCTGCTCTCTATCATCTCCAAGAAGCATTGGAGAAAAGTATCATCCCAAGAATTACCTCTTGTTTAACTGCACAAGATGCATGGAAAGCCTTGAAAGAAAGTTTCCAAGGAAGCGATCAGGTGAAGCAAGTAAGGATTCAGACCCTGAAACAAGATTTTTAGAATCTTAAATGAAGATGAGAAAGTTGGAGACTACTGCGTAAGAGTCAAAGCAGTTGTCAACAAGATGCAAACTCTTGGCGAAGAAGTCAAATCTGAAGAGGTTGTGAAGAAATTGTTAAGAATACTTCTTCAAAAATGGAATCACATTGCTATCATAATTGAATAATCAAAAGACCTTTCCACTCTAACTTTTGATGTATTAATCGGTTCACTAATGTCTCATGAAGAGAGATTACAAGGATCTCCTTCAACAAGCTATGGAGGCGATGATAAAGCCTTATCATCCAATGAGAGTGCAGGAAGAGGACAAGGAAGAGGCCAAGGAAAAGGACAAAGAATAGGAAGAGGTAGAAGCAGCCCAAGAGGAGGAAATCCAAGCAGAGGTGGCAATAAAAACAGAGGTAGCAATCAAGGCAGAGGTGGAACTCAAGGTCGAAATGGCCATCAAGGAAGAGGAGGTGACAAAAAGAAAGATTTTTTCAATTGTGGCAAGCTCGATAATTTTGCTCGAGACTATTGGTCCAAGACTTCTCAGGGAGGCAACAATCAATATGGAAATTATGGTGAAGAAGAAGGAACATCAAATCTGTTTCTTTCTTATGGAAAATTAGATCAAAATCTGAATGACACTTGGATTTTGGATACTAGTTGTTCCAACCATATGAGTGGCAAAGAAGAGCTCTTTGCTACAATGGATTCCACCTATAAATCTCGAATCAAGTTGGGAGATGATAAAGCTTTGCAAGTTGAAGGTATTGGAGCCATGGAGGTTCCAACAAAAGAAGGCACAAAAAAGGTAAATGACATCTACTACACCCTCAAACTCCAACATAATTTGCTTAGTGTTGGAAAAATGATGGAGGAAAATTAGACTTGTTTTTGATGAAGGTAAATGTGTAATTTTTGATAATAACAATTGTAATAGAGTCATTACATAAGTACCTATGACCAAGAATAGGTTATTTCCCCTTAAGTTTGGGGAACCAGTGAGAGCTCAACTTGCAAGCATTGCTATAGCAAATCCAAGTGTGTTTTGGCACTTGAGATATGGTCACCTGAATTCTGTTAGCTTGAAATTGTTAACTTCTCAATCTATGGTGTGTGGACTTCCCAAAATTGATGAACACAAGGATTTATATGAAGTATGTGCTTTGGGAAAGCCCTCCAGGTCCAAGTTTCCAAAAAGATAAGCGTGGAGGGCCAACTATCCACTTCAATTGGTGCATTCGGACATTTGTGGTCTAACACAAACAAAAATCATAGGTAATAATTCCTATATTCTCACTTTTATAGATGATTTCTCTAGGATGTGTTGGAACTATTTCTTGAAAACCGAATATGAAGATTTTGATTGCTTCATAGATTTCAAGAATAATGTAGAGAAACAAAGTGAGTTCATTGTAAAATGTCTAAGGACAGATCGAGGAGGAGAGTACTCTTCAAAGGTATTTCTAAAATATTGTAAATAATGTGGGATAAAGAGGCAATTCACCACTGCCTATACTCCACAACAAAATGGTGTGGCAAAAAGAAAGAACTGCACCATAGTAGAAATGGACAGATCGATGCTACAATCTAAGCATCTCAGTAACATGTATTGGACATATGCTATTAGAACCAGTGTTTACATTCTAAATAGGAGTCCTACTTCTAGTTTGGATGGGATCACTCCTTACGAAGGGTGGTATGGAAAAAAGTTGAATGTAAAACATTTCAAGGTTTTTGGTTCTTTAGCATACGCACACATTCCTGATGAAAAAAGAAAGAAACTTGACCCCAAGATTCAAGCATGTATTTTTGTAGGAAATTGTGAGTCTACCAAAGCATATAGGCTCTACAATACAAAAATGCATAAAATTATACTTTCCAGGGATGCGATTTTTGATGAAGGGGGAGAATGAGGTCATAAATTTTTTTTGTTGATGATGAATCCCATGATGCAAGTTATTCTCAAGTACAACAAGTGCAACAAGTGTAGCAAATGCAGCCCAAAAACAACAAAGGAACTCCTCCAAGCCCAAGTATGAGTACTACATCGAGTACATCAGTAGCTACTCCAAGTCCTTCTCCACAAAGATCAGTAAGTTCTTCACCTATGGATATTGATTATCCATCAAGAGGTAAAATAACACTACAAAATAATCCATATTTTCAAATGTTGGATAAGAATTTCCCAAAAAGATACACTAGAAGTCAGGCTAGTGAAATGAATGCAGTTTTACAAAAACTTGAAAATTTGCATATGTATGGAGATGATGACTCCAATGATCCTAAGGGAGATGTAGTTAATTATGCTTTAGTGTCTAGTGCACAACTAGATCCATCTAGCTATGAGAAAGCATGCATTCATAATGTATGGTAGCAAGCCATGGAAGAGGAAATCGCCTTTGTAAAAAAGAATGATACTTGGGAGCTAGTGAAGCTTCCAAAGGGAAAAAAATGTGTTGGATGTAAATGGGTCTACAAGACCAAATTCAATTTTGATGGAAGTATTGAAAGACACAAGGCAAGACTTGTAGCAAAAGGATTTACTCATAAATATGGCATTGACTATGAGGAGACCTTTGCTCCTGTTGCCAGACAGGAAACTATCAGATCAGTACTTTCCTTGGTTGCCCACAAAGGGTGGAAAATTCAACACATGGATGTAAAATATGCCTTCTCAATGGGTACTTAAATGAGGAGGTTTATGTTCAACAACCTCAAGGCTTTAAAGAACAATCTAAGGAGAACCTTGTTTATAAACTAAAAAAAGCCCTATATGGCCTCAAGCAAGCACCAAGAGCATGGTACTCTTGCATTGATGGCTATTTCAAGGAATATGGATTCACTCGGAGCAAAAGTGAACCCACTCTCTACTACCTAAACTAAGGTAAAGATATTGTCATAGTTTGTTTATATGTGGATGATCTCATATTTATGGGTAGTAATGATAAGATGAATATGGATTTCAAACACTCCATGATGAAACAATTTGAGATGAAAGATCTGGGATTAATGCATTACTTCCTAGGCATGGAAGTTCATAAAAAAAAATAGAGGGATCTTCATATGTCAACACAAATATGCTCAAGATATGATTAAGAAATTTTCCATGGAGCAATGCAAATTTGTTGCAACTCCAATGGGTCATGGAATCCAGTTGAGCAAAGATGATGGAGCATCGAAAGTTGACTTGACCACTTAAAGAAGCATGGTTGGGAGTTTGATGTTTCTCACCAACACAAGAACTGATATTCAGTATGTTGTTTCTCTTGTTTCAAGGTTTATGGCGGATCCATCCGAGTTACATTTTCAAGCAACTAAAAGAATTTTGAGATATGTAAAGGGTACATTGGATTTTGGAATCCATTACCACAAATGTAATTCTATAAAGTTAGTTGGCTTCAGTGATAGTGATTGGGGCAGCAATATAGATGATAGAAAATCTACATCAGGGAACTGTTTTAGTCTAGGATCAAGACTAATTACATGGAGTTACAAAAAGAAAATTGTTGTAACATTGTCATCTACTGAGGCTGAGTATATAGCAATCACATATGCTAGTACTCAAGCTCTATGGTTGAGAAAAGTCCTTGAAGAGATCAGAGAACGACAAAGTGATCCTACCAGATTGTACTGTGATAACATGAGTGTCATTCAATTGGCATATAATCCTATCCACCATAGCAGATCAAAACACTTTGATATGAAGTATCACTTCATCCGAGACATGGTCGAAAACCAGGTAATTGAGCTTAGACATTGCAACACTTTGGACAACATGGCGGAAATCTTCACCAAAGGCATTGCTAAAGCTCAATTTATAAAGCTGAGAGATTGTATAGTCAGTCCTCTCAACTTTAAGGGGGATAATGTTAGTATTTAATCCACCTTTAGGTGGACGATAGACTTGGAATACAGGCTATGACGACAGGTGGCGAAGGGAAGTGAGAGAGTTTGATTAAAGTTTTTCCTTCTCTCCCCTTACTTCTCTCTTAATTTTCTCTCCTAATTATAGCTAGTTGTTATTTCGAGACTATATAAATTGTAATTCAACTATTTTGTAGTTAATCAAATGTTTTAATTTCACAGTAATGAATAAACAAGTGATCCATTGATTCTTCATCTAAGCAACATAAAGAGCATCTATTAGGAACAATCATCCCTATTTTTCTAAGATTATCTATTGTTAAAATATGATTTTGGAGTGCTAACCATAGAAAAAAAGAGACTTTTGGAATAAGGTCCTTAATCCAAACTTTTTGAACTGGAAAAGTTTGATTATCCTTTCCTTTGTCATAGTCAAAAGTAGAACTAACAATGAAAACTCCTTTAGAATTTGGTCCCCAAACAAACTTATCTTCTTTAGGATAAATGGGGAGGTAATATTGTTGTAAACAAAAAAACAAGAGATTTCAATCTACTTTGCATAACAACATCAACCCCCTCCAACTGTAGTTGCTTCCACATTCTGAAGTTATCTTCTATTGCAATATAATCCTGAACCAGGTAACCATATCTTCTTTTTAGGGGTTGCATTACACAGTGCCACTACTCATCTAAAATCAAGGGTTTCTCTGACAACCAAGCATCCTCCCAAAAATAAATTTTATCTCCCTTTCCAACCTTCCACCTCAATCCTTTCCATAAAATATTTCTAGTTTTCATCAATCCATTCCACAAGGAAGATCCCATTGGAGGATTAAGACTATAGGCAAAGGATACTCTATTTTGGAGATATTTAGTAGATAGTATTTGGGCCCAAAAATAAAATTTTCAAGCATTTGTCTCCATCCCACCTTGGCCATAAGAGCTTGATTCATCTGCTTCACCTTTCTAATTCCTAGACCTCCTTCCTTCTTAGGCCTACAAACTTTATCCCAAGCCACCAAACTCATCCGTTGTTTTTCTTCCACACCTATCCATAAAAAGTTCCTTTGAATTTGCTCTAATTTTTCAGCCATCGTTGTTGGAACTTTAAACAAAGACATCATATAAATAGGGATATTTTGAAGAGTAGATTGTAACAGTTGAAGTTTACCTGCTTGAGTTAAAATAGAACCTTTCCAACCCATCAAATTTCTATTGAATATTTCAATTACCATATCCCAAAGATCACTCCTCATTCTTCCAACAAAAAGAGGTATTCCAAGGCAAACAGTGGGAAGATTATCCACTCTAAAACCAAATATTTTGGTAATTCTTTCCTGCCTAACCAAAGGTGTATTGATAAAAAACAATTTGCTCTTCAAAAAGTTAATTAACTGACCTGAAGCTTGTTCATAGGTTTGAAGGATAAGCTTAATATTCTCAGCCTCACTAACTGATGCTTTAGACATAATAATGGTATCATCAATAAATTGTTGATGAGTGATTGATTCTAAGTGAGAAGCAAGTCTAATTCCTTTGATGATAACATCATTTCTTGCTATTGTTAGGCTTCTTCCTAGATATTCAGCAATAATAATAAAAAAATAAGGTGAAATAGGGTCACCTTGCCTCAACCCCCTTTTACTAGGGAAGAAACCCACTGGTTCTCCATTAACTAAAATAGAGTAGCACGGAGTAGAAATACAAAGTCTGATCCAATTCCTCCAATCTTACCCAAAACCAAAATACTGCAAGACCCTATCTAAGAAGCTCCAAGAGACTCTGTCATAAGCCTTGTTCATGTCCAATTTTAGCAACATACCCTTTGAACCGCTAGCTTTCATAGAATGTAAGGTTTCATGCATTGTTACTATCCCATCCAAAATTTGTCTCTTTTGCACAAAATCACTTTGTTGCGATGAAATAATGTGGGGGAGAATAATCTTCAATCTATTAGCTAGAACTTTAGTTAGGATCTTGTAAATAGAATTACATAAGCTAATAGGGCAAAAATATTTTAACATATCTGCTCCTTGCTTCTTTGGTATTAAAATCGGGAAGGTAGAATTCCACTCTTGAAGAGTAGTTTTCAAGGATGACATGATTGATAATGATATAATAGTTTTTAAAAGCACAAGGTTAATATGTAAGTTTAACAGATATTGTACATTTTTTTACATTCAAAATGGATTAAATAGAAATGGGGATTGAATTCAATTATTTCGTGTTTTCTTTTAGAAAGGATTTCTTTCATATAAAATTAAAAATTGAGTGATAAAATAATGGGGTTGGCCCATTTTTTAGGGAGAGAGATGAGCCGTATTTAAAAATAATAGAGTGAATTTTCTATGGAAACAAAAACTATTAAAAGGATCTCATTGTGGGAAAGTCTTTTTGGATTTCCATGTTGGCTTATTAATAAGGAGGTTTTGAAGAATATTGTAATAGCCTAGGGGAAGTTCATTCAGAAGGGACTTAAGGAGAAAAAACATGTTGTGTTAGCTAGATATGTGTTGCCATGGATATCTCAAAATATTTTTTAAATTCTATTAAGATTAAATTTGAATCAAGAAAATGGGATTGACAAGTGGATTATAAAAATTTGCATTTCATTGCTAGAAATATTATTAGAATGGACACATGACAAGAGATTGCAAAGTAAAAATGATTGATAAAGACAAAAAATTGCTCATTAGACAAACTTTAGGATGGCACAAGGAGATCATTTTATAGTAAAATATTAGCTTAGACCAGGATTTATCCACTCCCAAAAAGTGGTAAAGAAATCCCTATACCTTGTTATATGACAAAGACCTTCATGGTTCATTCAAAGAAAACATTAGAAGAAACTAAGTAGGATGCAAAGGATGAGGAATTAAACCATGCAATTTCAAATTTAGAAGGAACTAAAGATGTGAAGGAAGATTTTGGGGAAACTTTTTTTTGAAGGTGTAAGAGTTCAAGTTTAATCCAAGTAGTAGAAAACCATCTTCCTATAATAAAATCAAAAGTAATATAGATTCTATCCCTTGCACTTTAAGGTTTCAAGGATGTTATTTATGCTTTTCAATGCATCACAAGAAAATAAGCACTATAGAGGATGTCCCTTGCTCTTTGGGATTTCCATGGCACTCCAAAGAACTCAATGTTTTAGAGGTTATCCCTTGAGCTTTAGGTTCTTTAGAATAAAAACCTATAGATAAAAATTCACATTATAAAATTGTAAAAATGGAAGAGATTTATGATTATGAAAACATTAGAGAGAATGAAAAAAGAAGAAGAAATACCCTGAAAGTAGAAACAAAGAGAAAATGAAACCTAGAGGGATATCAATCATAGAAATTGAAAAAAATATTATTATTTTTATTAGGTATAAGAAGGGGTTTTGAAAGGATCCTTGAACCTTTTACAACCTATACGAAAAAGCTTCCAAGGAAGAACCAAAGAGAAACCAACATGGAGCGATCCCACCTAATGGATCTAGGAAAACAAGCACAATCCTAAACTGAGAACCAGTAGATATGAGCAAAGAAGAGCAAGATTAGATAAAGCAAATAATTAAGAGAATCAAACTTTGAAAATGACAACCACAATAGGATCCACTCCCGCCTCAAGATCTTCTAGGTCACACTGACAATAGAGAAGGTCTGGAATGAGTATCTTCCAAAATGAACTAGCATTTCCTGCCCAAGTTGTTGCCTAGAGAACATAAAGAGATTTTAAATTTAAATTGCAAAAAGCACCCATGTGATAATAATCTGACAATTCTTGCCCAAGCTATCTCTAGGAAAAGAAAAAATAACTTTTTAATAAAATAATGTTGTCGCCCATAGGGTAGTTCAAAATTTGAAAAAAGGCCAAAAGGCTTCCAAAAAACTTAACACGCAACTATAGAGAAAAGCCCCCGAGAAAGAGACTACAAAGACCTCCCCTATTTTGGATCTTGAATGTAACAAAACTCAACACCCAAAACTAGGAATAATCAAACTCTTTACTTCTAGAAGAAGATTTTCATCTATGAAATTTGGTATTGAGTCTCTTTCCCCCACCAAGGGAAGAAAATGGTAGCGATCTGAAGGAAGCAACACTTAATTGTTTTTCAAAAAAATCTTGATCTCTCTCCATTTTTAAGATCGATTGTGATCCATTTGCTATCATTATTTATGTTTCCTTTTTTCTGATATCGTTATTGGACAATTTTTCAACTTTACATTCCATGCCCACATCAACACTTCCCTTTTTTTACTTCTTGTTTTTGGACCTGGGGGAGCATGGTCCTTCTCCATTTTTGGCTTACCTTTAGGAATTATTACTAGAATTCAAAAACCTAGGAGTCTTGTTCTTGAAGAGCCTTATCCTTTTCAAGGGAAAGGATTTTTTATATTTGTTAACCCCGATTTGCTTTCGAGGGAGCATAGGAAAAAATGGAAGCCATCAAAACTTTAGATCCAACTTGTCCTTCTTTAGCTTCCTACGATATCATATATTGAATGTCACAAACTCCAATCTCTTTCGAGGGAGAGTGTAGCTCATTAGCAGTTGCAATAACATCAATATCAGTTTGTCCTACCTCAACTTCCTGAAAATAGGAGTTGTCAACCACATCCTTGGAAATTCCTTGAGACTTACCTTCAACAATTTTCTTTGTTCAGGAATTCTTTTTAGATTTTTTTTTGAGATATAGAGATTAGAAAGATGCTTTATTTTCTTGCAAATAGAACAGAGATTGGGTTTATTTGTATATTCTATAGGTTGAATCCAGAAGCCGAGATCAAATATGAGCTCGATAGAGCTTGGGAGGTTAGCTTCTAGATCAACATTGACACACATCCTTGCAAAGATCATTCTTGAATTTGATCTCATAGCAAAATAAATCAGGATGATATCTTCAATAGCCTTGGCAATACTTCTCTGAATGTCTCGTGCCATAGATGGAAGGGAAGACCAAGGAGTCTGACCCACAATGGTATTGTGTTAATTTTATCAGTAACTAGACTAAATTTAATCCTCCATTTTTGGAGGAACATGCCCTTTTGCCATAAAACTAAGGACCTCCACCAAGAATCCTTCTCATGTCATCTTCATAGTTCAACTTAATGAAGAAAAAGGATTTTGGAAGAGGCATAATTTCCATAAGACCTTGCAGTCTCCACTTGGAACAAGCCCATATTTTGATGGAATTTGAGTCTGGTCGAATCCCTAAGAATTTACCCACAAGGTAAAAATATCTCTGCTCCAAGTTGAGCCTTAGGAGATCTGTAAGAGCGTGAAGTTTCCTCTTAACCAGATTGGGATCAAAAATAAATTTTGAAGAGATTTACCTATATGAGGAGTTTGATACCACCGCAACATAGGATTGCATGCCTGGATAAAAAGGAAAATGACATTCTTGCAACCCCAAGGGTGGGTCTGCTCTACCAACTAGAGCATCACCCGATCTACGTGATCCGCTATTCTCCACCTTCCCATTTGATCCGCTTGATCCACCATTTCTCACCTTCCCGTTTAGCAACTTCTCGCTCTCACTTGTTTTCAGATGAAGGATGATTTTTGAAAAATATATTATAGGTTAAAAAAAGAGCAGGGATAAATCCAAATAAAAATAAAAGGTGATGGTGAAGATGCCATCTTAGGGGTATGAATAAGAATCCTAAAAAAATATTAATACAAGAATTAATAGGTTATTTTATTCTTGAATTTATTTTGATACAAAAGAAAATAATGAGTGAGGGATGTAAGGATGCATTAAAACGTTTTTGGAAGATAGGGGGTTGTCTAGTTGTTTAAACCATAAGAACTTCAAGAACTTCAAATGGCTTAAGGAAGGGGATAGAAAAACCTATTTTTCTATGCTAGTGTCAATAGATTTGTCTTTTTGTTTAGTGACACATTATTTTAACTCCAAATGTGAAAAAATTAAGGTAGAATAAGATATGAGGAAGAAATAATTAATTATTTCAAAAATAGTATATTAGAGTTATGCAAGATGAGGCCCAGGGTAAAGTTTTGCACAATATTCAACCAATTATCATACAAAGAAAATGAAAGCATGATGAGGAAGATCTCTAAGGAGGAGCTATAAGATACAATTCATTCCTTTCATCCTTATAAGGGTTCTAGCCCTAATAAATTTCCTACAATTTGTTTTTCAAAAAAATTGGGAATTGTTAAATAATAATATGTTGGTTGGAGTTGAAGAGGCTAAGAAAAATAATTCTACAATAAATAAGATTAATGCCACCTTTATTGTATTGATTTCCTAGAAAGATGAGACAAAATATGTTGATAATTTTTAATCCAATCAACCTTTGTGATATGCTTTATAACATAACTTAAAAATGATGGTAAACAAATTGAAAAGCAATCTATATTGTGTTATTTCAGAGCAATAGGGTGGTTTTGTTCATTCTCAATACATTCGTGATTATATAATAAGATGTCATTATTTCTCTTAATATTATAAAAAAACTATGTATGCTTGTAAAATTAGGTATGAACAAAGCTTATGATAGGGTTTGCTAGAGTTTTCTACATAATATTCTCATAAATTTTGGTTTTATTGTGAATGGATCAAATGTTCTTATGCACTCCAAAAAATAATATTTTTATCTATGGATTTCCTACCAAAGACTTCAAATTATCCCATAGGCTCTATTTGGGTAATTTGAAGTCTTTGGTAGGAAATCCAATGATCCTAATTTTATTTGACCTCAAGCAAACATCAGATGAGCTTCAAAATATGCTTCCAAGAGTTCTATTTTTCTATTTTTATATGGAAGGATGAATTGGTTTTGAAATTATCAAAAGATGGTGGATACTTGGTCAAATTGAGATATAAAGAATTGGAGCAATCAAAATTTCCTACTATCAATTATTTCCCTCAAAATAATGTTTAGTCACTTTAAGCCCTCTTCAAGACCTCAATATTCCATTAGTTACTAGTCTAAAGCAATTTTTTTACAAGTGAGACTAAAGAAGAGGATATTATCGACCTTTTAGATGTGCCTTGTGTAAGAAAAATCTAGAAACATCAAATCATTTACTTATTCATTGTCATTTTACTTACACCATTTGAGGTTGTTTTTTCAAAAAATGAGAATATTTTTGACAGTTACATCAACATTGAAAGAGTTAATGAAATGTTTGATTAATTGTTTCAATGCCAAAACATAATGCATTCATGGAGGATTAGTCCTACAATTTTTGGAGAATCTATGGCTTGAAAAGAATCATAGAATTTATAAAAACAAATCTGAAAAGCATGTCCAAGTTTGCAATCATATTATTGCCTTTTGTAGGGTGTTTACAAGCATGGTGCTAATCATAACTCTCGAAGTGTGGAAAAAAAGGTGTTTGCCTCTTGGTTATATGATTTAGATACATAGCACCATCTCAACAATGAAGTTAACATAAAGAATCTACACCTATCCATAGGAAAAATTAAATGTTTAGAAGTTGGGTTCAAAGTTAATTTTGATGTGTTTTCAAAGGGAACATGGGAAATGTTATCAAGGGTGGTGTTATTTTCAATAATAAAGGCAAACTTCCCCACTCAAAACCATATGAAACTTTAGCTATCCACCATGCAAGGCCTACAACACTTTTTACAAGGACCAAGATTGACATTGAGAAAAGATAGAGATATATTTCAATTGAGGGGGATTCATAAATTATTATTAATGCTATTATAAAGTTGGATGCAAGGATTAGATCAACAATAACATTATATTTTTGTCAAATTATTGTAGGAGCCAATATCTTCAAAATGTCTAACATATCTATAAATAAGGAAACATGGTAAAGATAATTTATTCATTCATAGTGTTGATTTTTGTCTTGATGGAATTCAAATTTTAAAAAGTAACTGGCTAAGATTAGGTGATGAAGTGTGCATATTAAGGTTAGAGGTGTAGGTTAATGGTCAACTCTAAGAGTTAGTATTAGCATTAATGGTTAGGAATGTGGGTTAACGTGTATGCATACAAAGAGTATTAGGGTTAGATATGTCATGTTATTGTGCTTGTGATTCTTAAGAGGGTTGTGTGTGAATATGTTAATGGTGGGTGTTATAAGAGTTTGTATTAAAGGCTTGTACAAATTGTATCTTTGGGAAGGCAAGATATTAGGGTTGGTATTAAGGATTGAGTATAAGTAGTGGATTAATGTATATTTGATTAAAGAATTAGTGCATTGGTATATGTTAAACATTTTGAAGATACTAGCTCCCACAATAATTTGAAAAAAATAATGTTATTGTTGATCTAATCTCTACATCCAACTTTATAATAACATTAATAATAATTTATGAATCCCCTCAATTGAAATATATCTCAATTTTGATCCTTGTAAAAAGTGCTCTATGGATAATAGAGTTAGGTGCATTGGTGTTAGGGTTACTTATTAGGAGTATGAATGTATGATTAGTAGGAGTTAAGGAGGTTAATAAACTTGTGATTGGAGTTCAAGCATTTAAAGGATTAGAATCAAGTTTTAGAAGTTTATGTGAATTTATTATTATTACATGTTGATCACTAAATTTCTTTATCATACTGCTATTTTATATATAATAGGAGGAAAGTGGGTGTTTCATAAGTGAGGGAGTGTTAGTATATTAGATGCTATCATAGTATCATTTAATAATTAGATTTAGTGGTTAGGAATGTTGCTAAACTTATGTTTTGTATACCTAGAGGGAGGCACAAGGGAGTGGGTTCTTTGTGTGCTTTTAGGTTTGGGATTAAGGCTAGTAGCATAAGTTTATAGTAAGAAGTGGGTTGTTTGTCAAGGGTTAGTGGTTAGGAATGTTGCTAAACTTGTGTTTTGTATACCTAGAGGGAGGCACAAGGGAGTGGGTTCTTTGTGTGCTTTCAGGTTTGGGATTAAGGCTAGTAGTATAAGTTTATAGTAAGAAGTGGGTTGTTTGTCAAGAGAAAGGGATGTGTTAATATTAAGGTTTTGCTTACAAATATAGATTAATTTTTTATCCTGTAGAGGATGATAATTAAATCCTAAATGGCTATATTATATTACATTTATTAAAAACTAAATATTCATCATTAAATTATGCCAAATTAAATATATTTGTATAATGATACAAACTACATGTTTTTAAATGTTTTTATAAGTGGAGTGTAAGGGTTTTAGAATGACAATGCCATAACTAAGGCAAACAATGTGTGTGAAGGTTATAGGAGATATTTGTAAGGGTTAGGGTCAACAAATTAGGGACAATAAGGGATGTGGATTAGTGTGTTTGTGGAAGATTGTTTTTATATGGTTTGTATTTAAGGTTAGTGGCATGAAAGTGTTAGTGTACGTTGAATTTGTTCATGTGTTACAAATGTGAACAAATATAATGAGGTGAGATTTCAAGTGATAAGTAGTGTGTTATAGGTGTATGTTAGTGGTTAGAGAAAGGGATTTATGAGTAAAGCATATAAAATTGTAAGGCTTGGGAGTTGTCTATAGTTTTGTGATTAAGTTTTACAAATTTAAAACCAAACTAAAAAATCTAGTGATATTATATGTTATATAAAAAATCACTCCATTTTCAAAACCCTTCTCAATGAGTGCATGTAGACTCTTTCCAACACATAACTATCAACTCCCCAAAAAATATATATGTTCTTTAATAAATTAATCTTCCTTTTAGTGCTAGATTTGTGTTAGTTTTAGAGTGTGGCTTAGACATTGTCACTTTTTGCATTACATTCGTTTAAAATTATTATGCAAAGCTAGAACAATGTTTGATATAAAATTTGAACCCAAAATAACTGCAAGCTTACTGGAGTGGTAAGGGCTTTGGCCTCTCTTTGACAGGTCCAAGGTTCAAACCCCACTTGGTATGAGGGGACTAAGACCCCTCATAAGAACCTGTGTAAACTCATTACAAAAAATAATAAAATATAGCAATAGTTGCAAGCTAAGTTACTAGGTTTGAGTTTTGAGTTCCACAAGTGTATAAATATATCTTGAAGTTTAAAAAATAGAAAAATAAAATTATTAATTTGAATATCTATAACAAAGAGAAATATAGGTTAAGAACTTCACATTTCATAGAAGAATGAAATTGACTTTCAAATGCGACTATGAATGTGTTTCCTTAATATTATTTTGTCATGTTAAGATCCTTTTAACTTCTTCCTAGGTTGTTCTATTTTATAGATTCACTTCTTTTTTACTCTTGTTTTCCATTGAAGGATGTTTATTATGTTTGTTGGATTTGTTTAAGTTATAATTTCCTCTAATTTGAGGATATTAGATAATGTCTATGCTTCCAAGTGATAAGAATGTTGAAGCATAACTAAGTAATTATGAGATGGTAGAGCAAGAAAAGGATTAAGTAATTATGAGATGGTAGAGCAAGAAGAGGATTAAGTAATTACGAGATGGTAGAGCAAGAAGAGGACAAGGGGGATTCCAACATGAAATAACAAGGAAAGGATTGAGAAAAATACTATAGAAGATTTAACAAACATAAGCTATACATTTTAAATTGTGGAAATTTAATGCCATTGTTGTAAATCTTTCAATTTCATAAGCAAAAATTAGACAACCTTTTGCATTTGAGTGTTTAAAACCCATAGAGGGTTTTCTTAAACACCTGACATGTTCTTTAATTTCATGTTCACTCTTTAATGTTGTATTTCCATTGTGCTTTGTGTGTAGAAGACTGACTTTGATGAAGAATTTTATAATTTCACTAGTGAATAATATCTCCTTTCATTCCGAATGAGTTCATGGTTGTCACCATGGATGAAGGCTCATGGAATTTGGTTGGTAAACTCCAAGGGAACCGTCCGAATATTGATGCCTTATGGAAATGAGCTTTAATCGAGTGGAAAACCAAAGGATCTTTGAAGATTGTGGTGGTTTCCAACGCTTTTTTCTTAATCAAATTCAACTGTGAAGAAGACTACAGTATATCCTTGGGAGAGGGCCCTGGTTCTTCGACAGAAGGGGGCTCTTCCTGCAAAAACCCAAGGACTCAGAAAGTTAATATGGTTCCGCTCTGGATTAGGCTCCCAGATTTGCCTTTCCACTTTTGGCATGAAGATATATTGCGAGGTATAGCTAAAGTTGTTGGGGATTTAATCTTTGATCGATTCTGCAACTCGAGCCAAGTCGAGAATGATTTTTGCTAGGATGTGTAATGGCAGACTTGGAGGCGGATTTGCCACACCATATTGATCTCATTTCGAACCAGGGTTCTTGGACCCAATCCATAGTTTACGAGAACAAACCTATCAGATGCTCAATCTGTAGTAGTTTTGGTCATTCCTCTAGTGCGGGGCCTAAGGGCATTCAAAACCGTCCCAAGCAGAACTTAGCTAAGAAGCAACTAGTGGTGTCTCAGGGTCATAGCCAGAGCATAGGGTCCATGGCGGATCCTATGTCGAATCCCATTTGTATTGAAAATGAGGACCTAGTTGCAGGGGATAGGATCATGGATGAGATGGTGGAGGTTGATATTAGTAATCTAGGAGTGACAGTTGTGAAGAATCTGGATAGTTCCTGTAGTGGCTATTCTCAGCCTGACCACGCTGTTTTTAAATCTGAAACTCCTATTCCTCATAAGTCCCTTCAAAATTCTTTTCTCGGCTTATATTTTCAGGTAGTGGCTCAGGAGGAGCATGGTGTTCCTCAAGATGTAGCTCAGGGTGGTTCTCCCCCTTCGAAGGTTGTGGTGGAGCCCAATTCTCCTTTGAAGGCTGTGGTTTCTCAAAAAGAAGTTCAGTCCCCTCTCCCTAGGGAGGGAGCACCAAGGGTAATATATTCTTGGCCTAAAACAAGAAGCAATCAAAAAGGCCAATCAAATTTGGGGGTAAAAAGGAAGATTGGAAAATTGCCCAGGTTTTAGGTAGTAGATACAGGGGATGCAGATGATCTTCAATTCCTGTCGAAGATTGAAAAGGAAAAGGAGCCAAAAGGTAAACAACATAAGCTTGATTCATTTTGCCAATCCTCCTAGTTTCCTGAGGTGGAAAATAGTATCAAATCTCGTAAATGAAGATTTTACCTTGAGCTAACGAAATGCAAAATTAGTTTCAATGGGGTTATGATTTTTGATCTCCAACTTCCAGCAGAGGTCCGGTTGTCTCAGCCGGAAGGAATCAAATAATGCTTCTATGCAGATTGGTGGGTGTCCCACCCCCAGTAGTGATCCAAATTGCTTCATCAGGAAGGGGATGGATTTTGTCTCTAAGTTGAGTGGCAGTTTTTTGGGTGCAAAATCGGTGTAGTTTTCTATGGTGGTTTTGATCCTTTTTGTCTGGGCGGTAGTTTAGATTTTATTTGCCTATTCTTGGCCCGTTTAAATGCTTTTTAGTTTCAAGATTTGTGTCGGATTCTATCTTGGCTGGGCAACATTTTGTTTTCAAATTTTAAATTTTTTTGCTGATGTAAATGTCGCCTGATAGCTCTTTGGTTGGCAACTTGATCTTTGGTTGAAGTGTTTCGTCACCTTGCTCTGCTTTGTTAAAAGGTTTGGAGACCCTTTTAAAACTCCTTCATCCATCTAATAAAAATAAAAACTCCTTTTCTAAGGGTTTAAGCTAAATTATAATTTTCAAACCAATCCAAAATACTTCATTAGATGTGTGATAAATTATGAAATCAAGTTTTAAATCACCATCCCCTGAATGAGAGACCATATTCCAATTTCACCATGGCTTGGCATAAAACAATATCTTAAATCTCAAGCCCACAATAATCTCTATTATGGATGTGAAAATAATAATAATCCCTTTCAAGGAAAACAAAAATGAAGATGAGTTTATTAGCTACCCATAATAGTTCCACATGAAAAGGACAATTAGGAATATAAACATTTGAGATTGGTCACTATTTTAGGGCTTGTAATTGAGATCATCAAAATTTGTATTGTTCTAACCACCAAGATCTTAAAGTCCCTTATGGAGAGCTAGAGTTGACAATCGATTTACACATTGATTCCCTATTTGTCTTGTGTTGAAATTCAACATATTAAGATAACTGCCTTCTATGTTTTGAACTAGGAATTAAATCCAAAGGGGTTCGATTGGTTCATTCAATTCAATTTTTCTTGTTCATAACTAATCATTTGAGTTTGCCTCAAGTACACAAAGAAAACCAACCACAAGCTAAAAATAGACCTTGTTTGATATAAAGAATCTGATGATATTGTTGATAGCTATACCAATCTAGCCAAGGTAAACATCTGGAATTTTGCTTGTATACTTTGTTACCCTTTCCCAACTACCAACACAAGTCCCCATCAATATTAAAAGAAAACCAACCACAAGCTAATAGTAGACCTTGTTTGATATAAAGAATCTGATGATATTGTTGATAGCTATACCAATCTGGCCAAGGTAAACACCTGGAATTTTGCTTGTATAATTTGTTATCCTTTCCCGACTACCAACACAAGTCCCTATTGGCAATTTTGCCACATTAAATCTTTTGATAAATTTAGGCCTAAGTATGGAGCTTTCAAGCGGTAAAGAACATGTTGAGGTGTTCGGGTTTTCGCGGGCCATAAACGGGAGTGATAAAATGGACAAAATGAGCTCTGGATATTTTATCATTGTAGATCTTCTCGCCAGCTTTTCGACGATATATTATAATAGGCGATCGGGTTAGCGGATCAAAAGTTATGGCCCCGGGAAGCAGAACCAGGAAACCCAGTTTTTTGTGCGAAGTCCGACTGCGCCCAGTTTTTGTGCGAAGTCGGACTGCGCCCTTCTTCCTGAGCGCACTTGGAAACAGTCTGGCAGAGAAATTGACTAAGTGTTGGAGCGCAACCCGACTTCGCAGCGAAGTCGGACTGCGCTCCCTTGTCCATGCGAAGTCCGAACAGCGGTGAGAATCAGCAAGTGCCGGTGCGCAACCCGACTTCGCAGCGAAGTCGGAGTACGCCCTTTGACCGGTGCGCAGTAGGGAGACAAACTCAGAAGTTGACTAAGGCATGAAAGGCCTCCCCAACTGCGCTGTTTTTCACCTGTGCAACCCGACGACGCTCTGATCCTGGGCGAAGTTGGATAAACTGCCTTTCAAGGCAGACACGTGTCAAGCAACATCATCCGACAAGTGTCCAACTTTGGGATCCGAGCCGAGACGTGTCGAGCACAAGGACAAGCATGGGATGCACTACTTATGCCAACTACCGCCTTTAAAGCTAATTGGAGGTTCTACCTGCTTCAGCTACCCGCCTTCCTGCCGATGAGAAGTTCTACCTAACACGCTGCCACGTATCTGTACAGCCTTCAGGGAGACCATGTCAAGAGTACAGTCCAGTCCGACAAAGGTCAGCATCAACAGTTCCGCGACTGCTTTTGTCAGCTAATGTTTGACTAGGACTTTGTGCCCATTAATGTATCGGGGGGTTCTCGGACTATAAATACCCACCACATTTTCATTGTAATGTGGTGGAAGGGGAATGTCTGTTAGGGAACCATTGTAGTTGTGCTTCTGCATTTTAATATAATACATACACTTGGTGTTGTCCTATTGTTTTTATTTTGTATGCTACCTCTCTTTGACATTTCTGCCTCATGTTTTCCTGTATCATTGCTTGTTGTTGTACTGAACTCTGGACTCCGGCATTTGGTGATCAGGTATTCCTAGGATGTATAAATTAAAGGATACATAGGGTAAACGTTAGTGGCAGTTTTTTGGTTATGTTTTGTGTTATAGTGTTGTTAGTAGTGGTGATTGATGCATTCTCGTACTGTTAGTTCCTTGGAGGGAATGTCTGTTAGGGAACCATTGTAGCTGTGCTTCTGGCTCTTAATACAAAACATATACCCGACTCTGTTCTACTGGTTAGTGACAGCATCCATAGTGGTGTGTTATGGTTATATTGGTGTTAGTAGTGGTGATTGATGTGTTGTCATATTGTTAGTTCCCCCACCCAACTCCAATCTAATTTGAAATCCCTTTCTGCATTTTTATCTAATTTGGAATCCCTTTCTGCATTTTTATCTCTTTCCCTGCACTCTTATCCTAAACCATAAAACCCCCACAGGAAGTCGGCCTTCTCCGGAGATTGGCACGGAAGGCATTCCTTCCTTCCGACCTTTCAATGTTGGTTTGCGGGTCTAGGGCGCAATAAAAACAAATCCTTTCCTCATGGCGGATTTGTAACCAACAGTTTTTGGCACGCCCGGTGGGACAAAGGGTCCCACATTTGGAAGATCTCAAGCTCGTCCTCACTCGGGCTGATAGTTTCTTTCCGAATACCCGATGGGACAAGGAAGTTTCCCACTCCCAAACAGAATCGAAGCACTGGTGTTCGCTTCATTGCTGTTCAAAATCAGAGCACCTGGCGACTCTGCACGTTCATATTCTCTGAGTCCGAAAGACCGGTCCTGACGCCTTCATTCAAACGAGAAGGTGGCGAGCGAGGAACCGGGAAACCGACTGACTTTACGAAATTAATACCAACGCTCCAGGCGAGCGCGTCGGGCTGGCTGATTACCAAGCTCGCATAGACGAATCCGTGAGGTGAGACGATCAATCTCCATATTTTAAGGAAGCCCGAGTTGGTGAATCTTTGGCTTGCCTTCATCTGGCAAAATCACCTGGCGACTCTGACTGAGCTGAAGATCCAGATTTCTTGATCGCGGATGCCCTTTTTTAAGCTAATAGAAGACACCCCGGAGGAATCAAGGTTTGGTGAGCAGCCTTGACCTCACAAGCGGAGAAATGAATGTTCACCTACAGTCTCCACCGTGGTGGTATTGGCTCCAACTATCACCGCAACCGGTACCCGAAGAGGGCTCCCGTCTGACAAATCTCCTTTTCACATTGTTCATCAATTGTACGGGTACCGGCATGAATGACAATCTGCCACGTTGCACCATGTTCGCGACCTGGCAAACTTTGGGAGGCCAGCCGGACTTCAAAGATCATTTGAAGTACAATCAGATCTGGTCCGGACACTGCAGGTTCACCGGATAGGCAACCAAAGCTAGATTTGTGTTGGCGGCATGGCAATAATGCCGCAAAATTTTGTATAAATAAGCCGGCTAGTATTCAAAGTTTTAGTTGTTTCCTTAATTTAGTCTGTGCAGTGTTTTCTTTTTAAGTGTTCCAAGAGGGCCGTGGGTGCCAAGGGTTTCAGAAAGAGGTTATTGCTGGCAGTGAGTATCAAGAGTACGACGAGGGTGACTCTGTTGCCCAATGGATAAAGGCCTGGGTCCTCACATCGAGGCGAGCTCAATGCCCCGCGAGCCGCCAGGAATGTTGGCAATTTTGCCACATTAAATCTTTTGATAAATTTAGGCCTAAGTATGGAGTTTTCAAGCGGTAAAGAGCATGCTGAGGTGTTCGGGTTTTCGCGGGCCATAAACGGGGGCGATAAAATGGACAAATGAGCTCTGGATATTTTATCATTGCAGTTCTTCTCGCCAGCTTTCCGACGATATATTATAATAGGCGATCGGGTTAGCGGATCAAAAGTTATGGCCCGGGAAGCAGAACCAGGAAACCCAGTTTTTTGTGCGAAGTCCGACTGCGCCCTTCTTCCTGAGCGCACTTGGAAACAGTCTGGCAGAGAAATTGACTAAGTGTTGGAGCGCAACCCGAATTCGCAGCGAAGTCGGACTGTGCTCCCTTGTCCGTGCGAAGTCCGAACAGCGGTGAGAATCAGCAAGTGTCGGTGCGCAACCCGACTTCGCAGCGAAGTCGGAGTACGCCCTTTGACCGGTGCGCAGTAGGGAGACAAACTCAGAAGTTGACTAAGGCATGAAAGGCCTCCCCAACTGCTGCTTTTCACCGCGCAACCCGACGACGCTCCGATCTCGGGCGAAGTTAGATAAAGCGCCTTTCAAGGCGGACACATGTCAAGCGAACATCATCCGACAAGTGTCCAACTTTGGGATCCGAGCCGAGACGTGTCGAGCACAAGGACAAGCATGGGATGCACTACTTATGCCGGCTACCGCCTTTAAAGGCTGATTGGAGGTTCTACCGCCTCGCCTACCCGCCTTCCTGCCGATGAGAAGTTCTACCTAACACGCTACCACGTATTTGTACAGCCTTCAGGGAGACCATGCTGAGAGTACAGTCCAGCCCGACAAAGGTCAGCATCAGCAGTTCCGCGGCTGCTTTTGTCAGCTAATGTTTGACTGGGACTTTGTGCCCATTAATGTATCGAGGGTTCTCGGGCTATAAATACCCACCACATTTTCATTGTAAGGTGGTGGAAGGGGAATGTCTGTTAGGGAACCACTGTAGCTGTGCTTCTGCCTTTTAATATAATACATACACTTGGTGCTGTCCTATTGTTTTTATTTTGTATGCTACCTCTCTTTGACATTTCTGCCTCATGTTTTCCTGTATCATTGCTTGTTGTTGTCCTGAACTCTGGACTCCGGCATTTGGTGATCAGGTATTCTTGGGATGTATAAATTAAAGGATACATAGGGTAAACGTTAGTGGCAGTTTTCTGGTTATGTTTTGTGTTATAGTGTTGTTAGTAGTGGTGATTGATGCGTTGCCGTACTGTTAGTTCCTTGGAGGGAATGTCTGTTAGGGAACCATTGTAGCTATGCTTCTGGCTCTTAATACAAAACATATACTGTCTCTGTTCTACTGGTTAGTGACAGCATCCATAGTGGTGTGTTATGGTTATATTGGTGTTAGTAGTGGTGATTGATGCGTTGCCGTACTGTTAGTTCCCCCCACCCAACTCCAATCTAATTTGGAATCCCTTTCTGCATTTTTATCTCTTTCCCTGCACTCTTATCCTAAACCATAAAACCCCCACAGGAAGCCGGCCTTCTCCGGAGATTGGCACGGAAGGCATTCCTTCCTTCCGGCATTTCAATGTTGGTTTGCGGGTCTAGGGCGCAATAACAACAAATCCTTTCCTCATGGCGGATTCGTAACCAACAGTCCCCATCAATATTAAACTTCCCCTTACCAGGTGGAGGGGGACCCTATTTAGCAGCATGGGAATGGTGATTGGATAGATTACCAAGCCATTACTAGGGAGTGTCTTATCAATGTCCTAGAGACTAAACTGTTTTCCCGATTGAAGGAGAGAAGCAAATTGTTGTGCAGATTGCGATAAATGTGATAGTAGTTTATGCAATGAAATCCCCTCTTTGAACATTTTTCAACCATCATTCAAAAGGAAAACTCACAAAATTGTTACTTAGCTATACATATTAGCTTGTAATTGTAAGAAAGTCTATTTGTACCAAATGGTGGGTGTGCACACGCATGTGCATGCGTGTGCACGTGTGTGCATGCATACATGTGCAGATCTTTAAACGATAGGCCTGCTGTGATCACAACCTACTCCAATTACAAGTTAATTTTGATGTGCCACATTGCACCTATGTGGAGTTAAAATAACTTTCAACATAAAGTGCACAATTACCAAGGATACAAACACTCTTGAGAAATAGATTTGAAAAGACATTTAGGATGGTCCAATAATGATGAGACAAAATATACAACATGACAATGTTGTCCATATATTTTTATGAGCTGAAGTGCCACTGAAGTGCCACCACGGGATCTCAGCAAGCATGTTAACTTAGAGTGCCCAAGTATTGGCCCCTCTCTATATGTTGTCTTAGAGATTAATTTGTGTGCCCCTCTGTTACTTGAATGTGTTGTCAATCTGCAGAAGTTGTACAAATGTAATCTACAAAAAACCATATACAAACTAAATTTCAAGCAAGGACAAAAATCAGATCACTTAGTATGGAGTGCCTATCCCAAACAATTTCATTGGTAACTTACCTGTCAAAACAAAAATTTTGTGATCATGTACTACGTGTGTGAAATTAATGCGTAGAAATATGTACAAATACTAAAGACATCATTTTTCACATAGCATGCCATACTTCTATATAAAATAATGCCACTTCATTACACGCAGTTGTCTTTCACATTCTTCTAGAGGTTCAATAAAAATTGAATGCTGTCCAACTTAATCATGATCATAAAATCTTCAATAACAACAAAAATATAAGCAGCCATGCATAAGATAGAGACCACTAAGTAGAACGCAACTTGTCATGATTACCAATGTTACACCAGAACTATCAAAATTCTTCTTGGTTTTATTGTGTCATGATTTCCATTTTGGTGTTACCTTTGTTGTAGGATGAAGCATATACAAGATATTAAATCATGTTCAATGGTGTAAGATATTCCCTGTTTCCTGGACAACCATACATCATATCCATGCAGAAACATAGACCAAGAAAAATACTGCAAATGAGAGAAAATTATAAAGAGCACTTCTATTCAAAGAGAGCATATTTGTTATGATATGTTATAAACCAAGCATAAATATATGTACAAAAAGGACAAAATTAACAGAAGACAGTAAAGTACCCACTTGTAATTGAATGGCTTCCAACCATAAATACCATGTCCCATTTGCCATCACCTGAGACTCTCAATTCTCACACAATAAGTACAATCTCTTCCAAATTTACATTTGGGCTTCCAACCATAAATATCCATGTCCCATTTGCCATCACCTGAGACTCTCAATTCTCACACAATAAGTACAATCTCTTCCAAATTTACATTTGGGTCCAAATGTGCCCAAGCAGCAATTCAGAAAAGGCATAACTGATTGCACTGGAGCAAAACTAAATATCACACAAATCGAATATCATAAGGAATAATAATATGACGCATGATGCAGATTAAAAAGCTGGGATCTCAACAGCAGGAGCTGGTTTTGCATGCAACAGAGGTTGAAGAGCTTTTACAACAATACTCATGTTTGGACGAAAATCAGCTTCATACTGTACACACAAGGCAGCAACTGCTGCCAGCTGTTTGAATTGTGCAGAAATCAGAAAAGCAGGTGAAAAAACAATAAAAATACCTGTTCCACTCAGTTCTTATACACAAAAGGCAGTAAATAAGATAGAAGCTACAAGCCTCAATTCCATACAATAATAATCAGTTGTAGGTTCTAGCATAAATGAATAACATTATAATATTATGAAGGACTAATCTTTGGTGTGATTCTTCAGATTCCAACAGTAAAAGCATATTTGACTATAGCACAGAATAAAGTAAAATCGACTAAAATGATAATTTGAGAAAGGAACATGCAACATGAAAGTTACTTCCAAAATAGGCTTTTCCTTTCGAAGCATAAGACAAACATATCCACTAGAAATAAAAAAGAAGAAATTTGAACTGTAGAATCCTTAAAATCATGATGACTAGGAAATCAAGTTCCAACCTAGGCCTTGGCCAAAGGGACATTTGCCTGGGTGTTGCACAGAACAGGATGTACAAGCTTGCATGGATACTGAGTGAAGAATCAACATGAGGGATTTATAAAATATAAAATAAAATGTAGAACATCCAAGCCACAATACAAGATAGATGATGTTCAAAAGTCCAGATCACATTAACAATTTAAAGAAATTTCATGACAACCACTGGCATTGTTTGAAATGTGTGAATGACAAAAACAAAGAACTACAAACAGAACAGCTAAGAAACTGGCAATTCAAGTGGAAATACTTGTGGTAATCACAATAGTGGTTCAAGGGGAATTCAGGCATCAAATCCTTCAGCAGCTGCTTCAGAATTGCCACTACAGGAATAAAACTAGTAAGGCAAATGAAGACTTGGCATGTAAGGTCTAGCTTAATTCATTTTGTCTTTCAATATCTGCTAGGCAATAGTACAGTTGGTATTGTAGAGAAAGTTTAACCCCAGACTCCAGTACAATAACCCCGTTGTGCATACGATTGAAGACGATTGAAGTAGATAATCACTTGTCTCAGTGATGAAGCCATCCACAAAGATGGATGTCTTACTGTTTGCCAAAAAGTTTGTGATACTAACAAATAGTAAGAAGATTAACCACCAGTTTAATCTATCTAAGACGAAACAAGCTTTGCAGAGCTTTAAATTGAATGAACAAAAGAACACGAGTTGAGAAAAGAACTAAAGAACAACTAAGAGTTAGTACAACGAAGGAAATACTGATGCACAGAAAAAGATTGCAAAAGATGTAATGAAGACACAAGCCAAACTAAGGCCTCATAAAAACTAAAAGGAACACAAATCCGTATAAATTCTAACCTTAGCCACTGCCTTAGGTGGATAGTCTCCTTTCAACCTTGGATCCACACATTGCTTCACTTTGTCCTCGCTAAGTCTTGGAGTTGCCTGTGAAAATATAACTGAATCCTATAAAAAGTAGAGTTGTGTATCTTATGTTTGAACTTTGGGATGAACAAGTTGCATGTAGAAAATATTGCCATCAGAATCCCAATCCAATCTTACGCCACATTAAGAAAACCTCAAATTAAAAAAAAAAATGTTTTCTTCATGATAAGCTATTCCTTCAACATGACACATATGGGCTGTATTTTCTATTCCTAGAAATAGAACTTAATAGAGGTCTGAAACTCCATGTATAAGGCAGAATAGCTATATTACCCATGTCACAAGACTCTGCTGACCACGTGGCAATGTGTGATCTACTGGCTTTCTCCCAGTCAATAGCTCTAGGAGAACAACACCAAAGCTGTAAACATCACTCTTTTGACTCAGTTGTCCTGTCATTGCATATCTGTCAAACAGCAGGTATTTTGAATTAAAAATGCCAGCAGACCTCATATGAAAGATGAAGCACTTGAAACTAATAGGTAAGGACCAATTCTATCTCTAGTCATATTTTGTGTCATTGATGGCTGGGGAACATAAAAAACCATCCCAACCAAACAGGGGAGAAGATGAAACATATATTTAAAGTTATTATATTAAACATGTCCATAATATTAAATTATTATAAATTATGAGGACATATTTTCCAAATAAATACCTATAAAAAACATGGATTGTTATTGGCAATGCTGCAAAATTGCAGAGGCAAGTTAAGACAGCTATGAGATTGGGACTATCCTTCCTTTCATTTCAAAGGTTGTTGCAGAAATCATATATCACAATATCTGCCTAAAAGCAGCACACTGTAGCTGTGTATGACATGTAATTGCCAAAAAAATTCCATGCACACGAAAATTGATATTTCTCTCATATTTAGACATGGTACCGAGCTAAGTCTGGTTCCCAAACTGTCAATGAGCATCATATACACAAATTGCTTGCTAATTACAATATCAAATATGCAGAATTGACCAGCTTAAAGACTTGAAAAGAATATCAGCATGGATGTGCCCACAAGACTTAACTTATTATAGAGCAACATCAGTGAAGAAAAGACAATAAAAAATGAACCCTAAATGTGCTGCTTGAGTAAATGATCAAATATAAAGGACGCTGAATGCAGGAACGATATTCTGGATGCCAATAACTATTTGGGTTTCACTAGTTCTCAGGGTACCAAAGACAAATACTGATCAATTAAGAGTAGATTGCAACTATCAGAATCTAAAGCAGTTACCAAAAAGGATCCCTTCCCTTTTTCTTTTATGACAACTATCTTAAAGGAATAGCAGGGATGGTTTTTGGCTTACGACCAACTAAGCATAGCTATGAAGTAAAAGTTGGAAATAAATTTCATTCTGCAATTCAGGATATTTGCATTTTATAGACAGCCCTTTGGGCTGTGTAAGGATCCCGTTACTTTTCCTTGAATCAAATTATTTGTTTCTAGAGAGGCGTTAGAAAAGAAATTTGAAAATCATTGTGGATGACTGGTGTGTATATAACTTAAAAACGAATCACTTATGACCCTATCACTATTCGGCTAATGCCATCTTCCTTTGTGATGGCCTCCATGTCAAGCTTAAGGGGGGATGTTAGACTGTAATTTTGCCTTGGGTCCTGCATCAAGCTTAAGGTAAAAACTTGAGCAATCGGTTCCCAAGTCAAAAGAGTAAAGTCAGCATAATTTATCATGATGTAGTATTTTAGTCTACTTGTAATATTTTATTATATCATGTGGGCCCAAGGTTAGGGTTTACCTTAACTTTGGCACACATGGGTTACTACGTATGCCAACAATATGTCAAGGGGAGACTTTAGAGCCCTATTGAAATATATAATTAGACAGGCCAAAATCCCCATTAACCATCACATCGCATCATGTTCTATTACATTGATTTATTGTATCAAGCGTTGTAAACTTCAAAATTGCACTTCTAGAGAAGATTGCTAAGGCATGGAAATTACTTTCTAGAAAGCTAGAACTATCTTTGGTTTTCCC
Organism: Wollemia nobilis; assembly: GCA_028583015.1. Lineage (NCBI taxonomy): Eukaryota > Viridiplantae > Streptophyta > Pinopsida > Araucariales > Araucariaceae > Wollemia > Wollemia nobilis. Next base: position 31,005,817 of record JAQPPZ010015824.1, read on the forward strand.
ATGTAAATCAATAAATTACTTTCTAGAAAGCTAGAACTATCTTTGGTTTTCCCATGTAAATCAATTCTTCTTCTCTTGTCTCATTGTTGATGCTTTCTTTAACCTTGAGAGATGACTTATGATATTCCAATGTGGATATGTTTCTTTTTCTTTTTTTTATTTTACATGGTGGAATCGGTAGCCGCCACGAATCCGAGCAGGTTGTCTGGCTTTTTATGGCCGCCACATTATTCTACGTTGTCCGCCCAGGAAGCCGTCACACAAATCTCCGCGCATTCCGCCACTATAAGCACCATGCCACGATCATTTTAAACCTTTTACGCCGCTGAAAGCACCAGGAAAGGGAAAAGTGTTCAGTTCGGCGAGGCCCGATATTTGAACCTTGGACCTCCGCCCCCTTATGGGGTTTGGGGGAACCAATTGGTCTACACCTTAGACCTTTGGATATGCTTCTTTACAAGTGCACTCATTGTTATTGATGTGGGTACTGGATATTTGATTATTATTGGTAATTTACACTTGAGTGATGTAAGTTTAAAAATATATTTTTATGATTTTATGATAAAATTCTATATGGTATCAAAGTAGAGTATACTTCTTTCTCCTTTCTCCTGGTTTTGATTTTGCATGATCTCATCTAACTTTTTGAAGATTAAGGTTTTTGCAAAATTTTGCAGAAACACCACTTTTTTTCCAAGGGACCATGACTTTTGGAAACAACATCAGATTCAGATAATTCTTGCATCAATGCTTTGAGTGCTATAAAATGAGTGGTCATATTGAGAAGTATTAATAGTATCAAGGAAATTATGGCTACCAAACATTGACCTTGGGAATCTGATATTTTGGACATTTTCAAGGAAAAGCATCAATGGCATGAGCTCAACCATTATATACATGGAATTTAAGGAAGAGACCTAGGTTCGAATCTTGCCAAACGATACACGCATAGTTGCCAAGCTGCTATAATACCACTATGCGGTCATGATGTAATATGGGGCGAGACCCATTTCAATCCCATATCACCAAGTAAAAACAATTGAAGGAAAATCATTATCTTCTTGTAAAGATGTAAGATTATTAATGTGTTTTTTTCACTGTTGGATTCAAAATTCAAAACTGTGAAAAATGAATTGTCACTGAGGAAAATCCAGGCAACATTGAAGGGAGATATAGGTATGAAAAATTGATCCTTAAAATTTTTAGTTTTTAAATGTGGATTTCAGAGAGATCAGCATACCATCTTATCCAAGAAAGGAAATCTTGCATTTTTGGTCTATATGCACTCCATTTGTATTTTTGAAATAGGAAAGGCATTACCTAGTGGATACAACCTTTTTTTGAAACACGAATTTTCCTTGGATTATGGAGAAATTAATCCATCAAGTTAGAAGAGAACAACAAATATTGAAACTTGTAAATGAATCCCTTGTAAAGAAAATTCATGGGGTGAAAGCTGCCTCTCTGTTCCACAAAGTTAAGTTATTGGTGATAAAGGAGTTGATATTGATGAAATTGATAGAGCTTATACCCTTGGCTTAGATGGATTTGCAGGACTCTTGATTCATCATGAGCTTGCCAAAGGATCAAGACCCAAAGAGGTACACTATTGAACTAATAATACAAGACAAAGCAAAAACTTTCTATTGCTCTCACAAGGGAATATCATATGCCCAAGAGGTGTTCTAGCTTGGATGTGACCTAAAATATTCACCTTCATCTTTACCTTTACCTACTGCAATCAGTACTACTCATGATGACATACTAATTTCTAGAAGGGTTATGCTAGAAGTTGTTATATACTTATACGAGATCATGGCAATTAAGACTGATTTACAGAAATTAAAAGAAGAGAAAGAAATTTTGGAAGACAGATTGTTATTGATTAATTGTTCTTTTGATTCATTGGATTTTGGTCAAGAATTGTTGCTTCTTATGCGTACAATGAACATGGTGATTAGAGACTTAAGTACTTTATTGATGATGATATTTTTTATGACGTTTTAAATAACTTTTTTAAAACTTTTCTTTGAAAGGAGAAGAATGCTTCTCCATCCCTCGAGTCCTCGAGTCACTTCATGATATGTAGGATTCCTAAAGAAAGACGAGGATTTCCTCTTTATTAGAGAGGATCATAGTTACGAAACTCGGCAGATTTTTTTTTTTGCCAAGTTATTGCTGAGTTTTTCCAAGTTTTTTTTTTTGGGTTTTTTTGCCAAGTTTTTTTTGCCTAGTCCACATTTGAGTCCCGGTTCGGCCTTGCCAAGTCCACGTCAAGTCCAAGTTTCTCTACTATGAGGATACCTATCTTGACAATGGCTTTTTTCAGAGTTAAGACTATCGAGAAACTAAAAGGTGCACTCCAGGCGTATTGTTGCTTAAGAATATGTGATGGACAACTTCATATTAAGATTCTGATTCCTCTTGGGAGGAGGGTTGAGAGAGAAAGCCTTGGGTATTTTGGATCCATTACCAAACAACATCAAAGAAGAGTATCATCCTTGTACCAACCACAATTCCTTTTAATCAATAAACATAGAGACCTTACCTAAAAATGACCCTACATTTGAGGCTTCATCCTCCGCTAGAGGAAAAGGAGAATATTAAGAACGATTGACATAAAAGGTAATTTCAGCATCAAGGGCAGCCCTGTAGAGACTAGAATAATGGTGCTCAAAAGATGTGTTAACACTGTTAACATCATAAAAATAGGATATGAGAAATGGTGTCCAACATCCCGTATGTACATATGGACAAACTGACAAAGGATCATCATTATCGACATCGTTTGGATCAAAGGTATGCATATAATAAGAAGTTCCATGGGTCAACAAATTGCAAGGACAACTATGATTGGAGTGAATTTGGATATCAGAATTCAAGTTATCAAAGATACTTTCCCTCTTCGCAAATTGGGGTATATCACCAACCACACTCACTTGCATCTAGGAATTCATATGCATATCATGATCTTATCCAAGCACTGCAATCTGCAGAAAGACACTTCCCAGAGATCTAGTTTTAAGAGGTATTCAAGAATACAGCCTTGGGGCTCATCATAGTTGGAGTATCCAACTTTCGATCATCAACGCTGATTTTAGAGGGTGAAAACAAGGGGATTCCATACATATTGGTTCCTCTTCAAGATTCATTGACACCATGATGTTTAGTGAACAATGGAGGGTCATCGTGAATATGATAGTTCAATTCTCTTTTTTGAGTTGTTTTCACTTTAAAGCAGTTGATAGCATTGTAAGCATAACCATTGCTTTGACCAATAGAGAGATAATAATGGTTGGTAGAGGGGACAAATCTGACATGGCGGCAACTCATGCACCATCGCAGCATTGGGTTGCCATGTATGTGCCTTGTACACACAATGATTTTGTCTTGTACATAGCTTGATATAGTTGTTGCATATAGATTGTCGTATGTGGATACACAACACCTAATGTTTGTAATAAAGTTAGTAGGGGTACTTTTCATAGTTGATGTATGTAGATGTCAATTATAGTTGGTAGTTAGGCAGTTGCCAACTGTCTATCCCGATTATCCCTTTGCACATATTCACCCCTACAATCTAAATTGTGGATGGTACATGTTACCTTGAGTAATCATATATGCATACTTGTTCAAGCATTGTACAAGTGTTGATGAGCATATGATATTGGATTGTCTTTTTGATTACATACAATAATGGCATTGTGTTCTATACCTTATTTTGAGTTGCTTCCATTTAATGCCATTGTATGTTATTTTCTCGCACTACGTGGAATATGAAACTATTTTTGTTACATTTGGTATTGTTGCCACAATGAGTGTAGATGAAAAGGACACAACGAAAAGGGCGAACATGACAAGAATTGATTGAGCGACAATCCATGAAGTGTATGCGGATCTGGATGCGCACAAAGACAAATGCAGGGTGAATCTACTTGTATGACACTTCACTTGTATGGCAACTTGCTTATATGGCACTTCATTTGTACTGCAACTCCTTGTATGGCACTCCTAGACTGCAACTTCAATCCTGCATACAAAACTTGGAAGGAACAACAACAAAATCTATCAAAACTACTGCATCAATAAGCCATATCAACACATATAGAAAACATACAATAGCAATAGATGAAGAATGGAAATTAGTAGATATTGCATTAACAATGGCCTGTATAGTGGAACATGTACGACATTCTCCTTAAATACAATATCCAATGTACCCTGTGAACCCTTCCTTCCATGCCAACCACTCCAACCACTATTCAATGCCAACAACATACTTCGACCAACCAGCACACAACCACAACACACATGAATGAGGGAAGGTTCTTATTTATACAACTAAGGAGGTAGTTGCACCCTCCAGCTTACTAACTACCCAACACTCATCATTTACATTTGACATGCATTTATCTTACATTTCCATTTCAATTGATGACTCGCTTTATGACTTGTCTGTACATAACAAATCCTTCATTAAACATTACACATTATCGCATGAAATATTACATCACCAATTTATTAATTATACATATATACATTTCGTCAAACACTTTGCGTACAAACTATAAAATAACACAAAATGACAACTTATTCGCTTTGACCTACCTACATATATCCCATCTCCTAGACTTGTCGACGTCCTCGACGACATAGAAGCTAAACACAAGGGATAGAAGCTCTCAACAACGTACTGGAATCTCTTGTTGTGCTCCTTCCACTTTCTCCTATTCTAGAAATCTTTTGCAACTGGCATCACTTCAAACTACTGCCCACAACAATTGTTCTTTGATTGCTCACTTCACTTTCTACAATCAACTGCATAATCAACTTAATCAACATGACCAACATAACAGGCAACGCCCATTGCCACCTTTGTAGCCTTCGCTTGACCTACTTAAACAGCTTCCCCTCAACTTTGAATGCCTTTTCTCTAGCTCTAGATGATAGCTTCTTGGCCTTTGACTGTCCTTAGCCTCTGATAAACATCCCTTGGTCTCAAACGGTTAACTTCTTCGCCTGAACGGCCCAACTCCATACTGCTAACACCCACTAGACAACCTACCTTGAGTCTTGACGGTCTAAGCTCTCCACTGTATGACAACTCTCTATACGCAACTCATTATACAACAACTCTCTGTACAACTCATTGTACGACAACTCTCTGTATGGCATTTGACACTCCTCATCGTACAACCTTGGCAACTCATCGTACGACATTGGCAATTCACCATACGACGTTGGAACTTCCAAATGGCCCTGCTCTAGATAGTTAGACACCAAAAAATCTCTTCTATATCACTCACTTCCTTGTTTGCATCAACCACTTTTGCAACTTCTTCCTACGCAACTTCAACTATATGTTGGATTTATGCCTCTTCAATTGAAATCAAGTTCACCTCCTTAATTGCAATCAGGTTCATCAAATTCGCCTCTTCTACTTCCCGACTAAGGTTGTGACTCTTCCCTAGTGCCTTGAACTCTGTACACATTATTGGTTCATCTCGACTTGCAACACTTTGACATTCACGTGCAAAATGCCCCCACAAATGGCATCGCCAACATTGTACAATGGGTCTACCCTCAGTATCATACTCAATTCTACATCTTCTAGTTCTCTCGGTGGTTGTTAGAGACCACATTACTAGCATCTCCCCTTGGTACAATCTCCCTTAGTGATGCATATTCCTATAGCAATGATCTTGTGTTCTTCGAGTCACACTCATCCTTAAACTTATCATTCTTCTCTTTAGAGTCACTTCCTTTGTTGACTTCTCAACCCCAACACTTGAACGATGAACTACTCTCATTCTCAAAATCACCACTCTCATTGTCAAAGTCACTCTCAACATGAGAATCATTGTCATTTTTAGGGTCACTTGCGGTAAGTTATATGTCATCCACCTCTCCAAGTTTCAGGCAGTGTTGGTTCAAACTTAAACGGCAACAACACCAAATGTAGCATGGCAAGAGTATTCCACTCTTGGAGGAACAATTTGAATGACATATTTATTGGTCAACAATGACTGCAATAAAGTCAATTCAGTATAGCAATGAACTACAGACACATGTACGACAACATCACTTGTATGGCACTTCAGTTGTATAGTACTTGTACGAAATTTCAGTTGTATGGCACTTGACTTGTACAACAACTTGCTTGTATGACACTTCATTTGTATTGCTACTCGTTGTATGACACTCCCGGACTGTGACTTCAATCCAACATACAGAACTTGGAAGGAACAACACAACTTGTTTAAACTATTGCAGCAATAAGCCATATCGACACATATAGGAAACATACAATAGCAATAGATGAAGAATGGAAACAAGTAGATATTGCAATAATAGTGGCTTGTACAACATTCTCCTTACATACAATACCCAAAGTACCCAGTCAACCCTTCCTTCCATGCCAACCACTCCAACCACTATTCGATGTCAACAACAACATACTTCGGCCAACCATCACACAACCACAACAACACAAATGAATGAGGGAAGGGTCTTATTTATACAACTAAGGAGGTAGTTGCATCCTCCAACTTACTAACTACCCGACACCTCATCATTTACATTTGACATGCATTTATCTTACATTTACATTTCATTTGATGACTCACTTTATGACTTGTCTGTACATAACTAATACTTCACTAAACATTACACATTATCGCATGAAATATTACATCACCACTTTATAACTTTATTAATTATACGTATGCACATTTCATCAAACACTTTGCGTACAAACTAAAAATAACACAAACAACAAAACTTATTCACTGATTATTTGCCTACCTACATACGTCTACCCTCTCCTCTAGATTGATTGATGTCCATGTCGATGACTATTGTTGCTCCTAAGGGCTTTGGCTCTGCTATGATTGGGGACTGGATTGAATCTGAATGGGTGCAACTCCCAACCTACTTGCATCTTCAAGGCATCGGTTTCTTGCTTTAAGCACTTTTCATAGGCTTTGTATCACACCCACTAGAAGCCATAATGTTGGGACTTCTACTCAATTTCTACAAGCCTAGCGTGCAACTCTGCTTCTCGCTTCTCCAGGCTTGCAAGTAGTCAATCTTTTTCTACTATCATCCGGTCACGATGGGCTACCTATTGAACCTTGGCTTCAAGAGCATGTTCAACTGATTTTGTTCTTCCCATTCTTTCTTCAGTTTATCCACTTCCTACTACAATCTTGCCAGCCCTACTTCGACTTCTTGCATTACTTGCCGAAGCTATTCTTCCACTTCTAGTTGACTATTGTTCCTTCTGCAATTTCAGATTATATTTCATCTCATGGAATGTCTCCAATCTGGCTGTTAACCACTATATCAAATAGGCCCAAAGTTCATCCTAGTGTATGTAGATTCCAACTCCAATGCCAATTTGACTTTCTTTACGGCCTAATATTTAGGATAGATATCACATTTATTCTCACCAACATGTACTCAAGGTGGGTGCGTGTACACAAATGTTCTCTCCAAAAACTGTCACACCAATCATCGTTTCTGTATAGTTGCCCGCACCAAGCTCCCATGGCTGAACTCAATGAATTTCAACGAATTACTTCATTTATTCCTCATATTGGGACCAACTAATCAATCAGCCCAACTCCGCATCTGCCCTCAGCTACCATAGCCACCATTCTCCAAGGGCACTAACTCAAAACTCACTACACACCCTATCAATCGCTCCACCTAGTTTCTCAAAGAAATTTTCAACCTCTTAATTGATTTTGGCACTATAGACTGGGGACTGCTAATTCAACACTTCAATAAATGCTTGCTCATGTCACTATCTGCCCCTAGGCTCATCATCCTTCGAGGTTGTTTCCTCCTTTTACTCCCACCAAGTCCTCCTTTGGCGTTCTTCCCCTTGTCAACCTTGCCTTTCTCTTGCATCTATGGCTACGGATATGTATTTGGCTACTTCTCTACTTCAGCCATAACTTGGTCTCCCATTGCCCCTTGACTACTCTAGCCCTTCTACCACAACACATACTTTGATATAGGGTTCTTTTCTTTCTCCTGGAACACCAAAAGAGTTTGTGTTGTCATTGCGGTGGTAGATGTAATCTCAATAGTCTCCTCATCATCCAAAGGAGGGGAACCACATCGCTTTGATTCTTCCGCAAACTGTTGTAGCAGGGTGGTGGTAAAACTCTCCTACCATAAATTTGGTGTGTCCACTGGAACTCCTTCGTACAACCTAGGTGTTCCTAGATCAAATCAATGCGACCTCTTGAACTCAGTTGGAGGTGAAGTGTCCATCGCCTTTGAGCAACATCTACATCTTCATCTTCCACAATTAGCTCTGGCTAAGTGGCTTTCTACGCAACTCCTCTCCTCTACTTTGCTAGGTTATCCCCTCTACTACCATTGTCTCTTGTGTAGCTTCTGGTTGATCCAATTGTTGTTCTTCTTGTGCAACCTCATGTGAAACCTCTCCTCGTACTAGAAATAGTACCTACGGTGCCTCCATGTGCAAGTTGACTCCTCGAATGTGCAAGGATGGCCTCTGAACTCCCTCTAATGACTTGATGTTCACTAGGCTATACAACAACATAAGTCAGCCCTTGAATTTGATAACACTGGCTTGGTACAATACGTCCAAGGCCTCCACCATGCCCACAAACTTTATCTACTACTGTGGTCTAAGATGGTTCCTTGGGAGGAATGATCCTCACCATCTGTCTTTGTGGTTGGGGTTGACGCTGAGGCTGCAACTATTGCTCCATTTGTTGCCATTGTCGGTCTAGTTGTTTCTACCTCTTTTCTATTCTCTCAAACTCGTCTACAATGGGTAGCCGCTCCTCACTCCCTTTAGTCTCAGACTAATCTTCTTCTTTGTCCGACGCATTTGTGTCATCTCCTTCATCTTTCTCTTATGATGACTCCATTAATTTCACCATTGGTGCCTTCCTTTTCTTTGTTGACGTGGTCTTCTTCTTCTGTCCTTCCAAGGCAAGACATGATTTTCTTACTGGTCTAGTTTCTAAAACTAGGGCCACATGAATACAATGCAAAATCGTAGATGATCCTTCTAAAACATGCTGAGGCAAGTCCAACCCCAAAATTTGGACCTTGTATGTTACCACATCTAGAAGCAATGTGATAACATGAAAATCCATCGAGAAATTTTGTGTACCACAACAGAAAATTCTAAATGTGGTCTAAAAGAAATGTTGCCCAATCAAATTTCATCCCACATATGAATTCCTCCATATATGATACGAACCAAGTAGGCATATTAGAGGCTGCTTGTTCACCTGACAACCAAGACATCACTATGTTCATAACACAATGAAGCTGGATCATCTTCAAGTGTTGCATCTTCAACTCGTGATTGTTGTGCTTCATCAACTTACCAAACTCTCCCAAACTCAAGTTGGTAAATTTATCAACTAACACTTGCGACTTGTACAACTCTATCCCTTCACCAGTCTGCTATTTGCGACACGTAGTCCAACCACTTGTTTAAAATTATTAGGGGAGTAAGAAATCTATACATCCTTTTCTAACCTGGATTATGCTTCTCTTCTTCTTTAGGTCGAACATCTCCAACATCTACAACAAATACAGCTTGAATAAACTTTTGTCAAAACTGGCAACTTGCATGATGTGGTGGACATCCGCATTTTGAAAGGCTGATTTTAACGGTTGGTCTACAGGATTCTCATTCCACCAAGTTTTGCAAAACTTCTGGCAAGTGTTGTCCAAGTGATTTCATCAAGGGGCGTCTACATCTCTCCTTCTACTGTGGAGATGTCGTTGACTCTTTTCTCTTGTCCTTCTGGTCATCATCTAGTGTTCTCGTCCTTGACCTCGACCTCAAGCCACCTTCCTCTCTGCCTTCTATTTGGTGACATGCATTTCCCTGCTTCACTTCCATTTCGTGCTCCTCTCACTCCTAGTGGTGTGCGCACTCCGAGTGACTTCTATAGAAGCCTATGCTCACGCTTCCTTTGCGTGTTTGGCGTCCTTGCCACAACACTAGGATAGACGCAACTCTTGGAGGGTTTCTTCTCAGCTGTCATTCTCCTATTTTTGTGACTCGCAACCTTCTACTGCATTTCACCTGCACTCAACTCTGCAGGTTTTCGAATTTGAACTTCTCCAACGACAGTTAATTCCAACTACCCCAACCATCTCTCAACCGATGTAGGACTCTAGCAGCTCCACGCAACACATGTCCCATGTTTCGTGTCGCTCTCTTCCTCATTGTATGTGCCCTTATTGTTTTTTGTCCTATTGCAAGCTCAAACGGCCTTCCTCCATCTCCAGACAATTTGCCTCCTTGCCTCAACCCAGACGGTTTGTACGAGTTCCCTAACGGCCCAGTAAAGTTCCCAGACGACCCAATCAAGTTTCCTGATAACCCGAGGGATTTATTGGACAACTCTGATAAATTGCTTGACAACCCTCCTCCGTTAGACAACCTTCCCTACTCAGAGAGCACATCCCAGTTTTCAAATGACCTTGTTCAATTTCTCCTCCTGATGACGCACCTCCTCAACCAGACGACCCACTTCTTAGCTTAGACGGTGCATAATTTTCTTAGATGACCCTCTTCCTTACTTCCTCTCTCGGGATAGTGTCCTATATGACATTGCGTATGGCTTGCTTCATTTTTCAGACTATCTATCCCATCCCTAGGACAACCCATTTTTGCTACAAGCGTAAGCTTCTCCTTTGCCAAGCACGCACTTCTTGTCACCGCGCTTATGTCTGGATGTCCTTCACCTCATGCTTCTGTCTTTTCACAACTAGCATGCATCTTTGTCATTCTAGCATGCAAACTTCTCTGAAACCCATGTTGGTTTTGCCTGCAAGGGTTTGAAATTCATCCTTCCTCCTCCATGGCTGTGTTTCCTAACTATAAGCACTTCACCTAAACACAATTTCAAATTTTTCCTATTGTCGTTTGAGGGTTTTCAGCAAAATTCTTGGTTCTACTACAATGTTGGCATGCCCTAGCTCCAACGCTCTAGTGAAATGTGCTTCCTTGCATCCGGTTCACCCTTCTTCGGCGCCTTGGAATTCTGCATGGTGGAATGCACCTGGTTAGCCCTTTAGACGTCTTAGTACGTGCCCTAGGCTATGCTCTAGGCCGTACCCTAGTTGGTGTTGGTTCAATGGCTTGGTTTGCTCTCCACTTGCTTCTCCTTGGCTCTCTTGCATTTGAGAATGAGCAAACGAAAGCTCCTAACTTCTTTTTATAAGTTAAGGGGTTAGACAAACACTTATCTTGTCTGGGCCAATTTTCCCCCATTCCCTTAACTGCCACTTGAATTCCACTATCTGGCAACTCCTCGATTTGCGTGAAGTGTTTGTCTTATGTGCATTTAACTTCTTCCTTGTCCTCACGCATGGTGATCCCGTTGGGAAAATGCATGCCTTCTCTATGACTTGTGTGATGCTTCAACTCAAACGACCCAGGTGGCTAGATAACTTTACTAGATGTCTAGACGACCCAATTCGTCTCTAGCCTAGATGACCCTAGAGGCTAGACAGCCACCCTGGCCATCCAAACGTAGCTTCTTTCGTTGGCTTGGACATTAAACGACCTAATTTCCTATCCAAACAGTCTTGCTTGGTTACTTGATGGCCAAACTTCACCATTCCTCCTGATTTAGTCTCTAGATGACCCATCTAGATCATCAAACGACCCTCCTCGATTTCTATACGGCTTGGCTTTACCAACCCTCCTAACATGGGCTCTTGATGGCCCAACTTGATTGTCGAACGACGATTTCCAAACGGCATGCCTTCGCCAACCCACCTGACTTGGGATCCAAACGACCCAACTTGAGTGTCAAAAGACCTTGTTTGGTTATTATACAACCCAAGGTAATCATATAATGGCCTGAGGGTAGTCTTAGACTCAAACGACCTCCCCATATGGCCTAGGGAAGGCTCAAACAGCCCAAGGGTCATCTGGGAATCTGATTTCCCTACCAAATGACCAGGGGTGGCCCGAACGACCCACACTTTTGGCTAGACTGCCTATGGGCCATCTAAGGTAGATTGCTTCTCCCCAGATGATAGGGTAGATGTGATTGAGAACTCATCTTCTCCTCCTCCTTGCAAAATGTCACTTGTCAACACATTGTCATCCTCTAGCAAGTGTATGACTACCTCATCACCAACAACTCTTAGTACCATTCTTGGTGTTCCCCACCTAAATTGTCCCTCGAATCCCGAGTTGGGGCTAGCACTACTCCGATATCCTTGTCATTGCTTAAACTTGTGAGGGATACATTGTTGCTTTCTTCCTCAGACAAGTTGCCATCATTCATTCTTTAGTTCGACAATGTCTATTCAGATGTATTTATGTTATGAACAGGTTCATGCAACACTTTATGCACGTCTCTCAATTCAATTCCTACCAATTTCCTGCCTGGCAGAATCGACAATCCGCTTATCCTTGCTTCACTTGCCAAGTTGGTAGTCTCGATAATCAGCTTCTAGAAGTTCAACTTTTGTTGCATGGTCGTCAAGTTCAACATTTTCTAATGTTTTGTTGTTTTTAGTGCACCTCCACGAGTATCCTCTAGACTTGTCCCTTCTCTAGAGAATTATTCTTGTCGATTGCTTGCATATCTTGTCGCAATTGCAATCCTTGCGCACGTTGTCTCTGTAATTTGCCAATCTAAACATTCAACTATTTGCTCCTTTCGACAATTGCTACGTTTCTTCACGCATTCTTTGTTGTGTGCATCCAATGGCTGCCAACAAGCTCATTCCTTCGTATTCATTCTCAGCACTCCCAGGTTGTATTGTCTGCACCTCCTTGCACTATTACACTCTAGACATTCATGAATCGAGACACCTTCATAAGATCCCGACGACTAACTCCATGCAATCGTCAACCTACCTGCACTTGTCTCTTCACCATTTGGATCATGGTTGACAAGGTTCACTTGCACTCTACCATTGTATAATTTCAGCTTTGAACCATTAACTGTCTCAAGACACTATGTAACATCTAGTCTCTTCAATCGAACTATGTCGTTGTCCAACTATTCTTCAACTTGAAACTATCCAAGCCATAGGGACTTCAACTTCCCTAGCTTGAATTCTTGTTTGCCATTATAATTCAATACAAGGTCACTTGCCTTCAACTTCAACTTCAGTAGATACTTGTTGTGCCAAAGCTTGCACTGACACTAGGCAACCTCCATGGCTCATTGTGCCATCACTCTCTTCTTATCCAACTTGATGAGTGTCATCAACCTCTATTGGTTGCTAAGATGGCTCTCCACTGCCACTCTCAAACTTGGCACCATAATTTTGACCAACACTATTGTCTCCTGACCATACATAAGCTGGAATGGCATGTGATTCATCATTGACTTGTACATCATCCTGTATGCCCACATAATTGCTAGCGATTTTTCCTCCAATCAACAGTCTCAATTCCACAAGTCTTGTACATTATTGTGACCAAAACGTTTCCATTGCTTCCGCTTGCCCATTTGCCCTTGGATAGTATGGACTCGACAATGAGTGCAAGATTTTGAACTCCAATGTCAGCCTTTGATTAGTTTCATTTACAAAGTGTCTTCTACAATCACTCGTCAACAGAAGAGGCACTCCAAACCTTGTAATGATACAGGAATTGCGCAATGCTCTTTGCAGAGTTATCTGGCAACACCCTTGCCTCTACCCACATCGTAAAATATTTAGTTGCTACAATAATGTACCTACAACCTCTTCTAGTAGTCTTCAATATTCCAAAAAAATCCAAACCCCACCATTCAAACAGCTCTGGCGACTGAGATGGATACAATGGCATAAAGTCCCTCCGCAATAGCTTCTTGGCTCATTGGCAAGTATTGCATGCAGTCACAAACTTCTTTGTGTCAAGATAGAGGGTGGGCCACCATAGCCCTACCAGAGCACCTTCCTCATGATTGCATTTGGCCCCATATATCCTTTCAATCCTTCGTAAGCCTTCTTCAATGCTGCATTCACCACCTCATCTATTATGCATCTTCGTTGAATTCCATTTGTCTTTATTATCATCTTTTCAGTTGTCGATAACTCCTTTGACAACCCTCCTGTCAACAAGTATTCTCCAACGTACTTGTACCATGATGAAAGTGATTGAAAACTAATGAACATCTAAAAATTCAGTCTACGCTTCCTTTGCAGGTTCTCTTGAGCAAATCCTTGAAAGCTGATCTGCTATAATGTGTTTCTTCCCCATTCTGACCACCACTTGAAACACGAACCCCTACAACATAACAAGCCACCAACTCGTTCATGAACTGTCGGCTTATTGACAAGATACAACACCTACTAATCAACATAGAAAACAAAGGGATTTGAAAGCAAGTAATGTTTGAATTTTTGCATCGCATACACCATCCCTAATGCTTCCCTCTCTGTTGTACTAAAAATTTTCTCTACCCTCGACAACATCCAACTTGAAAAATATATGGGCTAATCCAACCCATATTATCCTTGTGCCAGTCCGCACCCAATTCCAAAATTGGACACATCCACATGGACATGAAATTCTTTCTCCGTATTCAGAATCACCAGAATGGGTGTGCAAAACAGCTTCGCCTTCAACTCCTTAAATTCCTACTGGTGCTCCTTCATCCACCTAAAAGGAACACCCTTGTGCATCAACGTGTCTAGCATATGGGATATTCGTGCAAATTTTTTGACAAAGCACCGATAATACCCAACATGCCCCAAGAATGACTTCAACAAAATCACGTCCTATGGTTCCTCCATGCTCATCATAGCGCGAATTTTGTCGAGGTCGGTTTTCAGTCTGTTTTTCCACACCATGTCTTAGCAACTTTCCATATGGCACCAACAACTTACACTTCTTCAGGTTCAAAGAAAGTCAAGCATTCATGCATAGTCTCATGCATTCTTCCAATGCCTTCAGATGCTTGTCCTTCCCATACAATGACGAGTCATTCAAAAGCACTTTGAACTTGCCTGTTGACATTTGCACGAATATGTACAAAATAATCCTTTGGAATGTGGCAGGTGCATTACAAAAACTAAAGGGCATTCAATTGTATGCATAAATGTCGTTTTCTACAACAAAGATAGCCTTCAACCTAATTTGATTAGAGCCTGAAAATACATTCAACAAAGAATAGATTTCATGCCCTACTACCTCTTCAAAATCGAATCAATACATGGGATTGGAAAGGGATCCTTTATTTTCACTACGTTCAAGCTCCAAAAATCCACACAAATGAGGACTTGGTTGCTCTTCTTCTTTAAACCGATGAGATGTGTGACACCCATTCACTCATCATCACTCTTTGAAGATTATACCCGCAATGTTTCTCGATCTCTACATTGACTAAGGCCGCATACTTCGGATTCATCATTTATGGCCTTCTCATAGGTTGTGCACCACAAATCAACGAAATCCGATGTACGCATTACTCAGGTGGAATGCCTTGCAAATCCCACTGCATCCATGCAAAGATGACCTTGTATTGCATGAATATTTTAAAAGTTGTAGCTTTTAAAACTAGGTCCCACTCGTCTCCACAATGGATCTTCTCTTCATCATCTTCACCGAGGTTTACTAGCACCATCTTTAGACATTCGCACTTGATGGTGTCGGGTTCTTCTATCGCTCTTGCCACATCAAAGGAATGTGTCGGCCTTTCATCAATTTGTGCGTCACCAATACTGTATTCAACAAAGTTCTAAGGGAAGGATATCTTTTCCTTCTTGTCGACTTTTATGGTCGATTATGAGGTTTGATTGCATTTTCCTACTTCATATGTGCTATGAAGTCCATCATCCTAGTCTTTGTCCTCCATGGTTACATGCAAGTTGGTTGGAAGACCTCGTATTCTTCCATCTACCAATGGAGTAACCCATTGTTTGAGTGTCCATCTTCTAGGCACTCTTCTAATTCCACCACACCTCCTTCCTTTGGTTCTCATCTACCCGTTTGATCCTCTTCATTTGACAAAGATTAGCTAGACTCGTCAGATGTTGCCAACTCCTCACTAACAGACTGGTTCTGCAGACTTATTAAATATATATGTTGGCCTTTCTTGAATTGCTATCGTTCCTCCTAGTTTTGATTGACTTTTGTCATGCATAACCCCCCCATAGTGCATTGTAGACTAGGTTTTGCATGGCAATGACTACAAAGTCCAAAATGAACATTTGGTCGGCAATCTTTACTTTCTATGCAATCAACACACCCTTCATGTTGATGTTGTCTTGATCAACATCAACATTGCAATAACCAGCTCTTCCTCCGAACTCCCCTCCTCTCGAGGGTTCCACACATGCTCCACTTCTAGTGACAAGACTCCAACTCTATAACTGTCCTTTGCACGAATTTCCTCGCCAACAAGTTCTCTCAACATGTCGACAATTTTAACATTGTCGATTTTGTCGTCGTGATTTGCACATAACTCGTCGTTGTCATGTAACTCTTTGTTGCAAATTACACTTCCAAGAATTCTTCGCTCTTGTTGTGCAATCATCCAACTTCTTGTAGGTTCTCGCTCATTCTTGCACTTGCCCTTCCACGTCCATGTCTATCACGCCCTCGCATCAAGTTATGTCATTTACTTCCTCCATTCTTCAAACGTCTCCACAATCACTAGTTCAAACTTTAGACGGTCACGATGCCAAATGTAGCACAACAATGATATTCCATGTTTGAAGGTCCATAGAAGAGTAAATAACAAAAATATCAATAGTAAACAACATTCAACATATTAAGAGAGAAGATATTTAGACTTGAAATGGAACAAAACTGAACATTGTCATTTGTATTATTTATGAACAATAAACAATCATATATAGCAATAATATTCTTCACTACAGATGCTTTGTGACACATGCAAATGCTATACTCGCACACATATATATATATGCTCCTAGATATAGATAGATAGATGCCATTTGAAAAATTAAGTGGTCTTTATACTACTCCTGGGAAGGGGAGGCAATTGCCAACTTCCTCGTACCTATCCTTAACAACCCTTACATGAAACCTCATATTACAAGAGGTTCGAATTACTCGTACAACTAATAATGTCTAATAATCATTTTGACAAACATTTAGCATGCAAACTACAAAATGACAAAACTTTATATACAATCAAATTTGTATTTGCATACACAAATGGAGAATTAAGTCTTTCAACCGTGATGCTTGTATCGATGTGAAGGAGAACGTAGTTGTAGGTGGCAAGGGGCAAGAAGTTGTACTCAACACCTTCGAGGTGGGTGAGTTGAGCACTACCGCTACAATACATACTAAGAACAAGAAAGCTTGTGTGACAGTGTGGGACAATGATTGTTCGACCTTTCCCCATACTTTGGGGAGTTCAACATTAGTCATTCGTACATCAATGAACAGTCATCCCATTTGTTTGAAATGGACAAAGTAGCAAAAGAACCTAACACCACCCAATAGGAGGGGCCATGAATGGTGCATGATAACCTCGACAAAGGTGATGAAGAGAAGTTCATTCACTGTGGTGACAAGGTGGTGTCAAAATATGGCAGCGTTCAAGATTTTTTCTGAAGTAGAAGGATATCTTTACATGGATACAAAATGTCAAGGGAGTTCCACCGAAGTTGTGTGTACACTAAATACCCTTGGTTCCAAAAGCATAGCTATTGTGAAAACCATACCGTATCAATTTGAAGTACACAACATTGGTCAATACAAAAATAGAGAAGATACTCGAGGCCATAATTACTTTAAGGTAATTGTAAGTGATTGGGTATCTCCAATCATGATCTATTTGAAGAAGAAAGATACACAAATCTGAATTTGTGTAGACTTTAGAAACTTGAATGTTATCACCATCAACAACCCCCCTCCCCATCCCATTCATTGACTCAAATCTGGAGGAGGTAGTTGGACATGAAATAATTCATATCACAATGGATTCTCAGGCTATAGCTAGATCAACATAGTGAAAGAAAAATTAAAAACCACCTTTGTAGATCAACATAGTGAAATCTATTCATATAACTAAATACCAATGCACTTGCACATTCCAATGGATTATCTTGTACATCTTTGAGCATATGCTCATAGGGTAGTTCATAATTTCTCTAGATGATTTGGGTCATTGTATAGGAGGAAGGAGAAGCACATTAAGGCATTGGAACAATGCATGTAGTTGTGGATGAACATTCACCTATCCTTGAACCCTAAGAAGTGCAAATATATAATGCCCTATGGGAAGTTGTTGGACACACATGTCAAAGTGAACTGAAAACGGATCCTTACAAGATCTACTTTTTCATGCAAATGGATGAACCATATGATGTTACTTCACTCAGATCCTTCTTGGGCCATGTAGGATACTACCGCAGCCTTCACGCACAAAGGTGTTCCTTTACGGTGGATGAAGGAGCATAGGCAAGCTTTCAAGCAATTGAAGGAAAGACTTTTCAGTGCACTCATTTTGGTGTATCCAATTTGGGAGAAAGAATTCCATGACCACATTGAGGCATCAAACATTGCAATTGTGTGTGAGTTGGTGTAGAAGGGAAGTCATAGGTTGGATCATCACATTTACTTCACCATGTGAGCTTAGAGGTGGACCAACGGAACCATACAAATCAACAAGGGGGTTCAAGCTCAAAGCCACACCCCCTAACTGGGATATGTCATCCAAGCAAAAAATCTTGTCGTTTAAGCTTAGGTAGCCATCAAACCTTGAGTTCACACTGTTCAAGATTAAGTAAATATAGTCCGGAGCAAGAGAACCATTGACCTAGCCCTAGGGAACATTAACCACCCCTAAGGAGTTTTTGTCTAAGCAACATACCTTGTCATTCAAGTAGTCACTATTGGCAAGGAGTGTTTAAGCCAACATAAAAGTGGAAGGTGTCATCAAAGTCAAGTAAGGCGCAATCCGGGCTAAGGTGAGCATTGACCAAGGCAAAATGAATACCATGCAAGATGGGTTTGTCGTTTAAGGAAGGACAGATGGCGTCTAAAGTGATATTGGTCATCTAGCATTGACGAGACATTGTCGGGAGGGAAACTGATGTTGTTAGACACCAAGACTTTGCCCAAGTTCATGTACATGTTGTCCCATGGAGGATGAAGCTTCTCTGAAGAAGCATGAATATCATGCAATGCTATGTATTTGTCGTCCATAACATGAACACCATCTAGTCTTAGCATTGTGCCATCCAAGATGACTTGATTAGTGTCATAGGGAAGAAAAGAGTTGTTTAGGCTGCTGTTTAAATGGGGCAGGCCATTGAAGCCCCTTTGATTGTAGTCAAATATTTACGAGCCATTGTTTGAGCAAGAAAAGGGAAATTTCGTATGCAATGGGTCATTTGAGTCCAGAAGGGTGACATCCAAAAAGTAAATGTTGTCTAGATATATGCGCATGTTATCCTATGTATAGAGGGTCCTATCCCACATGTAGGAGGCATCGTTTGCTATAGGGAGGTGTCATAATATGAAAAGGGGCATCATCCGACTCAAGAAAAGTATCAACTGAGTCCAATTGAAGGTCTTGGTTTTTCAAGGATTGAAGGAGGTTGTCCAAGGCACAAAGATAACCAAGGACGCCATTGGCGCAAAAAGTGATGTCATCCAAGCCACATAGAGTTCAGATGTAGCCAGTTACATCTGTATGATGTTTGAGGCAAGAAACAGGTTGTTCGGTGCATAGAAGACATTGATCCAACCTCTGAAAGTCCATCAATGAGTCTTGTGTTTGCGATGCGGCAAATTGTGCACGCTATAGAACAAGGGGGATGAAAAATTGCTAGAACAAGTGCATGGAGGGTTTTAGGAGTTGGTTGCAGAGGAAAGAACATAGAAGTGAGCGAGACACTACAACAAGTCAATTATCACAATAGTTACAATCATTGGGTTTCACGCAATAGAGGACTCTTTGAGAATTCCAATACACAAATAAAAAGTTTTACCTTTGAGGAGGCCATGATGCAAGCATGCATAGACGTGAAGAAATGAGGTTGAGAACCAAGGTTGTAGAGAGTTCCATTGCAAAGAACATAGGAACCATAACACCCTGATCTAATATGCCACAGTGACACCGCACACCAACAAGGTACCACCAACATCACTGACCTTCGTCTCAACATCAATGGTCGATCATCATAACTATCATGGTCACCCAGGCAACTTGAGATCAAAAAGGCGTTGAATGCAAACCTAGAGAATGGGCGGCTACATCTTGCATTGGAAAAATTGACCTTATTTCTATAGTCGCGGTTGAGGCAGCAATATCCGAAGGATGTGTTGCCATCCAACAAGGGGAAGGGGAAAGCAAAGAGCAAAGAAGACAAGATAAAAGTCAGTATTGTGGTCTTAATGTGGACCTTGCCAAGTTATAAGAAGTGCAGGAAATGGTGGTTAGAGCACAAGGACAATCATTTCTTGAAGCAAGTCTTTTGGGAAGCTTCAGTACATTATATTATGCAAGTACCAAATTTTAACAAAGAGGCATTTGAATTGTTGCTTACGAGCAAATTTCAAATCAAGAGGCAAATGCTAATTGTGATTTTTAACCCTCGAGACTTCATGAGGTTGTTTGGAATTCCAAGGACCCCTATAGACCTATCAAACCCCAAGAGTCAAGCCAAAACAGGTTGCAAAAGTACTTGAAAAAGTAATGTGATATGGATGCCTTGATGATAGACGAATTGGCAAGGCTGTCATCTCATGGAAGTCGCAGGTTGAAGATACACTTATTATGCAATGATGAACTCAAGTGTTCAATGTGCCTAGTTATATCACGTTTGTCAAGCGAGCAATGAGCCTTAGAGATCCCAACCTAGCTCATCCCATATGGACAAGTACAAATTTGACAATAGGGGGATGCATCCTGCATTGGACCAATGGATCTCATTTGTGTAGCCGCAGTTGAGGCAGTAGTAACAGATGGATGTATTGCCATCTAACAAGGGAAAGGGAAAGCAAAGGGTAGAGAAGACGACAAAATTCAGTATTCCGGAGAAAATGTTGACCTTGCCAACCGAAAATAAGTGTAGGAAGTGGTGGTTGAAGCACGAGGACAATCATATCTTGAAGTAAGTCATCAGGTAATCATATCTTGAAGTAAGTCATCAGGTAAGCATTCAAATGATACCTGATTCAGCTATTGCTTACATACGATTCTAAGATAAGAAGCAAATTTCAAATTAAGAGGAAAATGTTGACTATGATTTTACCCATTGGGACTTCATGAGGGTGTTTGGAATTCCAAGGACACTTCATAGACCTATCAAACCCAAGGAGTCACGCCAACACAAGTTGCAAGAATACTTGACAAAGTAATGTGACATGGACGCCTTAACGACAGATAAATTGGTGAGGTTGTCATCTCATGGGAGTCACAGGTTGAAGATACACTTATTACACAATGATGAGCTCAATTGTGTAATGTGCCTAGTTGTGTCAAAGTTGTTGAGCGAGCAATGAACCTTAGAGATGCTAACCTAGCTCATCCCAACATAAAAAGTATTATGGACAGGTACAAATTTGGCTGGACCTCAGTACTATCAAAGAGAATACACAACTTCCGCCAATGCACCAATAAAAACTTCACCATATAATTTCATGTCACAACATTGATGTTGGATGCGACGCAAAGGTAGCATGTTAGCATGTTAGGTTGGAAAAAATCTATCAACATCACTGATAGCATATCCACCATGTTTCATTGGGCGAATGTTGCACTCGTATAGCACAAGTGGTTCACGTCACAAGAAGAAGAAGAATATATTGGAGTTTGCCAAGGAGTCAGTGGCTAAAGAAGAGGAGAAGGTGACAGTGAGAAGGAAATATTGAGTAGTTCTAAGTAGCCTTCGCAACCATAGAGACATTCAATGAAGGTCATTCAAACTTCACGCCCTCAAGATGACGAGACACGAGTTGTCGCACTGCATAGGTAGGGGATGATGCATACGAAACTATACAAGTAGGTTAAGACGATGCATAAGAGACCACACAAGCAGAGTAGAGCATGCATAGAAGGTTGCACAAATAAATACAAAGATGGAGGAGCAATGTGGGATTGAGATGGCAATGGAGTGCACACTAGTGATTGTGCATGCAATATAGGAGATGGAAAAGCCACCAATTGTTGTACCAATAACGGTGACTCGTCACAATGGGTACAGTGCGCAACCCATCGATTGGGATGAGAAGCATCCTTTGGCTATAGGTTATCTAGATAACCTAGAGTCAAAGTCGCCTCCCAAGCCATTCACAAGAGTACATATGCGATGTCTCCTACCTTTGAGACGCTAGTACAAGATGACCAAGAAGGGAACATGCCAAAGGGAGTGGAGCCCCCTCAAAAGGTTGAGCAACAACAATAGTGGCAAACGAACAAGCAAAATGTGAAATAAGTTGTGGAGGATGAGCAAGACAAGGAGGGTATGTCTACAATAGGGATGGAGACAAAGTCAAAGGCCGACTGTCATTCTTGTGTGCAAATGGTGGAGTCGTTTGTATTGATCAAGCCAAGCATATTTAAAGTTGTAGATGCATGCAACACTAGGTTTTCTAACCAAGTGACTGAGTTGATGGCAAGTGCACATAACGATTTTCCAACAAGCCCCCTTGAGAAGTGGTGCATATGCCAATGAGATCACTGAGTTGTAGAAGTGGTCTTCAATTGATCCAGATAGAGAGCCTAATGGCTAATCAAATGTAAGAGGCACAAACCCAAACCTTGCTAGAGCATTAGGACTTGCCATATGGGACAATGGATTTATACAAACATCCTCCATGAATCTATTTGACAAATGCTCATGTGGTAGACTATCATACACCACAAATTGTGAAGAGGTATTTGAGTGTTGAGGATCTTGAGGTACCTTTCAGGCAACTTCATTACCTTGTATACCTCATACAAACGCTATCAGCCAATATCAGTTACAAGTTGTCTAAGTAGTTGCAAGGATTGGTTGACTCTAAGAGACCATGAGCTCAATAGGTCAAGTTGCGACTCCTCCTGAGAAAGAGTCAAACTAGAGGCAACTCTACAATGCACGTAGATAGTCATTATGCCACCTGCATCTGGAGCAGCTCACAAAGAGAGCAGTGGATTAGTACTTTGAAATCTGAGTTGACAAAAAGAAAAAGAAAACTAGTTTTTAACATTCATGAGGTTGTCAACACTTGATCAAGGGAAAAGGACAACCATATTACTTCACTACAATAGGATTTAGAAAACTCAAGTAAGCAATGGAGCAAGCACTCAAACTTCGAGAAGAAAAGGCAAATGTATGTGGCAAATCCAACATGGCAGCAACTCACACAGCACAGCGACATTGAGTGGTGTTCGCATCTCGCACACATGAGCATTTTGTCTTGTACATAGTTTGATTTAGTTTTCATATACAGGTTGTCTCATGTGGTTGTGTTACACCTAACATTTGTAATAGAGTTAGTAGGCGTACTTCTCATTTTGATTTATATGAATATCAAGTGGTAGTTGGTAGTTAGATGGTTGTCATCTCATCCAACGATCTGCTTGTATATATTCACCCCTCCCAACTGATTTGGGTAATGTGCATGTTGCCTTGAGTTATCATATGTGCATACTTGTTTGAGCATTGTATGAGTATTGTTGTCCGTATGATATTGGATTGTCTTTGATTGCATATAATAATGGCATGTGTTCTAAAAGTTATTTTGAGCTGTTTGCATTTTATGCTCTTGTATGTTATTTTATCACACACTGAAATACAAAACTGTCATGCCATAGTTGGAATGCATTGAGACCTCATGTAGCTGCCTTTGATTAAGAAAGCTAGGCAACAATTTTGATATTGAGCATGTCTTGGAGCAAGGCTCAATGTTTTGGTATCAACCATGATTCTGAATGACAAAGAGATCCAATAGGATCCTCGTATTAAGCACGGACTACTACATATTGATTGTGCCTTGAGGCCACTTAAATTCATGGTATAGGATGGATGAGTTCGCCAACTACTTGTAATGATTTTGCCACCTCTTATTCATTAAGGAAGAGGCTACATTTGTGTATGGTTGACCTACATTTTCTAAGGAAATCTCAGATGAGTCAAGTTCCTCTAAAGTCATGATAGAGAAGCATATGAAAACTAGTTCACCTAGATGTGATTGCACACATGTATTGAGAAATGCATGGCTTGAGTAATCCTTCATATTACCGTATACTCCAAGAGGTGAATATGGATGATTAAAGGTTAAAGTTTCTAAACCATTACACCTTTGGTATTTATAAGACCCACATACGCAATACTTTGTAAGTCCAAAGGGAGGTGTTATTGAAAGCAATTCAAAGAGGCAGCAACAAGTTGGATTAATGGTGATATTCTTGAAGGAAGTAGCAGTGAAGAGATTTGAAGGAGTTCAACCTTGAAGATTTTCAACAGAGATCGATACAGCCTTGACAAGCACTCATTCAGGTTGGTTGAATTAAGGGGCTTCATTATGATATAAGCATCCAGTTCTAACGTGGATCCGCCTTGAACATGAACAAGAGCATACAGAGACAAACGTGCAGAGACGAGTACGCACAACAAACTTTGATTGTATATACAGTTTTGTTATTTTGTGTAGTTTGCAAGCTAAGTGTTTGTCAAAATGATTACTAGACATTATTAGTGTGCGAGTAATTCGAATGTTATGTAATTCGGATGGCATGCAATATAAGGTGTCATGTAAAGGTAGTTAGGGATAGGTACGAGGAAGTTGCATAAGTTGGCAACTACCTTCCCTATCCAGAAGTAGTATAAATAGACCCCTTACATTTTCTGAATACCATCTACATCTAGAAGCATATATGTATGTGTGCGAGCATAAAAATTTGCACGTGCCTGATGTAGTGAAGAATATTGTTGTTGTACATGATCGTGTATTGTTGTTCATAAATAAATACAAATGACAATGTGTAGTTCCATTCCATTTTAAGTCCCATCCAAACCTAATAAGGGGGGCGGAGGTCCAAGGTTCAAATCTCGGGCCTCGCCGGACTAAACGCTTGTCCCTTTCCTGGTGCTTTCAGCGGCGTAAAAGGTTTAAAATGATTGTGGCATGGTGGTTATAGGGGCGGACTGCGTGAAGATCTGTGTGGCGGCTTCCGGGCGGACAGCGCAGAATACTGTGGCGGCCATAAAAGCTGGACAGCCTGCCCGGATTCGTGGCGGCTACCGATTCCACCATGTAAATACAAAAAAAAAAAAGTCTCAATATCATTCTCACATTATGTAGAATGTTATTTACTGTTGATATTTTCTATCATTTACCCTTCTATGTTCCTTCAAACATGGAATACGATTGTTGTACTACAAATAGTCAAGCAAGCAGTCAACAAGAGCAAGGAGGCCGTCTATGGGAATACAGTTTTCTAAGAAGAGTCAATTGTCATCTAGAGTGGAAAGGCAGTTGTTTGCTAGTCAGGTTGTTCAATCGTCTGAAGAAAAGGGCCCTCTGGCCGACAAAGTTGTTTGTCCAAAAGCAGTCGACAGAGTCAACCATATGGGACTGGCCGATGACAATGGTCGTCCGAAACAAGCTGACAAAGTCAATCATTTAGGCTATTTAGCCGACAACGACCATCCAAAATGGATTGTCAGGGTCGTTTGGCTAACAATGACGATCGTTAGAGCCAACCTTCTAGGTCTGACCAATGGCAATGGTTGTCCGAAGCAGGCCATTTGGGTTTGGCCAACAACAACAACCATCTAGAATAGGTTGTCAAGGCCAATCGTCTGCGGCTGGCCTATGAGTCCGTCTAAACTAGTTGTATGGAGTTGGCCAACAAGGTTTACCATAGGGGGTTAGCCATCTAGGCTAGTTGTTTGAATTATTCGTCTTAGGAAAGCATGTAAGAAGTGTTGGTGTTGTTGGAGCAGCGATTTGAATGCGAAAAGTTGGTCAAGCGAAGGCCACGAAAATGCAGACGAGGAGAAAAAATCAGTTTGGATAGTGAATGTTTAAGTGCATGTTCCGTTGAGGTTTCAGGGCGCTACCCCTTAACCCCCAACACAAGTGGCAATTAGCATTGCTTGTCATCTTGGTGATGTGGTCAATTGTAGGAAGTGGAGGAACACTCGGAGAACAATTTGTTGTTTGAAGCAGGTTGAATTAAAGCTTGTTGCAAAATATGTATGCAACAGACAAAGGAGCACGACAGGAATTCTAGTATAGTGTCCAACAATTCTATCCCTAGTGTTCAATTCATGTGTCAAGGAGGATGCCAACAAGCCTAGAGGGGGTAGATCTAGGAAAACAAATTAATATGTCAGCATAAAAGCATGTTTGAGCGTATGAATGTATGTGTGAATGTGTGCACACAAAGTGTTTGTAAGAAGATGTAATGTAGTGTTGTACATGCACATGACAAAGTGTTTGTAATAACGTGCACGTGGCAAAGTGTTTGTAATAATGTAATGTAACTGACTATTTTTAGTGTTTTATGTAAATAGGTAGTTCAAAGGTAGTTGGGAGTTGTCAACCGCCTATTAGTCCCGTTATGTCTATAAGCATCTACTTGAGAGATGCAAGGGAGAGTGCTTGTTGTTCTTGTTGTTGTTGAACGAAGTGTATTGTTGGCTAGAGTTGCTTGTTGGTAGATTGTTCATATTAAAGTATGATGTATTGTCAATAGTTGTTTTGCAAGGTACATGTTGTGTGTGCAATATCCATTTGTATTTGTAAGTTATTCCTATCGTGTACTTATATTCATATAAGTGGTAATGAAATTATATTGATTTGTGTTGCATTCCACTTCTAAAGCACACAATGGGAATAACTCAGATACCTATGGATACAATATGCACGTGGTATGTATCATGTACAACCATATACAAAACAACATAGTCCTCGACATAGTAGAGAAACTCAACTCAGCCCAAACTTTGCAAGGCCAATTTCTGATTTGGACTCCGACTCGGAAAGAAAACTCAGACAACTCCTCAAAAAAATAAAAAGGAAGAAAAATAAATTTTTCATTGGAAATTTTTTTTTGCATGCATATCACAATTAATTAACATTATACAAATACAAAATTATTGTTGTAAGCAACACAACCTTAAACTACAAATGAAAGTGACGAAACGCACATCAATTAAAGAAATTTTAATGCCAAGTAATATTTTGTATTGATTATCATATAAAAAGGTACAAAATATATCAAAATACCTCATAGGCGCACTACAACAATCAACTAATCTAACGTCTAGCAATACCTTTACCCTTTGCCCTAGCTTAAGCTCTAGTCCTCTCTCTTTGTGCCTGTGCTTCTTCCTCTACCATACTTTCAAAATCATCCATTAAAAAGAGAGGCTCCTACTATTGCTACTCTAGCTCTATGATCCGTTCAGATGATGGATCAATCTCATCTAAATCAATGGCTTCATAATTTGACCCCGCAATTTTTTTGGGTGGAGACGAAGGTTGTAACAAACAAATACAAACTCATTCAACTATGTCGTGTGAGTCTATTACGCTTCCTGAAGCGAATGTTATCAAACACATTCTAATGTGCTCAAACTCATTCTAATCTCCTCTAGCATTGCATGGTTGACATAAAATTTTGATGGCAAAGCGCTAAAGATTGAGCGTATAGGCACCAAAATCCTCCCACCATAAATCTAAAAAATGCCAATAAAAAAAGTATTTAAATAATTTATGTAAAATTGTAAATTGAGCTTATTTTAAAAAACAAAATCTAAATATAAAATCAAGAATACTTTGATTCACTTTGCCCAATTGAGATGAAACTTATGACTTTTCAAGGATTGAAAAACTTGCTCCAAATGTTGAAGGTGTTCATCAAAAGTTTTGTTGAAAACTAATATATCATCAAGATATACATACCAAAAGAATCTAAGAAAAGGCCTCAAGGTGTATTGCACAACCCAAAAGGTATAACCAGTCATTCATAAATCCCTTCTTTTGTCTTGAAAGCTATTTTCCAAACATCTCAATCTGTTATCCAAACATAATGGTAGCTAGATTATAAGCGCATCTTTGTAAAATATGCCATATCCCATTCTTTTTTAGGAACTGTTGACAATTTTGTCACATTGCTTGGAGGGGTAGTAAAATTGAAAATTCTGTAATGGTTTCTTGGTTTGTTTTCTTTCTTGTTATTGTTGTAAACAACATTTTAGCAATTTTGGCTATCATTTTTGCCCCCTTTGTAAATAAGCCACATATGTAGAAGCTTCGCCCACAACATCAGCAGAAGTTATAGGCTTCGCAAGGAGAAAACAAGAACATGAAAATGCATGCCCAAAAGTTTCTAAGGCATACAAAGAGCTTCGCAAACGAAGCTTCCAGGAGACTCGCTTCGGGCCCAGTTTTTGCGAAGTGGCAGAGCAACGATGAAGAAATTTCTAAGTGTGAAAATTGCTTCGCCGAAACATAAGCGAAGCATCCGCTTCGGCCCCTTTCCCTGGGGAACCGCTTCTCCCAGCAAGGTTTGCTTCACCCCGAAACGCTGCGAAGTACCCGCTTCGGCCAACTTTTGTGCGAAGATCCCTCACTAGAAGCCTAGTTGCCCTTTGAAAATCGGAGAAAATATTCTAAGGCAAAATTGTACTTCGATCGAAAACCCCCCGAACGGTCATTTTGAAGAAGGTTCGCAGCGAAGCATTTTTGCAGCCCATCAACGAAGCATCCACTTCGGGCAAATACTCTTGCGAAGCAGCCTTCAACCCATTTTTCCAGCGAAGCAATGAAATATTGAGAGCCATGTTTTGAGAAGGAATATCTGCTTCGGCACAAGGTCTTCACGAAGCTGTTTTTGGAAGTCCCTTCGCGTGAAGTACCCACCCAAGGAGGTCAGACCCGCTTCGGCCCACATCCGTTGCGAAGTAAGGTCCCGAACTGGAATTCGGCGAAGCCCTTCAAGGGCGCCCTCTTCGAAGACACACACCGAGGCTGGGTATCTTTTCGAGGCAATTGAGTGTTTCATAAATGAATTTTTACTTGCCCGAAAGACCCGGGACCCATTTTTGGCAATCAGAAAAGAGATATCAGTCGCAGGAAGAGAGCCCGATGGACCTAGCAGCAACTCAAGCACCGCACCCGGAGAAGTCAAGACAAGTCAGGCGGCCCATAAATGCAAATTTCCCCAGTTAATGTGGTCGTAGCTGCTAATTGTAGAAAAGGATGTGAGA
Organism: Wollemia nobilis; assembly: GCA_028583015.1. Classification (NCBI taxonomy): domain Eukaryota; kingdom Viridiplantae; phylum Streptophyta; class Pinopsida; order Araucariales; family Araucariaceae; genus Wollemia; species Wollemia nobilis. The sequence continues at coordinate 31,034,974 of JAQPPZ010015824.1, forward strand.
GCTCGGTCACGAGAGGAGCAAGAGCATATTTCTCAGGTTTTCGAGGAAGTACTTCCAGATTTTGTGCATTGATGGCTTAGAGGGTCGGGTCCTCTATAAAAACCCATGAATTGTAATGAGAAAGGGGGGGAACTCTTGCTAGAAAATTGTTGTAACTTGGTTCCTGCAATTGATATTAAAGACTTTGGTCTCATTTCTCTCTTGTATGCTGCCTTCTGTGATTATTTCTGCTATTCTGTCTTCTTTTGTATACCGTAATTCTTAATCCTGAATTTAGGTGCATAATTGGGGACAGAACCCTGGAATTCTCCTGAAGGATACATAGGGGAGATAATATTGCATTAAACTCCTTTTATGCCGCCTGTGGTAAGTGGTTTCTGTTACGTTCATTTATTTTCCTAATCGCTGTAATTGTGAAATCTGGATTTAGGCGCGGGAGAATAGTTGAATTCTGGAACTCTTCCAGAGGATACATAGGGAACCTCGCGTGATGTTCATTTATGCATTATTCTTGGTATTTATTGCTGCTGTTCCAAGTTATTAGTTGATAATCGTGTTGTTGGTTCTTTCCCACCAAATTGTTCACACTTCTTACCCTATCCTTTTTATTTCTTTCTTGCACTCTTATCTTAAAACATCAAGTAGTTTAGTATAGGAGTCGGCCTTTCTCCGGAGATTGGCACGGAGGGCATCTCTTCCCTCCGGCCTTTCAATGTTGGTCCAGGTCTAGGGCGCGTATACATGTACAAAATCCTTTCCTGTGGCAGATTTGTGACCAACAGTTTCTGGCACGCCCGGTGGGACCCGGTCAGTCTCATCTTGTGAGTGGTAGTGAGAACTGATGCTTATCTCATTACCAGAAGACTCTAGCATCCGACGACTCTATTTAACCTGAGAATATTAAAGTCGTCGAGACCGGTACTAAAATATTTGTGCCTTCATGCAAACGAGATGGAGAGTTAGGAATAGTGGAGAAGAAACTGAGTTCTTTGAACTTGATATTGATGCCTTCGGGGAGCGCTCCAGGCTAGTCACCCCTTAATCACTTTTACGTGGAACGTCCTCGCAAGAGGCTGCCTTTGACGAACAAGGTCCAACTTCAAATAGCACAGCGGCTAGTCTTCCTCCAAACCCTCCTAACTCCCCCGATCATCCGAGTGCCTCCGTTTCAGTTAGCCATCAACAACGAACTTTAGGAACTCCGGTGTTTCCGAATCTAGGCACCAACATGGCACAACAACAACAGCAGCTGCCACCACAGCAACAACCGCCCAGGTTGTTCCCGGCATGGAACTCTTCCGGACCATTAAACCTAGCGGGACAAGGGCAGGTTCCGCCCGCTGCAATGAAGAAGATCCCTACCTTTGATGGCATGGGGAAGACAACTCTGGAACATATCCAAGATATAGTTTCTTTGGCAGCGATACACAACATCACAGAAGAAAGGGTGATGGTGAAGCTCCTAGTTTTGTCTCTCCGAGGAAAGCTCCTCTATTGGTATAGATCCCTACCTCCGGGCACTATAACGAGTTGGGACCAATTAGCTGGACAACTGATGAGAGGTTTCAATGAGTCTGCCGATCCATCCTCCCTCTTGCACCAGTTTACAACGATTCAGAGACACCCGCAGGAGGAAATTGCGGATTTCAATGTGAGGTTCGCTCGGACTTGGCAAAGAGTACCCGTTGGACTTCGGCCAACCAACGAAGCTGCAACATACTATTACCTTAGGGCCTTTAATCCAGACATCAGCATGATGGTAAGGTATTCGAATGTGAATACTTTCCCTGAACTATATGAACTAGCCCAGAAAGCGGAAATGGATTTGATAGTTGTGGGGAAGCTTCCTCAAAGAATGTCGATGCCTATATTTCCGGAATTTCCGCAGACACAATACCTAGGTGCAGCTACTTCGCAAACCTCCACAACCCCTATATATTCCATCTCATCATGGAACCCCAACCCCGTTGTAACCCAGATCGTTACTCCACAAATGCATTTTCCGACATTTTCAGCACCACATCCCACCGTCCCTTCAGCATTTCCCATGTTACCGGCTCCGCCTCAATACCCTGCCTTGCCTCCAATACCTACGATGGCTCCATTGCCACCGGCCCCCAAAGCTGAAGATATGCAGGCGAAAATACTGCAGGAAGTTCAATCTTTGAACTCCATTGTGCAGACCTTGTCCAACGACATGATTATCGTGAAAAAGAAGCAAGCACAACAGGAATTTCTTCCAAGAAGGTCTTATCCCCCACCAGTGCTCACCAAAGACCAAGTGGTTCAACCAGGGAAGTCATCGGCAAGGAATGCCGTGATTGACGAGGGACCGAGCACTTCTGACTACGTGCATTGGTGTTCCACATGCAATGACCCACATGGAGAGAGTACCTGTATGTTGCATCAACATTACATGCAAACGTTGTCAGGGAGCAATCCTAATGGTCAATTCAATAAAATAAGACAAGCGGATTAGGACCTGGTCGTTGATGAAGAAGAACAAGTTTCAGTTCTTACCAGGGAAGGAAAAAGACCAATGGAGGTGGATGCAACTCAAATGGCTCCCTTGAAGGTGTATACTCGCCGCAAAAAAGAATAGCAACCTGTTAAGGCCCCAGACAAAGTTTCGCATCCTCTGCCAGCAAAAGAGAAGATCCAGCAGGCCTCCGCAGCCCCGCCTCAGGCCGAAACCAAAGAACAGGCCAGGGAAAAGCTTAAGTTCCCTTCATTGACCAAGCGACAAAGAGTCGAAGCCACGGAGCAATATCGTACAAGGTACGAAGCTAAAAAGGAACCCGATGTACATGCCCTCATAGGGTATAACTTCATGGACGAACTGAAGAGAACCCCTGCCAAGATTAGTCTATACGACACTTTACAGCTGCCAGGACAAGTGGACCTATTGCAAGAGTCCTTGAAGTCCGCGAGAAATCAGCGTCGTTTGCCCTAGTGCAAACCTTATCCACGTCAATAACAGGAAAGAACATGCCTCCTCCATTCTACCTGTCCTTACAAACGGAAGGGCATATCGTCCACAACTGTATGATTGATTCGGGAGCCGCGACGATAGTCATGCCCAAGGCAGTCTGCAAAGAAATAGGAATGGAGTACACGCGAAGCAGCCACAGTGTGCTCCAAATGGACGATACTCCTGTAAAAACGGTCGGCGTAATTAAGGATATACCTATTCGACTGCACAAAGCACCCCAAATTGTGGTAATACAGGAGGTGGTAGTCGTAGATCTAGAGCCCTATTTTAGCATGTGCCTTTCGAGGGAATTCACAGCAAAGCTAGGTGGATATCTATCCATGGACTATTCGCATTTAGAGGTCCCGTTCAAGGGAAAAAAGGTCAAATTTTACAACGAGAAACCTTCTACATTTCTCGTAGAAAAGATGTTTAAAGAAGAAAACAATAGTCCTGTACATGCGATAGCAGAAGAAATAGAACAAGTGGACTTAGTGGAGGAATCCCTTGCACAGCTAAATTCTGAAGATGAATTTTCATTGACAGATTTCAATGCCATGATAGAAACAGAAATAGGATGCTATACCATCACAGAACCAAAGAAACACATTAAGCCAGAGAATAAGGTGTCTACCCAAGGGGAGTTATGAAAATTATTCTTTGATGGCGCCCGATGCAAAAATGGCATCGGGACAGGAATACTTTTAGTATCACCATCTGGAGAGCAGAAAGAATACTGCTACCGGTTGGTTTGGAGCTGCACCAACAACGCAGCAAAGCATGAAGCCTTATGCCTAGGACTGAAGAACGCAAAGAAATTAGGCATAAAACATATCCAAGTCTTCGGAGATTCAGAATTGGTATGTAATCAGGTCACCAACAAGTGCATCTCCAAAAAGCATTATCTTAAAGCATATTGCAACAGAGTATGGTACCTGTTTGAACAGTTTGAGTCACTCAATCTACAGCCCATCCCACGAGAGAAAAATAGACACGCCAACGTCTTGGCCTCCATTGCGGCTAGATATTCTTCGGTCGACGACATGGTACACAAGCCCAAGTCCGTGAGGATGATTTATAGACCCTCTGTGCCGGATAGGGACATGCATTGGCAAGTTTTCGACAATGATGAACAGATCATCAATTTCTTGGTCCAAGAAGCCGCCACTGTTGAAGAAAGGAACCTGAAGGACGAGGAGTATGAAGGGCTGGTCCAGTTAAAAAATAACCATGTTCTAAGAGGATTGATCACTCTAGAAAGCCTGTTCGATCAGAACGACAGAGCGGTTTCCCACAAGATCAAAGTTGATGCTAAGCAGTATCAAGATCTGGAGCTTGAGTCCGGGAAGATGATAAAAGTCGGGACAGATTGCACAACGGCTGAGTTAGAACAAATCCGATCTTTGTGCAGAAGATACCCCGATATAGTAGCATGGTCTTATCAAGACCTGAAGGGTTACGACCGAAGATTGATTCAACATACAATCGAGCTGCAGGAAGGAGTCAAACCTTTCAAACAGAGGCAAAGACCTGTCAACCCGAAGATTGAAGCCCTGATGAAAGCCGAGATTTTGAAAATGCTTGAAGCTAAGATCATTTATCCCATAAAGCATTCTTCCTGGGTAGCGAACCTAGTTCTCGTCAGGAAGAAAAATGGGGACATTCGGCTATGTGTCGACTTCCGCAATTTAAATCAAGCTTCGCTAAAAGACCATTACCCTCTCCCGTAGATTGATCAAATCTTGCGCTTAGTAGCTGAAGCCCAGCGTTTTTCCCTACTTGATGGTTTTTGAGGCTATAACCAAATTTGGGTTAGAGATGAAGATCAACACAAAACGGCATTTACTACTAAGTGGGGGACATTCGCTTACCAGCGAATGCCGTTCGGCCTTTCAAACGCAGGAGCTACCTTCCAGAGGGCTATGGACCTAGCATTTGGCGAACTGTTGAATAAAGTTATCGTCATCTATTTAGATGACATGACTGTCTTTTCCCGGAAGAGAGAAGACCATTCCTCACACTTGCAGCAAATATTTGAAAAATGCCGAGAATTTGGTATCTCAATCAATCCGAAGAAGTCCATATTTGCAGTAAATGAAGGGAAATTATTGGGACATCTTATATCAGAGAAAGGGCTCGCAATAGACCCTGACAGAGCTGAGGCTCTCTTAAAGCTCCCGCCATCGATGAATAAGAAAGGGTTGCAATCCTTCTTCGGCCAAGTTAATTTTGTGAGGAAGTTTGTCCCAAACTTCGCTCAAATCATCAAGCCGATGTCCGAACTTTTAAAAAAGGATGTCGAATTCATCTGGACCGATAATAGAAGGGAAGCATTTGAGGAAATCAAGGCCCGAATCGCTGCCATGGATGTGAGAGCTCGGTCACGAGAGGAGCAAGAGCAGATTTCTCAGGTTTTCGAGGGCGTACTTCCAGATTTTGTGCATTGATAGCTTAGAGGGTCGGGTCCTCTATAAAAACCCATGAATTGTAATGAGAAAGGGGGGGGAACTCTTGCTAGAAAATTGTTGTAACTTGGTTCCTGCAATTGATATTAAAGACTGTTCTCTCTTGTATGCTGCCTTCTGTGATTATTTATGCTATTCTGTCTCCGTTTGTATACCGTAATTCTGAATCCTGAATTTAGGTGCGTAATTGGGGACAGAACCCTGGAATTCTCCTTAAGGATACATAGGGGAGATAATATTGCGTTAAACTCCTTTTATGCCGCCTGTGGTTAGTGGTTTCTGTTACGTTCATTTATTTTCCTAATCGCTGTAATTCTGAAATCTGGATTTAGGCACGGGAGAATAGTTGAATTCTGGAACTCTTCCAGAGGATACATAGGGAACCTCGCGTGATGTTCATTTATGCATTATTCTTGGTATTTATTGCTGCTGTTCCAAGTTATTAGTTGATAATCGTGTTGTTGGTTCTTTCCCACCAAATTGTTCACACTTCTTACCCTATCCCTTTTATTTCTTTCCTGCACTCTTATCTTAAAACATCAAGTAGTTTAGTATAGGAGCCGGCCTTTCTCCGGAGATTGGCACGGAGGGCATCTCTTCCCTCCGGCCTTTCAATGTTGGTCCAGGTCTAGGGTGCGTATACATGTACAAAATCCTTTCCTGTGGCAGATTTGTGACCAACAAGGACCAACTCTACTAGGGCCCTACAAGGTGGTGTTTGATAGCTCCTTGCTCCAATAGTGTTTGAACTTGCTTCTTAATCTCCTCACTCTCAAGTACCAAAGTTTGATATAACCCCAAGTTGAGCAAAGGAGCAACTAACAAAGAATTTATTTTATGTTTGATTGGTTTTTTTTGCATGTAGTCCCTTGGGCTCTAGGAAAACTTCCTCAAAACGCAGCAGCATATTATCCATTTATTTTCTTTGGTTAGTTGTCCATGCTTGTCTAGAGACTTTTATTTCTTCTACCATTACAGCCTAGGACCTCACCACCGACAATACAATTTTTTTGTCAACATCAATAGACTCCGGCTTGGCCAATGAGTTTGAATCAAGCAATGGGTAGCAAGGAGTTTCACCCCATAAGCCAAGGTTCCAATCCCATGGGTATCAAATGGCATGAGCTCATGTGGTTAAAAATGTGGACTCTCAAGATAGAGACCCAAGTTCAAATCTTGCTAGACGATATATGCATAATTGCCAAATACAATTGTGGTTTGTTGATCTCCCATGGTCACATGATCAAGATGTTATATAGATGGGCCTTGTTTTAATTCCACGTAACCATTTTTTTTTTTAAAGATCTCTTACTTGAATTGCTAAGACCAATAAAATATTCTCCTTGCTTTTATGTGCATTTATCAGGAAGAGATTCCCATCTTTTACCATTTTGTATTTATTGGCTCTCCACATGAATAAAGCATCCCTTTCCCAGATGCATCCAATGGCACCCCATCACACTCAATTGCATTTATAAACTTGGAAGAAATGACAAACATGAATCTGCATTAATAAATAACTCACAACTTTCCATCCTCATATAATCAATCTAAGAGGTATGGGGCTGCATGTTTGTTGGTCTGTGGACCAAACTTATGAACCCATGCCTCAAAAATCAAATTCTTTTGACTATTCGAATAAAAAATTGATATTACTAATGTCTTTTTGATTAAGATTTTGAGATAGGATAATATCTCTTGTTCAACATGTATCTTTTCTCTCTCCTATTGCTTTTCGTCTTTAAGTGGAAACCTTGAATATGCGCTGCCAATGCTAATTTCTCATCTGCCTCCATCCTTTCTACTTCTAGACCTTCAACCTCATTTCCTTCTATGGGGCCAGATGTGAAGATCATAGACTTTTTCTTTGCCATATTCTTAGGATTTAACTCTAGATGCAGTTTTCAACATTCTCCTTGGTGTAACACGTTCTATAACAATGCTCACATTGTCACTTGTGACATGTTTCTTCTTTTTGCTGCACTATATCCTAAGATCTTTTAATCCATTGGTTATTTCCTTGATTATTTTTTTATCCATCTATTTGCGGGCCATAGATCCTCACTCTGAGTGTTCATTTTCGTTTAGCTTCAATGTAGAGATCCTTCTTGGCAGCCTCGTTTAGCCTCAAAAAGTGCGAGATCTTCTCGAATGTAGTTATGCATCCAATCTATATACTTCATTTGCACACTAGAATCCTCCAGAATGTCTAGCAGTGTGGCTTGCTTCTATAGCATGATCTTGGAAGTTTTGTCCCTCGAATTGTCAAAGGTATTTCCACTTGATCTGTTGGTTATCCTCCATATACAGTTGGATAAAATCGTTTCTTTAAGTCTTAAACTGTTCCCAAATGGGTATTAATGCTCCATTTTGCTATTACATTCTTTTGGTGTAGCTCTCCCACCACACCGATGCATGCTCTTCATCTTCAATTGGGCAATATAAATCTTCTGCACATTACTAGGTCCATGGCAGCCAAAGTAAACTTCTAGTTGTCTCAGCCAATAGTTGACATTTTCTACATCCACTCGATAATCATAATGTGGAAATTCAAGTTTGGCTTCCACATTAAATGGATTTATGGGCTTGCTTGTTACTTCCATTTCTAAGAAAAACTTAGTCTTTTAGGAGATTGTGGAGAATCAGGGCTTTTCCCTTGAAATCCTCCATGTTGTATCATATGGGCCACAAACTAAGTGAACATATGTTGTAGGATCTACATGCTACTTACCAACCTAGCAAGTATAGTATCATGGTCACTCCAGTCTGCTCCTCTAGGATGCATTTGTACTAGTCTTCTTTGCTTCATAAAGATGCGTAGCAATGTTAGAATGAATAGATATCATAGGAATTTAAATTATTGAATTGTTTATTACAGAGTTTTTAGGGATAACTTGGTAAGATTTGTAAATATAAGTTGTTGAGATTTATAGGGATAAATTGTTGAGATTTTTAGGGATAGGTTGTTAGGATTTGTAGGGATAACTTATTAGGATTTTTAGGATCTGGTATGATCACCACCAACTGATTACCAGATTGTAAATCATTATAAAATGGAGCTCAGAAATGCAAAATAGAGTGTCTTGTGTTACATTATTTTACGGAATCAGAACCACAGAAAGGAGAAAGGACGAGTTTGTCTCACTCCATTCGTTTCAACCAAGATGGTTTTTTTGTCATAGGCAGTCAATGCCACCACAAATTGCTACTCTGCAGTCAGTCTTGGTGTTGCTGCATTATCAACAAAGGTTTTCTCCTATGTTGTGTTTATATTTATTGGATCTAACAAACAGCATTTGGTGCTTTGATATTTAACATTCGGTGGTTTTCTCCTAACGTGATAAAGTTGTTGCTTGCAACATTCAGAGTTCTGTTGGGATGTGGTAAAGTACACCTTGGAGTTTGACCATGTTTCCAGTTTGGGCAAAGTGCTGCTTAGAGTTTGCCCAAGTTTTGAGCTTGGGTGGAGCAAATTGCAATGTTTGGTATTTGTTGCTCTGAGTCTGGTGTTCAAGGCATATTTGGAATATGGCATTTGTTGTTTGGGAGTGTCATTGGTGGAAAAATAGCAAATATTCAGACTCTAATTTTTCCAAATTCATAGAAACTGACTGAGATATTATAGTGTGTGGAGCCATAAGATACAATTTGTGGGTATTGAGATTTGGCGAATATAGTTCTCAAGAAAGAAACTAGACCAGAAGATGATGTTGATGACTTCAACAAGCGACATAGAGAAGCTTTGATGATTCTCAAATTGTCCGTTGCAGTTAATTTAATTCCTGAATTTTTTTATGAAGATAATGTTGCAACACTATGGACAATGTTGTAGAATAAGTATTAGACATCTAAAGCAGGACGTGCTTTGTTTTTGAAGAATCTTCTCTATTCTTCCTGGTTGGAAGAAGGGAAGGAGGGTCTGTTTCTGAGTACCTTATGTATCTGAAGGATCTAAGAGATCAATTGACTGCTATTTAGAAGATAATAGATGATGAGGACATGGTCGGCATTGTTTTGCGAGGTTTGCCTCTGTCTTGTGAGTCTTTTTTTGAGTCTCTCCATTTGTTTGTTGAAACTCAAACTCTTAATTTTGAAAATATGTCTTCTTTACTTTTAGAAAATGAGAGGAAACAATCACAAATGGGAGTATTCACCTCAGGGAGTACAGAGAGTGCATTTACTACTAAAGCCAAACATAAAGGCAATAAAAATGCCAACTTCTCATCATCTGATCACAAGCAAGGTAAAACTTCTAATATAAAGCAATCCCAAGTCATTTGTTTTTACTGTAGGAAACTTGGTCATTTCAAATGGGATTGCATTAAGTTGAAGAACAAACAAAATCAGAAAGGGAAGAAACAAGAAAGTGTTGTTGAGATAGAAGATCAGGAAGAGAAGTTTGATTTTGTAACAACTCAGAGTTCATCTGGTCAATCTACTGAGTGATACTTTGATTCTGGAGCATCCAGACATTATACAAGTCGAAAAGATTGATATGTTAATTTCATTGAAGATCTAAGTAAGAATGAGTCTGTTTCACTTGGTGATGGTAGATCATACTTAATTGAAGGATGTGGTGATGTGTGACATTGAACTACAATGTTACCTACACCTTCAAGAATGTTCGGTATGTTCCTAATATGAAAAAAAATCAAACAACTCAGAGTTCATCTGGTCAATCGACTGAGTGATACTTTGATTCTGGAGCATCCAGACATTATACAAGTCGAAAAGATTGATATGTTAATTTCATTGAAGATCTAAGTAAGAATGAGTCTGTTTCACTTGGTGATGGTAGATCATACTTAATTGAAGGATGTGGTGATGTGTGACATTGAACTACAATGTTACCTACACCTTCAAGAATGTTCGGTATGTTCCTAATATGAAAAAAAATCTTCTATCCATGATAGAAATCACCAGGAATTCTCAACTTGTGCATTTTCATTAAAACAAATGTGGGGTGATGCATGTGAGTAAAAACAAGATCATTGGGTAAGAAGGGGCTATACAACTTAGTTGATGCTAGGTCTGCCAAATCATTTGCCTTAGCTATTGAAGCATGAGAGGTTTGGTCACCTCAATTATAAGTATTTATCAATTCTCCCTAACATGGTTCATGGATTGCCATCCATTTAGGAGCAACAACATTCATGTGCAGGATGTCAACTTGGAAAACAAATCCATTAACCGTTTGAGAGGGTAAGTCTTGGATTTAGTGCATATTGGTTTGTGTGGCCCAATGAATAAATGTTTGGTTTGTGGTGCAAAATATTTTTTGTAGATGGTTGATGATTATTCAAGGAAGATGTGGGTATACTTCCTCAAGTCTAAATGTTTTTCATATACCCAGGTGTTGTAGGTGAGTTGGAGAGGAGAGGGCAATCCTCCAAAGGAGGTCCCAGGTTCAAATCTCCACCCTACCAAAAAGCTGAATTGGGTATCCAAAATCCAATTGATAATGTTGGTGCGGGCAGGGTCGGGTGCGACTCTCGAGTGACTTTGACGGTGTAGAACCCCTGTTCGTGGTCTCTCAAACCAAGGCGGCCCCACAAGGGGTTTTTCGCTTTAAAAAAAAAAAAAAAAAAATGTTTTTCATATTTTCAAACTTGTAAGGCCCTTGTAGAGAAACAATGTGGAAATTAGGGTCTTAAGGTTAGATAATGGAGGTGAGTTTACCTCAAAACAATTTCAAGATTTCTACAGGCATGACAGTATACATAGGTAGTATACAACTCCTTACACTCCACAACAAAATGGGGTAGTATAAAGGAGGAATAGAGTAATCATGAGATGGTAGTACAAAACCGAAATGTACCATATTGTTATTGGGAAAAAGGAGTAAATACTATAGTCTTCATTCTCAATAGGTGTACATGTAAAGCACTACATAATGTTACCCCAGAAGAAGCTTGGTCTGGAAGAAAACCTTTAGTCAGTCATTTCCGTATTTTTGGTTGTGTTGCTTTTGCATTAATTCCTAAGGAGAAAAGAACTAAGCTAGATGCAAAAGGCAAAAAGTTCATGTTTGTTGGCTATAGTGAACAATCCATGGCATATTGATCGCTTGATGTCTCTACTAACAAGATTGTAATCAGTAAAGATATCATTGTACATGAGAAGAATCCTTTCTTCCCAAATAATGGTAAACCTATTAAGATTTTTGTATGTTTTAGAACTAGAGTGCAAAAGGCAAAAAGTTCATGTGTGTTGGCTATAGTGAACAATCCATTGCATATTGATCGCTTGATGTCTCTACTAACAAGATTGTAATCAGTAGAGATATCATTGTACATGAGAAGAATCCTTTATTCCCAAATAATGGTAAACCTATTAAGATTTTTGTATGTTTCAGAGCTAGAGATGGTACCGCAATAGGTAGCAAAGTTCACTTGGATTCAAATACATCAAAGACTAATGATAAAAAGAAAGATGTGAAGACTCAACCATATTGGTGTGTTGAAAATCCACTTTGGGATGACCTTGGAGAACAGAGCTTGACAGAGGTACACCCAAGTGAAATTCACCAACAACATGAGCCATGTCAATGACCGATTTGGTATACATAAACAATGAAAGATCTCAAGGAGGATGAGAAAGTGGTAGTTGGGCGATCTAGGCGACTTGGAAAATAGCCTAGAAAAATGAATGAGCAGGCAAATTTTGCTTTAGTTTCACAATTTTTTGAACCCAATAGATATGAAGAGCCAAAGGCAAACCAGATTGGGAAGTTTCCATGGAAGCAGAATTTGAGTCATTGATGAAGAATAAAACATGGGAACTGTCTGAATTACCCCATGGAAAGAAACACATTGGTTGTAAATGGGTTTACAAGGTAAATTGTAATTCGGAAGGTTTATTTGACAAATTCAAAATTTGTCTTGTTGCTAGGTATAAACAATAGGAAGGTATAGACTATGGAGAGACATTTGCTCCAATTGCAAAGATGGTGGTTTTTCAATTAGTTCCCTCCATTGCAGCATAGTTTGATTGGCAGGTATGTCAGATGGATGTTAAAGCGTGCCTTCCTAAATGGATATTTGAAAGGGGCCGTACATATGGTGCAGCCACGAGGGTTTCAGGTACCAAGAAAAAACATCTAGTTTGCAAATTGATTAAGTCCCTATCAGACTTAAGCAGGCTCCCCAAGCCTGGTATTTCAAAATTGATCAACATCTTAGAGATTTAGGATTCAGTCGAAGCTTTTCTGATCCTAATCTCTATAACAAACTACAAGTAATGACATTGTCTTTCTCATTGTGTATGTTGATGACCTTGTTATTACAGGTAGTGGAGCCCACCTTATTTAACAAGTAAATCTGATATGACAGATTTAGGGATCCTTCATTACTGTCTGGGTGTAGAGTTTTGGCAACTTGATCATACTATATTTATATCACAAAGCAAGTATGCCAAAACACTTTTGGAAAGATTTCGGATGACAGATAGTAATCCGATATCTACACCTATGGAAGTTGGGCTGAAATTGTTAGCCGACACTAATTCATCTTCAGCCAATGAGTCAATATATCGTCAGTTGGTGGGCAGCTTGATTTATCTTATGACCACTCAACTGGATTTATGTTTTACGGTGAGTTATTTGTCTCATTTCATGTCAAATCCCCAAGGAGAGCATTGGCAAGCTGCAAACTGTATTCTCAGATATATCAAATGTACCCTTGACTTCAGTATATTGTACCAGCAATTTAATGATTTTCAGTTGGTTGGATACACTAGATTGGAGGATCAATTGAGGACAGAAAATCTACTACTGGTTATATGTTTGCTCTTGGATAAGGGGCTATTTCAGGGCAGAACAAACTTCAGCATGCAGTTGCTTTGCCATCAACTGAAGCAGAATATAAGACAGCATGCAATACAGGTTGTAAAGTTGTTTGGTTGTGATGCATATTGTATGATCTTCAAATAGATCAAATAGCATCAACATCGCTTCATTGTGATAATCAAAGTATGCTCAAGTTGGTGAAGAATCCAATATATCATGCCAGAACAAAACATATTGAAGTTCATCATCACTATATCCAGCAACTGGTGGAGCATGAAGAAATTTGCCTAAATTATTGTCCAACTTCTGAACAAATTGATGATGTAATGACTAAACCCCTAGGTAGAGAAAAATTTGTAAAATTTAGGGATAAGCTTGGGATTGTATCTGGGTTAGTCATTACGGAGGGGGTTTGAATAAATAGATATGATCGGGGTTTATATTATTGTAATGTTTGTTACAACTACTTTTTAGGGATAAGTTGTTAAGATTTGTAGGGATAAGTTGTTGAGATTTTTAGGGATAAGTTGTTAGGATTTGTAGGGATAACTTGTTAGGATTTTTAGGATCTAGTTTTATTAGCACCAACTGATTACCAGAATGTAAATCATTATAAATTGGAACTCAGAAATGCAAATAGAGCATCCTGTGTTACATTCTTTTACACAATGGCTCTCCACTAGTTTTCTCTGCACTCCTAGTATGTACTATGTACAAGTCTAGTGCTCAAGAACTTGGCGCTCTAATACCAAACTGATCTATTTTCTTCAACACAATCTCAGCCTCTTCTAGCATCACCTTTGTAGGGGCCTTTTCTATACCCTTCTTCCCTGCAGGAAACAACGAGAGACCTTTCCTGCATAAACCAATACACAGAAACAAAGAGAATAGTTGTAGAAAACAAAGAGACAGCATGAAAGAGAAGTTGAAATTATTTTTTGGCTTCAAAACATCCAACTATTCTTCACCGGATCTCTCATTTATATAGAAGTTTGTTTACATTGGAATAGAAAGTTGAAACATCATTGAATTTGTTTTTTCTGAGAATATTATTAATTCTAATTTTTCCATCGCATTTGTAACGGATCATGCCTAAATATGGACCGGTTACTTGTTAATGCAAATTACCACAGGTGGAAGAAGCAATTAGTTATGGTTTAAAATCAAGTGGCATTAGCTCAACCGGTTAAATTCCTCAACATTTCAAGGAGGAGACCCAGGTTCGAATCTTGTCAAACGATACATGGATAATATCCAAGCTTTGTTAAATACCACTATGTAGTGATGATGTAATACGGGTGGGGCTATTTCAATCCCATATAACCCATTGAAAAAAAAAATAGTTATGGTTTAAAGATTGCTCCATTTGAATGTATCTCTTGAACAGGTCTGTATAAATTAAAGGATACATAAAATAAAAAAGATTATGCCCAGTCAAAAGCTAATGGTTTATGTTTCAGTTGCTTTGCCTTGCCTTAGGGATAGCACATTGGAGGTAAGGTATTGTGTGGGTCCAGCTGAACTATCCTGGACTGTACTTTGGTTGGATTTGAGCCATTTTGTTCTCATATTTAGCAGCTGTGTCCACCAGAATGATCCCTTTGGAAACCAATCCAAGTGATTAAGGGAGTTCCACCCTTGACTGTAAAGGACTGTTGGCCACGGATCCGCCACCCGGGAAGGACTTGGTGTGTCAATGCGCCCTAGACCCGCAGACCAACATTGAAAGGCCGGGAGGAAGGGATGCCCCCCGTGCCGATCTCCGGAGAAGGCCGGCTCCTTTCCTAACCTACTTGGGGGTTTTTAGATAAGAGTGCAGGAAAGAGATTAAAAAAGGGGGTAAAGGGAACTGGAAAGAGATTGAAAAAGATAAGGGAACAGGAAAGAGATGTAAATATCATGCGTTTCGGGTGGGGGGAGAACAAGCAGCACGATCGCAAATTTGCATCCGAACCAACAACAATTAAAACAAAGCATGTAACAGAAATTGCAACTGCGATTCTATCCTATGTATCCTTCTGTTTTGTATTCCAGATCCAAATAATCACCAATGCTCAAATCCAGGATTCAGAATTCAAACAGACAGAAATATAAATGGACATGAAGCAGAAATACTAGCAGAAGGCAGCATAAAAAGACAGAGACAAGAAGCAGAGCCAAGGATGCTTTGAATTAATTAGAAGGTGATCCGTCACAGCAGAGTCCTCTAGCAATATGTCCCCCCTCCACCCTTGTACAATGAAATGAGGCTGCTATTTATAGCGCAATTTTCCCCCCGATTACATTTTGGGCACAGAATCCCGGACCTGACAAAAGCTACAAAAGCCGACAAAAGCAGCCGATGTTGACCTCTGCGGGTAAAGAATGTACTTGCAGCAAGGTCCTCCTGAAAACGTGGCAGCTCCGTGGAAATCCGGTAGGTGGGAAGTTGAGTCAGTTTGAATGGGGGCAGATGCGGTACAATCTGTCAGTTCACGCTCATCTACCTCCCGTCACATCTTTGACTCGAATCTCGAGGCTGGACACCTGTCGGAATCTGATAAGGGGAAAAATCTGCCTTAGGAGCTCATATTTTCTTTCTTGCCCGACTTCGCCCAAAATCGGAGCGCAACCAGGCAGCGCAAAGGGGAAGTGGCGCAGTTGGGGAGGCCTCCGTGCCTTAGAAAATTTCTGGGCAGGCTTCGACATTCTTTGCCCGAGTGCGCGCAGGTAAGTGAGCGAACCCCGACTTCGCTGCGAAGTCGGGTTGCTCAACACTTAGTCTTTACTGGAGGTACCATGATGGGCTGCTCAACTGCGCTCTTCTTCCAGGGCGAAGCCCGACTTCGCTGCGAAGTCGGGCAATCCCAACACTTAGCCGTTTCTTCAAGTGAGTCGCCCAACTGCGCACGAATTTGAGGGCGCAGCCCGACTTCGCTGCGAAGTCGGGTTGCGCACCCAACACTTAGACTTTTTTGGGATGTCCTTCACTGACAATGCCCAGGTGCGCACAAAACTGAGAGCGCAACCCGACTTCGCTGCGAAGTCGGGGTTCGCTCAATACTTAGTCAAATTTTGGGCTCAACTCTCTGCACGTCAGCTCCCCAAGTGCGCACAAAATTAAGGGCGCAGCCCGACTTCGCTGCGAAGTCGGGTTGCGGCAACACTAACACTTAGAAAATTTTGGGCCTTTGTATGAGCGCAGTTGGGAG
Organism: Wollemia nobilis; assembly: GCA_028583015.1. Classification (NCBI taxonomy): domain Eukaryota; kingdom Viridiplantae; phylum Streptophyta; class Pinopsida; order Araucariales; family Araucariaceae; genus Wollemia; species Wollemia nobilis. Next base: position 31,051,387 of record JAQPPZ010015824.1, read on the forward strand.
GATGAGCGCAGTCGGGAGGATGAGCGCAGTCGGGCGGGGCCCGACACTTAGTCAATTTTCTGGCCCGAAATTGAGCTTCCCGGTCCTGCTTCCCGGGGCCATAACTTTTGATCCGCTGACCCGATCGCCTATTATAATATATCGTCGGAAAGCTAGCGAAAAGATCTGCAATGATAAAATATCCAAAGCTTATTTCATCCATTTTATCGCCCCCGTTTATGGCCCGCGAAAACCCGAACACCTTCGCATGCTCTTTGCCGCTTTAAAGCTCCATACTTAGGCCAAAGTTTATCAAAAAATTTAATGTGGCAAAATTGCCAACATTCCTGGCGGCTCGCGGGGCATTGAGCTCGCCTCAATGTGAGGACCCAGGCCTTTATCCATTGGGCAACAGAGTCACCCTCGCCGTCCTCTTGATACTCACTGCCGGCAGCAACCTCTTTCTCAAACCCTTGGCACCCATGGCCCTCTTGGAACACTAAAAAAAAAAACACTGCACAAACTAAACTAAGAAAACAACTAAAACTTTGCATACTAGCCGGCTTATTTATATTATTTACACAAAATTTTGCGGCATGATTGGCATGCCGCCAACACAAATCTAGCTTTGGTTGCCTATCCGGTGAACCTGCAGTGTCCGGACCAGATCTGATTGTACTTCAGTTGATCTTTGAAGTCCGGCTGGCCTCCCAAAGTTTGCCAGGTTGCGAACATGGTGCAACGTGGCAGGTTATCATTCATGTCGGTACCCATACAATTGATGAACAATGTGGCAAGGAGATTTGCCACACGAGAGCCCTCTTCGGGTACCGGTTGCGGTGATGGTTGGAGCCAATACCACCACTCTAGAGAGTCCACCACCTGTGGGCTCTCGAGCACGAGTTCCTCCAACTCCTTGATGCGATAGCAAGAGCTTTCCGACGATAGGCCTTTTGCCGAGGTCTCCTCAGGATCAACCTCCTGGTGAGGCATGCCTATTGGGCTTTGGCTGAATGCTTGCGTGCTATGCCCTGGGACACAAAAAGGGTGCAAAAATGTGCCCTCTTTGTGTTCAGAATTTGCCACTGGATTTTGTTCCTCCTCTTGGCCCGTCTCCTGATGGAAACTGCAAGCAACCATATTATTCATCATTTGGGCGGTGTTTGCATATTCCCACTGTTGACTTTGGACGAGATCTTCCTCTCGAGCTCCACACAGCTGCATTCTAGGGCTTTGCATAGTATGAGGGATTTGCCTTGGTGATTTTGCCAGATGAAGGCAAGCCAGAGATTCACCAACTCGGGCTTCCATATTTTAGCTCAGTCAGAGTCGCCAAGTGATTTTGCCAGATGAAGGCAAGCCAGAGATTCACCAAACTCGGGCTTCCTGAAAATATGGAGACTGTAGGTGAACATTCATTTCTCCGCTTGTGAGGTCAAGGCTGCTCACCAAACCTTGATTCCTCCGGGGTGTCTTCTATTAGCTTAAAAAAAGGCGCCTGCGATCAAGAAATCTGGATCTTCGACTCAGTTCGAGTCGCCGAGTGATTTTGCCAGATGAAGGCAAGCCAGAGATTCACCAAACTCGGGCTTCCTTAAAATATGGAGACTGTTCGTCCCACCGGGCGTGCCAGAAACTATTGGCCACGGATCCGCCACCTGGGAAGGACTTGGTGTGTCAATGCGCCCTAGACCCGCAGACCAACATTGAAAGGCCGGGAGGAAGGGATGCCCCCCGTGCCGATCTCCGGAGAAGGCCGGCTCCTTTCCTAACCTACTTGGGGGTTTTTAGATAAGAGTGCAGGAAAGAGATTAAAAAAGGGGGTAAAGGGAACTGGAAAGAGATTGAAAAAGATAAGGGAACAGGAAAGAGATGTAAATATCATGCATTTCGGGTGGGGGGAGAACAAGCAGCACGATCGCAAATTTGCATCCGAACCAACAACAATTAAAACAAAGCATGTAACAGAAATTGCAACTGCGATTCTACCCTATGTATCCTTCTGTTTTGTATTCCGGATCCAAATAATCACCAATGCTCAAATCCAGGATTCAGAATTCAAACAGACAGAAATATAAATGGACATGAAGCAGAAATACTAGCAGAAGGCAGCATAAAAGACAGAGACAAGAAGCAGAGCCAAGGATGCTTTGAATTAATTAGAAGGTGATCCGTCACAGCAGAGTCCTCTAGCAATATGTCCCCCCTCCACCCTTGTACAATGAAATGAGGCTGCTATTTATAGCGCAATTTTCCCCCCCGATTACATTTTGGGCACAGAATCCCAGACCTGACAAAAGCTGACAAAAGCGGCTGATGTTGACCTCTGCGGGTAAAGAATGTACTTGCAGCAAGGTCCTCCTGAAAACGTGGCAGCTCCGTGGAAATCCGGTAGGTGGGAAGTTGAGTCAGTTTGAATGGGGGCAGATGCGGTACAATCCGTCAGTTCACGCTCATCTACCTCCCGTCACATCTCTTGACTCGAATCTCGAGGCTGGACACCTGTCGGAATCTGATAAGGGGAAAAATCTGCCTTAGGAGCTCATATTTTCTTTCTTGCCCGACTTCGCCCAAAATCGGAGCGCAACCAGGCAGCGCAAAGGGGAAGTGGCGCAGTTGGGGAGGCCTCCGTGCCTTAGAAAATTTTTGGGCAGGCTTCGACATTCTTTGCCCGAGTGCGCACAGGTAAGTGAGCGAACCCCGACTTCGCTGCGAAGTCGGGTTGCTCAACACTTAGTCTTTACTGGAGGTACCATGATGGGCTGCTCAACTGCGCTCTTCTTCCAGGGCGAAGCCCGACTTCGCTGCGAAGTCGGGCAATCCCAACACTTAGCCGTTTCTTCAAGTGAGTCGCCCAACTGCGCATGAATTTGAGGGCGCAGCCCGACTTGAAGTCGGGTTGCGCACCCAACACTTAGACATTTTTGGGATGTCCTTCACTGACAATGCCCAGGTGCGCACAAAACTGAGAGCGCAACCCGACTTCGCTGCGAAGTCGGGGTTCGCTCAATACTTAGTCAAATTTTGGGCTCAGCTCTCTGCACGTCAGCTCCCCAAGTGCGCACAAAATTAAGGGCGCAGCCCGACTTCGCTGCGAAGTCGGGTTGCGGCAACACTAACACTTAGAAAATTTTGGGCCTTTGTATGAGCGCAGTCGGGAGGATGAGCGCAGTCGGGCGGGGCCCGACACTTAGTCAATTTTCTGGCCCGAAATTGAGCTTCCTGGTCCTGCTTCCCGGGGCCATAACTTTTGATCCGCTGACCCGATCGCCTATTATAATATATCGTCGGAAAGCTAGCGAAAAGATCTGCAATGATAAAATATCCAAAGCTTATTTCATCCATTTTATCGCCCCCGTTTATGGCCCGCAAAAACCCGAACACCTCCGCATGCTCTTTGCCGCTTTAAAGCTCCATACTTAGGCCAAAGTTTATCAAAAAATTTAATGTGGCAAAATTGCCAACAAGGACTAAAGAGAAGAGGTGTTAGACCCATCTCTAAACCCTGCTGGTTATGTTTATTTTCGGTCTTCATATTATGAATTATCCATGCCTTGAGCATGCAGATCATTGTTCTCAATTTCGTTTCTGCTCCAATTTCATAAAGGTCGAAACTAATCACCAACACATTACATCAAGGGAAATACCTCACAAGGTACCAGACTACCATAAGTGGCAGTTCTAGCCCTAAAAGGTTGATTAAAGTAAGCACATTTGAACTGCCTATGAAAAAATGCATATCTCCTATCTAAATGATCAGTAACCAAGCTCTCTTCCCAAATCATCCACTGGCATCATATGCAAATATCGCTTTTAGTGATGTTGTCAAATATAGCTATTAGTGATTACAACATTGAATATATATAAGCAACAGACAAGACATGTGCTAACAGCTAGCACTTCAATAGGAATCCTTGATGGAACTTTGTGGCAACCTGCTTCTAATTGTAACCTTAACAACCAGCAGACCTCTAATGCAACCCATCAGTTCAGTACAGCTTTCGGTCACAAACTTTCAGCTTAGTTCCCTGGTTGCACACACCTGATGTCAGGTGACAAAGGCTAGTGTAAATTCACCTACTAATTATAATAAGTCTACTTAAGAAATCCATGGATCAGTTAATAATGCGAAGGCCACTTTGATTCATTCACATTTATGTGAGATGTTACACGAGAATATTCCACTTTAATGGCAGTTTATCATGGACAAAAGTAGATAAGGTATAGCTACATTGCCCCTGGTCCTTACGAAGCATGAAGTTGAAGAGGCTATAGAACAGGCCAAGATTAACATTTATCAATTCAATGAATCTTGAAGAAATATTAAGCATTATTCAAGAAAAAAGCACTACACGATAGCACAATCCAACATAATTGGAAGTAGTAACATGTTAGTTGTAAGAGTGTGATCTTGGAAAAGTGTTAGTTGTACCATGTTATCTCAATTTACATGAAGCAGTATGACTATGTATAGTATTCCTAAGTAATTCAGAAAAGATGGTTATAATTGTGGGATCCATCAGTTTGACTGAAATTGAAGTCTTATCCGAAAAGAATCCAAAATATATCATTCGGGGCCATCAAATGCAATCACTTACTACCAGTAAAAGAAGCATTAATACTCCATCCTTGAGCTTGCAGCCATATTGGAGAATTCATAAAACTGTTAGATCCAATGCAAGTGAATCAAACACAAAAGTAATGCCTGACTTTATTCTGAATGATTGTATGTAAACCTTTTCCAAATTCTAAAACCCTAAGGAAACCAAAAAAAAGAGTGGGATTCCTAATCAAATTTACCTCTGAAATTTTAGAGTTTCTCTTGTTCAAATTCTGCTTCAATATCCATAGCCTAATTTCCTTGCATGATCCAAATTTCACACAGCTTACAACAAAAAGTTTCAAAAGATGAACTTACTCCGGAGCATGATAACCAAACGTTCCAAGGACACGAGTAGAATGAAGCCGTGCTGCTGTGTCAGGAGCTTGATTTGAAAGATCGAAATCAGCTATCTTTGCTGAGTAGTCATCAAAAAGTAAGACATTGCTTGACTTGATATCACGATGAATTATTGGAGGTTGTGCCTTCTCATGGAGATACTCGAGCCCTTTTGCAGCTCCTACTGCAATTTTTACCCTCTGCATCCATGTAAGAACTGGACCAGGTTCTGCTCCTTTTACGCCCTTCTTGCCTATAGTAAACAAAAGGGAATAGAGAAGACAACACAACCTTACTCATCATAAAATTCAAACTCACTCTAATAGTTAGTTCTGTATTACTTTCTAAACCTCCTCTTCTATGCTTTGAAAGAAATTCATTTAAGAAAAGAAAAGGCAACCATCATGTGGGGAAATGGCTTCGATTCGGCCATTAATATCCTATCTGTTGTACTCTCTTATTTAATAATTTTTTTAATTACGTTCCTTACAGAGGGCCATGGAAGCAAACAAAGTATAAGGAACATAATAAAACTCTGAAGTTACCTAATGAAACTCCAGATCACCTTTAGTATTGAAAAAGGAAAGTTTTAGAAATAGAAAAGCATTTGAATTCAATTTAAATTCTACAATGAAACTCTTTACAGTGCCGAAAAAATTCTTTATAAAAATAGAAAATAAGGACAAGACTATTTTTAGAATAAATAGCTTTAAGTCCTTATAACTTAAAAAGAAAATATTGCTCACAAGACTTGGGAACTGTTTCAAATCAAAAAATCATTTCAACTTTTCCATTCACTTGTTTAATCCTATAACAAAAAATTCCACAAATAGTATTGGGGATATGAAAGAGCAAGCATTTATTGTTTCATAACTAAGTTGAATAACATCAAAAAGCTTACATTATAAATTTAAAATAAAGGAATTAACAAAACCCTTTCAAAAATGGAACTAATCTATAGAAAAATTTTCAAATTTGCACTAGAAGTAATACGTATCAAGTTCACCAATGAAAGTTGTAAATGCAGCAAGGTCAACTCTACAAGCGATGTTTTACCAAGTCTAAAACTACATAAATGTTAGCTATAGAAGACACCACCTATTCATGATAAATGGTAGCTATAGAAGACACCACCTATTCGTTATATGACTTGTCTCAAGTAAGGCTACTATGCCAAAAACTGATCTTACACTAGAGCCATGATAGCCACATTTTAAAAAAGACAACAAGAGATTCTGAAAAACATTACTGCACTCAAACAATAAAGTACAGGAAAAGTCTGTAACTTGATAGTAAGAAAATATTTACAAGATGAGTAAGTATAAATGCCAAGACATGCAAAAAAAACAACCATTTTATCCATAAAGCCCAAAAAAAATATAAGCAAAAAGAAATTGCTGATTTTCCCAATTTGGATGTCTTTTGCTACTATGCATTAAAGCTAACGAATATTATTCCTGCAAAGATTACAGATAGATCAATCACAAACAAGGATATCATCAGTTCTAGATTTTGATGTCTATAGATCTACAAGTTAGAAAGAGCTCCAAACACTGTACTATTGTCTTTCTTATAAATTGTGATTCAGAACCTATCACATAGGTACATCAAAAAAGTGCAAAGACCGTGTGTCAACAAAGGAAATAGATTTTTCTCAACTCAAGGAAAGAGATGATGTAAAACAGGTGTTAATTGACAGCAATGAGAAAGGTGATCTGACTGCTTTATCTAGAAAACACACAATAACGAAAGGCCATGTGGGGGAGTTGGAGAGGAGTGGGTAGTTGAAACTCTCGTGTTGGAGAGGCCCCAGGTTCAAATCTCTCCATCTCACATGTTTGCGGATATGCTATGTAATAGTTTACTAGGGACCCTACTGGTGGTGTGTTTATCCACCCGCTTGATGTAATAATGAGCTTAATGAAAGATCAACCAACATTTTAAAAAAAATGTGAGGAATCATCAGCATGAGCCAAATACGGAAGTTACTAGCACTTGAAAGTGAGACTAACTTGTACTGTTTGATTGTTCTTAAATAAAAAGCTGAACATCAAACAGAATTATCTTTTCTGGGCGTATAATGTGCAATAAACAATTGACAAATGCAGCATGCAATTCTCAATTTGATGTTATAAAAAAGGAATAAAAAAATAGAGAGCAATCAAGCCACTTAAAATTCTGAGAGTGCATAAAAAAGCAAAAGTAAAATTCAGATAATAATGGTACGACTGTCTAAAGGAGACGACAAAGGATAACATTAATTTGTTAATCTATTTTGAAGCAGGAAACATGAAGAAACAATATCATATGAGAACTCTACACAAGAGATGCTATGTATATATTGGAGGGAGTGTGAGTATATTGGAGGGAGTGCGAGCTAGGAGAAAGTGTGAGCCGAGAGGGAGTGCGAGCCAATATTGAGAACTTCAGATATGGCAAAGAGCAACGGATTCATTTGGAGTGTATCAGTGCTTCAAACCCTTACTATGAATGCGGCAAATATTGTTTCCAAATAAATGCTGAAGCAAAGGAACGTCACAAGAAAGAAGAGACATGAGCGAGTGTGAGCCAAAAGGGAGTGCGAGCCGGGAGCGAGCCCCAGCCCCAACCCTACTAGTTAGTTTGGAAGGAAAGTCATATTTGAAAGCCCTAATGGGAAGTGAGGATGCCCTAGTTGGAAGTATGGATGCCCAAGTTGAAGATAAGTGGAAGAGCAAATATATGGAAATTTCAATCCAAGTAGCAGATGTTGCACCAGAAGTGACCATCAAGGATGAGATGATTGAGCATGATATAATGGTTTTGAAAGCAGGGGGTTAATATGTTCATAGATCCTGGACAAGGTTTTTGGAGATTCAAGATTGGATCAAGTGGAAGTGGAGATTGAATTCAAATTACTCCGTGAGTTTTCTTCCTAAAGGTTTTTTCCTTGTCATTTTTTCTAATTCAGAAATCAGGGATAAATTATTCAGAGATGCCCCATGGTTTAGAGGGAGGGATACCCTTTATTTAAGACCATAGAATGAGATTTTTTCTATTGAGACAAACTATTAAGAAGCTTCCGATTTGGGTTAGGCTTTTTGGACTTCCATATCAGCTTATCAATAAGGATGTTTTGAAGAATATTGTTAATACCTTAGGAGAATTCATCAAAGGAGGACTAATTATTAAGGAGAGGAAGAATGCTATATATACCAGAATATGTGTTGCTATAGATATTTCAAAACCTTTGCCACAATCCATTAAGATTAAATCTAAATCAAGAGAATGGGATCAACAAGTGGATTATGAAAACATCGCATTTCGTTACCGCAATTGTTATGAGACTGGCCACTTGGCAAGAGTTTGCAAAGTGAAAACTATGAAGAAAGAGACAGAAAATTTTGGTCATAAGATAAACTTCAAGGCGAAGCAAGGAAATCATCCATTAATAGAAGGTAGATCAGATCAAGGATATTCCACTCCTAAAGAAGGGGCAAAGAAAGCTTATCTACAACATCTTATGGAAAAGACCACCATAACTCACTTGGATCAACATATAAAGGAAACAAGAAATGATATAAATATGAGAAAGCACAATATGTAAGTTTGAGTTCAGAAGGAATTAAAGGTGCAAAGGTAAATGTGGAGGAAAATCCAAACACAAAGACGACAAAAGAGGTCAAGATCTTTCCAGGTAAATCATCTTCATTTTCCTCAAGTAGTATAGAATCCTCTCCTGGTAATAAAAGTGAAAGTGATATAGAGGTTATCCCTTGCACTTTAGGGTTTCAAGAATGAGGATGGAGGAAGTCTATAACAATTTAGGGTTTTCAGGGCAGAATAAGAAGGTAATTGTTTTAGGAAGTGTCCTTGCACTTTAGGGTTTCCAGAAGAATGTGCTTTTGAGGTTATTCCTTGATAACCAAATCCTACACAACAAGACAAACCTATAGATGATAAGTCTTACTTTGAGCAGTGTGAGAAGATTGAAGAGATGGATGAAGATAAAAGTATTGGTGGAAATGAAAAAAAGATAGGAAGACCCAAGCAAAAACAAAGAGAAAAAGAAACCCATAGAGATATTGATATGGGAAAACAAAAGCAAATATCGCAAGTGTTAACAAGAAGTGGGACTTAACCCACAAATAAAAACAAAAAATAACAATGAAAATAATATCTTGGAATATTAGGGGCATGAATAAGAACCCTAAAAATGGTATTAAGAAACTCTTAGATTGTTATAGACAATATATTTATATTTATAGATATGAAAAATTGGCAGCAAATATTTTAGCCATTCATGGTGTTGAATTTTATCTTGACAAAATTTCAGTATCGGAAGGCATCTGTATGAAATGATAAAAAGAGTTGATTATGGAAACTTAGCAGTGAGGAAGATGGCAAATCTCTTTGATAAGAAAGGCAGATGAAGAATATTTTTGATAGAAAGGCAGGTTGGATATGATTTAATTAATTTGAAAGAAATGTAATGAGAGCAATGTAATGTTTTGTTTTTGTAGTGGGAATGGCCCCAATAGAAGCCACACATAGCTTATTCAAAAAAAAAGATGCTATGTATATAAAATGATTAACAAAGAGGATGAGAATCAAAAGCATATATGAAAAAGAGATGACATGCTAAGGGGGAAGGACTAGAATTTTAGAACTTGTCTGAAATGCAAATGTATGCTTACGTGTGAGCCAAGCAATTGTCCATAGTTGGTAGAACAGCAATTAAAAGGCCAGAAAGTCCAGATCACAATATTTGAATGCCTATAAGAATGTTTATGGAGAAAATATATATTTGGATCTTTTGTCAAATTAACAGAAATATACCATGCATAACCAGATTAAGCCCCTTACCTGACACATGATATCAAAAGCATTCAGATTCTGCAACTTGTTAAGAATAAAACTGGTCATGAAAAATAGCAAAGATTTGTGATTTTGGGTCAAAAAAAGTCACCATGTTTTCCCTGTTTTTATTTTGTGGATCCTTGTCTATCACCATTTTGGGAATACTAATCAAAACAAATTATATTAGTGTCTTGCACTTTGGCGATAGTTCCATGGCACCATAATTTTAGTTTCAAAGCATAGTTAGGGAAATATGGCAGTCGCTACATGTAGTGATACATGCAAATCATGCTCTACACAATCCACTCACATTTATCATTTATGTCAATCCATATACCTAGACTAAAAATATCTATATTCTTCCCCAAAAAGCTTCAGTTGTTTTCTGGAATGTGTGTTCTCTGAACTGCTTCTCTCATCCCAGTCAACATGGATAAATTGCTTTCACTCCTGCAGATACTGATAACGTATTCAGGAAAGTAAATAGAATCGTGTATGCGTTAATGCAACTGAGGAGGGTGCCAATGTTTCAAGTGACTACTTAGAGAACTTTATCAACAGAAGATAAGGGAAACATAGCAAATGGAGAGTTTAAAGAAGTTAAGAACACCTGCATCAAGTTAAAATCAACAGAAGCTCACTTGCAGACAATCCTGATGGCAGTGATCCAAGTGATTGTTATCCAACAGGACCTTTTCTATGGCTCAGGACCTTTAATTTTCAATTGCACTTCCCGAATTGAGACAATACCTTGATAGAAGTGGCCTAGAAGAAATTCAAGTCCTTCTCCAAAGGTTCATTAATATTTTCTTGCACTCGCCTATAAATTATGACAATGCACTAGACAATTACTTGAGTTCAAATAGTTAATTTACAAATTATGACAATGCACTAGACAATTACTTGAGTTCAAATAGTTAATTTACAATGTTGTCTTAGCCTTTATACTGATTTTCAATTTACAGAGCATTAGATGTTCTTCAAGATTCATATCACTGTACAGTTGGTTAGGAAGGTTACGTAACAGAGATCAGGTCTGAGAGAACACTTTGCATATTACGTAACCTACATTTTTAATATAATGTTTGTTTCTATTAGAGAAGAGAAAACAAAGATATCCAGTTGTACTTACTATCAAAGACCGCTTTACTTGTATTCCATATATGATTTAAAGACAAAGAGAAAAGAACATGGGAATTAAAAAAATGTACTTTTCTTTCGTACCATGAAGGATGTCGTGAAGTGATCCCATTGTTGCAAACTCATATGCAAGAACTCTTAAGACACCATCAACACAATAACCAACCAGTTCCACCACATTTTCATGCTTCAACCTCGAAACCATGGACACCTACAAACAGATCAAAATGCCAATCAATATAGGTTTTTATTTAACTGAAAACTTCAGTATGTTAAAACCTTTTATCACAAGTAATCTTGGCTTACAGACCCCTAGTCAATCTAAATTACAAAGTGAAACACAGTCTGGCATTTGTGTAGCAAGTTCAAGCCTGACACAATATGGTTGTCCAACCTGTGCAAGTAATTCCTGTTCTGGTTGTTTACTGGAATCTAACTTCTTAATGGCTGTCGCACAGCCATTGCTTAAGGTTGCATAATACACCCGACCATACGATCCCTCTCCAATCAATGATTTCGGACCAAAGTTTTCTGTTATCTCCCTCAATTCCTCCACTGTGATCTCAGGGACAGAGATAGGCTGAGCTTTTAGATTTTGACCCCCCTTGAAACCTGTGTCTACACTCTTGTATATTCCATCATTTCCTGCAAAATCCACTTCAGAAAATTTAAACAACGGACGAAACATATTTGTATAGATTTTGGAACCTATGCACTAGATTGAACTTGCATCCTGTGGATAAGTGTACACTGCATGTTTATTTTTTAGATTGAACTTTCAATCAAGAAACAGAAGGAAAAGAAAAGGAACAACTGACCAATGACAAGCGAAAGACGTGCAAAATTAAAAATTGGTATTCTCGCTGGCAAATCTATGCCTTCGAAGTTGTATATTGCATAAAACATGGCTTCTTGCATCTCATATTGAAACAAAAAATACAGAAATACACACTCCATGCAGATGTTCAATATTTACAAAGGAGAGAGAACCTAAAATGGAAAACCCCACTTTGAAATGTCAACTCTTCATCATCAAGGTTGTCTCTTTGGTCCTACTAATTACAATATTTACAAATGAGGGAGAACCTATAATGGAAAACCCCACTTTGAAATGTCAACTCTTCATCATCACTGTTGCCTCTTTGGTCCTACTACTTACAATATTTACAAATGAGAGAACCTATAATGGGAAACCCCACTTCGAAATGTCAACTCTTCATCATCACTTTGAAATGTCAACTCTTCATCATCACTGTTGTCTCTTTATTGGTACTTGGTACTACTACTTACACTATAGAGTGGTTATAATTACTACGCTATCATATAACTACTAACTTTCCAAGTTATCCAATTAGAAACATATTGACAGCAGAAAGTTGCAGGAATTTGATCAAAGGAACTCAGCAAAGTTATTTTCAACCAGAGGAGAATGATGCAGGAGCCTCTCTTTTGGAGGGCATAACTTTTGATCCGACCGTTGGATCAGCTTGAAATTTTTTGGGGAGCTGGACATAGAGGTGGACATGGTGTAGCTAAACTATTCTATCGTTTAGATGATTTTTCAGGCTATTTTCGGGCACTAATTCCTTCATCTAGTGCCCCGAAAATGGGATTTAGTGTTTTTTTTAAATCTAGAAGAAAACATATTTGGAATAACTTCTTATTTAGGTATGGGTAGATGTTGAGATTTTCTAGGAGGCTTAATATAGATGGTATGATGGTGTGTATCAATTTAGGGGGCTATCCAAGCTTTTTTGGGTGATTTAGGTTTTGGCACTAAAGACGAAATAGCCTAAGAAAAAATTAAAAAATAAAATAAATAAAAAATAATTTCTATGATTTAGGGTTTTATTTTAGGGTTTATCTTGGGATATATATTCCCTTGGTATCGCATTGTAAAGGGGTGAAATCCAATAATAAGAAAATAAAGCATTGATTAGTTTATTTCCATCTATTGTAGCTTTTATGTGATTGGGAATTTTTCTTGCTTTGTTTCTTTTTGTCATAGTTTTATGTGATTGGAGGTTCTTGTTCTAACCTTTTGCAGAATCTGATAAGATCCTCGAGGGGTTAACCCAAAAAATGGATAAACCCTAACATGTTGCAAGTAATGTTGAAGAGATAAGAGAACCAATGGTCAAGTGAAAAGAAAGAAATAGTGAAGAGCTTAAGAGGATACAAGCACCAACAATAATTAATGGTGGAATGTTATGTAGAAGAAAAAGCAGAGCCCATCGTCATCACCAACCATCCCAAAAGAGCCAACACAAGATCTAACGATGGTCCCAAAAGAATGGCCACGGCTAAGGGGGCTTGGTTGAATAATCCTTCATCATAAGCAAAAATGTGTAATTTTAGGAGTGAGGTCCAAGTCCTCATACACGACAAGTCATTGGATGGCATGTGTGTTATAATTCACTAGGGCAAGAAAACACTTGCTTGAAAGAAAAAAAAAAAAATTGCCTAATCAATGACAATCTCATGCCTTGAGAAGGAAGTTCAAATTCAAGTTCATCATTTCCAAGATGAAGTCAAAGCAAAGCTACAGCAAGTGCACGATCGTTCAGGGCTGAGCTTAGGCCATTAGGAGTGAGGACCATCAAAGGCATTTCTTTGGTCGTCTAAGACATCTAAAAACTTGTCCCAATTGTCTAAAACATCACGGAGATAACCTCTTCTACAACTCCATGTCAAGGAGGCAGAGAGCTAGCAGACATAGAAAGATCTTAGGCAAGCCTCGTCACATTGGTAGAAAATACAACAGGTGGTATGTGTAGGCAAGCCAATTGATGTCTGCATTTAGTTTTGTTATTTGGGTTATTTTGTAGTTGTACGCAAAGTGTTTGACAAAATGTGTGTATATATAATTAATAACGTTATAAAGTGGCAATATAATAATATGTCATAAAGTGAAATATTAGCATGTACGACAAAGTCATAAAGTGACTTATAAAATGAAATATAAATGTAAGTCAAATGCAAGTGAAATGTAATTTGGGAGAATGATGAGGTGTCAGGTAGTTGGAGGGTGCAACTAATTTTTAATTGTATAAATAAGACCCTTCCTTCATTCATTCATTCATGCATTTGTATGGTAGTCGGGTCATGTAAGGTTGATAGATGTATGTTGATGGTGGTGGAGTTGGCCGTCACGTATGTGTGTATTGATGGTTGTGGTGGCCAATTGTTGTTGGCTGTAAATGATGAGTCTGTGTAATGCTATATGTGCAGATAGTCCCTGTATTCCTATTGTTGTATTGTCATACAGATTGTTGATAATAGAAATCTGCTTGTATTATTTATCATCTGCCATTTTTGTTGTTATTGTATGTTGTTTGTGTATTGTTATTATTAATTGTTGCAGATCTGTAGATTTATATAAGTAGAAATGGAATTGAGTTTCAGTATGTTAAATTTTGTTTCTACATTTTGGCGCCGTTGCCTCTATGACATTGGGTCCAACCTCGTGACATGGAGTTGTGAGAAGCAAATCCCTTGGGAAGGAGCCCAACAACAGCGATGGAATGCAGCCAATGATGCCAAAAACACAGATGAAGAAGCAGATTTATTTTTTGATGTTGACGAAGGGTTGTAATGCGGGAGGAGAAAGGCAGATTGTAGAGGGTTTGTACGGTAGAATAGCAGACAATTGTACAATTGATGGTCATACAAATGATCGTCGTTCAAGAGACTACCATTCAAATGCATTGATGAGTTGCCATTCAGTTGATCCAGCATACACTACCATTCAATCAGTTGTCAGATTAGCAACTCACGTGTGAGTTTATGGTTGTCGTTCAAGTGGTGTGCACCATACAAAAAGAGCCTGTTGTAAGACTACAACTTGTCGTACAACTAACATGAGCCATTCAAGTGGAGGGCGTTGTAAGAATGCAAGAACCTATCATACGAATGGAAAGTGTCCCATGAATGGAGTTCTGTCGTACAAATAAAATATGTCGTACAAAAAAAATCTGCCATACAAATAGAACATGTTGTACAAGTGAGGCAGTTGAATGTTAGTGTCGTACAAGCTAGAGTGCATCTATCGTATAAGTGAAGGTGTTGGACGGCAGATGACATACACGTGCAAGTAGTCGTACAAATAGGCTGAAGGGTCGTACAAGCCAGATTTGATTGAAGTTGACGAAAGGTGTTCATGAGGAATTGCATGCTGATGAAGAGTGTTTGGCGCTGGAGCAAATGCAAATGGAGGTACACAATGGTGAGAGGCACGGAGTCCAATATCGATGCTGATGGAAGATGGCGTGTCCAATAGTGCACAAGACAGGAGTCCGGCACTAGGGAAACTGCAAATTAGTGTGCTCGATTGTGAGTGAGACGGGAGTCCGATATTGGAGCAACTATAGGTTGGAACGTTATCTAGTGAGAAGAACGGGAGTACAATGTAAGAGCAATTGCAAGGTGATGCACCTAAGGTTGTATGGGAGAGATACGCAAACAATTGTTGCTAATGAAAATCCAACCTATCAAACCGAAGGTCAATTTGGGCATATCGTGTAAGTGTCCACTGTTTCATGGAGAAGCAACAGAAGACCCAGTTAGGCATTGGCAAATCTGTTGCACGATGTGGAGAGCGACTGGGCAAAACAATGATGCAGATTGGAGATGGTTATTCCCTACAACATTTCGTGGATTTACAATAGACTGGTATATGAAATTACTAGAGGACAAGTACCAGACATGGGTAGCGTTGCACGATGCATTTGTGCAAGAATTTCAGTTGTTCAACAAAGAAGATGCGGTCATTGCTGAAATTAATGGCATGAAACAAGGTGAGAACGAGTCTGTTTGTTCCTACAACTGGAAGTTGAGAGGGTTGTTTAATCATTTGGAGGAAGACCCATCAGATGCATTGAAGAGGATATGGTTCATAGACGTACTTCTTCGTACGTATAAGAATATCAGGATGGTCCCTCCGAAATCATACCAAGAGGCTTTGGAATACGCCTTGATTTGGGAAAGTGATGCAAAAACATCACTGAAGTATTGGCATCATGTTAATGTAGACAAGAGTGACCCTAAGGATGAAAGTGATTTTGATATTAAGAATGACTCAGATAGTGAGAGTGATGATTTTGGGCAGGAGAGTAGTTCATCGTTCAGGCATTGGGGTCGAGAAGTCAAGGAAGGAAGTGACTCCAAAGAGAAGAACGATGAATCCAAGGATGAGTGTGACTCGGAGAGGGCAAGATCATCGCTATAGGTATATGCAACACAAAGGGAGATTGTACGTAGGAGGGATGCCACTAGTGATGCGATTTGTGTGCAATGTTGGCGATGCCATTTGTGGGGGCACTTCGCACGTGATTGTCAAAGTGTTGCGAGTCAAGATAAACCAATGATGCATACAGAATTCAAGCATCAGAGAAGAGTTACAGTCCTTGCCAAGAAGCAAAGAAGTTGAACTTGATGAGCTTGATTGGAATTGAGGAAGTGAATTTGATCTCGATCAAAGAGGTATAAATCTAGCAAGTCGTTGAAGCCACACACGAGGAAGTTGTAGTGTTGTCGTTAGAGAAGATTTCGTCTGATGAGTTGTCGTCATAGGAGTTGACATCTAAACAGTCGTCATCCAAAGGAGTTCCATTAGAGGAAATGTCCTTGGAGAAGTGTCGTACAAGTGGTTCATGCCATACAAATGGTGTAGACAAAGTGTGCCATACAAATGTTTCATGTCGTACAAGTGGTACAGATGCAGTGTGTTGTACAAGCCCCTACCGTTCAAGTGCATGTTGTACAAGTGAGTTTTGTCGTACATGTGTATGTTGTACAAGTGATAGACGTACTAGTGAGTGTCGTACGAGTGAAGGCATTATACAAGAGCAGGTGTCGTACAAAGAGATGTCGTTCAAACAGGTGTCATTTAGATGGATGTACACATGCAACAGTAAGTTGAAGCAAGGAGAGATGTTTGTCAAAGGCTAAGCAACAGTAAGTTGAAGCAAGAGACCAGTAATGTGGAGAGAAGGGAACACTGTTTGAGTGGGTCGAGCCAAGACTACCTAAGTGTCGACGAAGAGAAAAATTTAGTTCAGGCAGTGCTGGTTTCAGTGGCTTTGTCGTTGACGTTTTGGGGCGCTGCCCCTTGACCCCCAACACAGGTGGCGACGGGCATTGCCCGTCATGTGCATCATGTTGCTCATGCTAATAAAGTTGATGATGTGATTGATTGCAGAAAGTGGAGTGAGCAATCAAAACACAATGCGTTGTGAGCAGCAATTTGAAGTGATGCCAATTGCAAAGGACATATGGAATAGGAGAAAGCTTTAGGAGCATGACAAGAGATTTCAGTATGTGTTCGATGCTTCTATCCCTAGCGTTCAGCTCATGTGTCGTCGAGGACGCTGACCAGTTTAGAGCAGGGGATAGATGTAGGTAGGCCAATTGATGTCAAAATTTAATTTTGTTATTTGGGTTATTTTGTAGTTATACACAAAGTGTTTTAACAAAATGTGTGTACATATAATTAATAATGTTATAAAGTGGCAATATAATAATATGTGATAAAGTGAAATATTAGCATGTATGGCAAAATCATAAAGTGACTTATGAAATGAAATATAAATGTAAGTCAAATGCAAATGAAATGTAAAGAATGATGAGGTGTCAGGTAGTTGGAGGGTGCAACTAATTTTTAATTGTATAGATAAGACCCACCCTTCATTCATTCATTCATGCATTTGTATGGTAGTCAGGTCATGTAAGGTTGATAGATGTATGCCGATGGTGGTGGAGTTGGCCATCACATATGTGTGTATTGATGGTTGTGGTGGCTGGTTGCTGTTGGCTGTAAATGATTGTTGGCACCGAAAGGAGAGTGCATGGCTGTAATCATTTGAGTCTATGTAATGCTATATGTGCAGATAATCCCTGTAATGCTATTGTCGTACAGATTGCTGATAATAGAAATCTGCTTATACTATTTATCATCTGCCCTTGCTGTTGTTATTGTATGTTTCCTGTGTATTGTTATTGTTAATTGTTGCAGATCTGTAGATTTATATAAGTAGAAATGGAATTGAGTTTCAGTATGTTAAATTTCGTTTCTACAGTATGAACTCACTTGTCAACGATTGATTTCAACTACGCGCATTCATACCCCACCTAGAGATTTTGTTGGTGTGTTCGCAAGGGTGCAAACAAGTTTGGAAGAGGTAGATGTAAACCACAAGTTAGTCATGACTGTTGCTTTGTTGCCTTGTTATGCATTTGTATAAAAGAAGATTTAAATGCATGACATATATAGTTGATAAGTAGGTGTATGTGTGACATGTGGCCTCCGCAGCTTCCTTCCATAACTATATCTACCCTTAGCCAACATAATTCCAAGAGTGTAATCTCTTGGATTCTCCCTGTTCTTAAGGTAGTATCTGTTGGAGAATTTGATAAAGATTCGTGCCCTGGTACACTGTCTTTGCATGGTTGTATGAGTGTCTGTTGGATAACCTAATAAAGACTTATGCCTTCATACAACCCTGCTTGTATAAATGAAAATATAAGGCATAATGTATATAGTTAAGTGTTGCTACCTTACATGGCTCTTTGTACCCTAACCGACAAGATATCAAGAGTGATTTCTCTTTGATTCTCCCTAACTATAGGGTTGTATCTATTGGAAAATTTAATAAAGATTCATGCCTTGATGCATTCTTTATGCATGGTTGTACGAGTATCTGTTGGAGAACTTAATAAAGACTCATGCCTTCACACAATCTTGCTTGTGTACTTGTGTGGGGTTTTGTGAGTTGATCTTCCCATTGCATTACTGTTTGGCTGGGAATACTTTTAATGCATCAAATACCAACGTAGCAGTCAGAACAACCAACACAATTTAACTTAATGGTAAGTTAGACAAGCTCGAACTTATACATGAAAATTGTTAACACATATGCCAAAAATAATACTTTGACCTCGTGCAATAAAGAGGGTTGAAATAAACAGTAAAAAAAGTTCTTTAGGAAAAAAAAGTTAATGCATGTACAAATGATGTCTTATTCAGTGATTCCAAATATCTTCTTATCTTATTCAGTGATTTCAAACATCTTTACTGTGTACAAGGAAAACTAAAACTACTAAAATCCTCATGTCAAACTAACACCCATCATTGCATTCTTTCATATCTCCAAGTCAACAAACAGGCAGTAAATGCAAAGGGCAGGAGGTCGTGTTGTCTCTAGGATGCCACCAAAGGTAGTTCAAATCAAGTCTTATGCAGAAAACAGTAACTACTGCAAATTCACTTGAGAATAAGAACTTGGACATGAACAACAAAATCAATTCGATTTCTTAGTTAATAAAGAAGAGGAATGGCATTACATATCTGATCCTTAGCTGAAAATTAAGTTTCAAGGTGGGGAGGCACTGTCATGCCAGAAAGTCTGAAAGGTTTTTCCACAGATTAGAGTTTGGTGTTTGACAGAAATTGAGGTCTGATATGAGGGTTCTAAGCTAGTCCAAGAACCAATAGCTGTTAAAGGTTCATCCTTGAGAGATATATCTTCAAAAATTGTAAGAAACTTTGACCAGGAGAAGGAGAAAAGAATATTAAACATTCCTTCTGCTATCCAAAATGCTTACTCCTCAGGAACCTGGAGGAGAAAATTAGAAGTTGGACTTTAAAAAGCTGCAAAGTTGTCTATAGTATAAATTTTGCTTCAGTAAAATAAAAGATACTTAGCTTGATAGCTATGCCACTGAAAATCAAAGATAATTGGAAACCTGATGACAAGGTTTTTCATTTTTACACGTCCTAAAGAGACCCTTCCAAGTGTAAAATAGCATTGGTTGGAATGTAAAGGATTGGTGATCTGGTACCAAACAAGGATCTCCCTCAGATAGAAGGGATAACTAATGTCCAAGAAATGTCAATGTTCAGCTCCAGCAAAGACTACATGGATGGATTTTTGCAGGCCTATGAAATATCATCCAGTGCAAAAATGCAAGGTAGGGCACATCCTCCAATGATAACTTTTAACCCCCAAGACATTATGATTAGTCAGATATTCAATTTTCTAAATGATGGTCTTTAAGTGACCAAAGTTGACCATGCTGACAAACAAAGCAACAGAATTAATATAGATTGTAATTCAGTTGAATTTGGCTATACGAAGAGTTTGTCTTGTCTCACCTTTTCTGTAAGGACATGATATCAGAAATTTCAGCATGATGTATTCTTTATATTAATTATGTCCAAAGGGGAACCAGTTATAATTGGGCAGCTTTTCTTCTTTTCAAGAAAAGAGACCACTTATGTAAAGCAAAGATTAATTGAAACTGTTTGTTTACATATGGTGATGCTTATGCACAAAAAGACAAGCCCAAAGGCTTAGGCACATCCACACATGAACACCAAGCAGCAATTTCCAATGGAGCATACCAACCTTTAGCTTTGACTTGAGCAAAATTAAAGAAAAAAAGTCAAAACATAGGGGACCGAAGTAAGAAAACAAAGCAAAGAAATTCTAAGGTAGTGGCAGAAGGCATTGAAGATGAATCCATGCCATTGATTCGGTGGAAAAGCCAGGTTGAATGACATATGGTGTATGATGCAGAGAAAGGCATGCCTTCTAGAGAGCAACCTGTTACCACACTTTGTTTCAGCCAACTGCAGCAAGAATAGATTTAGCACAATCTATGCCAAAACCACCATTCTCTACTTTACTAGTGGTGGCTCAAGATCAGACTATCTCGGCAGCAATGATATTAATCAGGTCAATCAATATATTCAAGAGCATGAATGCCCTTCTAGTCCAATCCACTCTTCAATGACTCAATACAAGCGTCTCCTTCTTTTCCTATGGAAGATGTTGAGACAGAAATGATGGAAGAAGAACTTCAACAGCAGCTTCAAGAAGAACTGTGTTTGCTTTACGAGACTGAACAAATTAATGTTGCTGTATATTAGTTGTTGAAAGACAAGGGAATGCTAAGTTTTAATACAACTGTCAGAAAACCAATGGAGAATATGCTTCAATTTCAGAGTCAGAAATAAGGAGTACTGCAAGCAAAGAAATCATTTCCACCACCGTATATCAGTGAAGTAAGTGGGAGTTTCAGCATATGCATGCAAAGAACTCTAGAATGCAACATCTCACTTTTGAGTAGAATAACATCCAATCATGCCATCATTAACAATCTTAAGGAACCCATGCTATATAGCATAATGAGAATTAATAAGATGAAATCTCAGTACTCAATCCAACAGAATCTATTTTCAGCATCAGAAGACTGGTCACAGCAGCACAAATATCTCCATCTGAAAAAATATGTAACATACTCATCAAAGGCACATACCTGTCATAGGCACATTTGACGTATAAGGGTTTGTACCATCAGCCAACTTTTGAATTTCATCTTCTCGGCAGCACCTAAAGCATATCATGATTCTACAAACATAGAGATATTTGATTCTTTACAGCCCACCAATTTTTTGAAGTCTGTTGCAGAGAAAGAAGTTTCAGTTAAAAAAATGTACTTTTTTTCCTGATAAACCTAGAACTCAATTGCACCATCTTTAGAAAAACATAAAATTAAAAAGGAAAACATGGTTTTAAAAAAATGGCACTTTAAAAAGGTGCAATACCAAAATCGTGATCAAAATTTAAGCATCATAATCATATATAAGTATTAAGGCAGAGGCATGTCCAGAAGAAAAATATGCTCGAAGAGCATGAAAAGCCCCTTGAAAGGCTCAAACGTGTAATGAGAAATGGATTCTATATCCACATTTCTTAACTCCACAAGTAATCTAATTCACAGTCATTCTCTATCTTTTGCAGAACATAAACCTCAAGTAAATAATTTAAAATTTTGAACATTAAAGGATGACCAAGATGCTGCACTAAATAGTATAGAGTCGGCCGGGCAAATGGAGATTGTGCGAAGGTTCTTGTCATAAGGATCCCAGAAGATGGTCCTCTTTTCAGCCTTGCTGCAAACACTGATTTTGTGTACGTAGTAAAAGGCAACAAGACCTCATCTTCTCCTGTATCAACAGATTGCAGCTGCCATTCACATCCCAATATAGGATATACCAGTCAGGAAGATTTGAATGTCATTCCCATTAAAGGAAGATTACATAACAACTGCCAAGACATTTATAAACGCACAGCCTGTGCTTCAGAAATTACCTAGTTCATTCAAAGGCATTCTTCTGCAAAGCACTATATCAACCCAAAGCTCAATTCAAACACCACAGATTAAACTTAAGATGCTTTCCTCGTTACTAAGTATAGTTTTTGCACTGAAAATATGGAATCCACTGCTCTTCAAGGATATTCACCATCTTTGCCCAGAAGTGATATGGAAAGTTCTCAGAAGAAGCTCTACTCTGCAGATTCAATGGTATATTTGCATCTCTGACCCAGTTTCTTGAATAACAAAACTAAGGACAGACGGTTGTTCCTTCTAATTTAAAGGGATCTTTTGTATTGTTTTTTTCAAGAGTATAAATGATAAAAATGGGTCATGAAAAAGAGGCAATGGTTTTGGGGAAAAGCATATCTTCTCTTAAAAAACTTGGTTCTAGGAATTCAATCCAGCCACAATGTCCTCATTTTTGCTCCAGTTGAGACTTCCAAATCTTCTAACTAGATGAAATTGGAAATGTCATTTAAGTTTCAATTCAATTATTAGTGATTTACATGCACCACACTTTTCTTTTTAATTAAATTTAAGGAAGAGATTGCCAGATTTTTTTCCCTTTCTGTGAAATTGATTCTATAACCAACTATTACAATATTTACAAATTAATTCAGAAGAAAGTAGACAGTTTGGTAGCATGCCCCATGACCAAAAAACAGAAGCCACATAGTGCACAAAATGAAGCCACAATATATCATTGTCAAGACTCAAAATAATATCAATCTGGAAAAGGCACAGTAATTCTCTTAAAAGCACTATCAAGAAATCTTCCAAGAAGCAAAAGTCCAATTAAGTCCATAAACTGGAAAACAGACGAGACAAACTAGTAAGAACGAGTTTGTGGAAGTTCATGTTCACACCAATGAAATTAGACGTGACAAAGCTGATATCCAAACATCTAGGAGTGACAAACCTGTATTGGCAGAAACGGCTAGGAGTGATTGCAGCAAGTTTTACAATAGAAAGCATGCATGATAACTATTTGGCGCTAAAGCAATTGCAAGTTCGTGTGTCTGATGGTGAGCAGGACGGGAGTCCGACATTGGAGCAAATGGAATATGACATGTTCAAAAATGCACGAGACGACAGTCCACCACTAGAGCAATTGCGGGTTAGTGTGCTCGATGGTGAGCATCACACAAGATTCCAACATCAAAGCAATTGCAGATTGGCACGTTTCATGGTGCAGGAGATGAGAGTCCAGCACGAGAGAAATTGCAATGGATTGCATCTATCGATGCACATGAAGAGGGTGAGACACGCAAACAACCACTACCAATGTCAAATCAACCTGTCATGACAAAGACCAATTTTGGCACATCACAGAAGTGTCCCATATTTCATGGTGGTGAAACAAAGGACCCAGTCAGGCATTGGAAAATCTACCTCATGATGTGGAAAGCGAATGGGCAGAAGAATGATGCAGATTGGAGAAGGTTATTCCTTGCGACATTTCGTGGAATCACAATAGACTGGTACATGGGATTGCTAGAGGGCGAGTACTAGACTTGGGATGAGTTGTGTGAAGCATTTGTGAAGGAATTTCGGTTGTTCCACAATGATGATGAGGTCATTGCTGAAATTTATAGAATGGAACAAGATGAGAAAGAGTCTGTTTATCCCTACAACTATAGGTTGAGTGGGTTGTTTACCCATCTGGAGGAAGATTCGTTAGATGCATTGACGAAGATGCGGTCTATGACTGGACTTCTTCCCGTGTACCGGAAGAATATGAGGGTGGTCCTTTGGACATCATATCATGAGGCCTTCAAGAGGGCCTTGAACTTGGAAAGTGACGCAAAGACATCATCAAAATGTGGGGGTCATGCTAATGAGGATGAGTACGACCCTAAAGATGGGAGTGACTCTGACATTAGCGACTCTAATGATGAAAGTCTCTTGCAGTGAGAGTTATGATTTTGAAAACAAGCGTAGTTTTGAGGATGATTTTGAGAATGCAAATAGTGCATCGTCCTAAGTGTTAGGGTCAAAAAATTAATGATGAAAGAGACACTCCAAAGATGAATGCAACACGAAGAGAATGACAAAGTACTACATGTCGAGACAAACCAATGACATGTAAAGGATTCAAAGAGTTGGATAAAAATCACGGCCCTAGTTGAGAAGTGTTGTTGTTTCGTTGCCAATAAAAGTGGATACGCCAGAGAGCTATGCCACAACAGCATTGCGGCAGTTTGTAGATCAACCAGGTCAAAGGGGGTGGCCATCTAAGGGGTAGTGATCTTCCTCAAAAGACCCATAGGCCATCTAAACATCCAAGTAGGCTATCTAGACGCCTAGGCCATCCGGGCTAAAGTGCTACCGTAGTCTGGGACGAGGCAAGGATGCTTTTCAAATGGACCCAACATGCACAAAGAGAAGCAAGGTGTGGAAGCCACATAAGATGAAAATGGTACATGGAATGAGCAGTTGTATGTAAAGCAGTGACTACTATTGAAGTGGCAATTAAGGGAGTGAAGCGGCACTTGCCGCTTGCAAGCTAGGTGTCCCCTTATCTCCCTCTACTTTTAAAAAGAGGTAAAAAGCTCGCTTGTTCATTCTCATGCACAAATCCAAAGAGTAGCATGGTGGAGGAGCCAAACGAGAGAGCACCAGTTAGCTAAACTTGGACCAGTGAGGGTACAACCTAGGGCATGCATGAAGACGTACAGTAGGCAAACAAATCAAATTTCACCATGCAAATTTCAAAGACGGAAAAGGAGAAAGGGAAAACCAGCTACAAAGGACAAGGCTGCACTACAATGTTGCACCTACGACACTCCAGGACAAAAGAAAAAACAAGGGTTTTGCTGAAAACCCTTGTCAAGAAGGGCGTTGCAATTTCAAACCCTTGCCAGTAAAACCAGCTGGGGTTTTGAAGGAATTTGCATGCCAGAAGCAATAAAAGCGCAAAGAAGCGCAGGAAGAGACACATGAGGACAGGGAGGATGTTTTTCGCTTTTTGCAAAGGAGAAACTTATGCAAGAGGAGTCAATCCGTCCAAGATCTAGAGAAGGCCGTTTGAAGCTTGAGCAATGCCACACGGACCATAAGGAGCACCGTCCAAAGCAAGGAGAAGACCATCAAGATGAAGTGGTACAAAGTTTGAGGCAAGGAGGAATTCGACTGATTGGAAGAGTGTGCGGTACAAACTGTCTAGAGAGTCTTTTGACAGGAGAATATTGCATGGAAGTCTGTGTGGGTCGTTTGAGTGAAACAGTATGTCATAGGGGTCGTCTGATTGTAGAGGAGCCAGACTATCCAGAGCAAGGTTGTCCAAAAGGTCGTTTAAAGTTGGCCTGTCTGAGGCAGGGCCATCCAAGACTGGCTCGTCCGAAGTCAGGCCATCTAACCCAAGAGGTTGGTCATCCAACACAAGAGGAGAGTCGTCCTAAGAGATGTCCATCACAAGCTAAGGCAGGGTCGTCCGAGGCCAAGAAGAAGTCATCTCGAGCAAAAGAGAAGACATTCGGAGTTGAGGGTAAGTTGTTTGAGAGAGTCGATTGAAGGCTACCAAAATGCAGACAAGGAGAAAAATTTAGTTCAAAGAGTGAGGGCTTCAATGGTTTCATCATTGAGGTTTCAAGGCACTGCCCCTCAACCCCGCAAGGGGGTTGCCCCTTGACCTCCGAACAAAGGTGGCAACAGGCATTGTCTATCATGTTGATCATGTTGGTTATATGGTCGATTGCAGGAAGTGGAGTAAGCAATCGGAAAAAAATGTTTTGTTGGAAGCAGTTTGAAGTGAAACCAATTGTAAAATGTCTAGAAAAGAAGAAAACAGGAGCATGACAAGAGATTCCAATATGGTGATAAATGCTTCTATCCCCACTGTTTAGCTCGTGTCGTCAAGGACGCCGACAAGACTAGAGGAGGAGATAGATGTAGGCAAGCAAATTGACCAATGAATAAAGTTCTCTCATTTTGTGTTATTATGTAGATTTTACGTACGTGTGATTAAGAAAGTCATGAAACTTAAGTGTTTGATGAAATGTACGTACGTGTAATTAAGAAAGTCCTGAAACTTAAGTGTAAGTCAAATGCATGTCAAATGCAATTTAAGAAAACAATGACGTATCGGATAGATAGTTGGAGGAAGTTGAGAATGCAACTACCTCCTTAGTTGCCCTCATTCATTCAAAGGTTGGTATTGTAGGAGCTAGTTATGAGTAGCCTCAAACAAAATAATGTAAATAGTAAAATAAATGGAAATGTGCACAAATGTACATGATATGTAAATGCAAAGGAAATGTTATTTTGTAATGATATTACGTCAAGGGTGATGACATAGGCATTGATATACAAGGTTTGTAATGTACGACAATGTAGGTAATTAGCATGTGCGAATGGATGGCGGTTAGATGAATTGTAGTTAACTGCCAACCCTCAAGGATAAATAGGACCCCCATTCATTCGTGCAAGCATCCGAAAGTTATGCAATACTATTCATCCTTCGCATGTGTGTATACATTCTATGTGATGCTGTAGCAAGTAGATTTGTATGTGTTCTTCCTAAAATCTGTGTGCAAGTTGGATCTAAGTTGCAATCTAGGAGTGTTGTACAAGGAAACATAGTCGAGAATGTCGTACGAGAGGAGTTGTCGTACAAGGAGGCGCCGACGAGGAGTGTCGTAGAAGTCCAATGCTTGCCATGCAAGTGCTTGTCGTTCAAGGGCTTGCCATTCAAGTGATTGTCATACAAGTGGTGTCAAAGCACTTGTTCAAGAGAGATTGTCAATCATTTCCGTACACAGAGGAGATGTTGTTGATTGCATTCTCGGTTGACTACTGAATCTATCATATCAAATTGTTCCTCCAAGTGTTGGAGTACTCACTACCATGCTACATTTGGTGTTGTTGTTGTTTGAAGAACAAATAAGCACTGCATGAGTCTTGGAGAGGTGAATGACAAATAACTTACAGTAAGGACATGGGAGATGTGGACATAGAAGAGTTGATAACCAACCAATAAGGAGTAGGAAAATTGCATAATAACATCGTAGTGTTGCGCAAGATTCAAATATTGTTGACAAAATATTGCAGTCAAGATTGTGAAAACTTGAAGAACCAGAGGTAGAAATGTGTAAAGTCGTCAAGCAAAAAAAACAGAAGGTGGCAAACATTGTTTTTAACAACGGAGGAAGAAACACAAGAGGAGGCGCATCAAGCAAACAAAGGTTGGACCGAGAAGGACGTTCGCGCAAGTGAAGGTGCTAACATGGAGTGTGCCCAAGGAGATGAAGTGGAACAATTGGTAACACTAGCACAAGAGCAAAGGAGATTGCCTAGAAGTGCAAAGGACGGGAGTCAAGCATAAGGGCAACCGCAGGAAAGTGTGTGTGTAGCGACCAAAATTGACATTCGTATATTTGCGAAGGAGGTCGTGAAGTGTAGGTGCATAGGGAAGCGGTCAAAAACTGTTTGCTAGTGTTGAGTCAAGTGAAGATCAGCCACCAATGGCGAACATTGCTATAGTTGCAAGCAAACAAAAATGTCCGCAATTTTTGGGTGGTGTGGATGACCTAGAACACCATATTAGCACGTATGAAACAATATGGTAACCCAATGGAGTAGACGATGAAGGATCCTGGCTGAGGTTGATTCCGGCCACATTACAGGGAATCGCAATGGACTAGCATTTAAAGAGAGCTCAACCCTTCATGACGTGGGATAACCTAAAGACTGAATTCACAAATTCATGAGGATGGGCCACTAGAAAACAACCAACAACCACAAATTCACGAGGATGGGCCACTAGGCCTACCTCATCGAGCCTGTCGGAACCGTAGATGTCTTGAACAGCTGAGGAACCGAACGAATCCCGAATAGCTAGGACGATGCACCTTGTCGGAGCCATAACTTGTGAACTGTACGCCCGTTTGCCTTGAAATTTAACAGGTGGTTCCTGTTGTCACATTTTGCACGGGGTGCAATGTCTTTAGTGTTGTAACAGTACTGCTCTTCTTTTCCCTCTTCCTCCATTTTCCTTCCTTCTTCTCTCCCTTTCCTTTTCTTTCCCGCATTCTCTTTCTTTCCCCCCTTTCTTGGAGTCCCCCAGTTGATTTTTCAACTTCCCAACAAGTCACCTGAAAAATGGCTAAGTGCGGGTGCGAAGTTCGCACTTCGCCCAGTCTGGGTGCGAAGTTCGCACTTCGCCCGATCTTGGTGCGAAGTCTGACTTCGCCCCTCTTCTGGGCGCACCTTGCAACTGGCAGACTGGCAGGCTGACAAAAGAAAAATCAAGTCTTTGGAGCAAGTCCGTACGGCGGCAGACATCAGTTTTCGCCTGTGCGCATTCCGACTTCACACCGAAGTCGGAGTGCGCCCTGACGAGTGCTGCGATGGGGAACAAACCCGGAATTTGACCAAGGCATGAAGGCCTTCCCGGCGCAGCTGCGTTACGCCCGCGCATCCCGAGGTGCTCCGATCCCAAGCGAAGATGGACGGATCGCCCTCCAAGGCGGACACGTGTCAAACGACATCATCCATCATCGACAAGTGTCCGGCTCGGGATTAGAGCCGAAACGTGCCGAGCAAAAGGACGAGCATGGGCTGCACCGCTGTGCCGGTAGCCTCATTCAAAGCTGATCCGAGGTTCTACTGCTCCGGCTACCCGCATCCTTTGCCGGATTGAAGTTACGCCGGCGCACCGCCATGTAGGCTGTCCGGCTTCCGGGAAGACCATGCTTGCGGGTACGGTCCGGTCCGACAAAAGGTCGGCATTTGCGGCTCTTTCGCCGCTTTTGTCGGCTTATGTTTGGCGGGACCTTGTGCCCATTAATGTAACGGGAGGGACTCGGGCTATAAAAGCCCACCATGAATTCATTGTAAAGGGTGGAAGGGGAATGTACGTTAGGGAACTATCTGTGCCCATTGTAACCGTGCTTACGCTTATGAATATAATCCGTATGCCTGGTTACGTTCTGCTCTTACATTCTTTTATCTTTGCCTTTCTTTCTATTCATGCCTTAGGCTAACTTTGTCACGGCTTGTTGATTCATTTCAGCATTTGGTGAGCGAGTGCCTCTAGCATTGCTTGTTTAAAAGCACCCCCTGTACTTCATTAATTAAAAGGATACATAGAATAGATGTAGTAGCAGTTCCATCAGTTATGTGTTTTGTTGCTGGCCCGTATCTCGGTGGTCGATGCGATCCCGTCTTGTTAGTTCCTTGTAGGGAATGTACGTTAGGGAGCCATTGGAGCTGTGCGGTTAAATTCTCTACATAAACACATATACACGGTTACGATATCTCTAGTTTGCTTTCTACTCTTGTTAGTGTACGTATCCGGTGATTGATGCATTGCCATCTTTGTTAGTTCCTTGTAGGGAATGTTTGCTAGGGGATCATTGAAGGTGTGCATACACTGCCTGAGTATCGGAAGTACACGTAGTTTTTGCAGTTCCTGGTCATGCTTTGTGTTTATAATGCAGTAAGTAGCGGTAATTAGTGTGTTCCCGTACTGTTAGTTCCCCCCACCAACCTCTGGACATATTTGTAATTTCTTTCTGTATATTTATCTCTTTCTGTACATTTATCCCTTTCCTGTAATCTTAGCTTAAACAAAACCCCCCGAAAGGAGCCGGCCTTCTCCGGAGATTGGCTCGGAAGGCATCTCTTCCTTCCGGCCTTTCATCTTTGGTGGGCGAATCTGGGCGCATTAACCCAAAATCCTTTCCTCATGGCAGATTCGTCACCAACAGTTTCTTTGGCACGCCCGGTGGGACCTTGGTCCCACGTTTGAAGAAGATTTTCTGATCAGTCTCCACCTGGCGCTGACAGTGTTTTACGAGCACCTGGTGAGACAAGGAAGTTTCTCACCCCCGACAGAATTGAAATACGGTGTTCGCTTCATTGCTGTTCCAAATCTGAACACCTGGCGACTCTGCACGAACAAATCCTCTGAGTCTAGAAGACCGGTCCCGAGCACCTTCATGCACACGAGAAGGTGGCAAGCAAGGGATCCAAGAAGCCCGCCTGAGTTCTACGAACTGGACATCAACGCTCGAGGCGAGATTCCCAGGCTGGCTGATCCGCGAGCTCGTTTCGACGAAGCCGAGGCTGAGATCCAAGAAGAGGCCGAAGCTGAAGTCGGAGGAGCCGAGTACGAAATAGAAGAGGCCGAGGAAGGAGAAGATCCTGCATCCTCGGAAAGTACCGACACCGAGTACACAACCGACGGCGGAGAAGAAGAAGAAGAAGAAATGGCTGCCCAACAGCCGAATGACGATGACCTCTTCCCGGCGGTGGACTCTACGGGGCCCTTGGCCCTGGTCGGACAACAAGCTGTGCCCCCTGCTGCTTTAAAGTCTATTCCCACATACGACGGCTACGGTAAGACGGCGTACGAGCACATCCGGGACATCCTTGCCACTGGCCGCACGCATACTATCACCGATGAAAGTGTGAAGACCCGTCTGCTGGCCCTTTCCCTGAGGGGAAAGCTTCTCTCCTGGTGGAGATCGCTGCCAGAGGGATCCATCACAGGGTGGCCCCAGCTTGCCAGGAGGCTCGTAAAAGGATGCAACGAGTCTGCTGACCCGACTTCTCTACTGCATCAGTTCCAAGCTATCCAGAGACATCCTCAAGAGGAGGTGTCTGATTTTAACATTAGGTTTGCGAGATCCTGGAAACGGGTACCTCGCGAACTTCGGCCTTCAGCCGGCATGGCTGCTCACTACTATCTGAGATCCTTCAACTCAGACATATGCCTGCTGCTGAAGATCGCCAGAATTGACGAGTTCCCTGCGCTGTACGAAGCTGCCCAGCAAGCTGAAGCTGACATTATCTCCATCGGCAGACTCCCGTCCAGAGTGCAGGAGCCCATCCATCCCGACTTCCCCAGATCCCAGTATCCTTCTGCTTCGGTGGTGCGCCGTCCACGTCAGGGCAGCAACCCCAGCAGCAGTGGAATCCGGCGCCGGTCGTAACTCCTTACGGCCCGCCTCAGTTGCATTACCCTCACCCGCCGCCTCCTGCTCCGCATTTTCCAGCACTTCCCGCTCCTCCACAGTACGCATCTTATTCTAACCCCCCTCCATTAGCCGCATTGCCTCCACCGGCACAAATGCCGCCACCTGACAGCAGCATCCAGAACACGATTCTACAAGAAGTGCGGGCTTTGGCCTCCGGATACCATGCCATGTCCAATGACATGACTGCTATGAAGAAGAAGCAGGCCCAGATGGACCTTGCTCCTAGGAGGCCATATGCGCCCCGGCGCTAACAAAAGACAAAGCGCCGAGAAAACCGGCCGCGAGAGGCGTCCGCCTCGAGAAATCCTTGCTATAGAAGACCCGCTGGTCCTCCCGACCGGGTTAGCCGAGTGCACTACGTGCAATGACCCGCATTCGGAGGAAGACTGCACTTTGCACCAGCACTACATCCAGACCTTGGCCGGCAGCGCTATAGAAGACGATGAGCTGTACATGATCTTGGACGGCGAGGCTAACTTTGCCCTCCCGGAAGAGAATCTAATGCCGCCCGCCAAGGAAGAAAAGAAAGCCGCAGATGCGGTCAAGCCCTTGCAAGTCTACGCGAGAAGAGAAAAACCGCAGCCAGGAGGGCTGCCACCGTACAAGCGGCTGTGGCCTTTCACAGCCCAGGAGAAGGCGTCCAAAGATAAAGCTCCAGTCAAGCCTTCTCCGGAAAAGGCTGCCGCTGTTCCAGCCAAGCCTCCAGCAAAGGCCCCAACTCTGGCTAAGGCTCCCGTACTTCAGCCTCCAGCTGAAACCAAGGAACAAGCCCAGGAGAAGCTGAAGTACCCGTCTCTGACCAAGAGGCAGCGAGTTGAGGCCACCCAGCAGTACCGGACGAAGTACGAGCCGGCAAAGCAAGCAGAAGGAGCTAGTACCTCGGGCTACAACATTGTAGACGAGTTGAAAAGAACACCTGCTAGAATCAGCATGTACGATGCTCTTCTGCTCCCAGGTCAGGTAGATCTGCTGCAAGAATCACTGAAGAACATGAAGAACGGCGGACAGATACAACCCGCTGTCCTGGTTCAACCTTTGACAGTCTCCGCCACTGGGAAGAACAGACCGCCACCCTTTTATCTGTCTTTACGGATGCAAGGGCACATAGTTCACAACTGCATGGTGGACTACGGGTGCTTCCTCGGCTGTGATGCCGAAGGCCGTCTGCGATGAGATCGGGATGGAATACACACGGAGCAGCCAAGGCGTGCTGCAATTAGACGGCACCCCTGTCAAGACAGTTGGTGTCATAAAGGACATCCCTATCCGACTGCACAAAGCTCTCGACATCGTAGTCATCCAAGAGGTCGTGATTGTTGACCTGGAGCCTTACTTCGGCATGTGTCTCTCTCGGGAGTTCACTGCGAAGTTGGGCGAGTACCTGTCTCTAGACTACTCACATATGGAAGTGCCCTTCAAAGGAAGGAGGCTGAGAATTTTTAATGAGAAGCCTTCCCCCTTCCTAGTAGACAAGATACCCGGAGGAGAGATGGACTGTATGGTTCAGTTGTCAGAAGAAGAACTGGTGACGGTGGAACTGACCGAGCAAGCCCTCGAAGTGTTACAACTCGAAGATGAGTTCTCGTTGCGGGATTTTAATGCCGTAATCGGGACAGAGCAGGGCTGTTACTCCATTAAACAGCCCGAGAGGCTTGACGTGTCGGCTGCAAAAGAAGTGGGACCTGCACCCGAGGAGTTGTGGAAGCTCTTCTTTGACGGCGCGCGATGCAAGAATGGCGCCGGTGCAGGGGTACTCCTGGTGTCTCCAACCGGAATCCAGAAGGACTATGCCTACAGGTTGGCTTGGAGCTGTACTAACAACTCGGCGGAATACGAAGCCCTGTGCTTGGGTTTGCGAAAGGCGGAGAGGCTCGGAATTAAGCACCTCCAGATTTTCGGAGATTCAGAGCTGGTGTGTCACCAAGTTATGGACAAGTGCGCATCCAGACAGCACTATCTCAGAGCATACCGCAATCGGGTGTGGGACTTGATGGAGTCATTCGACTCATTGAGTATCAAAGCGATATCGCGCGAGAAAAACAAGCACGCTGATA
Source organism: Wollemia nobilis (assembly GCA_028583015.1). Taxonomy (NCBI): domain Eukaryota; kingdom Viridiplantae; phylum Streptophyta; class Pinopsida; order Araucariales; family Araucariaceae; genus Wollemia; species Wollemia nobilis. Next base: position 31,084,479 of record JAQPPZ010015824.1, read on the forward strand.
TCCTGGCGTCTGTTGGAGCCAGGTACGTTCCGGCTGAAGACGTTGTCCAGAAACCGAAGCCGGTTCAATACTGTCTACAGGCCTTCTGTGCCTGATAAGGACACCCACTAGCAGGTGTTCAGTTGTGACGAGGAGATCGTCACATTCCTGGTTAACGAAGTGTGTGTAATCGGAGGTAGAGACCCTGATGACGAGCAATATGAGGGGTTGATACAGTTACGGAATAATCACGTCCCAAAAGGCTGATTACGTTAGAGAGTCTCTTTGATCGGAATGACGAGCAATATCCCACAGGATCAAAGTAGACCCGAGGCGGTATGCTGACCTAGAACTTGAACCTGGTAAAACTATCAAGGTCGGAACAGACTGCACGTCGGCGGAGCTGGAGCAGATCAGATCACTGTGCCAGGAGTTCCCCGACATCGTGGCCTGGTGCTACGAGGATTTGAAGGGGTATGACAGAACTGTCATCCAGCATACTATTGAGCTAGAGGATGGCGCCAAGCCATTCCGACGAAGCGAGAGGGCCGTGAATCCAAAGATTGAGGCCATGATGAAGACCGAGCTCTTGAAGATCTTTGGAGGCCAAGATCATCTACCCCATCAAACATTCATCCTGGGTCGCGAATTTGGTGCCCGTGAGGAAAAAGAATGGCGACATTCGTCTACGTGTCGACTTCGAAACCTTAACCGGGCTTCCCTCAGGGACCACTATCCGCTTCCCCAAATCGACCAGATCCTACATATCGTTCTTTGGAGCCCAGAGATTTTCACTTTTAGATGGATTTTCCGGCTACAACCAGATTTGGGTCAAAGACGAAGACCAGCATAAGACGGCGTTTACCACCAAGTGGGGGACGTTCGCCTATCAGCGCATGCCGTTTGGCTTATCCAATGTTGGTGCCACGTTCCAAAGGGCCATGGACTTGGCCTTCCGAGAGCTGCTCAATAAGATTATTGTCATCTACCTCGATGACATGACTGTTTTCTCTCACCAACGAGAAGATCATGTTTCGCACCTACGGCAAATATTTGAGAGTTGTCGAGAATTCGGCATTTCTATAAACCCGAAGAAGTCTGTCTTCGCGGTAAAGGAGGGAAAGCTGCTGGGACATGTCATCTCCGAGGAAGGCCTCGCCATTGACCCTGACAGAGCGGAAGCCCTCGTTCGCTTGCCAGCCCCCTCGACAAAAAGGGCTGCGGTCCTTCTTCGGTCGGATTAACTCCGTGCGGAAGTTCATCCCGGACTTCGCACAAGTGATCAAGCCTATGGCCGAGCTGCTCAAGAAAGATACACCTTACGAATGGCTGATGAGAGAGAGCAAGCCTTCGAGGAAATCAAGGCTCGGATTGCACAAGCTCCGGTGTTGACCAACCCGGACTACTCCAGAGACTTCATCCTGTATGCAGTGGGAGAACCCGAAAGTTACGCTGCAGTCCTAACTCAGAAGGGAGACGATGGTGAGGAGCGCCCCATAGCGTTCCTGAGCCAAGTGATTCTGCCGCATGAAGAAAAGTATAATTTTATAGAGCGGCAGGTTCATGCTGTCATGAAGTCCCTTCGAAAGTTCAGGCACTTTGTCTCCCAGAGCAAGACTACTGTCTTTGTGATTCACCCGGATGTTCGAAGCTTCATCTTGCAGGGAGAACCGGGTCACAAGAGAGCGGGATGGATTGCCAAAATCCAGGAGTTTGACATTGAAGTGCGGCCCACCAAGCTTATCAGAGGCCGGGCCTTGTGTCGGGAATTGGCCCGAAGCGGCGTAGCCGGCATCTCCGCTTTGTAAGTGGGAGGACACGGCGACACGCGTCTACCTAGCCGACTCCTTATCGGAGGGGAGTGATTGGACAGATGAACTGGTGAGATACTTCTGCACCGGAAGATGTCCTGATCACCTGAACGCCTCACAACGAAGGAGATTTCGGCTAGGTGCACTTAAGTACACTCTTCGCCCCGAGGGGCTTTACTTCAGAAACATTGACGGCATCCTGCTGCGGTGCGTCTTAAAATCTGACCAGCCTAGGGTCCTCGGAGAATTTCATTCCGGGATGCCTGGAGGTCACCATTCTTCAAGGCCAACGGCCTTAAAAATAATAAGGGCTGGGTACTATTGGCCCACTTTGTTCGCAGACGCGCATGCGGTCTGCTCTAAATGTGATCAATGCCAGAGGTTTGCCGGCCGAAGCAGAAAAGCACCCCTGCCCCTTCAACCGATTCAGGCCGAGACTCCGTTCCAGCAATGGGGTTTAGACTTTATTGGGGTAATTTCTCCTAACTCCTCTGCCGGCCACAAGTTTATTCTTACGGCTACCGACTATTTCACGCGGTGGACAGAGGCGATCCCGACCAAGAACGCAGACCAAGAAACGGTCATCAGGTTCATTGAGAGCCTGATTACCCGCTCGGGGTTCCGAGTCGATTGTGACAGACAACGGTCCGGGATTTGTAGGCGCTGTACTCACGGAGTACACTGGCAGACTTGGCATCTATCACAAGATGTCTTCTAACTACTACCCGCAGGGGAATGGCCTTGCCGAGTCCACTAACAAAAACCTCCTGAAGATCATCCGGAGGACCATTGACAGAAACAAGCGGACTTGGCACTTGCTCCTGAACCGGGCGCTGTGGGCGGACAGAGTTGCGTTCAAGAAATCCCTAAGAACGTCCCCCTATGCACTCGTTTACGGTAAAGAAGCTGTCATGCCATCACATATTGAGATCCCTGCCCTGTGGATGATTGACGAAGACAGATGCAGCGGAGACCCGGTGGACGACAGACTGTGCCAACTCCTGCAGTTGGAAGAAGACAGAGAAAGTGCATACCAGGCCTTCGCGGATCACATTGCAGCCACTCAAGGCTGGTTTGCAAAAGGCACCACTGCCCGAGTTTTCGAAATCGGGGACCTAGTGCTGAAGTGGGACTCATACAAAGCAAAGCCGGGTAATCACGGGAAATTTGATGCTCTCTGGGAGGGCCCTTATCAGATTGCCCGGGTAAACCAGTTCAATGCCTACATACTGCGGGATGTGGAGGGTCAGCTCCTGCCTATCCCTGTTAACGGGTTCCACTTGAAACTTTACCGTTGTTGAAGGTGCCCGAGTGGCCCTTCCTTGTAAAAAATTTTCCCTCATGTTTTTCCATTTCTCGGCATGTACAGTTTCCAGTTTTCAGCTTTTAAATTGTTTTTCTCCTTTTTGACAATCGTTTTTGAGCTTAAGCTGCGGCACGGGAAAGAGAGGGACGGACTTCGCGGCGAAGTACGCCGTCGCCCTCAGGAAGGGCGAAGTTCGGCTGTGCAAAGGGAGGAAGAAAACAAACAAAGAAAGCAGAGAAAAAGGGCAAAAATTCGGCTAAGTGTTGGCCGAAGTCCGACTTCGCGGCGAAGTCGGGCTTCGGGCCAGCCATTGAGCGAAGCGCGACCGAGAGGAAAGCCAAAAGGGCACACAAAAGACAGGCTTCGCCAAGTCTTGACCGAGGACTGACTTCGCGCGCGAAGTCCGGCTTCGGCCAACTTTCGTGCGAAGTGCGAACTTCGCGCGAAGTTCGTACTTCGCCCCAACTTCGGCCGAAGTCCGAACTCACCTCAGTGTTTGCACTGCGCGGCTTGTCCAAGAGCAGTCTAGAGAAAGTATTAAGTGCGGTCAAAGGCCCGAAGGTTGCAAAGGACCCGGACTGCGCCCAAACCTTGGGCACAGCAAGAAAGAAGCAAAACAGTTCAAGCGCGCACTTCGCGCGAAGTTCGAACTTCGCCCGAAATTCGGGCGAAGTCCGACTTCGCCGGCGAAGTCTGGCCGCGCCCAACTCTGGGCGAAGCCCGGCTGCGCCTCGTTTTCTGGGCCAGTTTGGGGCAGCATTTAAAAAATGAATAAAAAATTCAAAAAATCCCAAGCTGGGCCCAAGGCGCGTTTGTAACCGTTTTAGAGTGGGTTTCCGCACCGAGGTTCCGTCTTGAGCAGTGTGCCCGCGCTCCTGCAGTGACGTCAGCCATGGCGCAATCTCCAAAGCAGAATTAATGATTGCACAATCTTCAAGGGAAGGTGCAACAAAAGAAGCATGGCACGTCTGCCGGAGCGCGCTTTTTCCAAACATCCTCCTGCGCAGCCACCAAAGAGCCTTAACTCAGCCGACCTACCTCCTCCTGCGCGGCATTAATGGCGCTGTCTTTATCTAGAAAAGGGGGTCAGATGTTTTTAAACATTCCAGACTATGCAGATTATTCCTCGGACAGTGCAAATTATTCTTGTGACAGCGAAATCTGCTGCAGACGCCTTGAACTTGCAATTATTGCTGATTCGGAGAGATGGACAGAGGAAAGATGCCAGTGTCAGCGCAGTCCAGCGAAAGTGGCGAACCAAAGGATTTACCGCGGCCGGGCGTTTTCAGAAGCGAAACCCCGCCAGAGAGAAAGTCAAAGTCCCGGACGAAAAAAGTACAGCGTGGGCAAGCCCCACCACCTCCGGTGAATTATTTGTCGGGATACAAGGACGGCTCTTTTTCTATGAGCCTAACGAAGCTGCGGGCAAGTGTGGAAAGCTGGGCTGACAAAGTTTCGCCCTCCCACCATTTCGGAGCGGCGTACAAATCCAATCTTTTCAGATTCTTGTGCCCTCCTGTCCACCAATGCCCGGAACTGGTAGACCTAATTGTCAGACACTACAAACCAGCTCCCCGGCAAATTTGCAGCTCCAGCGGTAAACCCTTGTTCGCACTGCGCAGGGAGACTGTCCAGCCGGCTTTCGCCCCAGGGTTGGAGTATGACTCCAACGCCATTCTCAGAAAGATAAATTTGGGCGAGCAGGCGGGACGTTTCATGCCAACCAAACGGATGAGGGAATTCCTCAATTCAGAGCTGAACGCCCCGCTTGCAGCTGGACAGTGGCCAACCGGCCCCATGCCCTTGGCACAATTCCAGAACAAATACTTGTACATTATTTTGGCATCTATTCTTGGCTGCGATTCGATGAGCTGGTACAGCCGTACCAGCTAGCGCTGCGAGAATGTCTCCTATGTGGAGAATCCTACGAACCGGCAGCACAGAGAAGTGGGAAGCGTCCCATCTCTTTCGACTGGGCAGACTGGCTGGCTTACGCCGTTCATTCCAGCCTGGTAAAAATCCAGAAGAGGCAGTCTACCGATTTTCGTTTCAGTTCTGTTCTAGCCTGGCTTTGTTTGTACCATCTGCACCCCCAAATGCCGATCCTGAACCTGAAGAAGGTCAACGAGAAGGGAGCACCACAGCCCGTCTATAACTGGACGGATGATTTATACCGGAAAGGGTCCTACTACAAGTTCAACTTCAACTTTTTGGGATTCGTCATGTCAGTCTTCAGTGAAAGCGAAATCCCCCGTCCCCCGAGAGAAATGACAAGCGCTTTGATAAATCAGAAGCTCGGGGACGTTTTCAGACTGACGCAGGGAATTGTGGTCAGAATCTACGGATTCAAGGGCAAACCCCATTTGTTGCCCTACTGGTGCTCAGAGCATCTGTTCGGGATGGAGATTGCCCGACAAATGGACTATGTTGAAGAGGAGTTCGGCCTAGGAAAGAAGAGAGGACAGATTTTTCAATATCCTCTTTCCTGGGCAAATGTTGAGATTTTTGAGGTAGGACAGCATGTCTACCTTGAGCAAGAGCTTTCCCGGATTGGCCTGGTTTTGTTGCCGCAGTACTGGAAGTATGACCCATATGGAATAAGGGGAAAGTTTGCGCATCTACGCCCCGGGCAGATATAAGCGAAGATAAATGCGATGTGGTCCATGTGGATCTTGGTGGGAAATCGAGCGATGGAAGCTTCTCCTCCCTGGCGGGATTTCTCTGCGAGGAGGTGACATACGACCCCAAGCGAAACCCGGACCACCGGTTTTCATCTCCGGGGTTCAAAAAATTTCTATCCAAGATAGCGAGGCCTTAAGCTGGTCTAAAGAAAAGATCATTGAATCTTTGGAAGATGAGATGCCGCACGCGACACGACAAATCCACAAGGAGAAACCTGGCCGTAGATGACGACTTTTCGGTTCTCTATGACCAGCATCATGACAGCTGGCGGCCGTTCGCATATCAAGGTTACGTTCCCAGAGGTCCCTTTGAAGGCTATAAAGGAGGGTCTCCCTCCCAACAGTTGTACACTTCGGCAACTGCCAGCGTGGGCCCAGCGAGACTTCCGGGTCGATCCAATGCAGCCCGTGGCTTCCAAGACGGCGCACGAGAAGGCAAAAGAGTTAGTCAAGGCAACGCCGAGGCAATCCCTCGAGGCACGAAAAGCGCCGAGCGCCGTCGGAAGAGCGGACCGGTTGCGGCGGACCTTACGCAAGTCAAACCCCGGTACAAGTTTACCGTGGGAGCATCGGCGCTCTCTGCACTCGCTTCCTCTCCTTCCCCCGATCCAACCGTTATTCCGGAAGAGAAGAAGCGGAAGAGAGTCGAGAAAATCGGGCGACCCTAGCACGATAGTGCGGCGACCGATTGCGGAGCCGCGGCCGCGTCCTGCCGCCGCGAGACGGTTTCTGCAGGCGGTCCCAAGCCAGCCGCCGAGACCAGAAGCGAAGACATCCACCCGGCATCGGCTCGGGCGGAGCCCGCAAGTACGTTTGCTGCCCCTGTCTCCTTAGTCTCACCCAGTCCTACTCCCACTCCGTCTCCCGCTCAATCCGAGCAAGTTATGGCCGCATCCCCTTCCCCGTCTCCACGCCCTCCTTCTAGCGGCCCCCATTCTTTTGATCAGTTTGCTCAGAACCCTAACGTTTCTCTTTCTCTGAGCACAACTCCAAACCCCTCGCCTGAGGCTAGTGCTGAGGCTGTCCGTTCACCGTCACATCCACCGTCTCAGCCGCTTCAAACCCTTGCAATATCAGCCGCTCCCATCTCCATTCCCCGGTCGCCCCCACAAGCGACCGATTCTTCCAAGGTCCGTCCGGTTCCTCCTGGTCCCATCCCCGCAGGAGAGACGTCTCAGCAAAACCCTAGGCTGGGGGAACCAGATTTCATGGACGACCTCCAGAATACAGACGACTTGCCCCTGGCAACGAGGGTTGTAGAGTATTCTGTCTCTTTCCTCCAAGACCTGAAGCGGAGGAGACATGAAGAGATAGCCGCCCCGGCAAAACGCGCAAAGTACGATTTCGGGAGGAGAGTGATTACAACAGAGAAGATAATCCCAAAAGTAAAGAAACCTCTCCGAGAAATGACCGGGGGCGGACTACGAGCTCCGGACAAAGGAGAAGAGCTTTGACGACATTAACAAGCAATATGAGATTCGGTCGATCATGCGCAAAGGCGATAATCTCTTTGTCAAAAGTGCGGAGGAGCAAGAAGAACTTTTCGGGTTGCGGGGATAAAACAAGGCAGCTTGAAGAGGACTGTCTAGGTCCACTGAGCAACTAGAAGCGGCGCGACAAGAAATAGATGAACTCAAAGCCTAGCTGGCCGCTTCTCAGCAACAAGCCGCAACCGAAAGGAAAGCAGCCTCGGAGCAGATTTCTCGGCTCCGGGAGTCTTTGAAGCAGGCGCAGTCGCAACTTGCAGAGAGAGCATCTCAAGCGACGGTCTTTTCAAAGACAAAGGTTAAGGAGATGAGGGCTGGTTTGCTGCGGGAATGCAAGCCCCACACCTACAAGGCGATGGCGGTTCTGGATTTCGCATCCAGAATTCAAGAAGTTTCGCCCGGGAAAGCTTGTGGTAGAGGAGGCCGAGCGCCAGGCGAAGCAATGGCTGGACACGGCGGTAAATCTTCAGGAGCGCGAGCGCAACGGCCTCCAATTTTCTCCCGTGTCCTCATTCGCTGCAGAATGGGCAGGTGCAAGGGTGACCTTGCACAAATATTTCAAAAAAGTTGAAGAGGTGAGAGTTGCCAGACGAATGCTAGATGCATTCGGACATGAAAGAGATATCTGTCTGGCTCCCTTTCGCGCTCTTTCAGGTCTTGGGTGCCCAAGTTTTGTTGAAAATGGCGAGCTCCTCACCCTAGATCGGGTGAAAAGGAATTGGCGAGTCCTTCGAAGCGGATACGGCTGAAATTGACAGTGTGGTGAGCCAATTCAAGACAGTCAGGTCACCCAGATGGTGGCCAAATATTCCAAGATCAGCTCCTACTTTCAGGAGTTAGAAAAAAGATACCTCACCATCGACTTGCACGCGGTCGCTGCTTTCCACGCAGCATTAGAAGATGCAACTGACCGCCGGCCATTCGAAGCAGAAGCTTGGCGCCCGGCCCGAGTCGCATACGATCGCATTCGCGAAGCAGAAGCAGGAGATGGAGAGCTTTCGGAAGGTAACTACGAGGGGGCAAGCGATAAAGATGAGTACGAAGAACGGTTGCCACGGGGCGAACGACTAGAGCGGCAAAAGGCGGGGGAGGTAAGTTCCTCTGCACCCAAAGGATGAAGGCATGGATTATTTGCACCGAGGCGAGCTCGACACCTCGCGAGTCGCCAGAAATGTTGTCACATTTTGCACGGGGTGCAATGTCTTCAGTGTTGTAACAATCTTGCTCTTCTTTTCCCTCTTCCTCCATTTTCCTTCCTTCTTCTCTCCCTTTCCTTTTCTTTCCCGCATTCTCTTTCTTTCCCCCCTTTCTTGGAGTCCCCCAGTTGATTTTTCAACTTCCCAGCAAGTCACCTGAAAAATGGCTAAGTCTGGGTGCGAAGTTCGCACTTCGCCCAGTCTGGGTGCGAAGTTCGCACTCGCCCAGTCTTGGTGCGAAGTCTGACTTCGCCCCTCTTCTGGGCGCACCTTGCACTGGCAGGCTGACAAAAGAAAAATCAAGTGCTGGAGCAAGTCCGTACGGCGGCAGACATCAGTTTTCGCCTGTGCGCATTCCGACTTCACACCGAAGTCGGAGTGCGCCTTGACGAGTGCGCGATGGGGAACAAACCCGGAATTTGACCAAGGCATGAAGGCCTTCCCGGCCGCACTGCGTTACGCCCGCGCATCCCGAGGTGCTCCGATCCCAAGCGAAGATGGACAGACTGCCCTCCAAGGCAGACACGTGTCAAACAGCATCATCCATCATCTGACAAGTGTCCAGCTTCGGGATTAGAGCCGAAACGTGCCGAGCAAAAGGACGAGCATGGGCTGCACCGCCTGTGCCAGTAGCCTCATTCAAAGCTGATCTGAGGTTCTACCTGCTCCAGCTACCCGCATCACTGCCAGATTGAAGTTCTGCCCAGCGCACCGCCATGTAGCTGTCCAGCTTCCAGGAAGACCATGCTGCGGGTACAGTCCGGTCCGACAAAAGGTCAGCATTTGCAGCTCTTTCGCCGCTTTTGTCAGCTTATGTTTGACTGGGACCTTGTGCCCATTAATGTAACGGGAGGGACTCGGGCTATAAAAGCCCACCATGAATTCATTGTAAAGGGTGGAAGGGGAATGTCTGTTAGGGAACTACTGTGCCCATTGTAACCGTGCTTCTGCTTATGAATATAATCTGTATGCCTGGTTATGTTCTGCTGCTTCATTCTTTTATCTCTGCCTTTCTTTCTATTCATGCCTTAGGCTAACCTGTCACGGCTCGCTGATTCATTTCAGCATTTGGTGAGCAGGTGCCTCTAGCATTGCTTGTTTAAAGCACCCCCTGTACTTCATTAATTAAAAGGATACATAGAATAGATGTAGTAGCAGTTCCATCAGTTATGTGTTTTGTTGCTGGCCCGTATCTCGGTGGTGATGCGATCCCGTACTGTTAGTTCCTTGTAGGGAATGTCTGTTAGGGAGCCATTGGAGCTGTGCGGTTAAATTCTCTACATAAACACATATACATGGTTCTGATATCTCTAGTTTGCTTTCTACTCTTGTTAGTGTACGTATCTGGTGATTGATGCATTGCCATCTTTGTTAGTTCCTTGTAGGGAATGTTTGCTAGGGGATCATTGAAGCTGTGCATACACTGCTCGAGTATCGGAAGTACACGTAGTTTTTGCAGTTCCTGGTCATGCTTTGTGTTTATAATGCAGTAAGTAGCGGTAATTAGTGTGTTCCCGTACTGTTAGTTCCCCCCACCAACCTCTGGACATATTTGTAATTTCTTTCTGTATATTTATCTCTTTCTGTACATTTATCCCTTTCCTGTACTCTTAGCTTAAATCAAAACCCCCCCCGAAAGGAGCCGGCCTTCTCCGGAGATTGGCTCGGAAGGCATCTCTTCCTTCCGGCCTTTCATGCTGGTGGGCGAATCTGGGCGCATTAACCCAAAATCCTTTCCTCATGGCAGATTCGTAACCAACAGTTCCGCGTGCGTGTTCTGCATCAGGCTCATATCTGATGTGCCTGTCCCTCCAAAAATCATGTTTTCGGGACCTAACTCCGACATCTAGTGCCCCAAAATTAGCTTTTAGAATAGGTTCCAAGGTTTTTTGGGTTTTTTTTGGCTGTTAGAAGTTTATTATCTTTTGTTATACCATAAGTTGAGACCTAATATTTTAAATTAAGGTTCATTATTGTAAGAGGGATGTGTGCACCAAATTTGGGCACAATCCGACTCATTTTTATTTTTAGCAGTTTTTAGGAAAAAGATCTATTTTTAGCAGTTTTTAGAAAAGAGACATTTTTAGGGTACTAGATGTCGGAGTTAGGTCCCAAAAACATGATTTTTGGAGGGTCAGGCGCATCAGATATGAGCCTGATGCAGAACACGCACGCGGAACCACCTGTTAAATTTCAAGGCAAACGGGTGTACGGTTCACAAGTTATGGTTCCGGCAAGATGCATCATAGGAGCTTGGTAGTCCAACACAAGGGAGATTCGACCAAAGATGAGGAGACATTTCGAAAGATTTTGGGGAAGACAAGGATTTCGGAATAGAGGACAAGTACCGCCAAGGACTCCAACTCCAAGCCCGATACGCCAAGGAGAAGAAGAAATCAGGAGACATGACGATAACCATAGAGGAAGGAGACAACCTGCACACCGACGACAGTCTGCCGTCAAGATGACGGAAAAAACAATTGTCATGATGACGACAAGGTAGGCAACCATCATGAAGACGGCAGAATAGTCAATCGTCATGATGACAACAGGACCATCAGTTGTCATATTGACAACAGGATGGATGGCCAACCTAATGACGGCAAAGAGGGCATCCGTTAGGATGACGGTAGTAGGGCAGACCATCAGTCTCGCCGTCTGCCAATGAACACAGGATGCCAACAGCAAGGGGAAGATAGGACGGATTGGCGTATTGTGAGGAAAACTGGATGGAATCAACAGGAGGAACAGCAGTCGAAAACACCCCAAAGTCAAGGGAATCGTTGCAATAGACAACAAACGGAATTGATCTATGAAGATGACGATTCAGCAAGTGACGGAATCCGCAGTCACAGACAAGAGGAAGCTTCGACAGAAATGTTGGAAGTTTGCATAGGCATTGCCATGCACTTCAACGACGTCAGTGACACATGGTAGGGGTTGAAAAAAAAGAGCAAAAAAAAGACAAAATTAGAAAAGGACGACAATTGCATGCAAGGTGGCGAGGTGGTGCACATGCGGCAATTTGAGCATGAGTGGCAGTTGCTGGGACATTTGCATGGGTGGCAACGACAGCAACCGAAGGGTTATAAATAGGACAGCCAAGGAGGAGAATGCTCATTATAAGCAGCCCAGATTGAAGCATTCACACAGTAAAAGCAGGGGTTGGAGACTCGCTAGCAGAAAACTACCTACGCATCAACAATTTTTATATCAGACAAAGAACACCATAAGCCACAAGAAACCGAAGAAAAGGAAAGGCTTCATGAAGATTTATAACAGTCACCATGCTTTCGAAATAACACATTCGCAATCAGACGCACATGAGGATGATTGCAACCAAAATGAAAGAGTGTAGCCTGCAGGGGACAAAGACAAGAGATATACAGGCTACTAAAAACAACTTGGAAAAAGTTCGTAACTACAAAGAATCATCAGTCGTCGTCATTATCTTTGTCGCCAGCTAGCAAACTTGCCATCATATAAGTCAGTAGCAACAGATCGTCTTCAGATAAGTCGGCTAGGGAGATTGTCCTCAGGCAAATTGCCATCAAGTGTGTGGGCTGAGGAGACTGTTGTCAGACAGGTCGACAGTAGTAGTGTCGCCATATGACAGAAGCTGCAACAAATTGGAAGTGTCATCACAAGTCGGCAATAGTCGTGCAGTCAAGCAGTTGGAAGAAGCTAGCCGTCTCAAATAAGGAGTGCCATTACCGTCACAAAACTAAAAGGAGGGAATTGTCGTCATTGTTAGAAGAAGTTGGTGAAAGACGAGTAGAAGTCGTTCTAGTCAGATCCGATTGACCGATCCAAAACAATCTCGGAGCGAAAGAGAACGTGATGTACCGCGACAGTAAGCGCCACCAGAGTGGGTATATGAAAAACGACTTTGACATCACCAAGAACATTCCCGCACTGGTGGGGTGGCACGCGGACAAGTAGAGGATCCTAAGCAAGGGCGGACTCGAGGAAAGTAGATGCACTTACAAATAGTTATTCCAAATCCAAAATAGCCGAAGCGAGAACAAATACTACTCAAGGATATTACTTGGATCCATGCTACTGGGGATTATTGCAGGCAGTGGTGGGAGCAGACGCCACCAGAAAATACACTCAAGCAAAAGATCAAAGAGGCAGGTGTACATTTAATACTGCATATCCCTAACTTCGATAAGGAATTCTATAAGCAGTACCTGTTGCAAGTGTTGCTAACATATGATCCTGCCAAGCATACCAGCACGGTACAGGTGGGAGAAAGGGATATACATGTGGTATTCACAACCAAAATTTTCAGAACATTCGGACCGCCTAAGGTAGGACATCCAGTAGTGAACCAAAAAAGTCCATTCCAAGGAGGAAGTTTGTGCCACAAGTACCATCACCATCACCATCACAATCCCCAGATTTCGTTCAAAGGGTGACAACGTAAAAAATTGCCAAAGGTCAAGCTGTGGTGTGCGAGATTGAGCGAACATTCAAACTATCCCATTGCGACTGATTATGGGGATACATGAGGAAGATTTTGAGATCCCCAAACTTCTGACTACAGTACCAACAGAAGAACAAGTAGCGATGTTCAAATTGGCCCTTCAGAATTTCTGGCTGAAGCTCAAGTTCATGAAGCCTTGACATCACCTGTTATACCCCCGGAGTTACGATATGAGAAGACTTCAATTATGCAGACAATACGAGCTTATTCATTTGAAAAAATGCTTGCTGCTGCAGAGGCGGAGAAGATGGGACAAACCACAGACCCAGGCAAGGAAAATGGGGCAGGACAGGAAAAGAAGAGGGAAGAATCAGCACCACCAAAAAAGAAAGAAGTAGGTCAGTTAGTGGGAACTCAGTTGAACCCTATTATGGTGGAGGAAGGACCAAGTGATGAGCAACAAGAACTGATAGGAAAACAAAAAGGGGATCCACAACAGAGAATGGTTCAAGGGGAATCGGTACGCATAAATCAGCAAGCAGTTGCTTGTTTCACCAAGCTAACCCAAGTTATGGATAGAATGAGGTTGGAGTTTGAAGTAGGTTGTATCGGACAATGGCAACAATGGCAGTTGATGGCAAAAGAAGAGCTGGACAAATGTGTACAATGGGCTGAAAAGGACAATGGTGGTTGGATATCTCCAGATTTTACCAAGAACAGCCATGGGATTTGCTTGCTAGAAATATCACGACTATAGAAGGAGTGGAGAAACTGCCTGACGGAACGCCAACACTTTACCTAGAACCTACTCAAGTGTATATACAGTGGGTCACAAACTTATACATCTTTTGGAAACATAGCAAGAAGAACATCACAGGTAGAATTGGTGCCTGAGTTATTTTCGATGTACATCCAAATAAATTTTGTAGCACATTTGCTATATTGGCTAGCTAAGGGGATTAAGCAGCTTCACTCGGCTAAAAAGAATCTGGTCCAAAAATTGCAGGAAAATGAAGAACGATTGCAGGTAAAACTACACGAAACAGAATAAAATCTGGATAATGATCTAACCCAGCTGAATGAAACCATGAGGCAGATTCAGGCAGCACAAACGGAACTATAGGACTTGCATGAACGGTTCAAGGATAGGGAGCGGATCATTGTGGAGATGGAAGAGACACTGCTACAACAGCAGTCAGCAAAGACATTATTGCTGCAACAGCAAGCAAAGCTAGTGGCTCAGAAAAATCAGCGTGAACATGCCTTGCTGAAGGAGCTGGAACAAGCCAAACAGAAGGAGGCACTACTCAGAGAATTGACTCAAACGCAACAATATGAAGCAGCTCTAAAGAATGAGTTGGAACAAAGGAAACCAACATTCTCTATATTGAGACAGCAGAAAATGAAAGAACTCTATCAAACACGAAGAAGAGATCATACAGCAACTGCAAGTTATGGAGGACAAAGCCAATGCTTATGGAGTAGAACAGGCCAAGTATTACAACTATGCCAAGAAGCTTCGTGATGGACGGGAAGCTTACAAACTCCATGTCCAAGAATTGGAAGGTCTACAAATATCAGAGCCAAAGGAGGCTGCGACCCCAGCAGAACAATGCAGGAAGTCGCGGAGGACATCGACTAATATAAAGGGGAGGATAGATGTAGACAACAGTTCTAAGAAGAAATTAAATGCTTGTAAAAGGGTCTACGCACTAAAGTGTTTGTAAAAAGGTTTACGTAATAAGAATTAGTCAAATGACATGTAACACGGTCAAATGTAATGTCATGACACAATAATTGATGTAATCCAATGTTATGAAATGCAATGCAAGCAACAGTCATTTACAAATAGTTAACAATTGTATTAGTGAGCATTTGTTAAGGCTTTGTTAGGAAAGTAGTTTTGGTAATTTGGCCTAGTGGTTGTAGTAACTGCCAAAGTCACAGTATATATAGACCCCCTTACATTTCAATTGATATCCATTGCATGAGGAGAGCAAGCCATTGTAGGAGAGACGCCAGACTGGTAATGTTGGGCATATAATTGCTAGTCTTAAGATTGGACCGTATTCTTCTTCATGATAATACAAGATCACTACTTTGTGCCAACTGTGTCTCTATGAATGCTTGTAGTGTGTTAGATTCTGGTTGTTGTAGGAAGGAGCATTCAGACGAACGGCAAGAAGCTAGCAATTACAAGAACCAACGTCGTCTAGATCGACTGGGGAAGTTGACACTTACATTGTCGTCATGCCTGGTGCAAACATGGGGAAGGTCGTTATGCCATCATGATGAGCTGTCGTCATACGAGGGAGCCGACATTGTCATGACCCTACTTTTGGCAGACCTTCTATTTTGATGGATTTATGTTTGTTATATTGCTTATGGATGGAATGATTGATTAAATCAATTTTATTATGCAAAATTACTTGTTTTTATGAGAAATATATGATGTGGATCCTTTGTGGGATGAAGGATAATTCCATGTTTGGATCTAAGAAACATACATTTGATGTGAGAACATGATGCTGCTAATGAAAAGTGCATTTTTGCAGGAACAGGTTTCTTCACAGTGGCAGAAAAAGCAACCACTGAGAAAAGAATGCCTTGGGGAAATGATGTGATGGGTAAATTGTCAAAAATTATGAGAGGCAACACGAAAGAATGTCCCTTTTCATGCAGATGAATATCATGAAATTGCTTTGTTGCATTTGTGTGTTTCAGTAGTTCTTATAATGCAATCTTATAAAATAAAAGAACAATGGTTGTTTGATAATTCCCATAGTGAAAATATTAGGGAAAGATCAACTTAGAGCAAAGTATAGTTTTATAAATGATATTCTCTTTTAATGCTTCAGTAAGTGCTTTACTTCCATCTGTATGAGAACCCATAGCATTTATGGTAAAAACATGGATCTGGTTATGTTATGTTCGTTGGATTCCTTGTGGGGGAGTGCAACGGAGTGGGTTGTTAAGGAAACAAGGGAAGTTAATGCACAGGAGTCTAGTCTGGAGTGGACACCGGACGAAAGGAGGAAAAAAAGAAAAAAAAGAAACAAAAAAAGAGAAGGAAGGGGAATGGCGGTTTGGAAAGGAAGAGGAGAGCAAGCTTGGAGGACGGGATACTTTGGACACAGCCGAGGTGTGAAGGCAGGGGGCGACTGGTTTAGTAAGTAAAGAGAAACCAAAGCTTCTACTGTGTTAAAACTTCAAAGAACTTGTGATTGAAAATGGGTTTTTGTGAATACAGTTGTGTCTAGGTTATATTGTTAATAGTCCGTCATATGAAAGAATTGATTTTGCTTTTTATCTAATATGTTGATAGAGAAAACGTTCTGCAGTACTTTTATGTTATAGGAGATTGGTTGTGTTCCAAACTCCAACATTGCTACGCATGTAGCCAAGAATCCCATTAGTAGCTAAAACTGATAGCGTGAGTTTTAGAACTATGGAGGCATTTCCATGTATCTGTTATTTACTCTTCTGTCGTGCCGTAAATGATTGGGTAAATTTAGCAGTTAGACTAGATACTTGGTGAATGCGTAGACATTGGAAATGAGAACGATGGTCTTCGTTTGCATTTGATTATCCTAATTTATATGCTGTAGAGAATGTGTATTTTGAATGCATTTTATATTTCGTTGCTATGGATAGAAGAGATGATGACAATTGAATTGAAACTCGTCCCTCGAGCAAACAAATAAATCTGTTTTTGCTTGGTTCTATTTGTTATTGTGAAGATAGAAATTGACTTAAACCTTAAAATCTAGGTTGATGTGAATTCATGAAGAATGGCAAATGATAGTCGTATTAGAGGAAGAATGAATATTTTCTGTTGTATTTGTTTATTCTAGAATTCTATTCATTGAAAGGAATGTGTTAGTGAATGCATTGTTTTGTCATTGCTTTTGTTAAAAGTTAGAGAGATATGTTATTGCTTGAATGATTGTTGAGAATCCTTGAAGAGATTGGTTGGATTTTGAGGCTTAGTATGAATGCTTTGTGAGCATTGTTGAAGCCAAGGAGCCGTCTCTGATCCCCGGATAAAGGCAATCTTTTCTCGATTGGAACTGCTGCACTGCTGCCTAAGTATTATCTGGACGCCGGTGTGATGCAATCGCAGGTGCAACTGGAGTTTGCGTCGAGGAAGCTCTACGTTTGGACGCAAGCGTGGGACGTTCCAGCTGAAGATGAAGTAAAGCTTTGCAAGGAGTAGTTGGTGCTCAACAATCACCAGCTAGAGGACGAAACGGGTCTTAGTCAAGTGACAAACAGCAATAGAACTCCGATTGCTTAATGCAAATCTTTTGTAGATATGGACATCTCATGATTTGAGTCGCTTGTATATACATCTCTAGGGGTTGTCTAGTGTTGAACTGCCAGAAGTGTGATTTGGAATTTTTGTTTATAATTCGGATAAGATGTCGGACAATTCTTTATGTAAATCAAGATCATGCAGTTGAGTTAACTTGGCCTCATGTAAAGATATGCATATGCTATTTTGGTGCCTTATGGACTTAAACCGGAATTACCTGGAACTATGCTTAATTGAATATCACATTCGTTTATGTTCTGTGATGCCGAGTTTCGGAGTATCTCCAGGATTAACGATGTGTCTTGAGTAAAGTAGATATTATAATTCTACCCTATAAATGTATATAGACGTTTGGATATTTAGAACCTTCAGGTGACGTCTTCAACCGACGGATGCTCATTACTCAATGACTAGTAATGAAATGCAAGTAAGCTTGTTAAATCAGATTAAAGGAAATTAAATGAAGAATTCTTCCATCTTGTACTCGTGTAATTGATTTCACCTTTGAAATAGTTGGGTAATGGGAACTAGAGGGAGCCCGTTTGTATATTAGATACCAGGTAAGAGATCCTCTTAGGAAGAGATGTTGGTCATTTAATGTGGATGATCCTTAATACTCCTACTCTATCGGAATTGGGTAGTGAGTAAATTAGCATATTCATGGAACTCTTTCACTAAAAGGCTTGTGATAAAGAGTAGTGAACTATGTCTATAGATCTCTTACGCTAAAATATTTGCGTGAAGAGAATGACTAGTGGCCTAGAACCCTTGAGCTAAATAACTTGTGCAAGGGTAAGGAATAGGACCTTTCCTTTCAATGGAGCGAAAGGAGAACCAACTACATTGTTAGGAATTAGAGGTAGATGGAGTGAAAGAGAGTTGCGCTAATGCTTCACACAAATGGAAGTGTAGTGGAGTAGGGATGGTAGTACAAGAGGCTTGGATCGTAACTCCTAGTTGAGGGTTACAAGCTATACAACTCTAGGAAATATCTCTAGAGACTAGGTCTACCTTCCATTAGGATGAGAACTTTATCAACCCTTATGATGATTATTATTTATAATTAAAAATAAATAAATAAATAATATGAATAAGGGATTGATTTGGAGTAAACTAGATTTAAGGAACTTTAGGTCACGACAAACATGTTGTCATGATCCAGGCGACATCAGCAATATCATCATGAACAATTGTCGTCTTGGAGACGACGTCAAGATTAAGCCATCAACAAGCTATGTCATCTTAAATTAGCCAACATTATACTTGTCGTCTAAGTGATACAACCATAAGGAAGATCTGAGCTGACATATATGTGTCTCTTACTATGTATTGCCAATTTCCTTCCCACTAAACTGTCATTCCCTCGTCTCGGGAAGTCTTTACCATTGTCTACACTCATGGCTTGAACGACACTGTCATTACATGCATGATTGCAACTGCAATACATGGAATACTTTCCCTCACAAGATAGTCTAGATCATAGTTGAGAAAATCGCCAAAAAATCGGAAAAATCGCGATAAAATCGGGTCTCAATGCCGGGCCGATCAAATCGGCATCTTATCGCGATGCAGGCGATTTTTTGCCGATTTTTTGAAAAATTCGGCAAAACATTTGCAAAAAAAAAAATTATTTTCTTTTTTAATAATTTTTTTTTCAAGTTGTGGCCAATTTAGGGTTTTTTTATGCAAGCCCATTTTTCAGATGTTATTGTTTGAACTTTGAAGTTTAAAGTTGAAACCCTAAATCTGAAACCCTAGTTTAGGGTTTTGGGTTTTTTTTCTTTTTTTAAGTAAATATTGCTGCCTGATAACTATGTATGCAAGCCCATTTTTCAACTGTTAATGTTTGAAACTGTGAAGTTTAAACCCTAAACCCTAGGCTAGGCCTTAGGGTTTTTTTTTTCCTCCTCTTTTTAAGTAAATAAGTAAATATTGCTGCCTGTTAACTATGTATGCAAGCCCATTTTTCAGCTGTTAGTGTTTGAATTTGAAACTTTGAACTTTGAACTTGAAGTTTAAACCCTAAACCCTAGTCTAGGCCTTAGGGTTTAGGGTTTTTTTCCTCATATTTTTTAAGTAAATATTTCTGCCTGATAACTATGTATGCAAGCCCATTTCTCAGCTGTCAATGTTTCAATTTTAAACCCTAAACCCTAGCCTTTTGGTTTAGGGTTTAGGTTTTTTTCCTTTTTTTCAAGTGATTGTAACTTTGTTCTTACTTGTTTCCATGTGCAGGCATATAAAAAATGAATTGTTACTTGTAAATTTGTACCTTTTCATATTATAAGCAATACAGGATGTGTTTTGTCACTTTCATGTGTACTTAAAGCTTGAGCCTTGTATGATGTCTTGACTTGAATTGTTGTTTTTATTGCAATATCTGATTTGCATAATGTTAATTCATTGTAATATGCATGAAAAAAAAAAATCAAAAAAAAAAAATCGTTTTCTTCGGTTTTTTTTGCCGATGTTTTGCCGATTTTTTGCCGATTTTTGAAAAACTCCCGTCTTATTGCCCAGCCAATTGACTCCCGATACCAATTTTCTCAACTATGGTCTAGATCATGTTTCGTGCACTATGCTCTCAATGTACTCACTCCTCTACATATGATCCGCTCTCCTATGCACACCATAGGATAACATACAACCATGAAATGAAGGAGGGTGGTCTCTATTTAAGCTTGGGGTCTTAGCCATTCCAACAACAGGGAACAACTCACCAAACAATCGTCTGCCTCTTCAGATGTCTTCATGAGCCCTTAGTGCCTACTATAGTTTATATGCAATTTATCAAACTTAACCCCAAATTGCATTACATATCATGACATTTACATTTCATTTCGCTTCACATTTAAATTATATTTGACTCTACATTTAATTACATTTACAAAACTTAAGTGCTTTTTGCACTCAACTCCTATGTACAAAATCCTACTTCGACTTTCGTCGAAAACTGGCGTCTACAAGCAAAAGCACGCATGAAGAAAACCTTGAAGCAAGACTCTGCATTGCAAGAAAAAAAATGCCAAGGAGTGTCGGAAAGGGTTTCTGCAGGAAATCCCTCAATGCTGACAAAAAATAATTTTCATTTGCAATTACAAGGGTGGTTGCAGTTTAATATTGACAAAAGGAAATGCAAAGAAGACGACTGCAAGCAACAAGAGCAAAGGAAAAAAGGTTCAGTTGCATAGAATAAAAATTTTCCAAGTCATATGGGCCATACGGATTTCTGATGCAGGAGCAAAGAAGTTGAACAAAAACGTATGGATTGTCTGTGGGTTTGTAGGTGCTACTATACAGAAAATGGATAGACGCAAGAAGGTCGTCGTCCAAAAATCAACCGTCAAGGACAGAGCCATCGGAGACCAGGCAATCTGCAACCAGGCCGTTGGAGACTAGGCAGTCTGAGGCTAAGCCGTCTGGAAGAAGGCCTTCCAAGGTAGAGCCGTCTACAGGCATGGTGTCAACAGTTACTCTGTAAGAATAGTGGTTGTATACCGAAAGATGAATGTAGGCATGAGGGAAGGAACGAAGTCACATGCCAAGTGGAGCTATGCAACAAAGACAAGTCATCAAGAAGACAATTGCAGATTGTTGTTGCTGAAAGTTGGAAACTTTTGGAGCTGAAAAGGCTAACTACAGAAGTGATGCAAAGAAGGCCACGAATTTCGAAGCGGATTGAAAGGGCGAAATTGTAGAGAAGGTTTCCACTTGAGGCTGTGTTGCAAGAATGACCTCGCATTCATGCGAGAGGCATTGGATTTGGCTTTGGGAGAAGTCTAGTAGACTACATACGTGGAAAAGAGAGAACACGATAGGGACGCAAAGCAAGGGAGAGTAAGGCAGTATGGAATGGGGCTGGGATCAAGGTCATGAACCGGCACTCTTGAACGTCACAGCAAGGAGCAAGCAGTTTCACCAAAGGTGAAGAATAAGGGGAAGGAGAAGATGTTTATCCCCTTGGAAGAAATCACCTAGACAACACCAGCAAGACACTTTTGCAAAACTTGGTGGTTCAAGCATCCGATGGATCAACTGCCAAAGACCACGTTTTGGAGTGCAGGAGTGCAGTTTATTCTGCAGATGTCAAGCTTTGACAAAGATCTCTTCAAGCCATAGCTATTAGAATTACTCCAAACCTATGATGCTCAGTGGAATCAAAGCAGAATAATGATTGGTAAAAACAATATTCGAGTGTCATTTTCTTGAAGCAATTTTCAAAGAATTTTGAATTGCTAAATTCCACAAGATTGGTGAAGAACGGTGTAACTGGGTTCTCGCACCCACTTGGTTGGGTTCACGCACCCGCACCCGCATCGGGTTCGCGGGTTCACGATCGGGTACGGCTGGGCCGAACCCTATCCGAACCCTGTTAGTCAGGGTTCAACTTTGACCTAACCCTGTCAGTAGGGTTCAGCGAAGCCGAACCCTGTGGTCAGTCAAGGTTCACCCAGCTGAACCCAACCCAGTTTGGGCATTAACATAGGAAAAAAACGTTTATTTTTATTATTATTATTATTATTTTTAAGGTGGGCCCAACCACACCTAGCCCATACGGGCTAAAAAACATTATTAAAAAAAATTAGAAAACATTTTAATTTTTTAAGAGATATATGAGGGTATAGATTCCATGTGTGAGAAGATCAAATCCATTACTGATGTTAAAGATGTTAACTTGTACCCTCAATTACAGACCATCATTCATCGGAGGTGGAATGCCCTCAACTCACCACTTCACATGGCAGCTTATGCTCTTAACCCGAAGTGGTATGATGTACAAAAAACAAGGAAGAGGGCACCAAATCAGGATCTAGAGGTGACTGCATGGTTTCTACAGGCAATCAAGGACATATATGGCAGTGGACAACAGACAACAGAGAGTAGACAGCAATTTGCATCTTTTGTTTGTGCACGGTGTACATTTTAGTCTACTGAGGCCTTATATGACAGGACTTTGAAGAACCCCATATTTTGGTGGACATTGCACGGACATGGGACGCCACAGTTGCAGCGACTAGCATGTCGTTTGTTGTCTCATGTGGCCAGTTCCTCAGCTTGTGAGAGGAATTGGAGTACATATGGATTTATCCATTCAGCGAGGAGAGGTCAATTACAGTCGAGTAGGGCAGAGAACCTCGTGTATGTCCATAGTACTCTTTCACTCATGTCTCGTAGGGACTAGGGTTATACAGAGGAGCCTTTTGCACGTTGGGATGCAGTTCCTGATGACACCAAAGATGATAGTAGGTGTGATGGCTTTTCAGATCTACCACCACCAGATCTAGAGGAGGAGAGCCTAGAAGATGATGATGAGGAATATGACGAATGAGAGTCAAATATCAACATGCCCACTACTATATAGTATATTGTTATCTCTTGACTCTTTATGACTTGACATCCTATCATTTGTTTACATGAATATGAAATATCATATATCAATATGCTTTTATGATGCCATATTTAAATATTTATTATTTTGTAGTGTGTATGAATGATTTATTTTATTTCACAATGTGTATGATTTATCATTTATTTAATTATTTCACAATGTGCATATTTATTTTATTTTTTATTTTTTTTGATAAAAAATACATACATATATATATATATATATATATATATATATATATATATATATATATTTTTAATTAAAAACTAGCCGCACCCGCACCCGCACCCGCACCTTGCGAACCCTATTTTTGACAGAGGCCGCACCCGCTCCCGCATCCGCGATTCCCGCCGCACCCGCACCCGCACCCGCACACCCGGTAACCTTGGTGAAGAAGGAAGGAGTGGAGCCTTACCAATTAAGGATTTTTGTTGATAAGGTTGCCAATCTTAGTCCGCAAGAAGTGGCTAAGTTGACAAAGCATGGGAGCCACAAATTGAAAATGCAACATCTAAAGTTTGATGAGTTGCGATGTACAATGAATGTGATCATATCCAAACTGTCCAGCGAGCAAAGAGGCTCGGAGATGCCCACTTGTCTCATGCCCTATATGGAAGGAATAATGGCCAGAGAATTGTATGATTGGGCTATATTTTTGTCAAACAGCATTCAGAATTTTTTGATGCGGTATACCAAGAATTTTCAATGGCTTTCCACGCCATTTCCCTAATTTTGGATGCAGTGTCACAAGACAAGATTCAATTTCTAGAAGTGAATCCTCCTCATACTATTCTAGAGCACACACCAACGATTTTCAGATAGATACATGTTGTCCCATTGATGAAAACCAGTGCTCCAGGGAAGCAAAAGAAAAGAGCATCGAAGAAGAGAAAGGCACAAGAAGCATCAAGTGATGAGATGGATGTTGTAGCTAAAGGGAGTGAGGAGTCTAATGGGGCTGAAGAGCAACTACCAAATTCAAAGGAGTTGGGTAGAAAGGATAAGAAGCGAAGAAAGTTGAAGCAGTAGTGGCAACAGATGGGAATGCAACTGCAGCAACAACAGCATCATTAGCAGCAATAGCAATCAGTGAGTCAAAAACCCCCATAGTAAGTCATAGGAAAGAAGAAAGGAGGTGGAAATGTATAGATAATAGCAGTGGGCCAGCTGAGTGAAAAGCATGGAACATTGCAGTAAGCAATGCAGAAGGGAAATCCAGCACAACCATGAAGTTAAATTGTGTGATGAGGCACTGCAGGTGCCATTGCACGTACCGGTTGACTTTGAGTATGTAGGCAAGGAAATTGATGTCTGCATAATTAGTGAATAATTTTGCCATTTTGTGTTATTCTGTAGTTCGTACGCAAAGTATTTGACAAAATGTGTGTACGTATAATTAATAGTCAGAATATAATATTTCATATGATAATGTGTAATATTAAGTTATATACGATGAAGTCATAAAGTGACTCACAAAATGAAATGTAAATGTAAGTCAAATGTAATTTAGGAAAATGATGAGGTGTCGGGTAGTTGGAGGTTGCAACTACTTTTTAGTTGTATAAATAAGACCCTTCCCTCATTCATTAGTATGGTTGGAATTATGGTCGAAGGCCAAAGTGTGCGGAAGTCGGATCATGTGGTTGTTGTCGGGAGGTTCGCTGGTGGTTATTGGTTGAGACATTGTAGTTGTTAATTTTCCGCAAGGATGTGGAAAAGTATGTTGCATTTCATTTCTACATCCTAGAGACGTTGCCTATACGAAGTTGGGTCAATCCTGATGACATGGAGTTGTGACGAGCAAAGTAAACAGGAAGGTGTTAACAGTCTAGAAAAAGGTAGGCCGTCTCGTTCGCAGACTGAGTCGGCTGAAGCGGATTACCAAGCATATGAAGACACATACTTGTTTGTTAATGCTAACGAAGGGTCGTATAGTGGGACATGTAGGGAAGGCACACAAGATGAAGAAGCATATGGGAGGTTGTTGTACAAATCACGTGCAGGAGATGTCGTACAAGGCAGTGGTGTGTACAACACATTGTGTACATATGGAAGAGTGGAAAAGTATGTTGTATTTCATTTCTACATCCTAGAGACGTTGCCTATACGAAGTTGGGTCAATCCTGATGACATGGAGTTGTGACGAGCAAAGTAAACAGGAAGGTGTTAACAGTCTAGAAAAAGGTAGGCCGTCTCGTTCGCAGACTGAGTCGGCTGAAGCGGATTACCAAGCATATGAAGACACATACTTGTTTGTTAATGCTAACGAAGGGTCGTATAGTGGGACATGTAGGGAAGGCACACAAGATGAAGAAGCATATGGGAGGTTGTTGTACAAATCACGTGCAGGAGATGTCGTACAAGGCAGTGGTGTGTACAACACATTGTGTACATATGGAAGAGTGAGTACAATAGATGTCGTACAAGGAATTGTGCACATTGTCGTATAAACAACGGTGCATGTTGCCATACAAACAATAGTGCACACTGTTGTACAAGGATTGTCGTACAAGCAATGGTGCACATTGTCGTACAAGCAGAGGGTGTGTACAACAGCCACTTTACAAGTAGTGGTGCACATTGTTGTACAAGCTGAAGGTCCAAATGGTAGACACCAAGTAGAGTAGGGGTTGTCGAAAGGCATCAACGAGGAATTGCATGTCGACGAAGAATGTTTAGCGCCAGAGCAATTGCAAGTTGATGTGTTCGAAGATGAGCGGGACAAGAGTCCGACATTGTTACAAATGCGAAATGGTGTCAAATAGTGCGTGAGACGGGATTTTGGCACTAGAGCAACTACAGGTTGGTATTCTTGATGGTGAGCGAGATGGGAGTCCAACACCAGAGCAACTACAAGATGGCACGTTTCATGGCACACGATATGAGAATCCGACACGAGCAATAGCAAGGTGATGCACCCAATTATGTGCATGATAAAGGAGAGATACATGAACAACCACTGCCAAGGATAAGTCAACCTGTCACAATAAAGGCAAATTTGGGCATATGGTGTAAGTGTCCAATGTTTCATGGAGTAGAAACAGAAGACCTAGTCAGGCATTGGAAAATCTATCTCATGATGTGGAAAGTGATTGGGCAGGATAATGATGCAGATTGGAGGAGGTTATTCCTTGCAGCATGTCATGCAGTCGCAACGGACTGGTACATGAGATTGTTAAAGGGTGAGTACCAGACATGGGAAGAGTTGCGCGATGCATTCGTGAAAGAATTCTGGTTGTTCCACAATGACAATGAGGTCATTGCTGAAATTTATCAAATGGAACAAGGTGAGAAAGAGCTTGTTTGTTCATACAACCGAAGGTTGAGTGGGTTGTTTACCCATCTGGAGGAAGACCCATCAGATGCATTGAAAAGGAGGTGGTTCAGAGGGACTTCTTCCTATGTACAAAAAGACCAAGGTGGTCCCTTCGACATCATACCAAGGCCTTGGAGTGGGCCTTGAACTTGGAAAGTGATGCAAAGACATCACTAAAGTATTGGGGTCATGTTAATGTGGATGACTAACCCTGAAGATGACAATGATTCTAATAATGAGAGTGACTCTAACAATAAGAGTGATGATTTTGAGAATAAGAGTTGTCCAGCGTTCAAGTGTTGGGGTTGAGAAGTGAAGGAAGTGACTCCGAAGAGAAGAACGATGACTCCAAGGATGAGTGTGACTTGGAGAGCGTAAGATCATCACTACGGATATATGCAGCACAAAGGGAGATTGTACCAAGGGAGATGCCACTGGTAATGCGGTCTCTGACAATCGTCGAAGAACTGAGGGGAGACCCATGGTGCAATGTTGGCAACGCCATTTGTGGGGGCACTTCATACGTGAATGTCAAAGTGTTGCAAGTCGAGATGAACCAATGATGTGTACAAAGTTTGAAGCGCCAAAGAAGAGTCATAGCCCTCACCAAGAAGCAAAGGAGAACCTGATTGCAACAAAGGAGGTGAACTTGATGAACCTAATTGCAATTGAGGAGGTGAACTTGATGAACCTAATTGCAATTGAGGAGGTGAACTTGATTGCAATCGAAGAGGCACAAATCCTACAGATAGTTGAAGCTATGCAAGAAGAAGCAAGCAGTTGATGTAGACGGGTAAGTAAGTGATGTAGATGACAGGGTGAATGCTACAAACGATGAATAGAGAAAGAGTGGTAGGCGTCTGACTGTCTAGAGCGGGGTCATTCAAAAGTTGCAAGGTCGTACAGCGAGGAGTTTCTAATGCCAACCAAGGAAGTGTCATACAAGTTGTGGTATGATGACACACTATCGTATAAGTTGTGGTATGACGGCACACTGTCGTACAAGTTGAATGTACGAGTTGTACAAATTGAGTGTCATGAAATTGGCGTGCAAGCGCTTGTCATACAAGAACTTATTGGAAAAATGCTTGTCATACAAGGAGGTGTCGTACAAGGAGAGGGATGTCCGTTAGAGGTTAAGGCAGGACTGTCAAAGGACAAGATGCAATCATATGGAGCCAAAGAGAAGTAATTTGGCACTGAGGGAACGTTGTTTAAGTGGATCGGGTGAAGGCTGCCCTTTGATCCTGCAAGGGGTGTTGAGCCTCAACAAAGGTGGTTCCATGCGTTGCCCGTCATGTTGGTTATGTTGGTTATGTTGGTCATGTTGATCAAGTTGATGATACGGTCGATTACAGAAAGTAGAGTGAGCAATCAGACAACAATGTGTTGTGAGCAACAATTTGAAGTGATGCCAGTTAAACAGGACATCTAGAATAGGAGAAAGTGGAAGGAGCGCGACAAGATATTCGAGTACGTTGTTCAGTGGTTCTATCCCCAGTGTTCAACTCATGTGTCGTCAAGGATACCGACAAGTTCAGAGGAGGGGATAGATGTAGGTAGGCAAATTGATATGTCTACGTAATTCGTGAATAAGTTTTGCCATTTTGTGTTATTTTGTAGTTCGTACGCAAAGTGTTTGACGAAATGTGCTTATGTATAATTAATAGTCATAATGTAATATTTCATATGATAATGTATAATGTTATGTACGGTTAAGTCATAAAGTGACTCATGAAATGTAAATGTAAGTCAAATGCATGTCAAATGTAATTTAAGAAAATGATGAGGTGTCGGGTAGTTGGAGGTTGCAACTACTTTTTAGTTGTATAAATAAGACCCTTCTCTCATTCATTGGTATGGTTAGAATTGTCGTCAAAGGCTAAAGTGTGTGGTAGTCGGGTAGTGTGGTTGTCGTTGGGAGGATGGTTGGTGGTTGTCGTCTGAGGCATTGTAGGTGTTGGAAGGAGATATTCCACACAGATATATATGCAAGAAAATGTTATATATAGTTAAACGTACAGCCCACTGTTGATACAAGATCTGCTCATATTCATTTATCATCTACTATATTGTATGTATATTGCATGTGTTGTCATTGTTGATTGGTGTAGTAGATAGGTTTTGTATTTTTCCTTTCAAGTTTCGGATGCTAGTTGAGAGTCTCAGTCCAAGTGTTGTCGTTCAAGTGATGCTATTGTATAAGTGATATTGTAGTACAAGCAGCTATTAATATTGCTAGTTAAGAGTCCTAGCTGATTATTAAAGTTGTCATTCAAATTGTTCCTCCAACTATGGAATACTCCCGACATGCTACAGAGTGAGGCTGCCACAGAGTAGACAACAGCCAAAGTTGCAAGAACCTGTTGCGCGAAATGTGCAATGTGGAGAAAACAGCACAATTGTTGGATAAGAAAGCTACGCAGGAAACAATGGTGATTGTAGATGTAGATGCAAAAGCCCAAATTGTGGTCGATGCAATGGAAGCATCACCAAGAGGAGACTTTGTTGGTGATGTTTCGGTACAAATGAACAATGTTTATACACCAAAAAGTTACAACACCACACCGCTTAGGCAATATGCAGACGTTGTGGATAGATGTGGATCGCCTTCGTTGGATGAGGGACCACCAATGGAGTTTACATCTACAACAATGCAGACTATGGCACCAAGTTCAGCAATGTCAAAGGAGAGTCAAGAGAAAGGTAAACAGCCTACATAATAGTATAGACTATAGCAGGAAGGCCAAAGTAGTCAATCATTGGAGGAAGAACTTGAGAGAGGTAAGGTGACGATGAAAACACTAGAGAAGACTACCGATGCAGACAGAGAAAAGATTTAGGAGATTTTAGAAGGGAAAGCAACCAAACAGAAAATCAACCCAACAAATCACGGTGGGGAGGATGTGGAGACTACCACTGAGGATCACACCGGTATGGAACTGGCACGAGGAGGAAACAAGCGAAAATTTCATTATAGAAGTGCCATACTTGACAAAACTACTAGTTTTGGGAGCAAATATCAATGAGCAAGTTCATACATTTTTTGAATAAGTGAGTGGATTGTTTGACAAGATTCGTAGGAAGTTTAGCGTTGGATGTGTTGGAGACTGGCAACTATGGTAGTTGAGAATGGAATGTGAGTTGAGAAAACTGGTGCATTGGGCTCGTGATGATGAGTGTATGAAGAAGTTTGCAGAAATATATCAAAATGTAGCAATGGGAGCTAGGAGTTAGTAGTAGCAATGTCAATTCAATGCTAGAAAATCAGAGATCAAGAATATGCCAAAAAGAACTCAAGTGCTCTATCTGTTTCCACCGCGGGTTTATGTTGATGAAGGAAATATGGCACCCTATCTTGAAGGCATCAAGTATGTGAAGTTGGCACCTGAGTTAGTAAAATTTAATGCCAGAATAAATATTTTGGCATATCTTATTCAGTGGTTAACAACAGATTTAGAAACATTTCTGCAAATGGTTTGTAGCTTGAAGTTGAAAGAGGAAGAGCAAGCTAACCAAGTGCAAATGGTGGAAGGACAACTTCAACAAGTGCAATAGGATGTCGAAGCTGAAATAGCAGAGTTGAGGAAGGAAATAGAGGCTATGAGCAATGTAGGAACAACAAGATCAGTTGATAGGAAAATTGAAGCCTGAATGTGGGTGAGGGAGCAAACTCTAGAAGTTAAGATGACAGAGCTTTTACTCATAAAGATCAACTGATCATGAAACAGGATGAGCAGTTGGCAATAATTGTGAGGAAGGAAGCCAAAGCAATGAAGAGGGAGAATGAGTTAAAGGTTACGTTGGCAGAAGTTGGGTAGAAGTCACGTCATTATGGCTTCTAGTGGGCTCGTTACCATGCCTATGCCAAGAGGCACAAGGGAGAGAATGAAGCCTTGAAGCTACAAATCTAGGAGCTTGGAGGAGTACCTGTTCCATTGCCTCAACCTCAACAAAGCTAGAGTCCCCAGGAGTAGCAATAGTCGTTAATGAGGACGTCGACCAATCTAGAGGGGAGGGCAAATGTAGGCGCTAGTTCTGACTTGCCACCTCAACACAAGAAATAAAGTCAAAAATAAAATATGCGTGGATGTCAAGTACGCATATGTTAAGTTTTGTAATTTTGAATAAAATATGTACGTTGTAATAATACATGTAATAATGACTCAAATTGGAGATATGTGCGAACATAGTCATGCAAAGGTAGTTAACACCCAGTTTGTCTTGTAGTTAGGAGGTGAAATGTCGGGGTTGGTAGTTGTTTGTAACTATCGTCCCCATAGTTTAAATAAGACCCCCTCATTCATTTGAGAAGGTACAAACACATGGGAGACATTGTATATGTTGCAGAGAGTCCCTTGTAGTTGCGTTATGTATGCATTGGAGATATATTGCACAGGATCAGATGTTGTAGTCGTCTGGGCAGTTACTAGGCCATCTAGCATAGTTGCCAAGCCATACACTACAGTTGCTAGGCCGTTAAGACTAAAGGCAAGTCGTCCAACTACTAACAGTCGTCTGGTAAGAATGCAGGCCGTCTAAATCTCAGCCTGAGTTGTCTGGAGTAATGAATAAGGCCATTAGAGACAAGGAGATGATGCAGGCCGTACAACTACATCACAGCAAGTTGTAGATCATATTTCAATCCAAATTGTTCCTCCAAGGCTGGAATACCACCACTGTGTTACACCATGAATACATATACGTATTCCCACCTACCTTGGTTTGAGAAATAGTTGGAAAAATTGCCAAGAAATCGCTATATCTCAATTTTCTCGTGTTATTTTTTCCCGACAATTAAATTGTCCATTTTCTTGGACCCAAGAAAATGGCGAGTTTTTGGCAAGAAATCATGCAAAAAATCGGTGAATTCTCGTGATTTTCTCCTAGAAACCTGTCTAAGTAACGGCAAAATGCACAAAAACAGCTATAAATCAAGGAAATGGCACCTTTTCTGCATTTTCTCCTTTCCTCCTCCTGACTACAAGTTTGAAGACGGTAACCAGACATTCTCTAATACATTTGGACAAAGATTTGACAGATTTATTGTAGACAGGCAAATTGATATGTCTGCATTTGGTGAATAAGTTTTGGTATTTTGTGTTATTTTGTAATTGTAAGCAAAGTGTTTGACAAAATATGCATACATATATTTAATAATGTTATAAAATGGTAGTTTAATATTGTATGCAATAATGTAATGTTAAGTCATGTATGTCGGTAAAGTCATAAGTTAGTTTGTCCTGTAGTGGGAAATGTCATGTAAATGCAAAGATTAAATGCATATGAAATGTAATTTAGAAGAATGATGAGGTGTCAGGTAGTTGGAGAGTGCAACTAATTTCTAGTTGTATAAATAAGACCCTTCCCTCATTCATTCAGTCATTGTTGGATAGGCATAGGTACGTAAGGAGAGAATGTTGGTGCATATGTGCGTAGGGCATGATGCAATCAGGCTATGGATGCAGTCATGAAGAGGATTCAGCACAAGGGTTGCAGATTGTAATGCTAAAATTGTAGATGCCGTTGTTAATATAAATCTGCATCTTTAATCGTCATCTTCTATTGTTGCTGCTATTGCTGGTTTTGTGCATTGTTTCAGCGTATTGTTATTGCTAATGACTGTAGATCTGTAGAAATGGAATTGTGTTTGAGCATGTTGAATTTCATTTCTACATTTTGGCGCCATTGCCTGTACAAAATTGGGTCCAATCTGGTGACATGGAGTTTTGAGAAGCAATACCCTTGGGAAGATGTGCAACAAGAGCAATGGAATGCAGCCAAAGAAGTAGGTGAAGATGCAATAGATTTGTTTGTTGACGCAAACGAAGGGCCATCTAACGAAACGTGCACAACAGATAAGCAGACAGGATGCAAGGCAAACTGTCGTCCAAATACAGATGAAGAATCTGCCAAAAAAAGAATTGCAAACATAGGATCTGCAGACGCAACTACTACAGACACAGACACAAAAACTGCATTCATAGACGCAAAACCTACAATCACAGACGCAAAATCTACAGTCGCAGACATTGCAGTTATAAAACTACCAACGCAAAATTTGCAGACGCAGACATTGCAGACGTAGGAACCATAAACGGAGGTTTTGTATATGGAGGATTTGCAAACGAAGAGTTTGCAGACGAAGGATCTGCAGTCCGAGAAAATTTAGGTTGTCGTCTTAGTGAAATAAGAGTACAATCTAAGAGAGAGCAATCTGCCGACTAAAGGACATGCAATCTGCAGTCTATCGTCTGAAGGAAGAGTCGTCTGCAGTCTGTCGTCTGAAGTAGCAGTCGTCTGCAATCTGTCGTTTGAAGGTCGCATCGTCTGTAGAGTGTCGTCTAAGCAATTGCAAGTTGTGGTACATGATGGTGAGCAAGACAGGAGTCTAACATATGTTAGAATGAAAGATGGAGTGTCCAACAGTGCGCAAGACGGGAGTCTGACACTAGGGAAACTACAGGATAGTGTGTTCGATGGTGAGCGGGACTGGAGTCCAACATCATAGCAACTACAGGTTGGAACATTTCATAGTAAGAACGAGAATACAACGAAAGAGCAATTACAAGGTGATACGCCTAAGGCTTTCTGTAAAGGAGAGATACGCAACCGACTACGGCCCGTATTAGACCAACCTATCAAACCGAAGACCAATTTGGGCATATCGTATAATGTCCATTATTTCATGGAGAATCAACAGAAGACCCAGTAAGGAATTGGAGAATCAACAGAAGACCCAGTAAGGAATTGGAGAATCTGCCACATGATATGAAACGCGACTAAGTAGAATAATGAGGCATATTGGAGGTGGTTGTTTCCTGTGACATTTCGTGGATTCGCAATGGATTGGTACATGAAATTCCCTAATGGATTCGCAATGGATTGGTACATGAAATTCCCTAAGGACAAGTACCAGACATGAGAAGAGTTGCGTGATGCATTTGTGCAAGAATTTCGGTTGTTTAACAATGACGATCATTGCTGAAATCTATCGGCTGAAACAAGGTGAGACCGAGTCTATTCGTTCCTACAACAGGAAGTTGAGCGGGCTATTTGACCATTTTGAGGAAGACCAGTCCGACGCATTGAAGCGAAGATGGTTCATAGATGGACTTCCTACATTTTGGAAGAAGATGAGACCGGTCCCTCCGACGTCATACCAAGAGGCTTTGAAATACGCCTTGATTTGGGAAAGTGATGCAAAAACATCATCGAAGTATTGGCATCATTATAATACTAATGAAAGTGAGTCTGAGGATGAAAGTGATTCTGATATTAAGAATGATTCAAACACTGAGAGTGATGATTTTGGGGAGGAGTAGTTCATCGCTAAAATACTAGGGTCAAGTAGTCAAGGAAGGAAGCGATTCCCAAGAGACAAATGATGACTTTGAGGTTGAGTATGACTTAGAGAATGCAAAATCATCACTACAAGTATATGCAGCACCAAGAGAGATTGTACAAAGAAGGGATACCACTGATGAAGCAGTTTGTGCCAATCGTCGACGAACTCACAGACAAAGAATTTAGTATGATAGTGAGGGTAGACCTATTGTGCAATGTTGGCAATGCCAATTGTGGGGGCACTTTGCATGGGACTGTCCAAGTGTTGCAAAGCAAGATGAACTAGTGATTCATCCATAAACGAAGAAGAGTTACAGCCATTGCCAGGAAGTAGAGGTGGTGAAGCCAATTGCAATGGAGGAAGTGAACCTGCTTAAGAGGATTAACTCGATGAGCTTGATTCAAATTGAGCAAATGAATTTGATATCAATTGAGGACGGAGACTTTCTGCAAGAAATTGAAACATTTCAAGAAGTTGCAAAGTGTCGTCAGGAAGGTGATAGGACGGCAAAGTGCAATCAAACAGGTTACCAAACGGAAGAATGCAATCAGTCAAGTTACCAGACAGAAAAATGCAATCAATCAAGTCAACAAATGGAAAACTGCATTCAGCAAGGAGAAGGCCAGACGACAAAGTGCAGTCAAGAAGGAAGCCAAACGACAGGGCTTTGTCAAGAGGCTGGTCAAACAGATGAGGCTAGGATGGCTAGAGACCGTAGTCATATGACGAAGGAGGAGCAAGTGTCATCTCAGGAGTTGCAGCCATTGTCGTCACAAATGTCAACAAGGAAGGAGTCGACACAAGCACTGCCGCCATTGCTGTCATAGACGTCAGCAAGGGAGGAGTCGTCATGACTAGAGCCATCTAAGGAGGAGCCGTCATGCTTGGAGCCAACTAAGGAGGAGCCGTCTGAAGTGGAGCCGCCTGAAGAGGAGTTGTCAAACAAGAGGAGTCGTCTGGCAGAGAAGCCATCAGGCATGAGGAGGTGACAAGCATTGCCCGTCATGTTGATGATGTTGTTCATCTTGATCATGTTAGTCATGAAGGTCATATTTGTCATGTTGGCTATGTTGGTCATGTTGTTCAAGTTGATGATATGGCTAATTGCAAAAAGTGAAGTGAACAATCAGAGAATAATGGTCATATTGATCCAATTGATGTTACAACTAATTGTAGCCAATGGAGTGCAAATCGGAAAACAAGATGTTGCGAGAAGCAATCTGAAGTGTAGTTTGTTGCCAAAGATATATGGAACAGGAGAAAGCGGAAGGAGCGTGACAAGAGATTTTGTTACGTTGTTCAGTGCTTCTATTCCCAATGTTTAGCTCATGTGTCGTCGAGTACGCCGACCAATTTAGAGGAGGGGATAGATGTAGACACGCAAATTGATCCGTCTGCATTTGGTGAATAAGTTTTGGTATTCTGTGTTATTTTGTAATTGTACGCGAAGTGTTTGACGAAATGTGCGTACATATATTTAATAATGTTATAAAGTGGTAATTTAATATTGTACGTAATAATGTCATGTTAAGTCATGTATGTTGGTAAAGTCATAAGTTAGTAGTGGGAAATTTCATGTAAATGCATATGAAATGTAATTTTAAAGAATGATGAGGTGTCGGGTAGTTGGACAGTGCAACTAATTTCTAGTTGTATAAATAAGACCCTCCCCTCATTCATTCAGTCATTGTTGGATAGGCATAGGTACGTAAGGAGAGAATGTTGGTGCATATGTGCGTAGGGCATGATGCAGTCAGGCTATGGATGCAGTCATGAAGAGGATTCTGCACAAGGGTTGCAGACTGTAATGCTGAAACTGTATATGCCATTGTTAATATAAATCTGCATATTTAATTGTCATCTTCTATTGCTGCTGCTGTTGTTGGTTTTGTGCATTGTTTCTGTGTATTGTTATTGCTAATGACTGCAGATCTGTAGAATTATTTAAGTAGAAATGGAATTGTATTTGAGCATGTTAAATTTCATTTCTACATTTATCACCTTGTTTTGAAGATTTCAAATCTTGGGACAAAATTTTAGAAGTTTGTTTTTTTTTTTTTGTATTTTTTAGCATATTTTAGGGGTTTTTTTTCCTCACTTTATTTTCTCTCTTCTTTAAGACATGGCCCCTCTAAGGCCATGTCTTAGACTTTTGACACTTTTTTTTTTTAAATATATCGCTTCTTTGGGTAATGGCCAATAAACGGACAACAATGAGCCAACTCACCAGATATGGAAACACAACATAAAAAGGGACTTTGTTGACTCAGGTTTTGCAAATATTACAGCAAATGCATGAGCGGAAGTGTCAATCATCTCAATTACCATCTTGGTGGGGTTGCAACCCACAATGTAATGTTGTGCCCAGTAATGACCGATACAGTCAGAAACGAGGTCAAGACTTGGCTGGTCGTAGAAGAGGAGAAGAGGGCAAAGAAGCGAGAGCAAAGAGCAGTTTAAAACTGCTTTACTATGTAATGCATAGGATGGAATTGCTTTCTGCTGGAAAGACTTAGTCTTTAAGGAATTGCTTTCTGCTGGAAAGACTTCGTCTTTAAGGATATGGTTAAGTGGTTTCATGATTGTTCTTTGTGCTAAGCTGTTTGGTTTTTGTTCTTGCCCAGAACAAGCTCAGGTTTTATACTTTTTTTTATGAAAATCTAATATAAATTCAACTTCTTGGAAGGTCTGAGGGCCAGGCCAATTGGTCAAAGCACTCCCGTGGGAGTGTGGAGACCCTGGTTTGAATCCTCAGGCCTCGTACAGGAGGGCGTATTGCGCCAGCGCCACCGGCTATGTTAAAAAGTTTACGCAGCACAACTGGAGGTTATAGTGGCAGCAAGGAGCAGGATTCAAACCCACAATGATGCGATGATAAAATGTTAAAAGTTACTGATTCCTCTAGTATACGCAAAAAAAAAAAAACTTCTTGGCTCTCGAATTTATGTTCTAAATATATTTATTTTTTATGAATTAAATTATTTTCTTTCATGTTTTCGTTAAGTCACCAATAAATCTCCAAAATTTGGGTTGCCGAGTTTTTGCCAAGTCACAATTTTTCCAACTATGGTCTGAGGAGTGTGATCTATAGGTGGTGGTAATCAATTATCAAATGATGATTGAGGCACACTCATAATGTGTATTATATGCCCAACCAGATGATTGAGGTGCTCAACCAGATCACCAATAAATCTCCAAAATTTGGGTTGCCGAGTTTTTGCCAAGTCACAATTTTTCCAACTATGGTCTGAGAGTGTGATCTATAGGTGGTGGTAGTCAATTATCAAATGATGATTGAGGCACACTCATAATGTGTATTATATGCCCAACCTGATGATTGAGGTGCTCAACCAGATCATGATGTATTGTGCCCAACCAAACCATGATGTATTGTGCATGGTTGGAGTGTGAAGGATACATGTCATGTGTTATGTGTATTATATGTAATTGTATATTCTTCCCATTGTGTCTCTGATTGTATAATACATTGCGTCTCTGATTGTGAATTATATTGTAGTGTGCCGCATTTTATTTCTTGGGAGTGACTATTACACTCCCACATGTTACAGTCCTTCCTAGATTACCTTTCTAGGCCCATCAGAGTTTAGTATGATTCATTTATTTCTTGGGAGTGACTATAACACTCCCACATGTTACAGTCCTTCCTAGATTACCTTTCAAGGCCCATCAGAGTTTAGTATGATTCATTTTGGTGGTGGTTACTGATGAAGTGAAGGATGGCTCAACTTACTTAACCCCATTATTAGGGATCTAGTTCTCAATTCTTTAAGACCAAAAATAGTAAGATATTTTTCTCAATTCTTAAAAACTCAAATTTTTGTTTCTTTGGTTTAAATTAAAACATTTTCAAACCTGGTACTTCTACTTTGTGATTTATCCTAGAAAGTTGGGCTTATAACAATACTCCAACTCACTATCAAAGGGCCTCTAGCTATAGCTCATACACTATGGATAGCCACCAATGGGTCAGACATTAGAAAACACAGCATTGTCACTAGCCTTGGATTGCCCTCCTCCAATTCTTCACCACAAATCAAAGTATAGAGATTTATGTATTCCAAAATAGAAAAACAGAAACTAACAAAAATGTAACATGAAATAAAGTAAATCTACACTAGTTAGAATAATTTACAGCAACAAAGACATTTCATTACCTCTAGAACAATACATTGACGAAACAGTCTCGTATGATAGCAACATGCATACAATGCTATCATGAAACAACATAAGCAGAACAAAGATGTACGAGAATAGAACCACACTCTACGAACATATCTAAGACTGATCTAAGGGTTAATATATACACAAGAAGGTATCAGGGACTGGTTGCTAGCAACTAATCACCAAGAACCATCATGTGTAATTAAATTCATAAATTTTGAATATTAACCCCGTGCAATGTATATCATTTCAACATAAGGGTGTTGCGCATGCACGTGCAACAACCCTGTGACATGAATGAAACCATGGCAAAACAACAAATATGTACAAAACACAAATGCTCAAAGGACAATTCATTGCAACGTCATTTTAGCCAATACCACATAGATTTTGATATTGATAACCACCCTCTACTCTAATAGATCAGTATCCTTATTGATTACATCTTTGAAGCTCCTAGTTGGGCAGGTTGTGTCTTAAGAACAAATGGGTGCGAGGGCTGACCAATGGAAGCAAGCAATCAGTGAATTTTTGGGCAAGCTTCCTTGTACTTGTGCTACATCATCCTACCAAAGTTCTTGTGTTTCACCCATTGCTTATCGACTTTATCTAGCTCCTGCTAAAGCTCCTCCCGCTGCTGAAAAGTAGCAGTCAACTGCTTGTTAGTCATATTTAACTCCTTGCAACATCCTTACTACTGCAACTAGTGGACAGCAATGCGTTTATCCCGCTCTTGCAACTACTCTTCACGTTGGCAACAAACCAACTTTTGTAGACACTAGTTTTGACATGCCATCTCAGCAAAAGAAATAAAATAAGACCGCAAAATCGGTCACGGGAAAATACATGATGGCAAAGTTGGCGACATGCAAGTGTTCATGCACGAGGGAAAAGAAATAATATTTATGCATAAAGGTGATGTGCAAGTGTTTGTGCATAAAGCAGGCGTGCATGCTGACATGGAAGTGCACACTGATGAATGTGTGAATGCCAATGAAGTTTGCAAAGTGAAGATGTTCATGCTGACATGGAAGTAACATTTTGTGAAATCGCAATAGACTGACACATGGGATTACCAAAGGGTGTTATAAAACTTTGTTCTCATTAACATAAATCATTCACCATACTGAAATAACAAATCATTCATCCAAAAATAGTTATCCACAGTAACAATCCACACAAGACAAAGATTTATAATACCCTTAAGGGAGGGCAACACCAATTATACTCCTTAAGGAAACTCCACAAGATCTCTTAAGATGAGAGGCCACTCTACAGGCAAAGATGATTACAAGAGAATACTCGATATGAATGATGATTATTACAAGGACAATATCCCTTCTTTATATACACATCTTCTAATGTTACTTTGGGGAGTCGACTCCTAAACCCTTATCTCACTCATTATTATAATATAATCAACCTTGGGTTATGTGTGGCCCATGCCAACTATCCATAATACCCATATACAATATAATATCATATCCCCATATACCTATCCCTAGGTACCATAGCATTCCACCCTCCTTACAAATGTTTTGTCCTTGAAACATGAGAAGAAACTAAATAATATGTTTTAAGCAATGTTGGCAACTAGTACTAATCTTGATTGTCCATCCATCCAAGTGAAATCTTGATTGGTGGTCTTTGATGATACCAAATTAACATTGTGCCACTTGAATATCCATAACTGCTCCATTGGCTTCATGCTTCTGCTACTCTACTCTGATATTCAAAATGATTGCTCCTATGGTTCCATGGTGTTGTTCCACCACTTTGAAATCCAAAATTACTATGTTTTTTTCTACCAATCACCGCCATACTTGATGCCTTTTTTATTATATGTAGTTCTATTATAGTATTGATGCCATATGCCATGCCTCCCTGATTTTTGCCACTCATGGTGGTATGCGTATTCATATGCTACAACCTTAACTTGATGTTCTACTTCCTTGATTTTCAACATTTTGTTCCTCTGTTTTAAATTCTTCCTCATGCTCTTCACTCATGTGCCCTTTGTTTGGTGCATCCTTGTTCTCTTCTAAGAGAGTTTCCTTGGACTTTGTCGTTGCTTCTTCCTTGGACTCTACTATTACCTCTACTGTAGACTCAGCTTTTAATTCCTCTATTGGTTCTTTGACTTGTTCCCTTGCCATAACTGCTTCTTGCTTCTCCATGGATCCTTGTTCCTTAAGCTAAAAAATATCTTATAGTGATCTTCTTTTTCTTGTACCATAACTTAATGAACTTCTTTTGCACATTAATGTTAACAATACCCAAGGAATCCAACCAAGGATAACCAAGAACAATGTCCACATCATCCATCTCAATAGCATCAAAATCTGAATGCTAAACATATTTATCCATGGTGATCTTTAAATCTTCAAAAATCTGAACATTCTCATCCTCAAGTTGTATGTCTTTAATTTTTGTTGCTTGAACCTACAACCTCTTAGCCAAAGCAACTATTAATGAATTAATGAAATTATACCTGCTACTAGGGTCTAAGAAAATAATAACCTATTCTTTCTGAATGCATCTATGAACGTACAAAATAGAATTTTTAAATTCAAACGAATAGCTTTGTCCACTCTTTGGCTTATTTGCCATTAAAGGTGTGGTTCCCTTAGCCTACACATTGTCATCTTTTTTCCCTTCTACCACTTCTTTGAAATTTGCTACCTTTCTTTTTAATTCCTTTTGTTCTTTTTAAAGCATGTTTATTTCTTTTATATAGCATTTGAGGGTATCCTTCAAACTAGCCATCTTTTTGTATTAGTCCCAGTGACTAAAGAATGCATGGTCCATTTCTTTTTAGGCGTACCCATTATTCTTTTTAGTCATAAAACTTAACAGCCATGTTGTAGTTTCCTTTTCTAAAAACATACTAAGGTGGAATTTCCAAAAATGATCACAGTTTCCTTTTCTAAAAACATACTAAGATGGAATTTTCAAAAAGGATAACCAAAATATAGACCTAAACTTTGTCCACCATTTGCTACCATCAATATCATCCTCTCCAGAAAACGTTTGAAGCACCATGAGTTCACATCCACAAAAATGATAATGCAAACTAGGGTTTTATGAACTAGGTTTGCATGATAATATCTCTCCACTGATTTGAAACCAAAAAAAAAAACACATAAATAAGTAGACCCAAAAATCTTCAACAAACAACAAATGAATTGCTTACCCAGATTGAAATATATCTCAAATTTTATTTCCCAAAAAAACACGATATGAAAAAATGTCACTGCCCCTATTCCAGATGGTTGATTTCACAGGGTTGTATCTCCCTCAATACTGGTTGGATTCCTTCCTATGACCACTCGTTTTGAAGCTCTTCAAATTTTGAACAAAAAGGCCCAAGAATCATCTGAAATGGATAACTTCACACAAATATATGGCTTCCAAAAAAAAGAGACATTTTCCTAAAAAAAAAATCCAAATTCTGCAATCCACAAAAAACAATCCCCACTTTTGCCAAAATCATTGCTCTGATACCACTTGTTATGAAACTTTGTTCTCATTAACATAAACCATTCATCATATACTGAAATAACAAATCATTCATCCAAAAATAATTATTCACAGTAACAATCCACACAATGAGACAGATATAGATAATACCCTTAAGGTAGGGCAACACCAATAATACTCCTTAAAAAAGGAATAACTCCAGAAGATCTCCCCAGATGAGAGGCCACTCTACGAGCAAAGGTGATTGAAAGACAATACTCAATATGAATGATGATTTTCACAATGACAATATCGCTTCTTTATATACCCATCTTCTAATGCTACTTTGGGGACCCAACTCCTAAACCCTTATCCCACTCATTATTATAATAGTATTATAAAATCAACCTTGGGTTATGTGTGGCCCATGCCAGCTATTCATAATACCCATATACAATACAATTGTAAGAGGAAGTCCCTCCACAAACCACTTCTTCTTCAATGCATCCGATGGTTCTTCCACCAAATGGTTAAACAACCCACTCAATCTCCGGTTGTACAAACAAACAAACTCGTTCTCACCATGTTCCATTGTAAAACAATCAAAATTCCTTCACGCAAATCATCCCAAATTTGGTACTCACGCTTTGGAAATCTCATGTACTAGTCCATTGTGATTCCATGAAATGTCGTTGGGAAAAACCTCCTCCAATCTGCGTCATTATTCTGCCCATTCACTTTCTACATCGTGAGGTAGACTTTCCAACGTTTGATTGGGTCTTCTGTTTCCCCTCCATGAAACATTGGACACTTACATGATATGCCAAAATTGGTCTTTATTTTGATCAGTTGACTTTCCATTGGTAGTGATTGTTTCCATATCTCTCCTTTACGCATATCATCAGGTGCACCCCATTCCAATTGCTCCATCCCATGCACCATGAAACATGCCAACCTGCAGTTGCTTCGATGTCGGACTCTTGTCCCGCTCACCATCAAACACACCAACCTACAGTTGTTCTAGTGTCGGACTTCTATCTTGTGCACTGCCAAACACGCCAGCTTGCATTTATACCGATGTCGAACTCCTATCCCGCTCACCATCGGACACGTCAACTTGCAATTGCTCCAGTGCCATACATGCTTCGTTGTCATGCAATTCCTTAACACCGTGTAAATCACCATTGTGTGATCTTCGCCATTGTCAAGTAACTCTCTATTGTCTTCATGTGATTCACCACCACTGACATGCAATTCTCTACTGTTGACATGCAACTCTTCACCGCTAACATGCAACTCTCCATAGCCATCACGCAACTCTTCGCGCACAAACCTTTACATGTCTCCTCTATGCGTGTCTGCTTGCACGTTTGGTTGTAATCCACTTGCATGTATGCTTCATGAATCGGCCCTTCGTCAACGTCACCAAACAAGTTAGCATCTTCATCTACTTCATTGGCTGCATTCTAATATTCTATCACTGTCATTGTGCACCTTCCTGAGTGATATGCTCGTCACAATTCCATGTCACACGGATTGACCCAACTTCGTATAGGCAACAACACCAAAATGTAGAAATTGAATACAACATAATTCCATTTCCACTTAAATAAACAAAATATACAATGTAAATAATTTACAATTACAATGCATACATTGTGCACAACATATATCAAACGGATTGTAGCAACATTCAGGCAACTCAGTCTATGAATAGGAAAGTCTATCCTGTTCCAAACTGCTATCTTGCAACATACAAACTTATCTCTCCACACTTGTACAACTCCATATACGGCAATTTTGATATAGAAATATTTGTACAACAATTACATGTATGACACTCCACTTGTATGAACCTTACATGTATTGCAATCACATGTACTGCACTCACATTTACTACGACTTCAATGTATAACAACTCTGTTGTATGGCAACTCTCGTACTGCAACTTCAACCCTACATACAAAACTTGGAAGGAACAACAACAGATCTATCTACTGCAACAATAAGCCATATCAACACATACAAGAAACATACAATAGCAATAGATGAAGGATGGAAATGAGTAGATATTGCATTAACAATGGCTTGTACGATGGAACACGTATGGCATTCTCCTTACATAAAATACCCAACGTACCCAACCCTTCCTTTCCATGCCAACCCCTATTGGATGCCAACAACCACACACTTCGGCCAACCATAGCCACACTAATAAATGAGGAAAGGATCTTATTTATACAACTAAGGAGGTAGTTGCATCCTCCAACTTATTAACTACCTGACACCTCTTCTTAAATTACATTTGACATACATTTGACTTATATTTACATTTCATTCCATGACTCACTTTTTGACTTGTCCGTACATAACTAATACTTCACTAAACATTACACATTATCACATGAAATATTATATCACCACTTTATAACTTTATTAATTATACGTATGCACATTTCGTCAATATTTTGCATACAAACTACAAAATGACACAACTTATTTCACTGATTATGCAGACATGTCAATTTGCTTGCTTACAATAATATCATATCCCCATATACCTATCCCTAGGTACCATAGGGAGGGTGAATACCAGACTTGATGAGAGTTGCGCGAAGCATTTGTGAAAGAATTTCGGTCATTCCATAGTGACGATGAGGTCACTGCTCAAATTCATAGAATGGTATAGAGTGAGAAAGTGTATGTTCAGTCCTACACCCGGAGGTTGAATCGATTGTTTACCCATCTACAGGAAGATTTGTCAAATATTTTGAAGAAGAGGTGATTCTTGGAGAGCTTCTTCCTATGTATAGGAAGAATATTAGCATGGTCCCTCCAACATCATATCATGAGGCCTTTAAGCAAGCTTTGAACTTGGAAAGTGATGCAAAGATGTCATTAAAATGTTAAGGTCATGTTAATGAGGACGAGAGTGACCCTAAAGATGAAAGTGACTCTGATGTTGAGAGTGACTCTGACAGTGAGAATGATGATTTTGAGAATGAGTATTACATCATCCAAGTGTTGGGGTCAAGAAGTCAACGAAGGAAGTGACTCTTAAGAGAAAAGTGATGTCTCCAAAGATGAGTGCAATATGAAGAACATGTGTAAATACATGAAATCATCACTACAAGTATGTGCAACATAGAGGGAAATTGTACCAAGGGGGATGCCATTGGTGATGCAGCTTGTGACAACCGCCAAAGAACTGGAAGATGTCAAATTGAGTATGATGTGGAGGACCAACCCAT
The DNA here is from genome assembly GCA_028583015.1 of Wollemia nobilis. NCBI lineage: Eukaryota > Viridiplantae > Streptophyta > Pinopsida > Araucariales > Araucariaceae > Wollemia > Wollemia nobilis. The sequence goes on from JAQPPZ010015824.1 coordinate 31,128,628, forward strand.
TGTGCAATGTTGGTGATGCCATTTGTGGGGGCACTTCACACGTGAATGTGAAAGTACTACAAGTCGAGATGTACCAGTGATGCGTAGAGGGTTCAAAAAGCCAAATGAGAGTCATAGCCCTATCTGGGAAGCAAAAGAGGTGAACTTGATAAACCTGATTGCAATTTAGGAGGTGAACTTGATTACAATTGAGGCAACAATTGAGCAGATAGTTCAAGTTGCGCAAGAAGAGAATGTTTCACAAGTGGCTAATGCAGACGGTGGAGTGATGCAGATGAAGTAAACAATGCAAAAAGCAAAAAGGGAGATTATTCGACATCTAATTGTATTCTAGGGCCGCTTGATCGTCTAGCCCCAAGCCCCAACCATCAAGACTTAGGCCGTATGAGCCTAGTTTGTCTAAGTTAGGACCCAAGCCGTTTGGGACGAGCCAGCCAAGGGTGAGAGGTCGTCAAGGCTTCTCCTTGATCATCTGGGGGAGAGGACTCAACCCGAGACAACCCACAAGTCATCTAGCCAGGATGGAGGGTTGTTAACGCCACCCCATAGCTATCTAGAAGGGGCAAGAGGACTCAAATGGCCCTTAGGCTATCAGGCCTAGGGGGTCATTTGGGCCTTGCCCCAACTATCTGAGAAGTTCATCTAGCCCCCACACAACCCTCAAGTCATTTGGACTTGAAAGGAGACCGTCAAGATGACCAAGAAAGGTTGTCTTACCCCCTCGGCCATTAGGATCAGGAAGTGAGCCATCAAACCTAGGGTCATCTAAGGCCAAGGGATGTCCGTCAGACACCAAGACAAGGTCGTCTAAGGCCAAGGGATGTCCATCAAAGATCGAGACAGGATCATCTCAGGCAAGGGGATGTTTGTTATAGACCATGTAGACAGGGGTAAGTACTTTCCCGAGACGAGGGAATGACGATGAACTAGGAGGAATTGATAGGCCAAGGTATACCAGTTGTCATGTTCTGTAAGTCTGACGGATATGTCTTGAATCAGTTAGACGTCTGAGGTAGACGATCTAGACGTCTGGGACAAACGGCTAAACATCAGGGTAGAACATCAGAAACAAACTGCCAGACGTTTGGACTGGACGGCTAGACATCAGGACTGGTCGTCTAGACTGGGCGACTGGCTAGACGGCTAGACGTCTGGACTGGACGTCTAACTAGACAGTCGTCTAGACGTCTGGACTAGTCAGCAAGACGTTTGGGTTGGACGTTTGGACAGTTGCCGACGAAATCACACGGCTAGTCTGGTACGCACTCAGACTGTTCTTCCGAGGTATAGACGTCTCCAGTTATGCATTCTGTCTCCATTCTCTTAGCATGTCCTGCAACATGAGAACAACACACAACAATACATGCTTCCATACCAAGCGATGATCAATACCTACAACACAACATCGCAACACAAATGCAATCTCGTACAACACACATTCAAACTAATAGTTGTTGCACAACATCTCTATATTATAGACAAGTATGGATAGATTACAAAATGAAATGGGGGTATTTATAGGTAGGATCAGGTAGTTAATGCAACCAACCTGTCTCAACCGTCCCAACCGCCTATTTACCTTAACAATTGCGTTTAGTGTCTAACTGACGGTTCCAGACGTCTAACACAACTAGACGTCTGATTAGTTAGGTTGGATGTTTGACTAATCCAGACGTCTAACTAATCGAGACGTCTTAACACAAAGACGGCTGTGTTTGTCATTTTGTGCACATTTATTAATCGAGCCATATTCATTTGATTGGCTGATTTTACATTGCGATTTGTCATTTACATTACCAAAATGGCTATACATAATCAAAATTGTAGATCTTCATAGGACATTCATGTCAGACAACATCATAGTTTTATTTCTGCTTGGAACTGCTCTTTACAGACCAAGAGAGGGTCGTCTGAGGCCAAGGATGTCCACCACAAACCAAGATAGGGTTGTCTAAGGCCAAGACAAGGCCGTTTGAGGCCAAGCAGAGGTCATTTGAAGACAAGAAGAGGTCGTCCGCAGCCATGGAGAGGTCATCCGCAGCCAGGGAGAAGTCATTTAAGTGGATCAAGTGAAGGCCACCAATATGCAAATGAGAAGGAAAATTCAGTTCAAACAATGACGATACACACAAAGGGCATTGTCCCTTGACCCCACAAGGGGTGCTACCCCTTGACCCCTGACACAAGCGACAATAGGCGTTGCTCATCACGTTGGTGATCTAATTAATTGTAGGAAAAGGAATGAGCAATCAGATAATAATGTTTTGTTGTCTACTATTTGTGGTGAAGCCAATTGCAAAAGATGTCTGGAACAGGAGAAAGCAAAAGTAGCACAAGAAGAGATTCTAGTATAGTGTATAGTGCTTCTATCCCCAATGTCCAGTTCATGTAGGACGTCGACGAGTCTAGAGGAGGGGATAGATGTAGACAGACAAATTGTTATGTCTACATGAATGAATGAATAAATGTTTGAGTGTATAAATGTATATGTGTAAATGTGTACAAAGTGTTCGTAATAAGTTGTCATGTAGTGTTGTGTGTGTACATAGCAAAGTGTTTGTAATAATGTAAAATAATGCGGTATTTTTTATGTTTTATGTAAACGGGTAGTTTGGAGGTAGTTGGGTAGTTGCCAACCGCCTACTGAATCCGTTATGTCTATAATTATGCATCTATATGATAGATGCCGAAGAGGGTGTGTAGAGTTGGTGTACTTGTTGTAGTTGCCTAAAGTGTATTATTGGTAGATTCTTCGTCAAAGCATGATGTATTGCAGTGTGTCATATTCCATTTCTACGAAGTAGAAAGCACTTGGACGAAAAACGACCATGGTAAAATATGAACGACAACAAATCAAGAAGTTCATAATGTCTGAAATGTTCCTTCTCAAGGAAAGCTTACTTTGTGTAAGTGAAATCATATATCAAAATTTCAAAGTTGTATTTGAATACGAAGTTGTAAAGTAGCAAAATGCAATGGTCAATGTGATGAAGCTAAAGAATGTCCATGGCATTAGATATTTGGCTACCAAACTATTTCTATCTTCTGCTCTTGAAGAAGAATAAGATGCTTTAGAGGCTACCTCAAGGGCAAAAAAAAAAGCCTTACAATTATTTCACAGTAACCTTTCCAGTCCTATGAAGGTAAATTTTGTAGCGGTCTCAAGATGCTTCATTACTTTCATTTTGAGTCTACTTCTTAAAGAAATAATTAGAGGACCTTAAATGTTTCAAAAGTTCAGTTGCGACAGTACGGAAAAACAATTTAATGCAATCTGACTCCAGATTGGCAGTGGGGAAGAGCACATCTCAACAGATTTGTGTAGTTGTGAAAGGCTCGCAAGTCAGAAGACAGATCAAGCTCACCTATTCACCATAAGAGAATAGGGTGCAGAAAAAGAAAATACAAACAATTGCTGAATTACCAAAGGCAAGTTGCAATATTAGCTATTGCATGGCTTGAGCTCAACCAGTTAAATACCTCGACTTTCATGGAGGAGACTCAGGTTCAAATCTAGACAGACAATACATGCATAATTGTCAAAATACCGTTGTAATACCACTATACGGTCACGATATAATACAGGTGGGGGTCATTTCAGTCCCATATAACCAATTTAAAAATTAAAAAAAACTGCAACATTAGCAAACAGATACCATATCAGCAATCTGATGTGCTGTTGCAAGAACAGTTTCAGAATAGTTGCAATTTCATTTGAGCTACAGTGTTATGGTAGATTTCAGATGATGCCTAGACGGTTGACTATGGGAAGAACACATTAACAATCATCATCAAATTGCACAGATGAGTAAATCAGTTGAACTTCAGGAATAACATGAGGCTGCAAATCACCACATTCATGATTTCACAATAATATATTCTTCCAATAGTCAGAGACTGCTAGATTATGTGAAATCTTAAAATGTTGAGGCAACTTCCACTTGCCAAATTCGTGAATAATTTCAAAGGCCAGAACCACTCCAGTACAGGGAATTATTGGACAGATGAAAATTGATTTCGAGACTGCAATATCACACCGTAAATTTCACTTCATACCTGTAGAGGGTGGGTGATTTTAGGAAGTGGTCTCATGCGAGGGGCCTACAGGATCTGACAACGTGGAGCATGAGGTATCATGGATAAGGAGTCATGCCGCGACATGAAAGATTAGAATCTTTCTTTGATCTGTGGAGTACCTTGAGAGTAGACGTGAAAGTTGGCCTGAAACTTTTAGCAAGCCCTCAAGAGGGCCAGCTGAGGATTAAAGCACCTGCAGAGACTTTTCAGGACCAGATGCCATCTCAAGTTTGGTTCAGCTCTCTCATTTTCCTGTGTAATTCTGAATTTATATCAATTTTAATAAAAGATAAAGTTTTCTACCGACATGGGCCGAAATTCTGCTAAAAAACTCCTAAACATTCTCCCCTGGTACCTGCTTAAAATATTAAGCGTTCCTCTGGCAGGCGACCCCGCCCTCAATTAGCAGTAACAGCTTGTGATATAGTGTGTTATATTCAGCTAGATACCGTTAAACCTGAAAAGTTTCGGTAAGTTAAAGGTTAATTTTGCAATAGCCCCATCTCATAGCCTCCTCTCGTCTCTTAAATGAGGATATCAACTAACAATAGGGTGGGGTGGAATGGAATGGAATGAAGTGGATAATTTCACTCATCAAGCCAAAAAAAAAAAAAACAAAGGCAATGGAAATGGCCGAGGCAAATTTGACCGATCCCTGCTTGTTACAGTGCCACATGACCATATAAATAATAACAACGCTAACATTATTATTAGCTAGAGTTGAGTTAAACCAGAATCACAACACATGAATGCCAAAAATAGAGTTGAAATAAACAGCAGCTTAAACTTAGACTTGTACATCAAGAGAAGAGAAGAGAAGAATCGATCCCTCTTGATTGAAATTTGAAATACAACTCAGATTGCAACAAAACCAGACTCTGCACATTGCGGAACATCATGTGCACGCTCGCAGAAATTTTTAGCATAAAATTCAACAAAGCAAAAGAGAGTCTATCACAGAGAACAAATCAGAGCAAACAAGCTTTTGCTTGATCTTTCGTGCATCCTAAAGCAAGCTGGCGTTCATGGCATGCATATGAATATGAGAAAACAAATAGATATCAACAATAATAATTAATTAGGAATAGAATTAGAATTAGAACAGCTAACCTCTAAACAGGAAGAGCAGGCGAGTACAGACAGCAGCGCAGCAACCCAAACCGGCCAAGCTAAACAAGAGATCGAGCTAAACAAGAGATCGGAGAGACGGATGGAAAAGGGAAAGCGCAAGGGCCTGCCTTAATAGATTCCCGCGACAAAGTGAGAGAAAGTTTTAATTTATTCCTGTCAAATAATTGTTTGTATTATGCCAGATTTAATGCCAGGTTGTTCATTTCTGCTCTTTCTTTGTTTGTGACGGTATAAGATTTGAAGACGGGGAAGATCATGGTCACGTGTTCCCCTCCATGACAAAACGAAAATGCCGTGAACTTCCTTTTTCCGAGGTGTCGCGAATATGAGAGGTTACCTACCTAGCTGTCAACACTCCAAGCGGAAGAGCTGGCAGGTAAAGTGGAACCTGCCCAAAGACTTATTTGGCGGAAGGACCGCAATCGTGTAATAATGCATATAAAATTTGTACCATAATTAAATAATTAAAAAAAAATCAGAAAAATTGTAGTGCAATGAGTCAGCATGGTCACACGTTTCCTCGTAAATTGCAGTGAGCCCCTTCTCTAATTGCCAATTACACGTGGACATTCTATACGTTTAGCAAAACAGATATTTTTTTTAATTTTTTTTTTTATTAGTATGATAAACCAAGGTAGATGAGCAGTTTTCTCTTAACCATGATCTTTCGTAAAACGGAAAGCTATGCTTATCAATAAAGAATTTAACAGACAGCTATCACATCCACCCCTCACGCACTCACTCACATGACTCCTCGTAAAACTGAAAGCTATGCTTATCAGTAAAAAATTTAACACACAGCCACCACACCTACCTTCACACACTCACTCACATTTTAAAATTGTGAGAAATTTACTTCGTGGGCATAGCTTAAGCAATGTAAACATACGAAAAATTTAGAAGGTATTGCTCTAAAGATAACTAGATATAAAGACACCTGCAATTCAAGGAAGTTAGCTATGGCTATGGTCCTCACATAAATGGTAAGCCATCCAATGAATTTAATATCGGCTGAACACACCAGAAGAGCATTGGTGGAGTAGCCAGTGGGATGTTCATTTTCACAAGGTCCATGTTTAGAGTCTCTTTATGATCACAGGATATTTTGTGTGTTTAATTTTCTTTTTAGTTTTTCATCTAACCATTACAATTCTTAGTCACCTGTTATTTTACATATAGAGTTCTCCCGTCTTTATAGTCAAAATTTAATAATATTAGATTATCTCCTTTTCTTCGTTTTAGGTGGAAGAGGTATTTCTACTTATTGTGTATTGTATTTAATCTTCTTTTATTTTTACGGTATTTATGTTTTTTTTTTTTTTTTTTTTTGAGAATTTTGGCATAGCAAAGATGTGTTATTTTTCTTGATTTTTAGAAAGTTGATAAGGTTGATTGGTTTGTAATATTAGTAAAATCAAAGGTATTTATCAGAACAGTTCTTAAGATTAGAGATTACATAAGGTGATTGGCAAGATACATGCACTTCAGTCTAGATTTAAAACAGTAGAGTTTCTTCATGCTCTTTGAGAACAAAATAAGATTTCAGATACTATGATGAATTGGACTTTAGATCTTAAGGATCTGACTATGAAGATCCTCCACAATGATAAATGCAAAAAACTAAAGAAAATCTGTACCGTATACCGCATATTAATGCCCATAACTTTAACTTCTATATGTTGTAATTCAAAAGAAAATCAAATTTATGATAAAAATCATAATAACATAAGTCATATAACTTTTTTATTTGCTTATAAATAATACAAAAACTTTTTAAATATTTAAAAATAAAATAAAATCTTCCTTTACATTTAAACCTTAAATTTTTTATTTATAATTTTCAAACTTTATCATCAATTACACCTAAGATACAAGTTTCTAATAATTTTAATGGCATAGATTCTTAGGTCTTTTATTTATAATTTTAGAGGCTTTATCTTTATCATCAATTCCACCTAAAATATAAGTTTCTAATAATTTCAATGACATAGATTGTCTAATGCAATTGCTTCTTTTTCATTAAAAATATAAATCCAAAAACTTATTCAATAACTTCAAAAAATTGTGGAAAAAAAATAAAATAAAAATGTTTATTTGTTTTATGCATATTAGAATAAGTTTGGTTATTTTGTTATTGTAAGACATTATAGTGGTTTGGGTTTCCATGAGACCCAAGTTCAAACCACAACGAGGTTTGAGTAAGTTTGTTATAAAAAAAAAAAGTTTGATTATTTTTAAGATTTGTTGTTTTGGTTTTTAACCATATGATTTAATTATTTTAGCAAGCTAAAATAATTATAATAGTATGTAATAATATTTTTTTGGTTGTAAAAAATGACATTTAAATTCATGAACTTTCAAAGGAAAGACCTAACTTTAAATCTTATCGAACCTTGGCACGAGGTTCCACGATCTTTTCAAATCTCATGTAATTTTAAAATTTTAAATCAAATGGCATTAGTTCAATTGACTAGATTCTTCAACATTCAAGGAGACCTTGGTTCGAATCTCGTCAAGCAATACATGGATAATATCCAAACTATTGTAATATCACTATATTCTAGTCTTGGGGGACAATGCAACGGTTTGGGCTTTGGCTTTTCTTCAAGAGGTCCAAGGTTCAAACTGCAACATGTGTGTGGTTGTATGTTAAAATTTTTATTGATAAACTCAGCTCTCCCCCTATGAGAGGCCATGGTGGGATGGGGATACCTAGCCTAGCCCTGAATGTAGGTCTAGACGTTTCTCACACTAGTCATACATATATAATGTGGTGTAATATAGATGGTCCATTTAAATTATTTATTGATAAGCTCAGTTCTCTCCCTTATAAGAGGCCATGGTGGGATGGAGATGCCTAGCCCAGCCCAGCCCTGAGCGTCGGTCGTAGGCATTTCTCACACTAACCATATATATATCCCCATCCAACCATGGCCTCTCGTAAGGGGGAGAGCCCATATATATTTTTTAATTGGTTATATAAGATTGAAATGGCCCTGGCCCTCCCCCAAGGATACGTTGTGAGTCTTCTTCATAGTTGAGTTTGATTAAGAAAAAAACATTGGAAACTACCACAATATCCAAAGATCCTTTGGGTTTCCACTTGATTAAAGCCCATCTCCTTAAGGCATCAATATTTGAATGGCCCCCTTGGAGTTTACCAACCAAATTCCATGAGCCTTCCTCCATGGTGACAATCATCAACTCATCTAAAATGATCAACTTATTACAGGATGGGGAAATATCAAACAAAGCACTAGGATTTTGGGACCCGTAACCCTTTGCAGCAACTAAAGAAAAATAAAATGCACCTAGAAAAAGGGGCTATCCAAAACTTGGGTATCCACCTACATGGCCACCTCTAGGGCCCTTTGTCCTTTTCGATAATCGTAAATCACCATTAGACTCTATAAAAATAACCCTTCTACTCGGTCCAATCCCTGACCCACCATAAACGAATTCAAATCCACTCATTGTCATCATAACTTATCTTTATGCACGTTCATGGCTGGTAGTAGCTGTAATCATGAGTGTTACAAATTCGGTTTTAGGGTTTCGCTCATAATGGTTTTGCATTGATTAGAAGGAATCAACAATATCTTCAACAAGGCTGTGTTTTTATTTTGGCCCCTCCCATAATCAACACCATGGCCATATTTGTTGATGATAATTTTATAGTGTGTATATTGCCTTACCAGATTGCCTTCTCACAATAAAACTTATAGCGATGCTCGGATGCTCATTCCCATCGATGGTGTCATATTTGTCATTGTACGGTTCTGACTTGGATCTAAATTTTCAGGAGGTCGAACGCAATTGATGAGGTCAAAATGAGGAAACTTTGAGCTCTCTAGTGACTGCCCAAGTGTCACCAATGTGACACTCCACCCGATCAAATCTTTCGCTACGCGACCTCTATTTCCACTTTAAACCTTATGTTAAGGAAAATCATTCCTCGTATCCCTTGGGGGCCAGGACTTTTCATTCCATGGGACCTATCCTATCCGGGTATACCCCTCAAGCTATCCGAGGGATTTTTTGTGTATCCGACGTAGGCCGCTAGGCTTGAACCCTGGACCTCCTTCTAAGGATTGAGGGAACTTGCTAGTAAGGTACCTGGTGCAAATTGTAATTTTAGGTTAGTGTGAGAAACCCCTATGAAAAATGCATAGGGCTGAGTAATCTCCTCCCAACCATGACCCCTCGTAAAGTCGATAGTTATGCTTATCAATAGGGAATTTAACACACAACCTTTGTGTCCCTCTTTACATCGTAGAGGTTCGAACCGTTGACCTCCTATTCAATAGGTCCAAGCTCACCTTATCCACTTGCGCTACAAGATGGACCCAATAGAGGGGTTTTGATTGAGGATAATGACATTAAATTCTCCTTTCTATGGTTAGAGGAAGTAGTAAGTTTAGCTAAATATGATAAGAGAATGTTGATTGCCTGAATAAAATAATGATTAAGATTTATTTTAATGTTTTCATTGGTAATATCTGCTTTATTTTATAACAATAATAATGTGTTTTCATATAAATAATTTATTATAATTTTTGTGGTTGCACTTGTGTTTCAGGAAGGAAACTAGCAACCCAAATTTCGTAAAGTTGACTATGATAGTGTGATATTTTGGAAATATTACTCTACTAAGATGCAATGCATAGATAGTAGAGGTGAAGTTTTAGTATTGTGAAGGTTGCTATAGAAAATGTCAAGAAAGATGTTGAATTCTAGAATATTTATATTCATACAAAAAATTGAAAAGATCTCGAAAATGAAAATCAAGAATTTGGACATTTGATGTAAAATGGTGTAGGTTTCTAGCTATAGCATCTCAATTGATACGAGGAGTGTATCTATTTGTAAAATCTAAAGCTCTAAAGAAGAGAGTTGTATTTTGCCAAGGGTGGGGGACCCGAGTACAACCCCTTATTATTCATCCAAAAAAAATTAAAATAAATCTTAATCATTATTTGATTTAGGCAATCAACATTTTCTTATCAATTTTAGCTAAACTTACTACTTCCTCTGACCATGAAAAAGAGAATTTAACTTCATGATCCTAAATTAAAACCCCTCTATTGGCTAGCCTATCTGCACATTTGTTTTCTTCCCTTAACGTATGTGTAAACCTGATCTTCAAACTCTATAGCAAGGTCTTGAATTTCCACAATTATCTCTTGTATGTTCCATGGAGCCTTTGCTTTAATCAAAATTGTATTTATTACTATGAGTAAACCACCTTCCATCCATACTTTGTTACATTTCATTTGTTTGCATATTTTTAATCCTTCCAGAGCTACCCAAGCTCCAACTTCATGATTTGTCTTAAATCACTATTGAAAGCATAATGAGACAAAATATATCCTCTATTAATTCTAATTATTCTTCCTCCTCCTATTGGTCCTGGATTTCCTTTAGACTCTCCATCAAAAGTCAATTTGACCAACTCCACATTTGGTGGTTTTTACTTTATTTTTGTTTACCTTCTTTTCGTTTCTCCTATACCCAACATCATAATTCCATTTGATGACTTGACTCCATCTATCAATATTCTCTACTTCTGGATTAGATATTGGGTGAGTTGATAGGGTTGGTTTATACTTCTCTATGGCTAAAAAAACCTTCCTTTTCATTACCTCTATACTACTTTTCTTTCCTTTAAATATTCTTCTATTCATTTCTATTCATACAGTCCGAAGTATTGTATCTTTTGATAAATCTCAAGTTGTTTTTAAAGACTCACTTTTAAAAGTACTTTACCATTACTTTAACCATTCTTCAATTCTTCCATTCATCACCATACATTTCCAAAATATATTAAGAATATATTACCATAGATTCCATACTATTGAGCATTGTCCCAAGATATGGTCTATACTATCCTCCTCCCTTTTACAAAAAATAAAGTATGAGAGGCCATGAAAACCCTTTTTCATAACGTTATCCCAGGATAAAATTCTTCTATGACCTACTAGCCAAACAAACATTTTAACTTTAGGAATGCTCAAGCTATCCCAAATATCTCTCCATATTCTTATGATATTTCTATTTTTTTGGTGCTTTACATTATATCCACTTCTTGTTGTGTATTCTCTTGAGTTATTCAAATCCCAAATTAGCTTATCCTTGGCTCTCCTCGAAATAATCATTGTTTTTATCTTTATGTTCAATGACCTCCTAACATCGATGTCTTGTATACTTGTTAAAAAATATTTTTTCCATTTGTATCTTCCTTCCTAAACCTTGTAAATAATGTTTGAAACCCTATCACCATATTTATCTTGAAGTGATCTCATCCAAAATTAGATCTAAGATTTAGTGGTTTTTTATTACACCAGGTATCCATCCAAATAGAAATATTTTATCCGATTCCCACCACCCATCTTAGAACTTTAATCACTATATCAATGAATTTTTTTAAACCATTCCATAAATTAGAACCATTTGGAAGTGAGAATGTAGTAAATATTAAGGGTCCTTGAGCTCAACATACTTAGAATAATTCTTACCCATTGTATTTGAAGCTCTTTGTACAATATCCAAATTACTTTTCCCCTAAGATCTAAGTTTGCATCCATAAGAAATATTAATCCAAGACCTCCCCTGGTCTTATCATCACACACCTTGCTCCATTTCACCAGAGGAAAATTCCTTTTATCATGTAAACCTGACCACAAAAGGACCACATAATATATATTAAACTTCTTTCATCAATTTTGGCATTGTGTACAAGGACATATAATAAGTTAGAGTGGCTTGTAAGATTTATTTAATTGGTTGCACTCTTCCTTCTAATGATAACCATCTACCTTTCAATCTTGGTAGTTTAATTTAAACTTTACTAATAACTGAATTTTATAATTGTATTATCATTTTCCCTTGAAATAAGGGAATCCCTAGATAATTTATTGGTAAATTTGCCTCTTCCATTTGAATTAACCTACATATCCCTACTTTAATTCTAGCTAGGGTGATTAGGAAGTAAATTTTGGATTTTGTACTATTAACTCTCTACCTTAATGCTCTTTCGTATTCCTTTAATAAGTTATTCAAAGCTCTAGCCTCATTTATCCTTGCCCTCCCAAAAAGGGTTGTATCATCTACAAATTGTTGATAAGTGATGTTGTCGATATTATTACTAACCTTAAGACCACTTATCAACCCATATTTATTAGCTTTATTCAAGTTCCTACCCAAAACCTCTGCCATAATAATGAATAAATATGATGATAGAGGATCCTCTTGTCTAAGACCTCTATTGAATTTAAATGATTCTATTACTAACCCATTGACCAACATTGAATACAAAACTATAGAGACACAAGCTTTAATTCATTTGATCCAATTTTTACCAAACCCAAATGTTTCTAATACTGCAAAAATAAAATATCATTTAACCCTATCATAGGCTTTACTCATATCAAGTTTTAAGATCATTGCTCTCTTTTCTTGAAGTTATTGAATGCATAATTGCATGAGCTCCTATGATCACACTAGAATCTATCTCCCGTTCACAAATATTCCTTGCTCTTCTAAAATAATTTTGTCTAGCAGAGGTCTTAATTAAGTTGCCATAACTTTGGAGATAATCGTATATGTCATGTTACATAGAGTTATGGGCGTAAATGAATCAAACAATTATGCATCCTTATTTTTTGGAATTGGCGTAAGATATTTTGCATTTAATTTATAAAGAATGTATTATTTTACCCTAGATTTTTCCATTGCTACCAATAAAGAATCCTTCACTATATCCCAATTATGTTGATAGAATGTTGTAGAGAGCCCATTTGGACCTGGGGATTTATCTTTATTAAAAAGAGAAAATAGCTAAACAAACTTCTTCCAAAGTAATAGGCTCCATAAGTTTCCTATTGCCTTCATTATTTATTATTAAAGGTACTTCTTGTAGAAGTTTATCATTAAGAACTTCAAACTCTTTTGATCTTAGAATATTCTAATAAAAAAATCTTGCCTCCTTTTATATTTCACACTGTTATTCAATCCAACCCCTTTTTATTGATTTAATTCTACTAATTTTGGATGTTGATATTTGTACTATTGCGATCCTATGAAAAAAAATTGTATTTTAATCTCCTTATTTTAACCAAGTTTGTCTTGATTTTAATCTCCAAAAAACTTCTTCCTTGTTCAAAATATTATGATGTTCACTAAGCAACTCCCTTTCCTCTAAGCTTGGATTATTATGATCACCTTTTTGGAATTTTGAAAGTTTTTCTTTTAGTTCTTCTTTCTTCTCAAAAATATTTTTAAAAGTGTTCTTGTTCCATTCTTTCAGTCTAGATGCCATTGATTTATTTTTCTTAGGAAGTGTATACAACCCACTATTTCCTAAAGAATTACACATTTGTGTTATCATATCAACAAATTAAGGATGGTTTTCCCACATATGCTCATATTTAAAACATGATATTTTTTGAATTCACTTGCCACCTTTTTAACTCTTATTGGCTAGTGATTCGAACCAATCCTTGTCAAGGTATTAATTTTAGCACAAGTCCCTTCATATAGCCAAGGTTTTGAGAGTACGCATTTATCTAATTTTTTTGCTATTAGGTTATGGCCTCTCCTATTTTTTTCGATGAAAAGGACTAAAATTTATTAAATAGAAACTAGATTACAAATTACCAATATCATTTTGTTGTTCAGTAAAGAGAAGTTCAACCAACTTAGTTTTTGTTCCTTTTCTATATTTGCTCTTGCTTCCTTGGATCTTGCTTGATAATTTGAGGGTTTTTCTCTTTTTGCCTTGCCTGTATCAAGAGTAGGTCTTATTATTATATTCTTCAATATTATTTCACAACTTTATTTTTCATTAAACTTATCATCTCCTAGCTCTACTACGAAAGCTTTTGACTTGTCCTACTCATTTTTTGGTATTTGCTTATTAATGGTAGAAGTATTAACATCTAATATTGTATTTGCTCTACCAATTTTCTTCTCCTGGATGGTGCATGGTACTTCAATAAAGTCTTCAAAATATGATTAGACACATTCCTTAGATTCATCGAGAATGTTCATCCTTGAATTTGAATCATACTAAATAGATAGTTCCTTGTTAATACTTTGAAATTGTATTGTGATCTACTTTTTCTTCATAGGTTAAAACCTCAAAATAATCAGTATATATTCCAATATCCTTCATTATTGTTCTCCATTGTTTAATTACTTTTATCTATCTAGACCTATTTTTTGGAAGTTCAAAACCATCCTCATTTGTATCCATTTGTAAATTTCTCTTGCAATTTTCTACATATTATCTGTTGGACTCTTCTTAGGGCATGATCTTTAAATATGCCCCACCTCATGGCATCTTCTACATCTAAAAGATATGTTTTCATAATCTATGATTTGGATCCACAACTTATCCCCATACTTAAGAATGATTGATTATGGTAAAGGTTTACTTATATCAATCATGACCAATATCCGAGCATAAATATCCAAGAATCCATATTTTATAGTTTCTAAAATCTCAAGGAATTCTACCAAAGTGTTGCCTATTGCCTTTAAGGTTTCTATCTCCTAAAAATAGATAGGCATTCCATACGTCCTAAACTCAAAATCTACTGAAAATTATCAAAATATCCTTTAACAATTATAATATAGGAAAAAAACCTAAAATAATTTGCAAGCAAATTTCTAAGAAAAAGAAGGGAAAAAGAAACTTAGATAAAAAATTCTATGCCTAGATAGAATGTCTTGCCTCACTGAAACCATAACCCTCCATTTCTCCTTTTGTCATTTGAACCCTGGCTGACAAATATCCATAATTTTTTTTTTTGTGACTTGAAAAATTGTCACTACCCTTGTTCAAAAATTGTGACAACCACTCATTGTAAACCTCTTCAAATTTCACACAAATTGGTCTAAAAATCAATTGACTCGAACAATTATTTGAGAAGATCAGACATTTTTCAAAAAAAATTGCCCTGACATTATCCTAGTCTCAAAAAACTATCTTCACATGGTCATATCTCCCTCAATACTACTTGGATTCTTTCAAATGATCACTCATTTCAAAGCTTTTCAAAATCTGCACAAAATGGCACAAGAATCATCTAAATAAGAGAACTCTATGCAAAGATATGACTCTTGAAATATTGTTCACTTTTCAAATACATTGTCTTAGCTTTGCTGATTCATAATTTCAAAATATCAAATTAGTTAATAACAAGTGTATGTTATGCATGTTGTAATATCAAGTGATATTTTATTCAAAATTTGTGAATAGGTTGAAAAGTTGGGGGAATATTAGGATCACCCTTTCCATGAATTGAACTTGGGTCTCTCTGCTAGGAAATTCTAATGCCTTTTGCCATTGTGGTGCCCCTGTTGGAACATTATTCAAAATTTAAATGAATATATAATTAAAAAAAGCATGTTATTGTATTTCTTTGAAAATGATCAATCGAAATAAGTAGCTTTGTTATTGATAAGTATTGCAATCGATTGAAATGTTATTTTTTTGTTCACTTTTCAAATACATTGTCTTAGCTCTCTTGATTCATAATTTCAAAATGTCAAATTAGTTAATAAGAAGTGTATGCTATGCATGTTGTAATATCAAGTGACATTTTATTCAAAAAATTTAAATAGGTTGAAAAGTTGAGGGCACATCAGGGTCACCCTTTCCATGAATTGAACTTGGGTCTCTGTTAGGAAAGCCCAATGCCTTTTTCCATTGTGGTGTCCCTGTTGGAACATTTATTCAAAATTTAAATGAAAAATATATATATAAAAAAAAAAAAAAAATCATGTTATTGTATTTCTTTGAAAACGATCAATTGAAAGAAGGAGGTTTGTTATTGATAAGTATTGCAATTGATTGAAATGATATTTTTTTAATGAGTTTACACATGTTTTTATGAGGGGTCATGGTTCCCTTATACTAAGTGGGGTTTGAACCTTGGACCTCTCAAAGAGAAGCCAAAGCCCTTACCACTGTAGTAATCTTACTTTTAAGTTTACATGGTCTTTTATGAAGGGTCCAAGTCCTCTCATACTGAGTGGAGTTTGAACCTTGAACCTCTCCAAAGAGAGGCCAAAACCCTTACCATTGCATTAAGCTTGCAGCTCTTCACAAATTTAAGTTTACACGGGTTTTATGATGAGTCCCGATCCCCTCTTATCGAGGTTTGAACTTGGGTCTCCTAGATGAAAAACCAAAGACTTACCACTACAGTATCCCTCATAGGTAAAATTTTTTAATGAGTTTACACAGGTTTTTATGAAAAGTCCTGGTCCCCTCATACTGAGTGGGGTTTGAACCTTAGACCTCTCAAAGAGAGGCCAAAGCCCTTATTACTGCAGTAAGCTTGTAGCTTAATTAAAATGTTATTTTTATATAAGACAATGATGATCGGTTTAAAAAAAATAATTTTATTATTAATAAGTATTGTAATTGATTAAAATATAATTTTTAAATAAGAGAAAACAATGAGATGGTAAGCTTATCATTTGATCATAAGTTAGCAATGAAGGTCTTTCCTAGTAAAAATCCAAGTTCAATTCACAGGGAAGGTGGCCCCCAATGTGCCCCTAACTTTTCACCTAAATCTGTTCAACAAAGAGAGCATAGTGGTTAGGACTTTGGCCTCTCTTTAGGGAGGTCCAAGGTTCAATCCATGGTGTGCCCAAATGGGGATAGGTTTTATGGTAGCAACGAAGTGTTTACCTATTGGTTGCCCTGGTTTGATGTTTACGAGGGGCGAGGCTTTCGTTGACTTCGTATAACCCAACAACGATTGATAATTTACCTATTGGTTGCCCAATTTGATGCTCACAAGGGACGAGGTCTCATTGACTTCATATAACCGAATGAGCTAGGGTTTATAATGATAACACTCAATGGTGTTATCGATTTCCCTATGTTAAAAAAAAAAGTTAGTATTATCTCGGGGGAACAACGCAACGGTTTGGGTTTTGGCTCTTCTTTGGAAGGTCCAAAGTTCAAACCACAATGTGGGTGAGTGTATGAGGGGATTTCATATAACCGAATGAGCTAGGATTTATAATGACAACACTCAATGGTGTTATCGATTTCCCTGTGTTAAAAAAATAAGTTAGTATTATCTCGGGGGGAACAACGCAACAATTTGGGTTTTGGCTCTTCTTTGGAAGGTCCAAAGTTCAAACCACGATGTGGGCGAGTTTATGAGGGGATGTGTGTGTATGGTTGTGTGTTTGGTCCCATCGATAAGCTCAACTTGGTTTGAACTTTGGCTCTTCTTTGGAAGGTCCAAAGTCCAAACCACGACATGGGTGAGTGTATGAGGGGGTGGGTGTGTATGGTTGTGTGTTTGGTCCCATTGATAAGCTCCACTCTCACCCTCAGAAAGATCATGGTTGGGATGGGGATACCCAATTGATTGCCCTAGTTTGATGTTCACGAGGAGCGAGGCTCCAGTTGACTTTGTATAACCCAGTAACGACTAACTGATTACCTATTGGTTGCCCAATTTGATGCTCATAAGAGGTGGGGTCCCATTGAGTTCATATAACCCAACAGGCTAAGGCTTATAGTGGAAACATCTAATGGTGTTACCGATTTCCCTATGTATTAAAAAAAATAAATTAGTATTGTCCGTGGGGATAATGCAATCGTCAATCGTTTGGGCTTTGGGATTTGGCTCTTCTTCAAGAGATCCAAGGTTAAAAATAAGTTAGTATTTTCCAGGGGGATAATGCTACGGTTTGGACTTTGGCTCTTTTCAGGAGGTTCAAGGTTAAAATCATGGCGTGGGCAAGTGTATGAGGGGGTAAGTGTGTGTATGGTTGTGTTTACCCCGTTGATAAGATCAACTCTCATCCTTATCAAAGGTCATGGTTGAGATGAAGATATCCAATCCTAAACTCGATTGTAAGAGTTTCTCACACATAATAATAATATTAAATGTTATATATATATATATATATATATATATATATAATGGTTACACACTTTAATATATTTATTAAAAAAATAGTATTGTAATATAGGCTTTTGACTTGTAATATAGGTTTATTTTTATACGAGTGAAATACTTATTAACATTTTCAACATTATAACAATTAAATAAAAATCATAACTAAGGTCAACTTTTAGAGATAATATTGTATTTACAGTTTGTAAATATGTTTGAAATATTTTATAAGTCTTAAAAGTGATGTGATTAGATTTATTAGGGAAAAATCAAACAAGCAATTATTTTAGTTTGATAGGAGAGTTGGTTACAACCATATTAAATGTAGGTGTATGGTTCAAATTATAGGGGTTGCATTCACCAAACTTATTTCACCTGGTTGTTTTATAGTCCACCGTGAAATGGACTATAGTATGCTTGGTGTAAAATGAATCATCTGATGCTCAGGATTTGTATTGTCAATGTCAATTTGACACACACTCAAAGAATTCATATCAGACTACTACCTTTACAACATACTTTCCCAAAATTTAAACCTCGATCTTTTCTAAAATCAATCAAACAATTATTATTATAAAATTGTTCATATCAAAACTTAATTCTAATATACTAATCTTACTATAAATTTTATTGTATATACCAACGTCACCAAAATTTAGTTCATTATTTGATTCCATAGTTAAATTGGGGTCTTATTTAAGAAGATAATAATGTCTTAAATAAAATATAAGAACAATAAACCTACTTATTTATGGTGTCTAATTCAACAAATTTTTCAAATGCCTTCAATGTAAACATACGGAATATTGAACTTAGATTAAATTATAATATGTCCTCTCACGTTCTTGTAGTTTCCTTATGCAATCATCAAGTATTGGACGAGATTGTCAACGAGTTTTATTGCACTTATATATGTTTTTTTGTTCTATCATTCTTTAAATTTATGGAGTTTTTATTTCCGAATCTAATAATATTAGAAGGAGAATGATCTTTCATAAAAATTTAAATTTGTGTAAACTCATTGAAAAATGTTTTGGGGGATAGGGCAATGGTTCGGGCTTTCACTCTTCTTTGAGAGGTTTAAGGTTCAAGTTGCGAC
The DNA here is from genome assembly GCA_028583015.1 of Wollemia nobilis. NCBI lineage: Eukaryota > Viridiplantae > Streptophyta > Pinopsida > Araucariales > Araucariaceae > Wollemia > Wollemia nobilis. Next base: position 31,147,867 of record JAQPPZ010015824.1, read on the forward strand.
ATATGTGTCTGTATGTTAAATTCCCTATTGATAAGCTCAACTCTCCCTCTATAAAAGGTCTAGAGGGATAGGGATGCCCAACCTTGAGTATTGGTTGTAGGGGTTTCTCACACTAACCAAATAAAAAAAAGTACAAGAGGGATGAAAGGTCATGGAAGGATGGGGATGCTCAACCTTGAGTTTCTTACACTAACCAAATTAAAAAAAAAATACCAAGGACAACACAATTATTCGTGTCCAACAATGATTCGGGCTTTGGTTCTTCTTTGAAAGGTCCAAAATTCAAACCACAACGTGTTTGTGGGGTTATATATTAAATTTCATATTAATAAGCTCAACTCTCCCCCTTATGAAAGGTCGCAGTGGGATGAGGATGTGTATTAAATTCCTTTTTGATAATCTCAACTTTCCCCCTTTGAGGTTATGGTGGGATGGGAATACCCAGCCCTCTCGATCATAAGGGTTTCTCACACTAACTAAATCCAATATATATATATATAAATAAATAAATAAAAGGAGAACATCATTAGAGCATGTCTAATATTATCTCTTGTAAGGGTCTCACACTAACCAAATGCTCTAATGTTGTTCTTCGGAGAACAACATTAGAGCATGTCTAATATTATCTCTTGTAAGGGTTTCCCACACTAACCGAATCCGATATATAAAATTTTCAATTGATAAGTTCAACTTTTTCCCTTGTGAGAGGTCATGGTGGAATGAGGATGTGTATTAAATTCCTTATTGATAAGCTTAACTTTCCCCCTTATGAGTGGGGCTATATATTAAATTTCTTATTGATAAACTTAACTCTTCCCCTTATGAAAGGTCACGGTGGAATGAGGATGTGTATTAAATTCCTTATTGATAAGTTCAACTTTATCCTTCATGAGAGGTTATGGTGGGATGGAAATGCCCAACCCTGAGAAATGAGGATGTGTATTAAATTCTTGATTGATAAGCTCAAATTTCTCCCTCATGAAAGGTCATGGCGGGATGAGAATGCCTAACCTTGAACGTCGATCGTAAGAGTTTTTCACACCAACCAAATCCTATATATATATATATATAAATAATAATAACTTTAGAGCATGTCTATATATATATTAATTATGATAACTTTAGAGCATGTCTAATATTGTTTCTTGTAAGGGTTTCTCACATTAACCAAATCCAAAAATATATATATTAAAAGGAGAACAATGTTGGAGCGTGTCTAATGTTGTCTCTTGCAGGGGTTTCACACACTAACCAATAAATATGTATATATATTAGAAGGAGAACAACCTTTGAGCATGCTCGTAGGGGTTTCACACACTAACCAATAAATATGTATATATATTAGAAGGAGAACAACCTTTGAGCATGCTTGTAGGGGTTTCACACACTAACCAATAAATATGTATATATATTAGAAGGAGAACAACCTTCGAGCATGCTTAATATTGTCTCTTGTGACTAAGAGATGTCTTTTGAACAAAACATTTATTTATTTAATTTTTGAAAGTTTTTGTTAGTGTGACAAACCCTTACGACGGATAATCAAGGTTGGGCATCCCATCCCACCACGACGTCTCATAAAAGGAAAAGTTGAGCTTATCAATAGAGAAGGTAACACACCTCCCAAAGAAGAGCCAAAGTTCAAATGTCCCCGAGGCACTATTAAATGAAAATTTTACCTTTAAAACAAATTTATTAATTTACCAATTATTTATCATAAATAAAAGTCTTTTTTTTTTGCCTAGAATTGATAGGTTGGTTTGTAGCTGACAGGTTGGTTGGTAGCAGTGGAGTGCTTACTCGTAGGATGTCCCAGTTTGACTCCAGTTTGACTTCCTAAAGGATCAAGTATTTCGATAACTTCGTCTTTACCTAAGGGGATAGGGATTATAAAGGTACCCTACACAACAAAAACAAAAGTTTTTTTTCTAAGAACAAACTACCTTTGTTATATGAAATTATTGTTAGTAATTGAATTTCTTTGCAAGTGCCTTCAAATCATTTAACATGGTTTCATCTTACACACAATCAATTATGATAGACTTATAAATGCATAATCATCTTAAGTTAGTTGCATTGAATTTAATAACATTTTCAATATTATGTTATTAATAAGTTATATGCAACTTCTATTGGGATCACTACCATCAAAATATAAAAATATTACATTTGTCATTAGGTCAATTAGACCATATCCTAATAACATTTTTATTAACCATTTCTCATTTTTTATCAAATATATTTTCAATTTCTTTGAATGATATTTTTTTATATCAAATTATTAATATTATTTTTAAGATATACAACCTTCATACACCACTTTCTTTTAAAATTTAATTTCTTTAAATGAACATCAACAACATAATTGACTAAATTATGTAACAACTTACTTATTTTTCTACATGTATTTTATATTTCTATGATATTAACTCCATCAATAATTGATGCATCAAGAATAATGTTATCGTTGATCTAATCTCTAAATATGTTTTCTTTGTAGTATTAATAATATTATATAAATAAAAGCAATTATGAATTGATAAAGTTAGGGCAAATTTTCTTGAAAAATGACTCATTTTTCAGGAGTCCTAATATTACATAGAGTTGTCCGATTCAGATGATTCTTGTGCCATTTTGTGCAAAAATTGAAGAGCTTTGAAATGAGTGGTCATATAAAAGAATCCAAGCAGTATTGAGGGAGATATGACCATGTGAAGATAATTATCGAAAACAAGGGAAGTGTTAGGGCAACTTTTTCCAAAAAAACATCTCATCTTTTAGAAGTCATATCTTTATGAGGGAGTGTCCAATTCAGATGATTCTTGGACCAATTTGTGCAAAATTTGAAGAGCTTTAAAATGAGTGGTCATATAAAGGAATTCAAGTAGTATTGAAGGAGATACAACCTTGTGAAGTTAGTCATACAAAACAAGGGTAATGGCAATTTTTCAAGTCACAAGAAACAAAATTGCAAATATCTACCAACTAGGGTTTGGATGATGGGAGGAGCAATGGAGGGCTAGGGAATCAACAAGGCGGGACATTTTGTCTAGACATGGCAATTTTTTATCTAAGTTACATTTATCCCTTTATTATCTTAGAAGTTCTACATACACATTATTGTATATTTATTTTTAAATAATATAATTGCTATAAGATATACTCGTAAATTTCAGTAGATTTTGAGTTATAGTTTCCTTCCCATGGATTGATTTAGCTAAATTATTAGATACATCCCTAGTAGTAGAGGTTAGGGAGGAACTCACAAAGCAAATATCCTCGTTGCTCAAAGATGAGCCAATAAAGGCTAGGGAGAAACTCACAAAGCAAATATCCTTGTTGCTCAAAGATAAGCTAAATATTGGTAAATTTAATGGGTCTTCGCCAGGGGCTTTGGCTCCGAAAAATGGATTGATAGGATTTGGAAGTATCCATGAGCGAGTCTATCATTTTTTCCCAAATTTTTCTTCCTAGTCATTTTTTGTTCTAGGAAGGAAAGAGATAGAATCCTGAAAGGGGATCCTTGGTTTATGAGAAGAGCAGGACTCTTGCTTACCTACTAGTATGAAAGATTTGCACTTGAAAATGTAAATCTATCCCTAGAACCAATTTGGATCAAGATGTATGGATTAACCATTGAATTATGGAAAATGGATACCTTTAAGGCGATAGGCAACACTCTAGGAGAATTCCTTGAGATTTAAAAAAATACAAAATATGAATTCTTGGCTCTTTATGCTTGGATATTGGTCATGATTGATATCAATAAATATTTACCAAAACCAATCCTTCTTAAGTGTAGGGGTAAGTTAAGGGTCCAAACCATGGATTATAAAAACATATCTTTCAAATGTAGAAGATGTCAATGAGATGGGATATATTTAGAGATCATGCCCTAAGAAGAGTCTAGCAAAAACATATGTAGCTAAACTGTAAAAGAAACTTACAAATGGATATGGATGAGGATGGTTTTCAACTTCCAAAAAAAGTCCAGACAAATGAAAGTAAATAAATAGTGGAAACCAGTAAGTAAGGATATTGGAATAAATACCAATTCTTTTGAGGTTTTAGCCTATGAAGAAAAAACAGACCAAACTTTAGAGGACATGGTACAATAGGATTAGAATATTTATAACGAATTGTCTACTCAATAAGATCTTGATTTAAGGATGAATATTCTTGCTAAACCTAAGGAATGTGCCTCATTATATTTAGAAGACTCTCTTGAAGTTACATACACAATTCAAAATAAGGAAAGTGGTAGAGAAAATGTAGTGTTAGATGTTAATACCTCTCGCATTAACAAGGAAATACTAGAAAACAAGCAAGATAAATCAAAATCTTCCTTAGCAAGGCCAGGAGAGGATAAATCTAATGAAAATGAAAGTTGTGAAAAAATATTAAGGAATAAAATAATAATACTTTTAGGACCCCATCCTAATCCCATTTTGTAATTCTCATTTTATTATTGTAATGACCCACTTCCAACATGGGGATCCCTTTATAATGTTATTTTGTAATATTTTGTAATGGTATGTGGCAAGTAAGGAGCCTAGACAAGTGAGGCCATTTCATGTAACCATTATCAAGAATGTAATCAATATTTGGTAGAATATTTTAGGTCGAGTGACGCTTTGCATGTAAGCCAACTCTTGAGCTTAGCGTTAGGGTTGCATGAACTGCATCTTTAAAAAACATAGATTCATGAACGACTGTATCTTTTTGTAAATTAATGAAAGTATTGAAGAAGGTTGCCCCCCAAAAGAGGCCCACGATTCTGTGTTGTTTGTGAGATTTTTTAATTTTGCATTTACTTTTCGCATTGTGATATTCTATTATTTTATGAATCTTTGTTTTATTTACAATATTTGTGTGAGTGAATTTATTTTTAATAGTAGGTTCTTAATAAGTGGTATAAAAGCACTTTTAAGGGTTGAGTTTCGATGCAACTATGATAGTTATTGCCCATCCATTATGACTATTAGGTATAATTTTTTATGTTTTTCATTTTCTGCTCATCTTTTATTTAAAAAAATTGAAAACCAACAAAAAATATAGTTCTTTCTTTTGATGCAGTATTTTATTAGGTTAGAAACCCTTTGTAGAGGGTTTTAAAATATCATGGAGGAGCTAACATTATTGGCTAATATAAATAGCCTATAAAGCATCTAGTGAAGTGAGGGATGATTAGACTCCAATACCCAAGCCTTAGATAACACCCACCTATAGAATTGAGCTCCTACGTACCTTTGGGTATATCGAGAGACCACCTAGGATAGGAGAAACTTTTATCATTTAGGAAGATTTTTGACCTTGTATTATCTATAGTACACCAGACACAATATTTGAAAATATTACCCTCTCGTATTGTTAGAGAGGCGAGTAGTGTGTTCAAAGGTATGTGTGGAATCCTCCTTGGGTAGTGGTATAAAATATTGGTCTAAGCACTATCGTTCTTCACTACGGTATAATAGAGGGCCTATGGGTATTACATACACCTTTTCCTAGCATACCTTGGTTTTGTCAAGAGTTTAACGTATAAAAAAAACCTTCTTGTTCAGTTGAATGTTTAACCTACAACCAAAACTTTATCCCATAAAAATTGAGCATATAGATGAGGCTTCCCTATCACGAAAAAACTACATGCACGAAGGAAATAATTGGTGAACCAAACAAAAACAATCCAGACAAAGTTTGCAAGTGGTTGTAACAGTCAAGAATTATTTCAATAACAGTTGGGTCAATATTTTCAGTGGCAGTAATAATTATTTGTAACAGTCAGTAATTACAAGGGTGTTAATAACAAAAATAGAAAAGACGATGTTAGTACAGGGAACCACAAAGCTAGTAACTAAATAATGTTAGTACCCATAGTGCAGGTGATAGTACATTATTAGGAGTGGTTTGTAGTTAGAACAAGCAGAGCAGAGTTGATCAATGCAAAACCTAGCTTTTGAATCCAACTTCTAGAGAAAAAACCAACCAGACCAGTAGACTCATCAAAACAACAATAAAAAAGAGTCGAGGGCATCCAAAACTAGTGTTGTGGAATATAGATCATTATGATCATATTTTGGAGTTGATCATTTTGATATATAACATCCAAGCACTTTTTTGGACTTCTTACTAAAAATAGTAACCATTGAAATCACACTTCTATTTTTAGTAAGTCAGTGGAAGTTGTTCAAATCACTCCAAAATGGTTGGTGGCACTTGTGGACACCAAAAGGAGGTTGAGCAAGCCCACTCCTTGGCAGAAATAGGAACCGTAATTAATTCCCTTATGGAAACAATGAATTTTGTGAAGGATGACATACAAGGTTTAAGAAGTTCCTCCTGCTCCTCCAAAACCAACTTTGAAGATCGCTTCTTAGAGCTTGAGGCAGTAATTAAGGATGACCCAAAGGTATTTGAGCATCATGACATTGAACCTCCCGATCATGGGAAAGGCATCCATAAGGACAAGGAATACCTTCAAAATTTCCTTGACAAAGATACTCCCTTTAAGATGCCCAAATTGGACTTTTCTGAGTTCAATGACAAGGATGCAGATTGGTAGTTATATCATGTAGACCAGTTTTTAAAATTCATAATATCCCTAAATATTTTTGGATCACTATGGCATCTTTCAACTTTGAATTTGAAGCCTTACAAAGGTACCAGTGGTTACAACACACAGTTCTCGACTCCTCTTGTAAAGTTTTTAATCTCAATTACTTACTTGTTTTGGCCCTAGTGAGTATAATGACTTTCAAGGAGCATTGAATGAAGAGAAATAAAGAGCCATGATAAACTAAAATAGAAAAGCAGTAATAACATAATCAAAAGAAGAAGATCGTAGATTCACATATTACACAATATTTATCCTGGAAACCCTCAACCAGGAAAAAACCAGCACAATATTACCTTATTATTGCATTAACTTGACTGTCTCCAATACAATAATATTATCCTTCTGTCACTCAAACCCTAATGCAAGTGTGATATATATAACAAAGACACATGCATGAATTTTTACAATATCATGGGTGAAAAACATTAGTTCAAATATAGTAACCCTAAAATCCCATATGGTTCTAAAAATAACTTAAACCCTAAACATTTTGGCCAGGAGTTACCACCCCCGAACCCCTCTTTGAGGCCCGACCCAACCCCAAACCCTAGCGAGTATAGGTACAGAGTGTCCAATACCTTTTAGTGTTAGCCCCACCAGAATAACATGGAAAATATTCAACATATTTCCAACATTGATCAAGTTGTGACAAACCTCTATAGTTTGAGACTACTAGACTCAATTTGAACAATTGGTTAATAATACCAAGTGATTGAATGAAGGGTTTTATAATTTGTTTCATCAATGGATTGAAGGATAATCTCAAGGCCGAGTTCAAGATGTTCAAATCACAAACAATGATGTAGGCCATAAGCTTGGCATGATTGGCCAAAGAAAAATTCTTAGCTCAATGGAGGATATCTAAATTCCCACAAACCAAACCCTCCTTTCCTCCCAAGTTCACAACCAATAATAAAAATAAAACTATCCCCCATAAACGCTTGACCACAAAAGAAATGGATGCTCGATGCACCCAAGGTTTGTGCTACAATTATGATGAAAAATATGTTTGAGGGCATAAGTGCACCCAAAAGAAGTTGTTTTTGATAGATGTAGAGGACCCAATAAGCAGTGAAAAAAGTGATGACAAAGCAAAACTAGAAAAAGAACCACCTCAAAATGGGGGTGAAATACATGAACCACAACCAATTTTTTTGTCCATGCTCTTGTAGGGATTACTACTTCATAAACCATGAAAGTTATGGGTTTTTTGAAGGCCAACATCTTACAATAATTATTGATTCTGAAACCACACACAACTTTATTGATTCTCGAATTGCCAAGCAGGCCAATTGTTACATACACACATGCAATTCCTTTGAGATTATGGTGGCAAATGGAGGGAGTTTGCCTTGAAAAGGAAAATGTCACAATGTTAAATTGAAAATAGGGGATTATGAGTTCAAAAATGATATGTTTGATCTTTAATTAGGGGGATGTGATATTGTGTTAGGAGTTCAGTGGTTAAGTACTTTGGGAACCATTGCTTGAAATTCTATAGAGTTATGGGTGTATTTTTCATAGAATGGAAGGTCTTACACTCTTCATGGTTCACAAGCAAGACCTCCTTAGGTTATCAACTCAAATCGTATGGAGAAGTTGAAAAAATATTCCCATGGAATCATCACTTAGATATTTGTAATCCAACCAACCATTTTAGAGGTGGACCAAAATCTATAATATTTACAACTTATTCTGAAAAAGCACAATGTAGTTTTTTTCGAACCAATGGAATTACCGCCACGTCACTCCCATGATCATGCCATTCCATGGGTACCCGATAGTGTACTACCTAACATCAAGCCATACCAATATACTCATGCCATTAAGTATGAAATAAACAATTTAGTATAGGAGTTTTTAAAATATGGAGTCATTCAGTCTAGTAAAAACCCTTACTCTTCTCTTGTCTTATTGGTTCGAAAGAAAGATGGATCTTGGTGATTATGTATAGATTTTTGTGAGCTCAATAAGCTCACGATTAAAGATAAGTTTCCTATCCATGTGATGGATGAATTAATGGATGAGTTGCATGGGGCTATGTTTTTTCTAAATTAGATCTTCGCTCAGGGTACCATCAGATCAAGCTCAAGGATGAGGATATCCCCAAAATAACATTTAGCACTCATGAGGGTCATTATGAATTTTTGGTTATGCATTTGGCTTGACCAATGCACCTTCCACATTTTAAAGCCTCATGAACACCTTCTGCCCATTCCTTTGTAAATTCATTTTAGTTTTCTTTGATGATATTCTAGTTTATAGTCGCTCTTGGGAAGAGCACCTCATCTAGGTGGACCAAACTCTACAACTATGGGTACAACATCAGTTTTATTCTTAGAGGTCCAACTATTTTTTTGGGTTAACTAAAGTTGAGTATTTGGGATACATTGTCACCAAGGATGGAGTTAAAGTTGAAACTAAGAAGATTCAAGTCGTTTAAGAATGGACGAAACCTCACACTCGAAAGAGTCTTTATGGTTTTTTGGGCCTCACAGGGTATTACCACAAATTTTTCCAAAACTATAAAAAAATTGTTGCCCATTTAACAACCATGTTAAAGAATAATTCTTTTACTTAGACAGGTCCACTTGAGAAGATCTTCCTTGATTTGAAGCATGTTATGCCAACCACTCTAATCTTAGCAATACATGATTTCTCCAAGCTCTTTGTAATTGAAAGTGATGCTTCTGACAATGGTATTAGGGTTGTGCTGATGTAGGAAGGGTGCCCTATGGCCTTCACTAGTAACACACTTTTAAGCAAAAATCTAGGCAAATCAAGTTATGCTAAGGAGATGCTTGCAATTCTACATGTTGTTACTCAATGGCAATCTTATCTCATTGGGTAACATTTCTCCATTAAAACAGATCGACAAAGTCTTAAATACTTCCTAGAGCAACGGGTTACAACCCCCAAACAACAAAAGTGGATCTCCAAGCTCATGGGCTATGATTATGATATTACCTATAAAATGCCAAAGAGAATATTATGGTGGATGATCTCTCACCAATTTGAGGCTCAAAGTATGTTATGTGCCATTTCTTCACCCACATTGCAATGGATAATTCCTCTTCGAGAAGAGGTGCTTAAGGATTCAAAATTGTAAACTTTGGTTGTATTGCTTCAAATAGAGCCTACATCGTGTCTAGGATACACTTGGGATGGAAAATATATTATGCTATCTCCAATGCCTTTTTGTTCCTCTCACATATCCAATTCAAGAACTTATCATGAAGGAAATGCATGCTTCACCCACTACAGGTCATTCAGGGTTCCTTAAGACATATGAAATGATTAAGTTAACTTTTTTTTGGAAGGGTATGAAGGACATTCAAACTTTTATGGTCAAGTGTGACATTTTTCAATGGATGAAAGGAGAAATAATGTCTTCCTCGAGGACTCTTCAACCCTTTCTTATTTTGAAACAAGCCTAGACAAATATTTCCATGGACTTTATTGAAAGCTTACCTAAGTCGAGAGGAAAATTAGTTATTTATGGCTGTGGATAATCTCACAAAGTATGCTCATTTTTATCCCCTCTCCCATCCTTACACGACCTTTGTAGTTGTCTATGTTTTCCTTGATTCTCTCTTTCATCTTCATGGCATTCCCACCTCCATTGTGTCCGATCATGACCCTACTTTCACTAGTAATTTTTAGCAATAATTGTTTAAGTTGTAGGGAACTCAACTCAAAATGATTTCATCTTATTATTTGTAAATGAATGGTCAAACAGAGATTATCAATAAATGTTTGGAGACCTATCTTCACTGTTTTACCTCTGATCATCCTACAAAATGGGTGAAGTGGCTTCCCTTGACCGAGTGGTGGTATAATACTTCTTATAACATTACGACCAAGGTGACCCCTTTTGAATTAGTTTATGGCAAGCCTCCATCAACACCCTCCTATAATGTAGGTAGCTCTAAGGACCATGCTATTAACACTACACTCCACCAACGCATCGAAGTCCTCCGCAAACAAAAGCTAGATTTGGAATTAGCCCAAAATTGGATGCAACAAGAAGCTTATCAACAACGTACGAAGCCTAGTTTTGAAGTTGATGATATGGTCTTCCTTCGCTTTTATCCTTATAAACAGTCATACTTATAGCCTCGTCAGTGTCAAAAGCTTGCTATAAAATATTATGGTCCCTACCAAGTCTTACAACGAATTCGTTCCACTGCCTACAAATTGGCCCTACTAGCTACATCCAAGTTTCATCCTATCTTTCATGTATCCTCTCTCAAGAAGTTACTATCCAATCAAGTACATGTTCAATTTGCTTTACCTAAATTAGATGAAGAGGGTTCTATCTTGCTCGAGCCAGAACATATTTTGGATCGCATCACACACACTCTTCACAATCGTGTAATAATTATGATTCTTGTTTAGTGGTGAAGATTGTAGTCAGAAGATGCTATGTGGGAGTCCCTCCAACAACTACAACACTAGTTTCCTCATCTACAACTTTGAGGACAAAGCTTTTTGAAAGGGAAGGGCATGTTAGAACCCCATCCTAACATCGTTTTGTAATTCTCATTTTATTATTGTAATGACCCACTTCCAATGTGGGGATCCTTTTATAATGTTATTTTGTAATGGTATGTGGCAAGTAAGGCACCTAGACAAGTGGGGCCATCTCATGTAACTGTTATCAAGAATGTAACTAATATATGGTAGAAGTAACTAGCTCGAGTGGCATTTTGCATGTAAGCCAACTCTTGAGCTTAGGGTTAGGGTTGCATGAAGTGTATCTTTAAAAGACATGGATACATGAATGAATGTATTTTTACAAACTAATGAAAGTATTAAATGAGGTTGCCCCCTCGAAGAGGCCCACTAGTCTATGTTGTTTGTGAGATTGTTTAATTTTGCATTTACTTTCTACATTGTGATATTATGTTATTTCATGAATCTTTGTTTTATTTACAATATTTGTGTGAGTGAGTTTATTTTTAATAGTAGTTTCTTAACAAAGACCTACTTCCAATACTTGTAAGGAAAAAAGAGGAAAACCTTCAAATTATCTAGTGAGAGCCAAGGAAGCAAGAGCAAACATAGAGAAAGGAACATGATCTAAGTTGGTTGAACTTCTCTTTACTAAACAACAAATTGATATTGGTAATTTGCAGGCAAGGCTAACAACCCCAAATGAGACATGATTACCATATCATGGAATATAAGGGGTATTAATGCCCCCTCGAAGCAAAGGTATATCAGGAAATTCTATTTAAGTAATAAGCCTGATATTATTTGTATCCAAGAAACTAAAATAACAAACGAAGAAGGTTTCAAAACTATGAAATTAGTATAGGGAAGATGTGAATAGGATGTCATGGATTTAGGAGAGATAGGAAGAATTCTAACATGTTGGAATCTAGTTAGAACCACTTGTGAAACCATTCAAAAAACTAGGCATTGGATAACCTCGTTAGTCACATGCTACTTTGCAAATATTTGTTTCATCCTTATCAATGTCTATGGACCTACAATTCAATCAGGCAAATTAGAAGTATGAAGTGGGATTAAATCCTTTATGAGAAGTAAATACCAAGAAACTTTATCCATGATTAGAGGATATTTTTATGCCATAACCCAGTTGGATAAAAAAATGGGAGAATTAGGAAAATAACTCAAATTATGAGAGATTTTTCATATTTTATTCAAAAAAAAAAATCTATGAGAGATTGATTTTGAAGAGAACAACTATAATTTTACCAACAATAGGACAGACCAAAACGTAATTGCAAACAAATTATATAGATGCATACTCTCAGATCATTGACTAGATAAAGGTAATCATGCTAAAATTAATACCTTGATGAGGATTGGTTTAGATCATTGGTCAATAAGAGTTAAAATGGTGGCACGTGAATTAAAAAAATATCATATTTTGAATATGAGTAGTTGTGGGAAGACCATCTTCAATTTGTTGATATGATAGTGCAGATGTAGAATTCTTCAGGAAATGATGGGTTGTATACACTTCCAAAATAAATCAAATCAATGACAGATTAACAAATTGGAACAATACCACTTTTAAAAACATTTTTGAGAAGAAAGAACTAAAAGAGAAACTTTCAAAATTCTAAAAAGTTGAGCACAATAATCCAAGCTTGGAGGAAAGGGACTTGCTTAGTGAATATCACAGTATTTTGAATAAGGAAGAGAAATTTTGGAGATAAAAATCAAGACAAACTTGGTTAAAAGAAGGAGATAAAAATGATATTTTGTTTTCATAGGATGGAAATAGTACAGAGATTAGCATCCATAATTAGTAGAATTAAATCTATAGAAGGGGTTTGGATTGAAGACCAGAGCAAAATCAGAAATGATGCAAGGTTTTTTTACCAAATTGTTATAGGATCAAAGGAGATTGATGTTCTTAATAATAAACTACTATAAGAAGTGTTAAGGGCTTGACCAAGCTGCGTACTTTATTTTTTTTTTTGGTAATTATTTTAATAGATTAACAGTGGGTTTTTATAGAGGATCCCAAAACCTTATGTACAAAATCAACTCGGGTCGGAATGTGCATCATGCCTTGTGGTCGGAGGAATAAACCCGATGACGGAAACCAAAAAGCGCTAATTGCCCGAAGGTCGTAAGTAGGGCCCTTATGTCTGAATATCCCGGAAACAAACCACATTTTACCAAGGAAAACAAAAATACTAGTTGGAGAAATTTGACCATCGAAAGCAAAAACAACCAAACCAAACGAATGACCTTCTGAAGCGAGGAGAACATCATGAGAGGATATCCGCATTGGCCAAACTCACCACCTCAGATGGGAAGCATGAGCGCCACACAACAGGACACGTGGTCACAAGCCCTTTGTTGGCCATGTGGTCTGCCATGCGATTTCCTTCCCTGAAAATATGGCATGCCTTCCACCTGTCACGTTGAGAGAGGAGCATCCTAGCCTCAAGAATGATGTTGTAGACCCTCCAAGACGGGTCTTTAGAGCCTAGCAGATAGTTGACTATATTGAGCGAATCACCTTTGACTAACAAAGGCCGAGGATCCTCGAAGAGGATCTGGATACCTTTCAAAACACTTCTGGCTTCAGCATAGTGATTAGTCTGGGCACCCAAATCTTCACAATAAGCCAGCACGAGATTCCCGTTATGATCTCTAACCACACCACCAGAACCAGCAGGGCCAGGATTGCCTTTGGCCGCACCGTCAAAGTTTAATTTAATCCAGCCCACGGGGGCTTGGTCCAAATAACATCCCCACGCCGAGACTTAGAAACACCATCAAGAATAGGGAAAAGGCCCAAACTTTGGAAGATCGCTGCTTCGCCAGGAAGGCGGGGACGGGAACTAGGAACAACTTTAGAATTCTCAATGACGAAGGATAAGGCTCTCTGAGTGACACAGGGAGGTACTCTAGGGACCTTGCCGAAGACTCTAGAATTTCTCTCTAGCCAAATACGCCAAATGGAGTGGTGGAAAGAGGCCTCAAGAAGGAAGCGAAGTTTAGGATTCTTGAAAGGATTGGGCCATTGGTGGAAGGCATCTTTGAGGGAGCGGGGAGTGCACCAAAGGATTTGAAAGGAAGACAGGACAGTGCCGAGGACAGAATGGGAAAAAGGACAGTGCAAAAATAAGTGGTCTGTCGTCTCACAATCAGCAAAGCACAAGAAGCACCTGTTGGGAATAGCAAAACCCCTCTTATGGAGGTTGTCGATGGTTAAGGCTTTATTATGAAAGGCAATCCATGCAAAGTAATTAACTTTAGGAATAATACCCTTCCTCCAAATCACTTTCCATCGGTGATCCATGGCAATCTCACAAGTAAGAAGGTCATAGGCGGTCTTGACAGAGAACAGACCATCCTCTGTGCCACGCCAGATGATTATGTCATCTCTTCTAACAGATGGAATTAAAACAGACCGAAGAATATTAGACAAAAAAGTCATTTCATTGTTAAAGTCATCCAGGACTGGCAAATTCCACCGAGGGGGAAGAGAGCTCCGATCAATGAAGTCTGCAACCTTGAGTTGGGAATTTGGATCCACCTGGGCTTTCAGGCAAGCAAGGTCCGCTCTCAACTCGAGAGCTTCATCAGTAACCCACCTATCCTTCCAGAAGAGAATGGAGTTGCCATCACCCAAAATCCAACGAGCACCAGAGTTGATCAGAGAGCGGGCTTGAAGCACAGATTTCCAAAAGGCAGATGCTTCAGGAGGAATCCCGACATCAAAAAGAGAACTCGATCCAAGATACTTCCTCTTAACCGGCTTGACCCACTCTGCTGGGTCATTAGTCAGGATATTCCAAGCGTGCTTAGCGATCAAAGCAGTGTTCATGAGTCTTGATCTCCTCATTCCCATGCCACCTTGGTCCTTTCGCAAGCAAACCTTATCCCGAGCCACAAGAGGAATTCTAGATTTTTCTTCATTGCTAGACCACAGAAAGGTCCTCTGAATCTTTTCAATCTTGGAATGGACAGAAACAGGCAGCATGAACACATACATGAAGTAAGTTGGGATTCCTTGGAGACAAGCTTTGGTAAGGGTGGCTTTCCCAACTTACGACGAGAATTTGCCTTTCCAAGTGCTCAATTTTTTGTGAAGACGTTCCAGGATCATGTCCCACAAGCTTCCATTGGCTCGACCATTACAAGCCAGAGGCAAACCCAGATAAGACGCAAGCAGGGAATCAATAGTGCATTCCAAAATTCTGGCTATGCAGAGCTGCCTTCGCATAGGAGTGTTAATAAAATAAATTTTGCTTTTGATGTAATTGACTTTCTGTCTAGCAACCTTTTCATAACGGGAGAGGATTCGCTTGATGGATTTGGCTTGAGTTACGGACGCCCCAGTGGAGATGAGGGTGTCATCCACAAATTTCTGATGAGAGACAGGATCGACTCTGGAGGTGGGAAAAATGCCAGAGATCTTATTCTGACGAAGAGCCTCTTTCAAAGACCAACTCAGAACCTCGACCTGTAAGGATGAATAGAATAGGAGATAGAGGGTCACCTTGTCCGAGGCCTCCGGCACTTTGGAAATACCCGACGGGGGATCCGTTGATTAGAACAGAAAAGGAGGGAGTGGATATGCAACTACTGACAAGGTCAATCCATTGAGGGTGAAAACCGAACTTGAAGAGGACAGCACGGAGGAACCTCCTGTCAACTCTGTCAAAAGCTTTATTCATGTCCAGCTTGAGGAAAAGAGCAACATTTTTGGAGCGATGAGCAGAATGGAGGGTTTCATGGATGGTGATGACACCATCGAGAATGTTTCTGCCTTTCACGATGCTTCCCTAAGAAGGACCAACCAAGGAGGGAAGAAGGGACCTCAGATGGTTGGCTATGGACTTGGTTAAGATTTTATAAAAAACATTGCACAGGCTAATGGGACGATAATTAGAGAAACTTTTACAGGCAGAAGACTTAGGGATGAGAGCAAGAAAGGTAGAATTTAGTTTTGGATGGATGGATCTGGAGGCTTGAATCTCCTGAATTGCTTCACATACATCTGAACCCACAAAATCCCACATAACTTGAAAAAAACGAGGGGGAAAACCGTCAGGCCCAGGGGCCTTGTCTGGTTGCATGGAGAACAAAGCTTCTTTAATCTCAGACATAGAAAAAGGCTCCAAAAGCTTAGATCTTACCTTGGGAGGAACTTTGAATGGGAAGTTATCCAATAGAGATTTCTGAACCTGGAGATCACTGTCGGGAGGAACACCGAGCAGATCCTGGAAGAAGTCAACCGCTTCACTTCGGATTTCCTCAATATCCTTGGTAACGCGTCCATCCTTGCACACCACTTCCCCGATTTTGTTAGCCCCTCCGTGCCGCAAAGTTGACGCATGAAAAAACTTCGTATTGGAGTCTCCATTTCTCAACCGGAGGTCCCTAGATTTTTGGCGCCGAAAAGTTTCTTCCCTTGCAAGAATAGAATGATAATCCACTAAGAGCCTCCTTTCCTCCTCCCTGAGGCAATCGGTGTAACCTTCGAGCTCCATTCTCTCCTCCACAAATTTTAGGTTCGTAGAAATGGACCTTTTGGACTCAAAAATGTTGCCGAACACCTCCTTGTTCCATGTTTTCAAATTCCTTTTGATTAACTTGAGTTTTAAGGCCACTCTCTTGGAAGCGGAACCTGCTACCTTCTCGCCGCCACCGAGTCAGTAACCAACCCTCTAAAGTCCATGTGAGAAATCCACATGGACTCAAATCTGAAGGGGGTTTTAAAAACAGGCCCATCAACCATCTCCAGGACAATAGGATTGTGATTAGACCCAATCCTTGGTAAGGCCGAGAGAGTTGCTGCACCGAGTATGGGAATAGCCTCTTGGGATATGAAGAATATGTCAAGCTTGACTTGAATAAGATTGCTCCCAATCCTCCTGTTGCTCCAAGTGAAGGATGCCCCCTTGAGGTCAATGTCAAGCAAGTTATTGGTAGAAACAAAATCTCGAAAGTCTTCCAGACTGTGGCTAGAGTGGTCTGATCCTCCTTTCTTTTCAGATGGGTGAAGAGGACAGGTTGAAATCTCCCCCTAGAACCCAAGGGAAATTACAGAATGTTTCCCTCATCTGGGAAATAGCCTTCCACATTTCTGCTCTCTCCGAGATAGAGTTTGGGGCATACACATTAGACAGGATCCAAGAAAAGTTAATGGCTTTGGAATGAAACAAAACATTGATAATCCTGCTGGAAGTTGAGAGAAGGCTGCCCTCAAAAATCTCTGGATCCCAAAGAATCAGGAGACCGCCTGTAGTTCCCACCACAGGACTGGAGAGAAATTTTGCCTTAGCCCAAATGACCTTAGCAGCTCTGGCAGAAGAGATAGCATCGGTCTTAGTCTCTTGCAAAATTAGGATGGACGGATTCGTCCTCTTTCTGAGATCAGCCACCAATCTCCGTTTGGCAGCTGCATTAAGCCCTCTCACATTCCATGAGAGGACTTTCATCTCAACAGTTTGATATTCTTCTTACCTCCCTTTCCTTGCTGGAGGGGAGGTTTTGGGACAGACGAGTCACCCATCTGGGAATCAGAATCATCCTGAAAAAGCAGCCGTTGAGTACCATTTGCAACATCTGTCGCCGTCTCCTTGTCCCGCCTGTCTTTGTTGGGGGGACGACCTTGCTTCCTTTCGCTACCAAAATCAACACCTTGCTTTCGGCTTCTCGTATTACGAGGGTTGATATTACCAGACTACTCACCCCTTCTTCCTAGTAGGTAATCTTCCAGCACATTTTGGGACTTGGGGTGGTTATGGTCCAGGATTTTGGGTGAATCTGCCTGTGCGGTGATTGGTGGAAGGGACTGGTCCTTCTCCTCTTGTGGTCCAAGGTGAGGGCTTGTACCACACGGCTCAGAGACCATTTGGGGGGAGACTACTTCCACCGGGTGGGAGGATTCGGGATGGTCCCTAGACGGGCCTGGAGAATCATGCCCTTTTGCAGCAGGGTGCTTTGTCTGACCTTCACCGTGTTCCAAGGGGTTGCTGGAATCTCGTTTCTTCATCCCTGGATTTTGAAGAGGACAGTTGGACTGGAGGTGCCCTTGAGAAGCGCACGGGGGCGGAAAGCCGGTCTATTCTCATACACAATGGCTTGCTTGTGAAGAATGATATCTCCAGATCGGAGAGTGATGGATGATGGAAGGTCGGCCTCCAAATCGCTGAATGCGAACCGAGCTTGAACAAATGCGGTTCGAGCTTTGGTGGGAGGGTCAATGGTAACCAACTCACCAATGGAGCGTGCAATTCCTCCGATTACATTTTCATGCCAACGAAGAGGGGGAGACTCGGGAGTCTAACCCATATTGGAGCAATGTTGATATTTTGGGTCTCAGGGTTGAAGTCCATACCCCACTTCCTTAGAAAGAGACTCCGCGACCTAGGAACCAGGGACCACCAGCCAGATTTTACAGTAGTCCTCCTTGTTATTCAATCTAATCGCGAAAAAACCTCGGGTTAAGGCCGCCAACTCCATGTGACCAGAGGTTCGCCATTTACCTGCCGCCCACTTGTGAATGGTCTCCATGTCGGGACGGCCGCCAATAAACTTACCGATGAGGGTAAATTTTTCGAATTCCACAAAGCTTGAAAGAATTTCTGTCGGGATGTCCAACTCGTCCCCGACAGGAAACAACTCCTTGGAGAGCAGATCGCTAAGGGTTTCTAAAGCCGCTGCCTGAGCGTACGACTTCTGAGTTCCACCTCCCCATTTGTCTGGTGGATCCTTGTCATGACCTACATCCTCTTCGGTTGGAGAGGACTCCTTAGCGCCCTCGATCTCTGACTGCCCTCCCTTCGCCCTGCTGTGCCCTTGGTTCAGTCTGTTGGCGTTCCCATGCTCTCCCGCGGAAGCTTTCTCGCCCGCTGTCATCTTGGCCGTCAAAACCCTAGCTCTCCCCCTTCCAAAAATGTTAGCCAGCTGCGTACTTTATTCATTTGCTAAGTATATATAGGTATTTAACATACTCAAATTACATGTTATTAAATATCTTCCAAATCATAACAAGATGTAAATCTAGAAGATCATAATAACATCAAAATAGAAAAGACCAAGCAAACTTAGATAAAACTAAAATTTACTAACCTAAGCATAGCACCTAACAGAAGCTAACTCAACTATCTAAAAGCCCATATGATATTAGTAGCTCATATAATTATTAACAATGAGCATAGGAACTAAATGAATCCTATAAACCTAGGAATCCTAAGAAATATAAATCTAGGAATTGGAAGAGATGTCGTCATTATACCTTCCCACAATAGAAGCATTGGACTTTAATACTTTTACAATAGTAGGAGGGGAGTCACCAAACACTGAAAACATATCTCATTGATAGGACAAAGCAGAAGCTAATATGCGACATCATCATAGGCCTAGACAAGGTTAATGTTGCCACTAGATTCCTGTGTTGATATACAACATTTGGTCATAACTCTATCACTAATTTGTGAAGGAAATCGATAAGGACCAAAGGCCTATTGTGGAATTTGTAGAGTTTGTTGAAAACAAGAACCTATATGGCTGAAGGAGACAACAGGGAAGAAGGTCGTCCAAAACAAGGATGAGATACTAATGATGAAGGAGGGATTACCTCCTTATGAGAAGGTGGTGTAGTTGGAGCAGGTTTCTCCTATGGCCTGCTAAAGATTAATGCAATCTCTTATGGCCTATGGGAGCAGAGCAAACATGTGGCATTCTAAAGGCCATGAATAAGAAATATCTTATTCATGTGATGCAAGGTGTATGTATGGTTAAATACATCATATTAAGCTATTTTATCATACTATTAGGGCTAGCCAAGAATTAGACCACAATACTCCATCAGAGTCACATCGTAGGTGACTCGATCCATAAAATGTGGGCCAAATGTAAAGGACATTATACAAGTTTCTGTGATATAGGAGGCGAAACCATTATCCTTCCATCCAAGTGAGTATGAACAAGGATGTGGTTCCAAATGTAGTTATAGGCTATCGACTATGGATCTCATAATCAAATTTGTTTGTGATCCATTGTCAATGATATAATCCACAAAAAAATGGTGAATTAGGTGTGCTTTTGTGACAAACAAATTGTCTTGACCACCTTCATGCAAATTATGATTCATCAAGATAACATTGTTCAGTTTACCCTTCAACTCATCATATTTTTTATCTTCTCTTATGATCTCAATGGGACCATTTTATGGTCCCTCCTTTTGAAATATTTCAATGAGGTTCTTCCTCATCCTAAAACACTCAGATTACTTATGTCCTTTTCTTTTACAATGATTGTAATTGTTTTTACTATTATAAGGAGGATAAGAAGAAGGTATTTTTGCCTTAGTCGATTGTTGTTGATTTTGAGATTTGGAAGCTCCCTTTGACTGAGCAACAAGCTTCTCTTTTGCCAACCGTGCATGATTAAACGTTGCATCCAAAGTATTTAAGGGAGTATATTTCAACTCCTAATACAAAGGTTCAAGTAGCCCACTTGTAAATTTAATGATAAGGGCTTCTACCGAATCCTTCACACAAAGCAAAATTCTCAATATGTTGAATCGAAGACAAAATCTTGAGTATGCATATTATAATTTTGTCTTAATATTATACCATTTGATAGTTAATTCCTATTCATAATATAAAGGGTAAAATGTATCCTTCAAGGCTTGGATCAAACCATCCCAAGTGGTGATTGGGTTTTGACCCTCTTGTCTTTCCATAATCACAAGTTTGGCTAACCCTAACAATTTAAGTTTTGCAAAAGGTACTCTTTTCCCAACTACTTAGGACATCAAGACATAAGTCTTTACTTCACATTTTGTCTTTGCTCTTAGATCGTTATTATAGATCTTTACATCAAGGGCACTTTGGATTGTGATGTCTTGGATCTTATTGGCTAATATACCAACTATTTGGGTTAAA
The DNA here is from genome assembly GCA_028583015.1 of Wollemia nobilis. Lineage (NCBI taxonomy): Eukaryota > Viridiplantae > Streptophyta > Pinopsida > Araucariales > Araucariaceae > Wollemia > Wollemia nobilis. Next base: position 31,168,876 of record JAQPPZ010015824.1, read on the forward strand.
ACAATCATTTGGTCTGCTAAATCTGAAACCATTTGGAAACGGGTATAAGCCAAACTTGACAAGTGGTCCTAATAAAATTTAGGCCTAAGAATCCAAAAAGGTATTAAATAAGAGGTTATAAAACTTGTGTTATTTCCAAGCAAAAATACAAAAATGTCTTGTATAAAGGTTAGGAATGTTTTTTTTTTTTGGATACATAGGGGAGTTGGTTACATCCACACTATTTTTAGTAACTACGAAGTGCAGGGTTCAAACCACAAGGGCGACTCTCAACAAGCCTATACCACTTCATTATTGTTGACCCAACGTGAGGGGACCACCGGTCACTTGGGATCGTCATTGTCTCCATAGATAGAAAACCTTTAGGATGACCGGGAAAAATAAAATAAAAAATTAATTTTTACCCTTTTGGCATCGTGCCACCGTGCACTCGTCCAATAGTGAACCTTAGTCAACTTGCACCCATGCATCGCCGTCAAAGATTTGGTCCCTCCAAGTGTCCGGTTTGGATCAACTTGTTGTTAGGATCCACTCTCAAACAAAAACGCATCCGTCTATCGCTTGAGACCATTCGATTGCTCAATAAACTTATTTAAAAACCAATAATTTTACTGCCCCACACATGTGGGATAAAGGCACAAATCGACCGAAACCACGTCCCCCATGACTGCTTGGGCTAGAAACCGTGATTTTGCCAGGTAGCAGTTTTCAAAAGCGGGAATCGTCTTAAAGAGATCATAGAGTTGCAAAGTGGTTCCTCCACAAACACAAAATTTTCCCTTCTTCGGATGTGGCACTCCACAAAAATCAATGTATCAATCAAGCACTGTTTGAGATGGTGAAAACAAGGTCCAGAAAATTGGATGAGGCTCCTTATGCATGGCTCTTAAGATCTGCTAAAGAACTTACTACAAAAGCCGCTTGTTGTAGTCGTCAATGGTCAATTGGTTTCATCCAACATCACCCCAAGTCGTCATCCACAAAAATAGTGTTAGAGTAAATCACTATATAAAAAAAGCAATTACAATTTTTCAAATTTTAACAGCAGAATTAACAAAATAAGACAAACACACAGTAGAAAAGACAACGATTTTAACATGGTTCACCCAATGTGGGTTACATCCATCAAGAATTTTTAGTCTTTTCTTTCTCAATCCAAGCAATAGAGGGTTACAACCTACAACAAACATCTATTGTAATTTTCTCTCTATATTTACAAGGAATCAACACAGTAATTTTCATTGTATACTCTGTTTTTCCTCACAACTATATATAAGAAAAAATAGAAAAAAAAAATGTTTTTCTTAATACATTCCAAGATTAACACTGGGTTCCCAACACCTAATTTTGGGATAAAAACAAAAAAACTTTCCCTGGCTGTCCTGTTGTAAATCCAAAAACTTTCTCTGGTAGACTAACAGATCGTAAATCGGAAACTTTCCCCGCCCGTCCTGCAAGAAATCCGAAACTTTCTCTCGTTTAGCCTCCTCATAATTAGGCTCCATTCCTAACAATCTCCCACTTGGAGACTAATTCCATTGCACCATACTGCAATCAAGGACTGAAAATTTCTCATCATGGCCTCTTATTCCTTGAAGGCCAACTAAAGTTGAGCAAAAGCTCAACTTTTCTCTTGACACCACTTTTGTAAGGATGTTAGCGGGATTTTGTGATGTGTGAACTTTCCCTAATTTCAAAGATCCATCTTCCACTATTGATCTAATGAAATGATACCTGAGTTTGATGTGTTTAGTTTTTGAATGAAATACCAAATTCTTTGCAAGGTGTATAGCACTCTGGCTATCACTCCACAACTTATTATCGTCTTACTTCTTCCCCAGTTCTTCCATTAGTCTTTGCAACCAAACCATCTCTTTGCTTGCTTTTTTGCAATAGCAACATATTCAGCTTCAATGGTTGAAAGGTCAACTATGTGTTGGAGTTTAGAAATCCAACTAACCGCTCCTCCTATAGTAAATATGTACCCAGTAGTGCTCCTTCCACCACCAAGATCACCTACCATATCAGAATCTACAAAACCTTTCAAGCATATATTAGAGCCTCCAAAATTCAAAGAATAATTTGAAGTTCCTCTCAAGTACCTGAGTATCCATTTTACCGCTTGCCAATGTCCTTTTCTCGGATTACTCATAAATCTACTCACTACTCCCACTGCGTGGGCAATGTCTAGTCTTGTACAAACCATTGCATACATCAAGCTTCCAACCGCTGATGCATAGGGAACCTTAGCCATATGCTCTTGTTCCTTTTGTGTCTTGGGACACAAATCTTTGGTGAGTTTGAAATGCTTTGCCAATGGAGTAGCAACATACTTTGCATTGTTCATGTTGAATCCCTTAAGCACTTTTTCAATGTATTCTGCTTGTGACAATTTCAGAGTGTGACTCTCCTTGTCTCTTTTTATCCTCATACCAAGGATTTGTTTGGCTTCTCCCAAATACTTCATGGCAAAGGATTTAGCCAACTTATTTTTGAGCATGTTTATATCTTGCATATTTTTTCCTGCAACCAACATGTCGTCCACATACAATAGCAAAACAACATAGTTACCATTTCCAGTTTGCTTAAAATATACACAGTGATCACTTTGACATCTTTCAAACCTTTGATTAGCCATGAACTTATCAAATTTGAAATACCATTGTCTAGGAGCTTGTTTTAACCCATACAAGTTCTTTTTTAGTTTACATACCCAATCCTCTTTACCTTTCACCTGAAAGCCTTCTGGTTGGTGCATATAAATTTCCTCCTCCAAATCACCATGAAGAAATGTTGTCTTCACATCCAATTGCTCCATATACAAATTTTCTATAGCTATAAGACTCAAAATAGCTCTAATAGAGGTCATTTTTACAATTGGAGAAAAAATATCATCAAAATCAATACCTTTTTTTGAGCGAATCCCTTGACCACTAGTCTTGCTTTGTATCTCTTATGCCCTTCATTCTCCTCTTTAATCTTGTACACCCATTTATTGGTCAAATCTCTTTTACCTTTGGGTAGATCAACCAAATCCCAAGTTTGGTTGTGGAATAAAGAGTCCATTTCTTCATTCATTGTAAGCTCCCACTTATTCCTAGTATCCATCTATAATGCTTCCTGAAAACATTCTAGCTCACCAGCATCAGTATACAAAACATAATTAGAGAAACATTGAGGAATTCTACTTATCTTGGTAAATCGTCTAACAACACTTTTTGGAGATTGAGGTGTTTGCTGCTGCTATTGTACATTTTGATCTTCTGCCACTTTTGGAGTTACCTTTTCTATGTGTCCATCACGGTCTATGTATTCGATATTTTCCTCTTCTGTTTCTTTCCCGCAATCGATCTTTATACAAGTTTTTTTCATTAAATATGACATCCCTACTTCTAATGACTTTCCGGTTATCACAATCTCATAATCTGTAACCCAAGCCATCAATACCGTAACCAATAAAATAGCACTTTTGGGCCTTAGCATCTAACTTATTTCTATTCTCTTTGTCTATATGCATAAAAGCCTCACATCCAAATACCTTAAGGAAAGAATAATTTATTGGTTTACCTGTCCAAAGCTCTTCTAGAATTCCTCCATCCAAGGCACTAGATGGTCCTCTATTAATCAGATATACTACAGTATCAACAACATGAGCCCATAAAAATAATGGTAATCCTGCATGTATTCTCATGCTCCTAGCACGCTCCATGATGGTTCTATTCATTCTTTTTGCAACCCCATTTTCTTGAGGTGTTCTTGGAACTACCTTGATTCTTCTAATTCCATTTTTAGAACAAAACACATCAAATTCTCTACTGTAATATTCTCCACCAGTATCCAACTTTAGACACTTTAACCTTTTTCAAGTTTCATTTTCAACTAATGCTTTCCAATTCTTGAAGGTATTAAAAACATCACTTTTATTCTTAATGCAATATATCCATGTTTTCCTTGTTGCATCATCAATAAAAAGTACATAGTAAGAGGAACCTCCAAGAGAAGTTACCTGAGCTGGGCCCCAAACATCTGAGTGCACAAGCTCCAATTTCTCTTTCTTCCTTTCCTTGCCATCCTTGAGAAATCTAACTCTCTTTGCTTTACCATAAACACAATCTTCACAGAATTCCAAATCTCTTTTAACTTAGGCAATAACTTTCTTGAATGTAAAATTTCCATACCTTTTCCACTCATATGGCCAAGTCTTTGGTGCCACAAAGATGCACTCTCACCTGTAGAAACTAAATTCATGGAGCAAGGAGAAAAATCAGTAAGTAAATAAAGAGTACCCACCAATTTACCTCTATCTACTATCAATGAACCTTTAGTAACTTTCCAAGCATTTTCTTCGAATGCAACCGTGTATCCTTCACCATCAAGCTTACTTGTCGATATAAGATTTCTCTTTAAATATGGTATGTGTCTCACCTCTTTAAGAGCCCATTGACATCCATTTGGGGATTTAATCAAAATCTTTCCAATACCCACGATTTTACATGGTTGGTCATTTCCCAACATAACCTGTCCATAATCTCCAAAAACATAATCTATGAAGTATTCCTTATGTGAGGTAGCATGGAATGAAACACCATTATCAATTACCCAATAATCACTATTTCTATCAAGAGATAAGATTAAAGCATCTTGTAGAATTTTTCCAGTAATATTGGCTTCTGAAGTGTTACCATTATTATCCTTATCTTCATTTCCATCACCCTTTCTTTGCCAACAGTCCTTATTGAGATGACCCTTTTTGCCACAGTGCCAACACTGTAGCTTTCCTTTTCCACGTGATTTGGATCTACCTTTGGATTTGCCACGATGTGAACTCTTGCCTCTTCCTCTATTCTCAACAGTTAAGGCGGTGCTAGATGATTCTATTGTGGTTTTTCTTCTCATGTCCTCACTGAGTATCACACCAACCACATCATCAAATTCTAATTTATTTAAACTCGAAGCAAATTTACTTATTGCCATTACCAAACTGTTCCAACTTTTCGAAAGAGAGCATAAGATTAATAAGGCCTTAATCTCATCATCAAAATCCAATCCTACTGAATGCAATTGATTAGTGACAATATTAAATTCATTTAAATGATCCTGCATAGATCCTCCTTCACTCATTTTCATGTTAAATAACATTTTCATTAAGAATACCTTATTTGATGTTGATGGTTTCTCATACATCTTGGCCAACTTATTCATGACTCCCTTGGTAGTCTTTTCATCAGAGATGTTGAAGGCTACGGTGGCTCCCAAGCATAACCTCACAGTACCCAATGCCTTTCTATCAAGGAGACTCCACTTCTCATCAGACATAGTTGAAGGTCTCTCTGTTTCCCCCTCAAGAGGTAAGTAAAGATCCTTCTGGTACAAGTAATCCTCCATCTGCATCTTTCAAAATTAAAAGTTCTGGCCATTGAATTTTTCAACTCTAAACCTCCCTTCTTCCGCCATTGCTCCCACTTGATCCAAAAATTCTCCTTCTATCAAGTGCACCCAACAAAACCTCGCTCTGATACCACTTGTTAGAGTAAATCACTATATAAAATATAGAAAAACAATTACAATGTTTCAAACTTTAACAGCAGAATTAACAAAATAATACAAACACACAGTAGAAGAGGCAACGATTTTAACGTGGTTCACTCAATGTGGGTTACATCCACCAAGAATTTTCAGCCATTTCTTTCTCAATCCAAGCAATAGAGGGTTACAACCTACAACAAACATTTGCTGTAATTTCCTCTCTATATTTACAAGGAATCAACACAGTAATTTTCATTGTATACTCTGTTTTTCCTCACAACTATCTCTATATAAGAAAAAACAGAAAAAAAAAAAAAAACTACTTTTCTTAATACATTCCAATATTAACATTGAGTTCCCAGCACCTAATTTTGAGATAAAAACAAAAAAACTTTTCCTGGCTGTCCTGTTGTAAATCCGGAAACTTTCTCTGATAGACTAACAGACTGTAAATCTGAAAACTTTTCATGCCCGTCCTTCATTAAATCCAGAAACTTTCTCTGTTTAGCCTCCACATAATTAGGCTCCATTCCTAACAAATAGGTTACGAATGCAGGCAATGAACGCAGTCGACCACATGATAAGGTATTTATGACTCGACGTCTGCAAAAGACAAATCTCCGTCTGACGATACGATTGCTGGCCAAGGGATTTGTAAGCGGATTGGCCTCTAAACTTTAGACGTCGCTATATTTTCACAGTGAGGTCACCAAAAAATAGAAGGTTTTACCCTGCGATGTCTGGCACAAATTTCATCGCAGAGGTTTCAAAAAAATAAGCTAAAGGACATCGCCTCATGGAAATCAATCTACAAGTCATGCTCACTAGGGGATCGTCCAATCTCATCTAGTTATTCTTAGGCCGTGTCATCAAAATTTCCTATTTCAAGAAGACAAAGTTTCCGCCATAGAAGGTTTCCTTCGGTCTCTCTGACGCTCGTCGGCTGGCAAACACAGGTACTAAATGTGTCTGTGTTTTCGTTGTATACTACAGGCAAGTTTATGATTATCCAATCAAAGGTTTTTTTTTGTCAACTATCTTCCATGTTAGATCGCCTAGCTCCAGATGCGCCACATACTATATCTCCATATTTCGTTCGCTATTTACAAGAAAAAATGACCACGTCGCTTTGGTGGTCCTTGACAACAGGAAAAAGGCATCCTGTGGCCCGCGTTGGTCGAAAGATGACGACTTCATGTCATTGGACGATGTCATATGTGTCACCTAAAAGTTGGTGACTCTTTGGTCATCGGTCTGGATCGGCCACAACGTAGAAAAGCAGCAAGAAAGGCGCCGCTTAAAAAATATCGCCTATAGGGCGACGCCTACGTCGGTTACAACCGTAAGACTCTTAAGAAATATAAACCTAAGAATAGGAAGAGGTGTCCTCATCAAGAAGTACCTTTAGTTATAACTAATGAAAGAAAATAGCAAACTAAGGAGTCAATGTAAGTTTATTAAGCTATTTTTTTTTATAATGATAAATCCTCGGACTTTTTGCAACATTCTATCAATATAATTGAGAAATAATGAAAGATTCTTTATTGGTCTAGGATAAAATAGTATATACCTTACAAAATAAATACAACATATCTTACCTTGATTTTAAAAAAGAAGGATGCAAAATTGTTTGATTCATTTAAACCTATAAGTCTATATAATATAACGCATAGGTTAAGCTCCAAAGTGATGGAAAATTAGTTAAGACCACTATTAGACAAAATTATTTCAAAAGAGCAAGGAGAATTTGTGAAAGGGAGACAAATTCTGGACTAGATCATAGTAGATCATGGAGTAATGCATTCAACAACTTCTAGAAAAAGGAGAGCAATGATATTAAAATTTCATAAGAATAAAGCCTATAATAGGGTTACATGGGATTTTCTTTTTAAAGTATTAGAAAATTTTGGATTTGGGAAGAAATGGGTAAGATAGATTAAAGCTTGTGTCTCTATAGTATCATATTCAGTGTTGGTCAATGGGTTAGTAACATAATCATTTAAAGCCAAGAGGGGTCTTAGATAGGGATATCTTTTATCACCATATCTATTTATTATTATGGTAGAGTTATTGGGAAGGAACTTGAATAAAGCATACAAAGATAGGCTAATAAACAAACTTAAGGCTAGTAATAACATCGATAACATTACCCATCAACAATTTATATATGATACAACCTTTTTTGGGAGGGTAAGGAAAAACAAGGCCAGAGCTTTGAATAAATTATTGAAGGAATATGGAAGAGCATTAGGGCATAAAGTTAATATGACAAAATCCAAAATTTACTTCCTAAATACTCCGACTAGAATCATAGCAAGGATATGCAGGTTACTTCAAATGGAGGAGGTAAATTTGCTAACAACATGTCTAGGGATGCCCTTCTTTGAGGGAGGAATGAGGATAGAATTGTAGAATCCAATTATAAGTAAAGTTTAAAATAAAATACCAATATGGAAAGGTAGATGGTTATCGTTATCCGTAAGAGTGTAACTAATTAAATTTATCTTACAAACCATTCCAATATATTATATGTCCTTGTATTCAGTAGAAAAAACTTTAATCTATATTATGTGATCATTTTTGTGGTTAGGATTACATGAATTTTTTTTTTCCTTTGGTGATGATAAAACTAGGGGAGGTCTTAGTTTAATATTCCTTATAGATGCAAACTTAGTTCTAAGGGGAAAAGTAATTTGAAGATTACACAAACATAATGAAAGACAATGGGCAATAATTATTTTAAGTACATTGAGCTCAATGACCCAAGCTTAATCTTTACTGCATTCTCACTACTAGATGGTTTTGCACTATGGAACAATTTAAAAAAATCAATTGATTTAGTGATTAAAGGTCTAAGAAGGATGGTGGGAATTAGAGAAAAAAAAATTATTGGATGGATACTTGGTGTGATATAAAACTACTCATTCTAGATCCAATTTTGAAACCATGGATGAGATTACTTCAAGATAAAAATGGTGATAGGGTTTCAAACATTATGTACAAGGATCAATAAGGAAGATACAAATGGAAAGATCTTTTTACAAGTATACTATACATTATTGCTTAAAGGTAGTTGAGCAGAAATATAATAATAGTGAATATTCCAAGAGGAGTCGAGGATAAGTTGATATGGAGTTGAATAGCTCTAGAGAATACATAGCAAGAAGTGGATATAATGTAAAGCACCAACAAAATAGGAATATCAAAATAATATGGAAAGATATTTGGGATAGCCAGAGCATTCCAAAAGTTAATATTTTTGTATGGCTAGTAGGTCATAGGAATATTTTATCATGGGATAACCTAATGAGCAATTTGTTAGAATCTTCATAGTTGTGAAATTTGTGGAGGTAACAACCACTCTAAAAAATATTGTTGGTTAAAAGAAAATAATATTTTTGTATGGATAAACACGATAACAAGAAAAACACTAAATAGATTTTCTTAGAAGTTTTT